>JARQOC010000004.1:468489636-469201917 GCA_033576535.1 Allobates femoralis
GTATTGTGTTTGGCCTCGCACCTGTGCACACTGACAGGATTGAGTGCCGCAGATATTCTTGTACTTATGGTCAGTGGTGTCTCCTCTCTCCAGTAGAGTGCAAGCTTTTATGTTCAGTGGGGTCTTCTCTCTCCAGTAGAATGTAAGCTCTTAGGGGCCCTTTACACGCCGCTACGACAGGATGGATACAACCCGCTACAGGCTAAAAATGTAGCTTGTAGCGTCAATATAACCCGTAGTAGCGGCGTGTGAAGACGGGACGACACAGCCGGCTACAGATACATCTGTTTCCCAGCACTGCTCGAAAACAGATGGCTACAAAGCCGATTGTAGCGAGCTGTATCGGCGTGTAAAGAAGGAACAGAAGGGTTGTTTCTACACCATGCTATGTAGCTGGGGCGTGACACAGGCTCCGGGTTTCCGCACCCCCTTCAGCGATCATTGGAGGAAGCTCCTGCGTTGCGATTGGTTGTCGCCGCACAGGGCGGCATATTTAAGGAGCTGACGAGTCACACTACACAATTGCTCGAGCGTCATGTATTAATCAGCCTCCTGCGATGCCTGCCCAATCATGGTATTATTGCTTTGTCCTATCAGCGTACGGACGTCTCGTAATCCACAATTGGAGCACGCCTATGTGCTGTCCCTGCTGCACCAGGTACGCCCATAGTAGCTGGTTGTAGCGGTGTGTAAATGAGCTAAGATGAGCTACAGATGGCTACTTGAGACACCCGGCGATGTAGCTAGTTACAGATGTAGCGTAGCGTAGCACACCTTGTGGCGGCGTGTAAAGAGGGTGCGTTTCCCGTTTGTAACCGTTTGGGCGTGCTCGTGCACGTGAAGTAGCGGATTGTATCCATCCTGTCATAGCGGCGTGTAAAGGTACCTTTAGGGTCAGCAGGGTCCTCTCTCTCCTGTAGAGTCTTAGTTCTTTTGGACAGTGGAGTCTTCTCTCTCTCCTGTAGAGTATAGGCACCTATAGTCAGTGTGGTTCTCTGTCTCTCCAGTAAAGTGTAAGCTCTTATGGTCAGCAGTATCTTCTCTCTGTCTCCAGAAGAGTGTAAGCTCTTATGGTCAGCATGGTCTTCTCTCTCTCTCCAGTAGAATTTAAGCTCTTATGGTCAGCTTGGTACTCTCTCTCTCTCTCCTGTAGAGTGTAAACTCTTATGGTCAGCAGGGTTCTCTTTCTCCTCCATAAGTACTTTCCGATTAATTACAACCATTTCAGCATTGACATTTGCAAAAATGTAATTTATTGTGAAAATGTAGCAAAGGCTGCTTTCACATCAGCGGTTTTCGCTGATCGCGGCAGTTGCGGTGAAAAAACCGCAACTGCCGCGATTACCGCATAACGGCCGCACTTGCGGTTCACTTGCGGCAAGCCCCATGCAATGTCTATGGGGCTTGCGGTAAGTGTGCGGCAAGTGCGGCCGCGGAAAAACCGCGGTATGCCACGGTTTTTTCGCAGCCGCACCTGCCGCAAGTGCCGAAACCGCACTTGCCGCACCTGCCGCAAGCCCCATAGACATTGAACCGCAGTGCGGCCGTTATGCGGCAATCGCGTCAGTTGCGTTTTTTTTCTCACCGCAACTGCCACGATCAGCGCAAAACGCAGAGAGACAGCATCTGATGAGAGATCATCGTTGGAGGAGTTAAGTAAAGCTTTTTTTATTTCAGGATGGGCAGCAGCATGAGTGTGCCATTTAGAAGAGAGAGGGGCCATATGCCATCAAAGGAGGGCGCAGGCACATATAATATCCGCCACTCCCCCAGCCACTCACCATGGTGCAGTTTCAGCACCACGGTGATGTACAGCGGCTATGCATACTATATGAGCGGAAGCAGGAGATCTCCCGCTGCCTCCTGCAGCCTCCACCAGCCCGCCTCAGTCCCCAGACAGGCTCCAGAGCTGCCCCCACGTCCCCTGGAGTACATAATCAAGACGCTTCTTTTCCCGCCCAAAAACGACGCTAACCCAATATTTTAATAACGCAGTACCGATGGTTTCAGAAAGCAATTCCCGGACGATGTGTATTTTACTGATGTCCTTTTTGATTATAAAAAATGATATAGTCTAGCTGTGTACATCCTCTAATGGGTTTTCTGCGTCACCTACAACCATAAAATGTGTTGTTGAGCCGATGTCACAGACAGCGACGCAGGTAGATCACTGAACTATCGTCGCTATGTTGCAGGTCTGGTTCAAAAAGCATGCCACCTGCAATTAAGTGACTGATGAATGGTGCGATCGCACTGTGGGACGCTACGATGTCAATTGACTGTCGTTTGTGCGATATAAAATCTGTGATGTATTTTGTAAATTAAAAGCTATATGGACGTATGTGACGTCCCCATTAGAGAATGCAACAGCGCTTGGGAAGTGGCTGATGTATCTGTTCAAAAAGCGACGCCTGGTGTCTTGCTGTTTTTATGTATAGGAAATATGTGTATATATACACTATACACATATGCATACAGTAAAGTGTATGTGAGTACATGTGTGAAGAATGAGGCCCTTGGTTCATAACAAATAAAAGAATGAGAAAAAAATGTTTTTAACAGTTTATTATACACGCTAACTACAATACACGGTTTCTTACACACATCAGTACAGAAATTTAAGCACTGTATAAATCTCAGTAGTAGCCCACCATACGTTCTGATGTTGCCAAGTAACAGCTCCAGGACCATTATAATATTGGCAGTAGTTCTCTCGGCAGGTCTTCGCATCATGAGTGTTTCTGCCGTATCCCACTGGTTGAAGGCCGGCAATTGCGGGATCGTTTGCACGACATTCTCCAAGCTGCAGTTCCCCATTGTTTATGTCCTCAGAGTCCATGAAGCCAGTCGGACACTACTCAATTGCATCGCCTGACGAAGAAAATTGTATAGCATGCAACACACCAACACAACAGAGTCTATTGATTTTAGCTTCAAGTTTATAGGTGTGTGAAAAACTCGGAAGTGATTGGCCATGATACCGAATGCATTTTCGACAACCCGACATGCCCTTGACAAACAGTAGTTGAAAATTCGTCTTTCCAGAGTAAGAGTTTTTTGGGGAACAGTTTAATAAGATTGGGGTGAGCGGAAGTCAGCGACGACAAAATTAAGGTTAGCTGTAGTCTCTGAGTTTGGAGGCAAGTGCAGGTCACCGTTGTGCAATCGATCTCCAAAAAGTGTGTGCTCTAAAACTCCACCTTCAGAAACCCTGCCATTCATGCCAACATCTACATATATAAATTCATAAATGGTATTAACAAGGGCCATCAAGATGATGCTGAAATAGTCCTTATAGTTATAGAAATAGGATCCACTGTTCGGTGGTTGAGTGATCCGGACATGTTTCCCATCCAAAGCCCCACCACAGTTAGGGAACTGCCACAGCGGCTCAAAATCAGAGGCAATCATCTTCCATTCCTCCTCCGTGCTGGGAAACTGCATGTAGGTACGTAGACTGCGGAAAATTGCATCACTTCTCCGGGATTAGAACGCTGAGCAGGGGCCTTGAAATGGCAGCAGAAAAATGCAGGTCTTGAAATGAACGACCGTGGCCAGGAATCGCAGCGTGACTGCAATCTTTCATATGTCGGAATGGCAGGACGCATGGCTGTATCCTTCCGTTGAATAAGTGGTGTAACTCTTTCCAGTAACACTTTGAAGGAATCCTCAGACATCTGCAGATAGTTGCAGAAATCATCAGGATTGTTCTCCTGAAGCTCTCTTACAAGTCTCATGTGGGACAATTCGGACCTCTTATGCAGCAACTGTCTGGTCCACATGCGCCGCTTTCATTTGGAACGCCTCTCTTGCATCTGTCCCTTTCTTGACGCCGAGCTTCCTACAGCAGCAAGGCAGCAACCACAACTGCACACTGTGCATTGTTCATGGTGTGCAAACTGCAAACCTAAAATTGGAAAATGAGAACATAGTCAACAAAACAAAAACTAAATTATTAATACTGTACAAGCAAAAAGTCATGTAAAACTGTGTTCTATTACGTAAGTGAGCATGCCAGAAAACATGCTGTGTGGGTGTGGGCACACGAGACCCCCTCTTAAATGTCTGCCCATCCATAAGCATATGTTAAATCATACAAGACAAGTATAGCAATGATAGCACATAATTTGTTTGTGTCCTAAAACATACAGTAAAAAAATGGCGACGCATTAGAGACCTACCGTGCAGACATCTCCAGTATCAGAACAATTGCTGAAAAAAATTAAATCCAAGCGGTCATAGCCGGAGAAAGCAACTGCGATGCGATCCCCAATCCAAGGCGCATTCATGAATCAAAGATGAGATAGGAATGCGATGCCAAAATAGCGCGGAGAACAAGGAGAGCTTTCTGCGATCTTTAACCAACGCAAGGTCAGGAACAAAGAACTTAATCGCTCCTACTTTGCCTTCTTTTAAAACACGGCTGCCCAATCAAAACGCAGTAGTGACTGGTACAAAGGTGTGAATTGTTTAACCATCAGTGTGGGAGAGTTCTGAAACACGGCTGCCCAATAAGAACGCACAAGTGACAACCAAATGGAAAAGGCACGCCTACGTGTCTCATTCAGAGTAGCTAATGAGGTCGTTGGTAAAATGTCATACACAGCGATGCAGCCTTCCCAGCGGGAACGACGTAGAAATGACCCAGACCAGTATGTAACAATCATCGATCTCACAGCAGGGGCCACATTGTTGGTGTGTGTCACACATGGAGACATCGTTAGGGGCGTCGTTGTTGCATCACAAAATCTGTGACGTTACAACAATCTTGTTAGCGATCTCGTTATGTGAGACAGGGCCTTTACACACAGCTTACATTATACATAACCAGCACTGCTTATCTACAGTGTTGGCCAAAAGTATTGACACCCCTGCAATTCTGTCAGATACTACTCAGTTTCTTCCTGAAAATGATTGCAGTCACAAATTCATTGGTATTATTATCTTCATTTAATTTGTCTTCAATGAAAAAAACACAAAAAGAATTGTCCTAAAGCCAAATTGGATATGGTTCCACACCAAACATATAAAAGGGGGTGGACAAAAGTATTGGCACTGTTAGAAAAATAATGTGATGCTTCTCTAATTTGTGTAATTAACAGCACCTGTAACTTACCTGTGGCACCTAACAGGTGTTGGCAATAACTAAATCACACTTGCAGCCAGTTGACATGGATTAAAGTTGACTCAACCTCTGTCCTTGTGTGTACCACATTGAGCAAGGAGAAAAGAAAGAAGACCAAAGAACTGTCTGAGGACTTGAGAAACCAAATTGTTAGGAAGCATGAGAAATCTCAAGGCTACAAGTCCATCTCCAAAGACCTGAATGTTCCTGTGTCTTCCGTGTGCAGTGTCATCAAGAAGTTTAAAGCTCATGGCACTTTGGCTAATCTCCATAGATGTGGACGGAAAAGAAAAATTGACAAGAAATTTCAATGCAAGATTGTGCGGATGGTGGATAAAGAACCTTGATTAACATCCAAACAAGTTCAAGCTGCCCTGCAGTCCGAGGGTACAACAGTGTCAACCTGTACTATCCGTCGGCGTCTGAATGAAAAGGGACTGTATGGTAGGAGACCCAGGTAGACCTCACTTCTTACCCCGAGACATAAAAAAGCCAGGCTGGAGTTTGCCAAAACTTACCTGAGAAAGCCTAAAACGTTTTGGAACAATGTTCTCTCTTTTTGGGCAAAGGCATCAACATAGAGTTTACAGGAGAAAAAAAGAGGCATTCAAAGAAAAGAACACGATCCCTACAGTCAAACACGGCGGAGGTTCCCTAATGTTTTGGGGTTGCTTTGCTGCCTCTGGCACTGGACTGCTTGACCGTGTGCATGGCATTATGAAGTCTGAAGACTACCAACAAATTTTGCAGCATAATGTAGAGCCCAGTGTGAGAAAGCTGGGTCTCCCTCAGAGGTCATGGGTCTTCCAGCAGGACAATGACCCAAAACACACTTCAAAAAGCACTAGAAAATGGTTTGAGAGAAAGCACTGGTGACTTCTAAGGTGGCCAGCAATGAGCCCAGACCTGAATCCCATAGAACACCTGTGGAGAGATCTAAAAATGGCAGTTTGGAGAAGGCATCCTTCAAATAACAGGGACCTGGAGCAGTTTGCCAAAGAAGAATGGTCTAAAATTCCAGCAGAGCATTCTAAGAAACTCATTGATGGTTACCGGAAGCGGTTGATCGCAGTTATTTTGGCTAAAGGTTGTGCAACCAAGTGTTAGGCTGAGGGTGCCAATACTTTTGTCTGGCCCATTTTTGGAGTTTTGTGTGAAATGATCAATGTTTTGCTTTTTGCTTCATTCTCTTTTGTGTTTTTTCATTGAAGACAAATTAAATGAAGATAATAATACCAAAGAATTTGTGATTGCAATCATTTTCAGGAAGAAACTGAGTATTATCTGACAGAATTGCAGGGGTGTCAATACTTTTGGCCAACACTGTATGCCTACACTACACTACATGTTTTTATATCTATAACAGTACAGTCCACACATTATGTTTTATGACACCACTACATAACATCTCCTACATAATTCCTATCCACTATATTACAGTTTGCTTAACACACTCTAAGTAATTAAAGCCCAAATGAAAAAAAATGGGATTACTGGTTGTTAGCAAAAAGTGTATCCAAACCTGCACAATATGGCGTCACAAAAAGACTAGGTACCAGTTTCTGCAAATATAAATATTTTATTGAGTCTGAATGTGAGCATATGAACAGGAGAATTATGCGGTTTCGAGGGCGCTGCAAGGGATCAGATTCAGATCTTTAACCCCTTCCCGACCCTTGGCCCTACGTTTGGGCCATGAAAACAAAGTCATTCCCGACCCTTGGCCCTAGGGGTGGGCCATGGAATGATCGGGCTCCTGCAGGCCGAGTGAGGGTCTCACTGACCTGTCACTCGGCCTGCAGGTACATGGGGAGTTGTACAACACCCCAGGGGGGGTCGATTTGCCCCCACCCCCACCCCCCCCGGCTACAGGCGCGGTGATTGGCACTCAAAAGTGAAAGTGAAAATCACCGCGCCTGTCATGCTTCCCTGCCTGCCCCTGCTCTCCCTACCCTCCGATCTTCTCCCCTGTCATACTCTAAGTGCCCCCCTGTCCCCCACCTCTCTATTCTGCCCCCTCTTCATCTTTCTTACCCCCCCCCCGCTTCCTGTCCCTGCGCCCGCTTCCTGTCCCTGCCGCGGGCTTCCTCTTCCTGCCGCCCGCCTCCTCCTCACTGCCCCCGCTTCCTGTAAGTGCCCCCCATCTCCTGTCACCCCCCCTCTTCCCCCTGCCTGCCCCCCCAGATCACCGGAGCGGCGATCGCCTCTCCCACTCACCCCTCCGGCGATCGCGCTTCATCCTGCTGCACGGCTGCGTCCCGCTCCTCCTCCTCTTCTCTCCGGCCGCTCGCATCTGACAGCTCTGTGCTGGAGCTGTCAGATGACTTCTACAGCTAGATCCTGAGGATCCAGCTGTAGGAAGTGATCTGACAGATCCAGCACAGTGATCCACAGTGACCATTATGTGATCACTGTGGATCACTGTACTGGATCTGTCAGATCACTTTCTACAGCTGGATCCTGAGGATCCAGCTGTAGGAAGTGATCTGACAGATCCAGCACAGTGATCCACAGTGACCATTATGTGATCACTGTGGATCACTGTACTGGATCTGTCAGATCACTTTCTACCGCTGGATCCTGAGGATCCAGCTGTAGGAAGTGATCTGACAGATCCAGCACAGTGATCCACAGTGACCATTATGTGATCACTGTGGATCACTGTACTGGATCTGTCAGATCACTTTCTACCGCTGGATCCTGAGGATCCAGCTGTAGGAAGTGATCTGACAGATCCAGCACAGTGATCCACAGTGACCATTATGTGATCACTGTGGATCACTGTACTGGATCTGTCAGATCACTTTCTACAGCTGGATCCTGAGGATCCAGCTGTAGGAAGTGATCTGACAGATCCAGCACAGTGATCCACAGTGACCATTATGTGATCACTGTGGATCACTGTACTGGATCTGTCAGATCACTTTCTACAGCTGGATCCTGAGGATCCAGCTGTAGGAAGTGATCTGACAGATCCAGCACAGTGATCCACAGTGACCATTATGTGATCACTGTGGATCACTGTACTGGATCTGTCAGATCACTTTCTACCGCTGGATCCTGAGGATCCAGCTGTAGGAAGTGATCTGACAGATCCAGCACAGTGATCCACAGTGACCATTATGTGATCACTGTGGATCACTGTACTGGATCTGTCAGATCACTTTCTACAGCTGGATTCTGAGGATCTAGCTGCAGAAAGTGATCTGACACCCCGGGCGCAGTGACCCACTATGTGCATCACTGCGCCTGGGCTGCCAGATCGCTTTCCGCAGCTCGATCCCCATGCATGGGGATCGAGCTGCAGGAAGCTATCTAACAGCCCGGGCGCAGTGATGCACATAGTGGGTCACTGCGCCCAGGCTCTTAGATCGCTGCTCTGCAGCCCGATCTCCCTGCATGGGCATCGAGCTGCAGAAAGCAATCTGGCAGCCCGGACGCAGTGATGCACATAGTGGGTCAATGAGCCTGTGCTGCCAGATCGCTTTCCGCAGCTCGATCCCCATGCATGGGGATCGAGCTGCGGAAAGCGATCTGGCAGCCCAGGCACAGTGATACACATAGTGGGTCACTGCGCCCAGGCTCTTAGATCGCTGCTCTGCAGCCCGATCTCCCTGCATGGGCATCGAGCTGCAGAAAGCAATCTGACAGCCCGGACTTAGTGATGCACATAGTGGGTCAATGCGCCTGTGCTGCCAGATCGCTTTCGCGCAGCTCGATCCCCATGCATGGGGATCGAGCTGCGGAAAGCGATCTGGCAGCCCAGGCGCAGTGATGCACATAGTGGGTCACTGTGCCCAGGCTCTTAGATCGCTGCTCTGCAGCCTGATCTCCCTGCATGGGCATCGAGCTGCAGAAAGCAATCTGACAGCCCGGACGCAGTGATGCACATAGTGGGTCAATGCGCCTGTGCTGCCAGATCGCTTTCCGCAGCTCGATCCCCATGCATGGGGATCGAGCTGCGGAAAGTGATCTGGCAGCCCAGGCGCAGTGATGCACATAATGGGTCACTGCGCCCGGGGTGTCAGATCACTTTCTGCAGCTCGATCACCATGCTGGCGGATCGGGCTCCAGAGTAGCGATCTGAAAGCAAAGGTGATCGAGCGTCGTGGGACCTTCGTTGTGGACTACGTCGGAGACAATCAAACGTCGTGGGACCTTCGTTATGGACTACGTCGGAGCGATCGAGCGTCGTGGACCTTCGTTGTGGACTACGTCGGATCTTTTTATAATAAAGATGGAGTCCGAATTGTGTCTGTGTTTTTTTTTCAAATAAAAAGATTTTTCTCTGTGTGTATTTATTGACTATTTACCGTACTAGAGATTCCTAATGGCGGGTCTAACATTGGCCCTATATTATGAATCTCGGGCTTAGTGCCAGCTGCCAATAAAAAGCTGGCATTAACCCCTTTATTACCCAGTTAGCCACCGGCACCAGGGCAACTGGAAGAGCGTGGGTACAGCGCCAGAAAATGGCGCTTCAATGAATGCGCCATTTTCTGGGGCGGCTGCGGGCTGCAATTCGCAGCATGGGGGGCCCAGAACGCTTGGGCCTCTCTATGCTGAGGATTCCAGCCCCCAGCTGCCTAGTTGTACCTGGCTGGACCAAAAATATGGCGGAGCCCCACGTAATTTTTTTTCTAGAATTAGTTCTAGAAATTTAAAAAAAAATGGGCTTCGCTGTATTTTTGGTTCCAGCCAGGTATGACGAGGCAGCTGGGGGTGGGTGGCAGTCCGTAGCTGCCAAGTTGTACCTGGCTGGACCAAAAATATGGCGGAGCCCTATGTCATTTTTTTTTCTAGAAATATTTCTAGAAATAAAAAAAAATAGGCTTCGCTGTATTTTTGGTTCCAGCCAGGTATGACGAGGCAGCTGGGGGCTGGTGGCAGTCCGTAGCTGCCAAGTTGTACCTGGCTGGACCAAAAATATGGCGGAGCCCTATGTCATTTTTTTTCTAGAAATATTTCTAGAAATAAAAAAAAAATAGGCTTCGCTGTATTTTTGGTTCCAGCCAGGTATGACGAGGCAGCTGGGGGCTGGTGGCAGTCCGTAGCTGCCAAGTTGTACCTGGCTGGACCAAAAATATGGCGGAGCCCTATGTCATTTTTTTTCTAGAAATAATTCTAGAAATAAAAAAAAAATAGGCTTCGCTGTATTTTTGGTTCCAGCCAGGTATGACGAGGCAGCTGGGGGCTGGTGGCAGTCCGTAGCTGCCAAGTTGTACCTGGCTGGACCAAAAATATGGCGGAGCCCTATGTCATTTTTTTTCTAGAAATAATTCTAGAAATAAAAAAAAATAGGCTTCGTTGTATTTTTGGTTCCAACCAGGTATGACGAAGCAGCTGGGGGCTGGTGGCAGTCCGTAGCTGCTAAGTTGTACCTGGCTGGACCAAAAATATGGCAGAGCCCCATGGGTCCCCTATGCTGCGAATTGCAACTACTAGACTAGTATGTTTTTTCACAAAAAGTTTCTTTATTCATTTATACGTCTCAATTTGTGAAGCACATGGTGGTTCAAAGTGCTCACTGTGCATCTAGATATGTTCCCTGGGGGGTCTAGTTTCCAAAATGGGGTCACTTGTGGGGGAGCTCCAATGTTTAGGCACACAGGGGCTCTCCATACGCGACCTGGTGTCCGCTAACAATTCCAATTGTTGGCAAACACCAGGTTGCGTATGGAGAGCCCCTGTGTGTCTACACATTGGAGCTCCCCCACAAGTGACCCCATTTTGGAAACTAGACCCCCCAAGGAACGTATCTAGATGCATAGTGAGCACTTTGAACCCCCAAGTGCTTCACAAATTGATCCATAAAAATAAAAAAGTACTTTTTTTTCCACAAAAAAAATTATTTTTTCATTTTTACAGATCAATTTGTGAAGCACCTGGAGGTTCAAAGTGCACACTATGCATCTAGATATATTCCTTGGGGGGTCTAGTTTACAAAATGGGGTCACTTGTGGGGGAGCTCTAATGTTTAGTCACACAGACGCTCTCCATACGCAACATGGTGTCCGCTAACAATTCCAATTGTTAGCGGACACCATGTCGCATATGGAGAGCCCCTGTGTGCCTAAACATTAGAGCTCCCCCACAAGTGACCCCATTTTGGAAACTAGACCCCCAGGGAACTTATCTAGATGGATAGTGAGCATATTGACCCCCAGGTGCTTCACAAATTAATGGAAAACATTTTTTTTTGCGGAAAACAAGTACTTTTTCATTTTTACAGATCAATTTGTGAAGCACCTGGGGGTTCAAAGTGCTCACTATGCATCTAGATACGTTCCCTGGGGGGTCTAGTTTCCAAAATGGGGTCACTTGTGGGGGAGCCCCAATGTTTAGGCACACAGGGGCTCACCAAACGTGACATGGTGTCCGCTAACAATTTGAGCTCATTTTGCATTCAAATTGTTAGCGGACACCATGTCGTGTTTGGAGAGCCCTTGTGCGTCTCCACATTGGAGCTCCTCCACAAGTGACCCCATATTGGAAACTAGACCCCCCAAGGAACATATCTAGCTGCATAGTGAGCACTTTGAACCCCCAGGTGCTTCACAAATTGGTCCGTAATAATGAAGAAAGAAAATTTTTGTGGAAAAGAAAGTGCTTTTTCATTTTTATGGATGAATTTGTGAAGCACCTGGGGCTTTAAAGTGCTCACTATGCATCTAGATACGTTCCCTGGGGGGTCTACTTTCCAAAATGGGGTCACTTGTGGGGGAGCTCCAATGTTTAGGCACACAGGGGCTCACCAAACGCAACATGGTGTCCGCTAACAATTTGAGCTCATTTTGCATTCAAATTGTTAGCGGACACCATGTCGTGTTTGGAGGGTCCCGGTGTGTCTCCACATTGGAGCTCCCCCACAAGTGACCCCATTTTGGAAACTAGACCCCCCAGGGAACATATGTAGCTGCATAGTGAGCACTTTGAACCCCCAGGTGCTTCACAAATTGGTCCGTAATAATGAAAAAAGAAATTTTTGTGGAAAAAAAAGTGCTTTTTCATTTTTATGGATGAATTTGTGAAGTACCTGGGGGTTCAAAGTACTCACTATGCATCTAGATACGTTCCCTGGGGGGTCTAGTTTCCAAAATGGGGTCACTTGTGGGGTGCTCCAATGTTTAGGCACACAGGGGCTCACCAAACGCAACATGGTGTCCGCTAACAATTTGAGCTCATTTTGCATTCAAATTGTTAGCGGACACTATGTCGTGTTTGGAGAGCCCCTGTGCGTCTCCACATTGGAGCTCCCCCACAAGTGACCCCATTTTGGAAACTAGACCCCCAGGGAACATATGTAGCTGCATAGTGAGCACTTTGAACCCCCAGGTGCTTCACAAATTGGTCCGTAATAATGAAAAAAGAAATTTTTGTGGAAAAAAAAGTGCTTTTTCATTTTTATGGATGAATTTGTGAAGTACCTGGGGGTTCAAAGTACTCACTATGCATCTAGATACATTCCCTGGGGGGTCTAGTTTCCAAAATGGGGTCACTTGTGGGGGAGCTCCAATGATTAGGCACACAGGGGCTCACCAAACGCAACATGGTGTCCGCTAACAATTTGAGCTCATTTTGCATTCAAATTGTTAGCGGACACCATGTCGTGTTTGGAGAGCCCCTGTGCGTCTCCACATTGGAGCTCCCCCACAAGTGACCCCATTTTGGAAACTAGACCCCCCAGGGAACATATGTAGCTGCATAGTGAGCACTTTGAACCCCCAGGTGCTTCACAAATTGGTCCGTAATAATGAAAAAAAAAATTTTTGTGGAAAAAAAAGTGCTTTTTCATTTTTATGGATGAATTTGTGAAGCACCTGGGGGTTCAAAGTACTCACTATGCATCTAGATACGTTCCCTGGGGGGTCTGGTTTCCAAAATGGGGTCACTCGTTTGCGGAGCCCCAATGTTTAGGCACACAGGGGCTCACCAAACGCAACATGGTGACAGCTAACAATTTGAGCTGATTTTTATTCAAATTGTTAGCGACACCATGTCGCTTTTGGAGAGCCCCTGTGTGCCTAAACATTGGAGCTCCCCCACAAGTGACCCCATTTTGGAAACTAGACCCCCCAGGGAACATATCTAGATGGATAGTGAGCATATTGAACCCCCAGGTGCTTTACAAATTGATCTGTGAAAATGAAATAGTACTTTTTTTTTCACAAAAATTTTTTTTTAGCCTAAATTGTTTCGTTTTCATATGGCAACAGCATAAAATTCATCCTAAAATTTGTTGGGCAATTTCTCCTGAGTACACTGATACCTTATATGTGGTCATAAACCACTGTTTGGGCACACAGCAGGGCTCAGAAGGGAAGGAGCGCCATTTCACTTTTTGGATGTAAAATTAGCTCCAAAATTCAAATTGCGCTCCTTCCCTTCTGAGCCCTGCCGTGCACCCAAACAGTGGTTTATGACCATATATGAGGTATCTGTGTACTCGGAGAATTTGCACAACACATTTTAAGATCCATTTTATCCCGTTGCCCATGTGAAAATGAAAGAATTGAGGCTAAAAGAACATTTTTGAGAAAAAAATTAAAATATCCATTTTTTGTTTCCACTTTGCCTTAGGTCCTGTGAAGCACCGGAAGGGTTAATCATCTTCTTGGATATAGTTTTGAGTAGCTTGAGGGGTACAGTTTTTGGAATGGTGTCACTTTTGGGTGTTTTCTGTCATGTACACCCCTCAAAAGGACTTCAAATGTGATGTGGTCACTAAAAAAAATGGTTTTGTAAATTTTGGTTGAAAAATGAAAAATTGCTCATGAACTTTGAACCCTTATAACGTCCTACCAAAAAAATTTTTTTTTTCCAAAATTGTGCTGATGTGAAGTAAACATGTGGGAAATATTATTTAATAACTTTTTTCTGTCACATATCTCTCTGGTTTATCAGAAAAAAAAATAAAAAATGTGAAAATTGTGAAATTTTCAAAATTTTTGCCATATTTTTGATTTTTTCACAAATAAACACAAAAATTATCGACTTAAATTTAATACTAGCATGAAGCCCAATGTGTCACGAAAAAACAATCTCAGAATCGCTAGGATCGGTTGAAGCGTTTCAGAGATATAACCTCATAAAGGGACACTGGTCAGAATTGCAAAAAATGCCAAGGTCTTTAGGGTCAAAATAGGCTGGGTCCTGAAGGGTTAAAAGATTAGTTTGTTTATTCAAAACACAAGCAATCACTACGTGTTTCAACGGATACTCCGTCTTTTTCTGGTGATGGGGGGTTTCCCCAAATTATGCATATATATATTGGATATCCTTAATCAAAGTTTCCCTCCCATTTAACCCCTTAATACCCCACTACACATTGTAGCAATTTATAACAAGGGAGAAGGGAAGGAGATGGGAAGTATCCTATTTCAGGCCCTTAGTTTAAAAAAATATATATACCGTATATATACACTATATACAGTTAGGGCCAGAAATATTTGGACAGTGACACAAGTTTTGTTATTTTAGCTGTTTACAAAAACATGTTCAGAAATACACATCCAAATCGGAGAAAGGGTTTAGGAATCATAGCTCTGTAATGCATAGCCTCCTCTTTTTCAAGGGATCAAAAGTAATTGGACAATGGACTCTAAGGGCTGCAATTAACTCTGAAGGCGTCTCCCTCGTTAACCTGTAATCAGTGAAGTAGTTAAAAGGTCAGGGGTGGATTCCAGGTGTGTGGTTTTGCATTTGGATGCTGTTGCTGTGACCAGACAACATGCGGTCAAAGGAACTCTCAATTGAGGTGAAGCAGAACATCCTGAGGCTGAAAAAAAAGAAACAATCCATCAGAGAGATAGCAGACATGCTTGGAGTAGCAAAATCAACAGTTGGGAACATTCTGAGAAAAAAGGAATTGACTGGTGAGCTTGGGAACTCTAAAAGGCCTAGGCGTCCACGGATGACAACAGTGGTGGATGATCGCCGCATACTTTATTTGGTGAAGAAGAACCCGTTCACAACATCAACTGAAGTCCAGAACACTCTCAGTGAAGTAGGTGTATCTGTCTCTAAGTCAACAGTAAAGAGAAGACTCCATGAGAGTAAATACAAAGGGTTCACATCTAGATGCAAACCATTCATCAATTCCAAAAATAGACAGGCCAGAGTTAAATTTGCTGAAAAACACCTCAAGAAGCCAGCTCAGTTCTGGAAAAGTATTCTATGGACAGATGAGACAAAGATCAACCTGTACCAGAATGATGGGAAGAAAAAAGTTTGGAGAAGAAAGGGAACGGCACATGATCCAAGGCACACCACATCCTCTGTAAAACATGGTGGAGGCAACGTGATGGCATGGGCATGCATGGCTTTCAATGGCACTGGGTCACTTGTGTTTATTGATGACATAACAGCAGACAAGAGTAGCCGGATGAATTCTGAAGTGTACCGGGATATACTTTCAGCCCAGATTCAGCCAAATGCTGCAAAGTTGATTGGACGGCGCTTCATAGTACAGATGGACAATGACCCCAAGCATACAGCCAAAGCTACCCAGGAGTTCATGAGTGCAAAAAAGTGGAACATTCTGCAATGGCCAAATCAATCACCAGATCTTAACCCAATTGAGCATGCATTTCACTTGCTGAAATCCAGACTTAAGACGGAAAGACCCACAAACAAGCAAGACCTGAAGGCTGCGGCTGTAAAGGCCTGGCAAAGCATTAAGAAGGAGGAAACCCAGCGTTTGGTGATGTCCATGGGTTCCAGACTTAAGGCAGTGATTGCCTCCAAAGGATTCGCAACAAAATATTGAAAATAAAAATATTTTGTTTGGGTTATGTTTATTTGTCCAATTACTTTTGACCTCCTAAAATGTGGAGTGTTTGTAAAGAAATGTGTACAATTCCTACATTTTCTATCAGATATTTTGTTCAACCCTTCAAATTAAACGTTACAATCTGCACTTGAATTCTGTTGTAGAGGTTTCATTTCAAATCCAATGTGGTGGCATGCAGAGCCCAACTCGCTAAAATTGTGTCACTGTCCAAATATTTCTGGCCCTAACTGTATATATATATATATATATATATATATGGGAAGCATTGTGACAATAAATTATATACATAGAGCTAAAAATGAGTATTTATTAATATATAAGGATAAAATGTAATATAAAAATTTTATGATAAAAAAACAATTTTAATATAAATATAAAATGTCTTAAATAGTATTACATTTGTGTATATATATATATATATATATATATATATATATACACACGCATGTTAAACATACACCAATAAATGTATATAAAAATATATAAAGAATTATTTAAAAAAAAAACAACCATCCAAGATAATCATATATTGATATTAGCCAGGGGATTAATAATAAAATATATTCAAAATAAGACCAGGTTGAGATCAAAAGGGGGATATCATCCCATTTCCTGTACAAAAATTTGCAGTTAGCGGTCATGTGACCGATCAGCTGATCGGTTTCCCAGGCAACGACAGGTCCTAAAGGCCTGTAGGACCTAGAAGACAGAGGTGGAGCGAGCCGGCGGACAGGTGAGTATCCTCACTGAGGATTTTTTAAAATTTTTACTGTGGAGGAGCAGGGGGCCGCGGGGAGCGGAATATCGCCATATGCCATAGTGCTGCTATACATGTACTGTAATGTACCGCCATATACCATAGCGCTGCTATACATGTACTGTAATGTACCGCCATATACTATAGTGCTGCTATACATGTACTGTAATGTACCGCCATATACTATAGTGCTGCTATACATGTACTGCCATATACGATAGCGCTGCAATATATGTACTGTAATGTACCGCCATATACCATAGCATGCGTATACATGTAATGTAATGTACCGCCATAAACCATAGTGCTGCTATACATGTAATGTAATGTACCGTCATATCCCATAGTGCTGCTATACATGTACTGTAATGTACCGCCATATACCATAGTGCTGCTATACATGTACTGTAATATACCGCCATATACTATAGTGCTGCTATACATGTACTGTAATGTACCGCCATATACCATAGCACTGCTATATATGTATAAGTAGTTCACTCACGTTGACTGAACAAGTTCTGTCAGTCACAGCATGTCAACTACATACATATTCTAGAATACCCGATGCGATCCATCTAGTCTCACATAAATGCTGTGCTACAGGAGATATAATGTCTTATCTGATACTCTCTTCTCCGGTAGGCAGTGGTGAATGTTGATGTTTGAATGATATTGATGCATGCCACTGTTGAGCCCCAGGCCCTGGGGTACTCGGGTATAAAGCTCGGTGGGTGTTTTCATGGGGATGTCACGGGTGGCAGCGCCTGAACCCGTGGCCTCGGTGACATTTCAATAAGGGGTGTATGTACAGAGAATTAGAGTTTGTCATGTGACGCCACCTGTAGTACCTGGTGATCGGTCACCATCGCTGCCACAGTCCTCCGGACATCGATGGTAATGCGGCTGAGATGGCAAAGCTCCCTACAGGTGGAGCTGGGCCTCTGGGGAAGCGTTCCTGTAAGCAAACAGGTTGATGAAGATAACGACGCAAAGCAAACTTCCCTAGGGTAACCTCCCACTACTACTCTGTGTGGGAGTGCAGGAATGGGTCCCACCCACCAGCCTAGGATCCACTTGCAGCTGGGGAAGATTACACCTCTTTTACGTGTGCAATACCTCACTGTGACGCCTGACCATGTGGGGCGCCACACCACACAGGAACCGCAAGGAAAACAACCCCAGAAACACTGCGGACATAGTGGGGGTGCATGAGCAGGTCTCTGAGGCTCCTCCCCTGTCTCGTGGTCATCAAGGGTCTCTCAGACAAGAGGTCTTTTAAACACTGATCGGTACGAGGGACCGACCAGTGTTTAGCCAGAATACTCCTTAAAGCTCCCCACTGACTATTATAGGTGGAGATGAAACGAACCACCATTTTTCAGATCTTATCTTTGCCTTTTTTGGTAATAGTTCGCTTCTTGGAGTATTTTTGGCGTGATTTTATCCTTTCTTTATAGACCACTTGTTCTAGCTCCTATCAATGAAACAGTGATGAAGATTAGAGGCCTGAGCCTCAAAAGACTACTCAGTGGAACAAACCCTCCTCATCCGCAGAAATTGCCCACAAGAATGGCTCAGATAGTTATCGGGGTGTGGGATGATGTGGCATGCAGCAAAGCATTCGGAAAGAAGATATTGGTCCCAATAGTTGCTTTTCTGATTTTGACATTCAGGAAATGCATTTCAGTCGGATGATAGTGACAGGTGAGCTTGATGTTAAAGTTATTATTAAACAAAGTGGCAAAAAAGCTGTTGAATTCAGGGACAGTTCCCACCCATGTGACCAGCACATGGTCTATATAACTGTCATGTGCTTAGTTGGCGCTGACTTTTCTGGATGCTGCTGTGTATGTGTTTGTCTTTAAAGGTACCTTTACACGCCACTACAGCA
The DNA here is from genome assembly GCA_033576535.1 of Allobates femoralis. Lineage (NCBI taxonomy): Eukaryota > Metazoa > Chordata > Amphibia > Anura > Aromobatidae > Allobates > Allobates femoralis. The sequence continues at coordinate 468,508,205 of JARQOC010000004.1, forward strand.
GGGTGGAAACAACCGGGTGTTTCACATGCATGAGCACGTAGCAACGGTTACAAACGGTACCCGATACCACCTTTACGCGCCGCTACAAGGTGCTCTACAGAAGGTTTAATCTATCTCTGGATGCACCGCCGGGTGCTCAAGTTACCTTCTGCAGAGCACCTTACCTCATTTACACGCCACTACAGAAGGTAATATAGGAGGCCAGAATTGTGGATTAGGAGACACTCGTACGATGATTGGACAATGCAATAGTATCATGATTGGCCAGCCAGCGCAGGAAGGCTGGCTAATACATGACACTATTGCAAATGTGTAGTGTGACTGGTCAGCTCCTTAAATATGCCGCCCTATGCAGCGACTACCAATCGTAACGCAGGAGCTTCCTCCAATGATCGTTGAAGGGGGGCGGTTTCACGGAGGCTGTGTCACGCCCCAGGGAGTTAACGAGGTGACGAAACAACCTTACCCTGCCTTATTTTAGACGCCGCTACCATCGGGTTGAAATCAACCTGTTTTAGAGCACTGCTCTGAAACAGGTGCCGCAAGTGACGGGTGGCAACAACCTACTTTACACACCGCTACCTCGGGTTGATTTGACGATGCAAGATACATTTGTCTCATAAACCCGGTTGTTTCCACCCTGCTGTAGCGGCGTGTAAAGGTACCTTAAGAGCTGCATGGTTGATAGTTGTGAAAGTCTTTGCCTCCTGTGTTGTTCTCACTATTAGGTTCAACTGGTTAAGGGGTTAATGTGTGACTCACCTGAATTGCCCTTCCCCTAGCCTTTAAGTAGCCTCTCCTTCCACCAGGTGGTGCTGCTGATAGAGTTTCACTCTATGCCTGGAAGCCATGCTGTGCTGACCTGTGTTTTCATGTAGCTGATGTCCTCTCCTTTGGAGTTGCTGTATCCCAGTTCTGTGGAGGGAGGTGAGGGGGGAATAGCGCAGGGCTAGTGGAGGAGTTTTAGGGAGAGGCTGGAGGCCCGAACCTTCTCACCATCAGAGATACCTTCGGGATCAGGGCCATTCAGGGTTCCTAGACTAGGGTCAGACTAGTCTTCCCTGGTCACCCTCCCCGTAACTGCCATTCCCTCATCAGTATTCATTACACCGTGACAATAACGTATCCAACAATGCACGTGGGAGAAGGTATACATGCCATTGCCAAATACCTCCTTTTCCCAGTAACCCAGGAAAAGGTTGGCATACAATGGCACGCAGTGCCACGCTGCTGGAGGTAGAAACCATCCCCAAACACAAAATAATAATACAGCAAGACAAATTCCAGAAGCTCAAGAATTAGCTCCTGAAGAGATATGTCCAAATTACTCATCTCCAGGAAAAAAGTGATGGCACGTATGCCATTACGATGATCGATACCGGTATACAGGGCCTCCACATCATTAGTCACCAGTAGCACCGATTCCTCTAAAATCAATCCATCAAGTCTCCGCAGGAGATCCTTAGTGTCCCTGACATGGGAGGCAGAGTTTGCAAAAGTGGAAGTAAATAATACTCAAGAAATCTGCATGACATTTCGCAAAACCCTGTGATGCCAGAGACAATAGGATGCTCCGGGGGGTTGGTCAGGTTTTTGTGGATTTTTGGTAAAAGGTCAGCACTACCGGTGACCCGACCAAGGTAAAATTAAGCAGCTGAGGGTGGCAGCTTGCAGTTGTCTGCTTCTATCAGGCTAGACTGAAAAATACTGCAAAACCCACAAGTTTTTTAATTATTTATTTATTTAACATACTATGACGACAGGTTGGTTGCCACACATTAATTAATGTGTATGGCCATCAAGCACAATCACTGCCGAGATTGTGGAAATTAAGTCTGACTATGAGAACGTCTTGATTGCCTGTTGCAGAGTATGAGCGTCTGTGATTGGCTGTTACCGGTCAGCTCGGTGAATATGCATGAACCTTAATGGGCGTCCCCGTAAACAGCAGTGGGAGACCGATAAGCCAGATCTAGCTATTCCTACCATCTATCTATCTATCTAGAAAAATAGAAAAAACAAAAAAGAGCAGCACATGAGTAACAATACTGAGGGTGCAAATCTCTTGCAATCTTAATCCTGCAACAAATATACAACCAAAATAGCAGAGTCAGCACTCCAATCGTGAATGGCAATGTGGATTTTATTGGTCCAAACATTACCACCACAACGTTTCAGTCCTTCTGACCTTTCTCAAGTGGTGACATCACTTGAGAAAAGTCAGAAGGACTGAAATGTTGTGGTGGTAACGTATGGACCAATAAAATCCACATTCCCATTAAAGATTGGAGTGCTGACTCTGCTTTATCTATCTATCTATCTATCTATCTATCTATCTATCTATCTATCTATCTATGTTTCATGAATATAGGGCAGCACCGTGCTTCTATATGGTGCCCGCAACCAAAGTCGTCCACTATCGGCTCCCAATACATACGTTTTATGAATAAAGTTGCAGCACTTAGGTCCTTTCTTGTGCAAAAGGGCTCTTTTTTATTGCAGCATGGTACACAGTGCCGTTTCGGGTAGTGTTACCCTTCCTCTAGGCTAGAGGAAGGGTAACACTACCCGAAACGTCGCACTGTGTACCATGCTGCAATAAAAAAGAGCCCTTTTGCACAAGAAAGGACATGAGTGCTGCTACTTTTTTCATAAAACGTATCTATCTATCCTAACTTTTTCCAGCATGAGAAAGACCATGCTAAAAATGCTGTCTGTGTGCTGTCAGATTGACTTGCATTGGTGAGTCTTGTAGGGGATTCGCATCCATTCGCAGCATGTTGTTACTTTTTTCTCATCCAGAATCTGGATGAGAAAAAAACTCAAATGTTCATCTGATCTCACTCATTTATTAACTTTGGTCAGAGTGCAATGTGAGATTTTCTTGCATTGCACTCATCCGATTTCAACGCCTATGTGTCTGAGCACTAAAAGTGATCTTAACAAAAAAATGAAATACCACCTAATATTAGGCTTAGTAGCGAGAATGAAATTCTAAAAGAATACATATTTCTTTTTACATAAAGATGGCAAAATGGAATATGAAATAAAAACAACACTTTTTTTTAAAAAAAAATTCTTAATGAAAACAAAATGGGTAGGATGTTATTGGTTAGTACGATTTTTGAACTGTACAAGCCACCTTCATATAAATAATTTAGTAATTAAAACATTTAATTACCGTAATAAAGTCAATATCCAAAATTCAAAGATTTATTTGCTTCAAAGTGAATACTAAGATGTGCAGTTATATACAGGTAACATATTAGCTATACATTAAGTGCATGTATTGTCTAGAGGAAATTCATAAATGGCACATAAAAATCTTCCTTATTAGCCTACTAATTTTAACAAAATATTTAATGTTTGAAAAATTGGTAACACTATATCAATAGATCAGAAGTAGTGATGAGTGAGTGTAATCGTTACTATTCACTGCTCGCACGGATAGTATGGTATTCGTTACTCGGTGAGTATCACTGGTTCTCATGAGTGATGTGTCGAACTTCAAAGTGAGCTGGCACCTCAGAGAGAGCAGATTGAATGTTAGGCTCTCTCTGGGGGTGCAACAAGGTGTTTAATGCAGTAGAAACGCAAAAAAGCCCACCCTCCCACCCTGTCTCGGAAAGACTCACTTTGTAGCTGACTGGTGGGCGGAGCTTATCACTAATTAACTAACATTGGACTAGCTATTCGGACGAATATATGAGTATTAAAAACTACTTGTTACCAGTATAGCGAGTGTGAATATTTCGCTACTCGCTCATCACTAATCAATCATTTTTATAAAAGAACATTAGAGCTGGTGCGGGGGTTTGAATTCACATTAGAGAGCCCACACTCCAACATCCACTGGTGTCACCGCTAGCCCACGGCTCCACCAGGGATTCATCTGATTTATCAACACCAAAAAGGTGATGTCTACAATAGACCACTCATATGACGAGAAAACAATCATTATCGGTTAAAACTATTTATATAACTAAACCAAAGAATTAAAAATTAAAGGGGAATGGGATAATTCTTATACACTAACCATAACTAATTATTTGTTAAAACTATGACGGGTTATGGTTAGTGTATAAGAATTATCCCATTCCCCTATTATTTTTAATTCTTTGGTTTAGTTATATAAATAGTTTTAACCGATAATGATTGTTTTCTCGTCATATGAGTGGTCTATTGTAGACATCACCTTTTTGGTGTTGATAAATCAGATGAATCCCTGGTGGAGCCGTGGGCTAGCGGTGACACCAGGGGATGTTGGAGTGTGGGCTCTCTAATGTGAGTTCAAACCCCCGCACCAGCTCTAATGTTCTTTTATAAAAATGATCTAACCTAGATACTTTTAAGTAACTTTAGATGATGACCTCAGAAGCTATAAGCAGCTAGAATGGGAAATCAGATTGCTTTATCCATTTTTTAGCCGTTGAAACATGGGTTCTATGCTGCTATCTCTTTTGCTGAATTGCACATTGATTTATACATTTTAATACATGTTAATCATTGATTTTAGCATTTTATATCATAGAAATGTCTTTTTATCCACAGTTTTATAATAATTTCTTATCAGAATCTTAATTTCTAGGATTTTATCCAATGTGGGCGTTCCCACAGGAACTGACATCACCATGATGTCATTGGTTGTAATGTATAAAATGGCTTCTTGTGAACTGACTGTAACATTGCTGCCCTGATGAAGTGGCCAGGTGGCCATGAAACGCGTTGGCTTGAGTGTAAATAAAGGTTTGCTTGCATCCTCGGTTTTCCCTGTGGTCTAGCGCGGACAAACCCCGGCTCTTTTTCTCCTATACTGTATGTATTGTCCCAAATAGGAGAGTATTTTGTAAAGGCCGTGATATTTCGAATCTGTTTGATCTTGTCCCATACCCTCAGCATAAGGGCTACAGTCGGGAATCTGAAAGCTAGAGGGCGAAGCTTACCCGCCTCTAAGCTAGTCAACAACGAACCCTCTCCCAGTAAGTATCTAAGGACAGGTCTCCTGCCTCCCTCCAATCTACCCTCGTTGTTTTCCATCCCCCCCGCCAAGTGCTGACATTGGGATGACAAAAAGTAAAGCCATGGATTAGGGAGCGCCAATCCCCCTTCGTCTTTAGGCTTCTGCAAGTGCTCCAATTTAATCCTGGCGCCACCCTTTAACCATATCAATTCCCTGAATATAGCATTAATTTTATGGAATCTACCCAAAGGCAGCCAAATAGGGGAGTTGTGGAGGACATACAGGAGCTGCGGCATAATTACCATTTTCAATAGATTCACTCTTCCCACCACTGACAAACGCAACTTGGCCCAGGCTCTAATTTTCTGTTTGATCCTCGCCATCAGCGGGGTCAGGTTCAAATTCTCATAGTCCTCCAAATCGGTGGATATTGTCAATCCCAAATATTTAAATTTAGTCACTTCTGGAATTTGTACAGGTATGTCCACCCCTGGATCCAGTGCGAGCACAGCGGACTTATCCCAGTTAATGACCAGCCCCGATACCTTCCCAAAGCCATCAAGAAGAGTCATAGTATTTTTCAAGGAGCTATGATGGTCAGCCAAAAACAAAAGCAAGTCATCCGCGTACAACGCTACCTTCTCCTCAGATGGTCCATATCGAAAGCCCACAATACCCGGATGCCGTCGTATAGCCGCTGCCAGAGGTTCAATTGCCACGGCAAACAGGAGCGGGGACAAAGGGCAGCCCTGCCTCGTGCCTCTGTACAGTTGGAAGGGATCAGACATTGAGCCATTAGCTCGTATTCTGGCTTGTGGGCCCGAATACAGAAGCCTGATCCAGCCTATAAAGCCCGGACCAAAGCCCATACATTCAAGTACAGCCCACAAATAATTCCATTCGACACTGTCGAAGGCCTTAGCGGCATCCAGAGACAGGACCACCCTTCGCCCTGCGTTATCCACCCGTACCTGCATATTTAAATACAGACGCCTGATATTGAGGGCCGTCGATTTCTTGGGCATAAAGCCTGTTTGATCAGGATGTACCATGGATTCGATTACCTTTGATAGGCGATTGGCCAGAACCTTGGCCAGTAATTTATTATCCACCGTGAGAAGGGAGATAGGCCTATATGACGCTGGCAGCGTTGAATCCTTATCTTTCTTCAATATTAAAACTATAGTTGCTTCTCGCATGGATGGTGGGAGGACGCCGGAGGACAGACTCTCATTATACATGTCCAGCAATGTCGGAAGCAACAGCTTCTTATATTTCTTATATATTTCCACCGGCATCCCATCAACACCCGGTGCTTTGCCATTAGCCATGGAGCTAAGAGCCTTATCCAACTCCTCCAGACCTATGGGTCTGTCAAGGCTACGCCCAGTGGAGTTAGTCAATTTAGGAAGGTCAGCAGATTCTAGAAATCTAATTATATCCTCCGCTGTGGCCGTAGTGTGTGACAAATACAGGTCTTTATAAAAAATTTTCAGGACATTCAAAATTTCGGGTGTATCCCCTACCAACCTTCCCTCAGAGTTTTGGAGCTGAGCTATAAAAGAGGACCCCTTTGAGCCGAAGCAATAACAGAAAGCAGATGCCCCACACTCTCCGCCTCCTGGTACAACTGTACTGATTTAAATAATCTCTTCTTAGCCGCCTCCTGCATAGTAATTTTTGTCATTAACTTTTGGGCTCGTTTCAATCGCCTCCTGGCGGGAAGAGTGCAGTCTAGTGCAGCAGCCTTTTCCGCCTCCCCAAGCTCCCCCATGGCCCGCTCAGTATGCGCCCTATTTCTTGTCTTAGCCTTTGAAATTTCCCGAATGCACATGCCTCTCAGGTAAGCCTTTAATGTATCCCACACCACCAGACCAGAAGCAGTGCCCTGGTTGAATTCAAGATATTCTTTTAGTTCTAGAACAAAATGGTCATCTTTATCAATTATTTGCAACCAAAATGGATTTAGCCTCCACTGAGGTCTTACATCCCCCCGGCAGGTTTGCCTCTTATTTCAACAGACATGGGTGAGTGGTCTGAAACCGTACGCGGCAGATATTCAGCATTCAGAATTTTTTCTTCATGGACCAATCCCCCAGGGCCATATCTATATGTGACAAAGACAAATAGCTAGATGAAAAACACGAGTATTGGTAAGTGTTCGGGTTGCGGCTTCTCCAAACATCCACCAAGGCTACTTATTTGAGCAATATACCAAATGATGTATCATTACCTCCCAATTTGAGTGGCTCACGATTTCCCTTATCCCAGTGAGAATCCTGTATGTTATTAAAATCTCCCACCAACAAATATGGAGTGTTTGGAAAGTCCTTTAACAGGTGGAGTATCTGTTGCATAGCTGTACTGCTGTATGGCGGGGGAATGTATACGGAGACAATCACAAATTGTATGTTATGAATACTACAGTGTAAGAAAACAAATCGTCCCTCAGGATCCGTAATTGCTTTGACACGTGAATGGAATCCCGGAGTATACCAAAATACTCACTCCTCTAGCATATTCAGAGTATGTAGAATGGTATCCTTCCTGTACCCATCTCTTCTCCAGTAAATTAACCGTGTCGGCAGTGAGGTGAGTCTCCTGCAGACATATTAGTGCCGGTTTCTGAGCCATAAGGAAGGCAAAAATTGCCTGTCTCTTTACTGGAGATTTTAAGCCCCTGATGTTCCAGCTGATTACCTTAATAGACCCCATTGCTTCGGTATATTGCCGTCAGAGCTCGAGACCGACCCTTCTTATCACATCTGCAACCTATGATCATAGAAACACCAACGCCTCCACCAGACCTGAATCCCTTCCCCCCCCCCCTTCCCCCTCAACATTACCCGAAAAAAAATTTGAACCAGTAACTGTAAGAACATTATCATTGCCCTTTTTCTCTCAGGTTGTAAAATGAGCGCTTCAATGCCCTTATGCTTCCCTTTCCTTTTAGGATAGCACCCCGCAGCACGGCATATACATTCAACTCTATCCCACCCATTACTCGCATGAAACTATAGCGAATTATTGCGCTTTTTTTTTCCGTAGTGCACTCAATAGAAAAATACCAAACAGAGGGAAAGTTATCAGCTTGAAACTCAATATCCCAAATATCTTGTGATCTACACAAGAACATGAAAAGTTTCTAAGAAACCGGATATGACGATCGGATCTCCCTCATCCATGTTCCTGCTCCTCTAGTTCTTTCCTCAGGTGCCTTTCATTGCCTTCGATCCAGTTCATCGCATCTGTTGAGTCCAGGAAAAAATTAGTTTTGCCTCCAGCCTCAATCCTCAATTTTGCCGGAAAGATCATAGAGTATTTAATTGCAAGTAACCTCAGCCTCTTCTTGACCTCACTGAATTTGGCCCGTTGCCTCTGGACTATCAAGGAGTAGTCTGGGTAAAATGAGACTCTGGAGCCATCTGCAGAAAGATCTGGATGATCCTTAGAAAAGCGGAGAATGTTGTCTCTGTCTCTGTAGTACAGCATCTTTACTAACACCGTGTGTGGCTGGTTCCCCGGGGGAGGGGGGCGAGCAGGGACTCTATGTGCGCGCTCCACAGCATATAAGTGTGTTAAGTTGTCATCCCCTATCTTGTCCTTGATCCATGCCTCAAAGAACTCGGTGGGGTTTCTCCCTTCATATCTTTCGGGGACTCCCAATATGCGCACGTTGTTTCGGCATGACCTGTTTTCTAGATCGTCAGTTTTGGCCCACAAAGCAGAGCTGTCTCTTTTAGCATCTGTCTGAAATCTCACTGCAGTGGTCAGGGTACTTTCAGCAGCAGTAACTCTTTTCTCCAAGTCCCCTGTGCAGTCTTTAACCCTGTGTAGGTCATGCTTCACTGTTTATAAAGATTCTTGCATGTGACCGAGCTGGGTCAGTACATTAGATATAGCTGAGCTACACTGCATAACAGCCAGTAACACGTCTTTTATAGTGGGGTCTGCTGGCATTTGCATCTGTAATTGTTGCATCTGCTTGCAATTCTGATCCACCAGCTCTCCCCAGCTTGCCCCAGCCTCCTGCTGCCTCTTGGTCACAGTCTCTTCCTCCCCCTCCTCTCCAGCCTCCTGAACACCATGTGTACCTTCACTTCTGTCCTCCTCGTCCGTCTCCTGAGCCGCTTCTCTCTCCACCTCCTCCACTCTGGCATATTGCTGCAGCCGGGATGCCACTGCTCTATTTCTGGCTGCGCTCTCCTCTGCAGCCTCAGCTGTGGAGCGCGCCTCAGCTCCGGCGCCATCTTGGGCAAGTCTCCTGGCCTCTCCAGTAACTCGGCGGCGGCCGCCTTTTACCATGGCCTCGGTCCTGTAATCGCGTCTGTGCGTTCCAGGCAGTTCCCACCACCTTTTCCTCTATACCGGGCGATTTTCAGCCGTGCTGCGGGGACTAGACGGCTTCTAAATCGGGGTAAGTGCGGGAGCTCAGCGGTCCTGCTGCCTCTCTCACATGCCGCTAGGCCACGCCCCCTCGGTACTTTTTTACTGATGTTTGGTAACAGGCATGGCCCAGGAGGGTAGCCAGGTTATCGGTGAAGTTTGGGACGTCCAACTTGGAGAGTTGTGAGGCCTCCTCTATTAGTGTGTGCGGTAATTGGGGTAAGTTCTGCCTGTAACTGAACTTGCCGCTCTTTCTCCCTCTCAGGATACTACTCCACAACCGACAATGAGGACCTTGCTGTGGGGTTTCTATTCTCTTCTTGGGCCCCTGGTCCTATGCTTGGTCAGGTTTGGTGTCTCACTTGGTGTAACTTCAGGGGGACTAGATCCTCCTGGTTGGTCCGGGCTTTCTCTGCTACACTTTAGATGAATAGCAACTTTGGACTCCGGCGTTCGGGTGGACTAAATGGATATCAGGTATGTTCCCTTCTTCTTTCTTCCTACTTCTTCCACTGGCCTCCTTCCCTCTCCCTAGGGTGTTGCACAGCTGGGTCAAGCTCCCTGGTTCTGAGCCTGGCTTGGTCTCAGCAACCAGCTCCTTCATTTCCTCCAACTGACCACTCACTGACTTCAGTACTACTGGCTGACTCCTCCCCTCAGGCCTGGATATAAATAGGAGATCTGGCTTAAGGACAGTGTCACGGCAAAATGCCTGATTCTTATCTAGTTAATGGACGGAGGAATAACAGACACCGAGTCTTGGATTGCAATATCAAAGTATTCCTAAGGGGAGGTGCCCCAACAGGTTTATTATATAGACAGATGCTGATGCATAAATTAATCAAGCATTAAAGTCATTGGTTACATTCTCAATTCTTTTACAATGATTGGTTCCCCAACAATATCTGCTTCATGGTGATTGGTTCTTTATCATGTAAACAGTTGGCAGAGGATATAGGGACTTTCCATGTCCCTCAATAACCCCCTTATCTTATCTTGACCAGAAGGGGGGCCATGTAGACATGTCAGAGACATGTCTCTACATATTCTTACTTAAAAACAACTTACATAAGAGCTCTGGACGCCATCTTAGGAGTCATACATATAATTGTGTATATATGTATATTCTTCAGTAAATCAAACAATTACTCAGCAATGTCAGGTAATTGCCCTGACATTATTTCCTCCTCTAATTGTTTGAATTTCTGAAGATACTTGATTTATCACCTTGTGTAACCTAAGTTGCTATTCTGCTTATATAGAGGATGACCCTCTGGACAGGCCATATATCACAGAGTACACAGATAAGCTGCATACACTATGGGTTAGGTATACCATTCTGGACTGCTTATTTGGTGGTCTTCCCCTGTAAGCATTCACACATCTTTATTTTCATTTGCCACACGCATTCTCTAATCCTTATGCTCGTGTAGGTAACTTATCCAGAGATGCACCCCACCACAGGCCTATACTTGTGAGCCATACTGGCAAAACCAGTGGTCACACCTGGATTACCCTCCTGTAATGACAACAGGGTACTGACCCAAACTGTGGGGGTGCAACTGTAGAATCTTCTTCCCCTTCCAGGGACACGGTTCCTTGTCCATATTCCTAGTGTTATCTTTGAGCCTAAATGTGAGGCCACAGTGGGCATATAATAGGTGTAAATGCATCTTGACTCTCATCATAGCTCAGGTAGAGTCTTGATTTCAATCAAAAGTCTCTGCAATAAGGCGTACGACGCTCGCCAGTCATCTTGTCAGCCCTCTTGAGTCATTTGGAGGGATTGGGTCATCTGAAGTTTCAGCTTTGTTCATTCTGGCGTGCTTGTCATCACGTGCAGTCTTTATTGCAATGGAGACACTCTATTTTTCCCATCATTAGTTTATGGCACGAGATTTCTTCACTCTATTAACTTAAAAGAAAAACACTTTAGTTTACTCATTATATATATTTGTTCGCTCATATTATATATATATATATTCTCTGCACACTCTAGCTTTTAGGATTCAAATGGTATCCTTTTAATCCTTAACAATGCTTCTATTTTATCTGTGAAACACAACACTTAATTAGTTTCCAGACTATCAGGATGACCAAGATTATTTCTATTACTGATTTTTCTGTACCTGGTGCCAACCCTTTAGTGGCCTCGAGTACAGAGTTTTATTATCCTGATCAGAGCATTTACAGTGCAGCATCCTATAAGGATCAGCCCCAACATGCACATTGGTGGAAAGGAGTACTCTTAACCTTAACCTTGTTTGGAGGCACTTGGGGGTGGATTCTGGGAACAAACAGTTTGGTTGTTCGAGTGCTCCTCATTACTTATGGTGCCGTCACACAGCCCGATCTGGCCAGCGATGTCGGAAGTGATGCGCGGGTGCCCGCTCGGTTCCGACATCGCTGGCCAGCTGTCACACAGCATCGCTGCGGCCGGCGACACCGCAGCGATGCGAGCGGTGACATCGCTCGCTGGGCTGTGCTCAGCCCAGCGAGCGATCCGCAGCAGCGCTGCGGTATAGGCTGGATCGCCGCCGACATCGCTCTGGCGATGTCACACTGCGCGATCCAGCCTTATCGCAGGTCGCCGGTTGACAGGTTTACGGTTCTTCCCGTAAACCTGACAACCTGCGACCAATGATAAAACGCGGTCGCGCTGCTCGTTTACACAGCGTGACGTCGCTAGCGACATCGCTGATACGTCACTTTTTCGGCGATGTCGCTAGCGACGTCGCCAGGTGTGACGGCAGCTTTACAGTAGTGCCATGGTCCCAAGTGGGAAGGTGTGGAGTGGGGAGAGGCACTGGCTCTAATCTGGCTAGAGTGCATCTTCCTTCCCCTCCAGGTGGCTTTGTGGCCACACACCAGATATATCCCAGGGACAATGTGCAGGCTTTCCTTAGGGGCACAGTGTACATTACCTTATCTACAAGACAATATAAATACTTTATTACATAGTGTGTAATGATCTGTTGATAGGGGTTCTCCTAGGAACCATGTAGTTCTTGTTTTTAAATCCAAGTCCGAACCCACCCCTGGTTCATAAAATACAAACCCTGTATTGGTAATAGCGTGATGGCTCTAATGGTACTGCTAGGTAAGCCTCATCTGTATCAGTTGTATGTGTGCCAGTGACCTTTGTTAAAAACAAAGTGTGTTTCAATAACAACAGAATCAAGAATGTCACTCTCATTGTGTCTTAGGCTGGCTTCAGACTTGCAGATGCATCTGCAGCGTTTTGCAGATGCATCTGCAAGCATCTGCATGCAGACCGCGGCCCCTATGTTTATAATGGAGCGCACGGCGGTCTGCAGATGCTTGCAGACCGCCGTGCGCTCTCATTGCCCGCCATTAGTGATCTGTGCGCACGCTGATGCCTGCGCACTAATCACACACTCCCGCCCGCACCATGGACGCGAAATGTTGCGTCCCTGGTGCGGGCGGGAGTGTGTGATTTGTGCGCAGGCATCCGCGTGCGCACAGATCACTAATGGCGGGCAATGAGAGCGCACGGCGGTCTGCAAGCATCTGCAGACCGCCGTGCGCTCCATTATAAACATAGGGGCCGCGGTCTGCATGCAGATGCTTGCAGATGCATCTGCAAAACGCTGCAGATGCATCTGCAAGTCTGAAGGCAGCCTTAGTGCTCCCAGGGCCTTCTTGCAGTGTCCTGCAGCGTGCACCCACACTGGTCTTTCTGGTCTGACAGCAGTAAGTGTAATCATCTGCACTTGATATGGCCCATCAATCTGGGTTCAAGGTTCTTCTTGAAGCGTTTCTGTAGGACCACCTAACCTTCAGGCTTCAATGAGAGTGTTCCTTTAAAACAATGAGGATCGCTTCCGGTTCCGGCGCCTCCATGTGCAGCCGTGTCTAAGGGCTGCTGCACTCCCCGCCTCAGCAGTCCACCGACATCTGGCCTCCAACTTGGCCCCGGACATCCATAAACACAGCGGCGGCTGCAGTAACCCTGGGAGCATCCATCATGACCATGATGGATCGCTATGTAACGAGGAGCCAGGAGGGAGAGAAGTCGGCGAGTCTGCATGAGGAGACCGGTAATGGCGGGCAGGGCGGGCACGGCGTGCTCAGCATGCATACAGCGCTACTAGATGGAGAAGTAGCGAGGAAGCCCGGGACCGGAGATGGGGTGGCTGGAGTGGTAAAGGAGAGGGGAACTGCAAAGAAAGCCGCAGGAGATCCACAGGGAATATCCCCAGAACAAATACAGAATGCAGCAGCCGCCATGAGCAAACAACCCCAGAGCTGTCCCCCTGCAGATAAGGAGAACATAGGAGAAGGACAGGGTCCAGGAGAATGGAGAGAGGACATGGAAGGTAGATGGGGAGCCCCACATTTTGACTATAAAGCATTGGCAAAAGAGTTAGCCATCCATCTTGCTGATGACTTTAAAACTGCAGTGGCTGAGATGGTAACAGCCACAACAAAAGACCTGAATGCCAAAGTTGAGACACATGATCAGCAACTCACAGAGGCTGAATCAAGAATTAGTGCAGCAGAGGATAGAATACAAGAGCTGGAGGAACAGATAATGTCTTTACAACAACACTCTGAATATGCACATGCAAAACTAGAGGACATTGAAAACAGAGCAAGGAGGAGCAATCTTAAAATAGTGGGACTCCCTGAATCTATACCTGCGAACCAACTGGTGGAAATTTTTGAAGTAGACCTTCCCAAAGCCCTAGGCCTTACCCATAGATGTAAGACGGAGCGTACCCACAGAATTGGCCAGATGAGGGAGCCACAGGAGAGGTTGGGAACTTCAGGACCCGCCGCCTCGACATCTAAACAGTCCACTAAATCAAGACACGCTATAGCGAAATTTCTTAACCACCGCGACAAAGAAGTGATTCTTCGCGCTTACAAGGCCAAAAAGCACCCACTATTAATACAGGGACACAGAGCTCTGGTATTCGCGGATTACTCTATAGAAGTCACGCGAGGTCCTTTAGCAAAGCGTGCTCGTTACTTCATAGAAGAAATATTCGTTTCCAGTTGAATTTTCCAGCGATATTAAGATTTAGGTCCAGAGAGGGAGTCATGCTGACCTTCTCCGACCCTGAGGAAGCAATGGTAGCTATCCGTGACAACACGAGTTCCCCAAGAGCAACGTGGTCACCGTCATCACCCCATCAGGACATTGGTTCGCCTACGAAGCCCAATTCTGCTTTAGAGCTGGATTCCGAGACTGATAGAGACTCTGTAAGATCCTACAGACTAAGATCAAACTCCCTGTTGGGAGTTGGGAGAAGGAGCGGGGAGGAAACCACCTTCGGAAACTCCACGACAACAGAGACAGGCAGGACCCCGTTGGCAGAAGAAGAGATGAGGAGAGAGTGAGAGGAAACTGAAATTGAAATGCAACTGTGATTCCTTTTTGCTGGGCAGTGCTGTCACAACTTTGCTGAATACGTAAATAGAGGAGGGTTATACAGGCGAAGTGGGGAGAGCTATGCATATATGTTATGTTTATTCCAATCTCCCCCCCCCCACCCTTTTTTTTTTTTTTTTTCTCTTTTTTCTTTTTTCTCTCTCTTCCTCTTCATTCTTTCCCATTCCGCTCCTCTCTCAAATCTCAAATGTCATTAAGTTTTCTTGTTTTTATTGATAAGCTGCTGACAGCATAAACGGGTCACTAGAGAGCCTTAAACAGACTTTTAAATGTGAAATAACATGTGAGATGAATATAAGATAGTTGATGGCTGAATGCCAAATGCACTCTTAATATGGTGGAAATGATGCTAATATAAGTTTTAGACTATGGCCCCACTTTATCTCTGTTATGGAGGGGATGAAAGCTCTGGGTGAAGATGGGGAAATGGAGTTCTTAGGGAGCGAAAGGTTGGAGAATACTACTGTTATTATTCTTATATGTTTAATAGGTTGGGTTGGAGGCTGGGGCGGGGCGGGTCTACATTTGTTGGCTGCACTTGAGGGAAGAAGTGAAGTGATCCACTTGGAAAGATGTATGGAGTAGGTGTGGTAGGGAGGGGGGGGGAGGGAAAAGCAAGGGCGAACGAATGGGAAATATCTTTAAACCTAGGTCTGACAAATTTTGCATCTCCTGTACCTTATTCTTCTTACTTTGGTCTATACCTGACCATACCACATGTGTGTGGAAGTTGACTAAGAAAAAATTAGGGACCCTGTACAGGGAGGACTCTGATGGTTAGGTGGGTCTCCTGGAATGTCAAGGGGTTGCGCTCCCCAGCAAAGCGCATGATGGTTCTTCGCCATCTCAAAAAATTGCGCGTAGATATTGCTCTGCTTCAGGAGACCCACCTGGTCTCAGAGGACTTCTTCCGTCTTAAAAAATTGTTGGTGGGGGAGGTCTTCGGGTCTAGTGCGGTGGAGAGGAAGGCGGGAGTCCTGGTTTTAATTCACAGGTCATTGGCTCACTCAATTATCTCTACCTCAAGTGATGATGAGGGTAGATTGTTTCAAATGACGATCCAAATACAAAATGATATCTTTACTATTTATAAATAACAAGAAAAACTGCACAGCACTCAACAGACTAGTGTGAACTGGTGCAAGCAAAGATGCAGAGTCAAATAACATGAAAAAAATCCTTGCAGCACACAGCTACTACCAATGTTGTACAAGTGCTACAAGCCATATGTGTTTGAGGAAAAAGTTTAAAAACTTACGTTTTTTCAAAAAACTCAATAATCTATCTTTTAATTCTGAAGTTCTTAGTACAAGCATTGGCCAATGTCTGTTTGCTCATCAACTGCGACAAAGTGACTTCAGGCATGATGAGTCCTACTCTAATATCCCTATTCTCCTTGTCCACCCCCACTTTTCAGTGGGCAGACACCATCTATACCCTCGATCACCTGTAGGTTAATGAGGGTGCACATTGCAGCAAAGGAGCCTGCAACTCCATATAATAAATAACAAGAAAAACTGCACAGCACTCAACAGACTAGTGTGAACTGGTGCAAGCAAAGATGCAGAGTCAAATAACATGAAAAAAATCCTTGCAGCACACAGCTACTACCAATGTTGTACAAGTGCTACAAGCCATATGTGTTTGAGGAAAAAGTTTAAAAACTTACGTTTTTTCAAAAAACTCAATAATCTATCTTTTAATTCTGAAGTTCTTAGTACAAGCATTGGCCAATGTCTGTCTATTTATAATGTATATGCTCCTAACGCAAATCAGAGGCCCTTTTTCCAACAACTACAGAACAACTTACTTCAGGAAATAGGGGTTAATAAAATAGTGGGAGGGGACTTCAATACGGTAATGAGAGCAGAAGAGGATAGACGCTCCTCAACACATCCGCGAAGGGGAAGTCAGGACGGAGGGGGCCCGAGGGTAGAAAGCACCTTAGAATCCTTGACTAGAATGGCGGGCCTGTCAGACACTTGGAGACTAGCTAACCTTTTGGGTAGAGAATTTACCCACTTCTCACACCCCCATGGATCGTGGTCCAGAATAGATATGTTTTTTGGGTCCACTAAGATATTACAAAGAATGATAGACATCAAAATTGAAGATATGGTGATTTCGGATCATAGTCCATTAGTCTTAGAGATTAAAGACAATTATGAGAAAGGGACCTACTATCTATGGAGGTTTCCTGACACATTCACCAAAGAAGAAAACTTCACCAAACTACTTGGGGAGTGGTGGACGCACTATACCGTAGATAATTTGGACCATAGATCTGACCCGGGTCTATTCTGGGAAACTGCAAAAGCAGTCATGAGAGGACATATTATGGCATACAGCATGGGGATCAAAAAAGGGCTAAGGAAAAATTTATGGAATCCAGTCTGAAAGTGAGAAATGCTTATCTGCAGTACAAAAACACAATGCAGATTCCTGACAAAGAGACATGGCTGCAAGCTAAGAAAGAATTTGATGAGTGGGCAGGAAAACGTGAGAATATATTTAAAAATAGATTAGAGTTAGAACTACATAAATTTGGAGATAAAGCAGGAAGACTGCTAGCAAGATTAGCCCGAGGT
The DNA here is from genome assembly GCA_033576535.1 of Allobates femoralis. Classification (NCBI taxonomy): domain Eukaryota; kingdom Metazoa; phylum Chordata; class Amphibia; order Anura; family Aromobatidae; genus Allobates; species Allobates femoralis. The sequence goes on from JARQOC010000004.1 coordinate 468,525,558, forward strand.
AGACACACCTCTTCCCCTATTCAATCGATAAAAGATAGACAGGGTAATACCTGGAATGATCCTAAGAATATTGTGAAAACTTTGGGCAGGTTTTATGCTTCTCTATATACAGAGAAAACAACTAGCGACCCAGAAAAGCCTTCCTGGCTAAGTAAGATCAAATTGCCATCTATCTCCCAGGACGACATCCAAATTCTAAACAACCCGGTTACGACTGGCGAAATTGAAGCGGCTATAAAAAATTTAAACCCGGGTAAGGCCCCGGGACCAGATGGCTATAATGGTGCCTTTTTCAAAGCTATGAGAGAACAGATCTCTCCGGTTCTCTGTGATTTCTACAATGAGATATTACGGGGATCGCCTATCCCAGACAGAATGAATTTGGCTTACATTAAATTGATCCCTAAACCAGGTAAGATACCCACTGATCCGGCTAGCTACAGACCGATTTCCTTAATAAATCAGGATCTGAAACTTTTATCCAAAATACTGGCCGATAGATTGGCAATGATCTTGCCCAAAATAATATCTTCACACCAGGCAGGATTCATCAAGGGACGATCGACGACTACAAATATCCGAAAAGCGATGCTTTTGATGGATATTATGGGGAAGAAAGTCAAACTAGAGGGAGGGAACCCAGCCATGATCACCTTGGACGCTGAAAAAGCATGTGATAATGTCAGGTGGTCATGGCTGGGCAAGGTTTTAGACACCATAGGTCTCACGGGACCCTTTCGGCACTATATACAGGCTCTCTATAGTAATCCTAGAGCTTGCGTGAGCATACCAGGCTTCTTGTCCGACTCCTTTACCCTCCAGAAAGAGACTAGACAGGGATGCCCATTGTCCCCCCTTCTCTTTAATATAGCCATAGAGCCTCTGGCACTATATTTGGAAGAATGTAATTCCTACGCAGGTTTTAAGGTAGGAACCAAAGAGATAAAACTCTCATTGTTCGCGGATGATGTCATCCTGTATCTTCAAAATCCAGAACAAGACCTTCCAAATATCCCGACAGACATAGAGATGATAGGCAAACATACTGGATTTTCCCTAAATAAAAGTAAATGCGAAATTCTGTTTATAAATCCTGGGAATGGGTCACAGGAAAAAAAAATTTTTTGTGGCCTACCAATAATGAAAGATAGTATTAAGTATTTGGGAATTCAATTGGCCAGGTCATCTGGATTGACATACAAACTTAACTTTCTACCGATCATTCAGCAGATAGAACAAGAACTGTCGAAATGGGTGGGATTGCCACTCTCTTTGATGGGACGCTGCCATTTATTGAAAATGGTTAGCTTCGCAAGATTGCTTTATCCCCTTCAAACTATCCCCATACTGTTGAGACATATTGACATAAAGAGACTGAATAAAGCTTTTTCTAAATTTTTGTGGGGAGGAAGGAGACCCCGTTTAGCCTATACAACCTTGATCCAATCCAAACAGGAGGGAGGACTCCAGCTCCCAGATGTTAGGGGATACAATTTAGCGTGCATATTACGTAATGTCCTTGATTGGATCAGAAGCACTAATAGATTCTCAGATGTAACTTTGGAGGGGGAGTGTCACGCTGGGGGCGGGAGAGGCACTCAGCGTAGGACCACGACGGGGGGGGAATAAGGAGTCCCTAAAACTATGGGCACAAGAAGGAGAGGGTGACCCCTAGACTTACTGGGGCTGACCCTGTCTGCCCTAACGTCCCTATACAGTTTCCTCAACTGTCGCCGACCACGAACCTCGTCCCTCTCTGATCCTAGCACTACCTTAGCTAAGGATCAGATGGAGAGGTTCACTAGACCCCTCCACTAACAACTAAAGACAACACAAGGAAAAAACAGACAATGGGGAAAGAAAACACTTATCTTGCAGCAGATCACAGCAACCTCCACAGCCTCTGCTTCTGCTGGAGCAAGTATAATGAGTGCACAAGGAAATATCACCTGCACCGAGGGAGGGCAATGAAACTCCTTATAAAGGTGGGAAGAACCTGCTGGGTCCTAGAGACCCAGGATACTGGTGTAGAAACCAGACCGAGCACAAGACCTTCCCAGCCGTCTCCCCATGATAGGGAGATCTTATCATACCTTCTCTTCATCTACACAGAAGGTAAATGCCCCTGAAAGACGGACCGTCCTCAACTCTTATGGCTGATTGGCCAACCGCTGGGACCGTCTGCGCGTGGCCTCTACCTGTCATCCGTGCCACCCGTGACAGGGAGTGGGCCAAACCCTGGGATCTAGCAGCTTTACTACACTCGCCGTTGACTTGTCTGCCCCCCACTTTGAAAAATACGGTGATATATAAAGATACTATATTGACGTGGAAGGAGGTTAGGAAAAAACTCAAATTAGCATGGAGGGTCTCGAAATTACTTAACCCTGGAGATGTCCGTCTTTCCCGTTAGGGCGTGAAAACTCTTTATTTAAAACATGGAGAGATAAGAGAATTAATACGTTGGGAGATCTCATAAATCTAGATGAAAAAAGGTAGATGACTGAGACAGAGGTCATGAATACCTATAATTTACCCCAATTCCACGCTATACAATATCGTCAGTTGAAATATCATCTACTATCGCATCTGCGAGACATCTCTGGGGAGATTGAAAATTCTTTGTGGTCTGAACTGATATCTATAAATGAAGATGAGGTATCTATTACTTCTTTGTACATCAAATTAAAACAGGTTCTGAGACCACAGGGAAGGAGAGGGTCCTTTAACAAATGGCGTAAACATTTTACAGACCCGGAACTTCCGCAGAAGATCCTTGAAGGGTGGGGCATGGTAAGACAATGTGTTATTAATGAGAGATGGAAAGATTTGCAATTCAGGATCATGCACGGAACCATTCAGGGCTTCAACATACCTCCCTCTAAAGCCAATAAAGAGAGATGGGTCCATTGCCCAAAGTGTAAGTCGCCCATGACAGATCTGGAGCACGGTCTGTGGTCCTGCCCAGAGTCCCAGAAATATTGGAGAGCAGTGAATGCATGGGCTAGAGGGTTTTGTGGAGATACAGGAGAGTTAGATCCGGTACGCTGGCTTTTTCATTATCACCCAATTTCTAATGTTAGAGGACAACCCCATATACTATGGCATTACATTGCGCTGATAGCAAAGAGACTCTTGCTACAACACTGGCTCAATGACAGACCCCCGGATTTGTCTCAAGTGAAAATGACGCTACACCACACACTGACACTCGAATCTCTAGATACGCTCCGCAATCCAAGTAAATTAGCCAAAAAATTCTTCATCAAATGGAGACGTTTTATTGAAAACGAATTCACAGATGTGGAAGTCAAAAAATTCATGTTACCCTTCCGATCATCAACGTGGTATGCTTTGGAAGAGTTAGAAGGCACATTAGGGAGGCTGAGGTGTTAGGTATAGGAGATGCAATAAATTTTGATACCCTGTCAACAATAAATTAAATGTTTTCTTTATTCATACTGATATTTGTTAATACTCGTGGATAATTTTTTCTGGGATAGGGGGTGGGAGGGATCTAGGGTATATATAATGTAAAAGATGATCGTTTGTACTTCTACTGTATTGATTTATACAGTTTTCTTGTATTGATATTCTAACTGTATGGTATGTTTTTCTGAATTCTGTACAATTGTTTATATGATTAAAACCCAATAAAAATGATGGTTCAAAAAAAAAAACAATGAGGATCTTCTACTGAAGAGAAACAGGTCATTATACCTTATACTAACAACTGTGCAAGTTTGTGAAACTCAGGACAGGTAAAAGCAGCAACAAGAACATGCTCATATATGCACTCTTTAGATGGCTATAGTACATGATTTACTCAGTCCCTGAGACCGATACAGAGACTAGGGTGTGTGTTCACCTGGGTAACTAAATATAGTCCACCTGCAGCCCCTAGTATGGGCCCTATGGTTTGGGGTGTGTTTCCTAGGGGTTTTTTAACAGCCCCTCCAAGGTTGTGTCCTGCACATGTAAGCCAACCCTGAACATACCTTGTAATGAGGGTTTGGATCCCAGAGGTAAACCAAATGTTCAAAAACAGGTGGGTTGGACCATGTGCTAGCCTGGGCATTCCTGGTTACAGGTTCCTGGGGAGACAAGTCCTACCTTCCACCTGCCAGGGGTCTCTCACCACCACAGCTCCTGCCTCCACTCACACCTTTCTATCTTGAAGCATATTCTGAGTCTGTAGTTCCTATAAGAGAGAAAAAGAGAAATCTGGTGTCCTTGGCAAGGACAAGGTGTGTAACGGTAGGGTAGCATATCCCATGAGTTTTCTCCTTCTGGTACTTTGACCACAGCTACCTTCACCAGCAGCTCAAAGGCCTCCAACAGGTCCCATTCCACCTCAAAGTCTTTGATTGGTTTACCTGAGGAAGATAGAAACCCTCTGGCTCTCCAGGTCACACCTGATCATGTGCTATACGCTATGTATACCTGGAATTAGTGTCCTTTCCCCAAACCATAGACCTCAATAAATGTATTATTTCTGGACTATTTATCTTGAACAAAACCCATACTCAATGTACATGTACCAATGAATATTTTACATTTTATCTTACTCTGCCCTCTGCATATATCTCTTATGGTACCTTTACACGCCGCCACAACAGGATGGATACCAACGGCAACTTCACGTGCACGAGCACAGCCGAACGGTTACCAACGGGAACCGCACCCTCTTTACACGCCGCCACAAGGTGCGCTACGCCACGCTACATCTACAGCTAGCTACATCGCCGGGTGTCGCAAGTAGCCATCTGTAGCTCAATTACACACCGCTATAACCAGCTACTATGGGCGGACCTGGTGCAGCAGGGACAGCACATAGGCGTGCCACAATTGAGAGTACGAGCCGTCCGTACACTGATAGGACAAAGCAATAACATCCTGATTGGCCAGGCATCGCAGGAGGCTGAGTAATACAGCACGCTCGAGCGATTGTGTAGTGTGACTCGTCAGCTCCTTAAATATGCCTCCCTAGGCAGCGACTACCAATCGTCATGCAGCAGCTTCCACCAATGATCGCACATGGGGCGTGGTAACACGGAGCCAGGGTCACGCCTTAGCTACATTGCAGGCTGTCCCGAGTTCCCTTCCGTAACGTCTTTACACGCCGATACAGCTCGCTACAATCGGCGATGTAGCCATATGTTTATGGGCAGTGCACGGATACAGAGGTATCTGTAGCCGGCTGTGTCGTCCCGTCTTCACACGCCGCTACTACGGGCGATATTGGCGCTACAAGCTACATTTGTAGCCTGTAGTGGGTTGTATCCATCCTGTTGTGGCGGCGTGTAAAGGTACCATTAGGGTACCTTTACACGCCGCTACTGGAGGATGGATACAACCCGCTACTTCACGTGCACAAGCACGCCCAAACGGTTACAAACGGGAAACGCACCACCTTTACACGCCGCCACAAGGTGCGCTACGCTACGCTACATCTACGCTACATCTACAGCTAGATACATCGCCGGGTGTCTCAAGTAGCCATCTGTAGCTCATCTTACCTCATTTACACACCGCTACAACCAGCTAATATGGGCGGACCTGGTGCAGCAGGGACAGCACATAGGCGTGCCACAATTGTGGATTACGAGACGTCCGTACGCTGATAGGACAAAGCAAGAAACCCATGATTGGCCAGGCATCGCAGGAGGCTGTTTAATACATGACGCTCGAGCAATTGTGTAGTGTGACTGGGCAGCTCCTTAAATATGCCGCCCTGCAGCAAGTGGCGATTAAATACTTGGGATTGGTAATTCATAGAGACCCCTCCCTTTGGTATAAATCAAACTACCTCCCTCTGCTTCAGAGGACAATAATGGACCTCCGTAAATATGACAGACGCAGGATTTCTTGGTTTGGTCGTATCCATGCTATAAAAATGGATGTTCTGCCCCGCTTTCTGTTCCTGTTCCAAACAGCACCAGTAGATGTACCCACTCAATTTTTCAAACAACTACAAACAATAATCACAAAATTTGTGTGGGGTGGAAGGCGCCCGAGAATCAGCTACAGAACTCTATGCCGGCACAAATCTCGGGGGGGTACAGGTCTACCGGAATTCAAGTCATACTATATAGCGGCAGTACTGACCCGTCTTTTCGACTGGCAGTATCACAGTGGCACTAAACAATGGATTGAGCTAGAGCAAAAGACGGTGGATTTACCACTTTGGTGTTTGCCCTGGATACTGCCAACCGACAGGCCGAAGCTTTCCCTGACAGACTCTTTTATGGGAACGGCTTTGAGACATTGGGATGACCTGACAAGAAAGGGTGGGATGACGCGGAGACAGGGACCACTCACTCCTCTGTTCCATAACCCTTCCTTCCCCCCGGCAGCGTATGCCACATCTTTCCTGAAATGGAGATGCGAGGATCGGCCCCGTATGATGCAGGCTTTTCATGGAGACAGGCTTGGGCCGTTGAGCTCTCTGGCTGGTGTAGGTAATGGAAGGGCTTGGATAGAATATGCACAGCTGAGATCATACTTTACCAGGTACCGGTTGACAACAGATTTCTCATTCCCCCCGCATGACTTTGAGAAATTGTTCCTTTTGGACTCCCCGCCGACACACACGGTCTCGACCTGTTACACTTTCCTTAACAGACAGAGGGACGACGAAAGACCCCGGTACATGGGTAGATGGGAGAAGGAGTTGGGTGTGGAGTTCTCAGAGGATGACTGGAGTAAGATTTGCACCTTCACTCATAAACTTTCTATGGCTTGCTTAGCCCAAGAGAGAAACTACAAAATTCTAGCCCGCTGGTACCAATGCCCCTCCACCTTACACGCGGCCTTCCCCTCTATAGCAGATTGCTGCTGGAGATGTGGGGACTCGGGTGGATCAATGGCCCACATTTGGTGGGACTGTGAAGGCATAAAGCCGTTTTGGTGCTCGGTCTTCAGTTTGTATAGCAAAGTGTGTGGACAGACAGAGGTAATGGCCCCAGAGGTAGCACTTCTCTCACTACTCCCGGGATCTTTTAAATCCCAAAAAACGGATCTCCTTAGATTTTTCTTAACCGCTGCTCGGACTGTAATACCTAGGTATTGGAAAAAGACCCTTTCTCCCTCCATGACCGATTGGCTTGAGGAGATGAACAAACTGCACCGCATGGAGGAACTCACGGCCGAAGTCACGGATGGCAGGGACCGCTACCTCAGAACTTGGAGTGCTTGGATTATATTCAGGGACTCCCGGGCATTCAGCAAAGCCTTTCAGATCGCGAATTGAGTCCTCTGATGTGATTATTCTGCCTACAAGCTCTCTTGGATAGGACATCCAACCTATATTATATTCCCAAAAACCCTCCTCCCTCCCTGTCTTTCTCCCTCTCCTCCTCCATCCCTTCCCCTCTCTGTCCTGGCCTGAGGGGGAATCCTTGAGCAGCGGTATGCACAGCTTATCTCAGAGTGATTGAGCTACAGATCGGTTCCCAAGCAACTGGGATGTGTACTATGACAACCTTAATTCTCCCTTGGATAGTTCTCAGCTCCATCACCCATTCTCCCCCAGCTCCCCCCCCCAATTTTAGCTTTAACCTGTTCTACCTTATACTTATCTTCCTTATGATAAATCTTTAGTTGTTTTGTAATAGTCCGGCATACCGGTAGAAATCTTACTTATTTTTAAGCAACGAATACTTTGATGTACTTCACTGGATTTATGTTGTTCTTTTTCTTTTTTCTTTTCTCTTATAGATTTTTGAATCTTACTGTTTTTTGTTGACTATTGGCCCAATTTACCCAGAGTAATTTGGTAAATGGATGTATAATTCGCCATGTTGGCCTAATTGATATACACCCATCTTATACAGTCTATAGAGTGTTTATTGTTAACCGGACACAGAGTTATGATACGGAATGTATTTCTGTTTTCTTTTCTTCAATAAAAACATATTGAACATAAATATGCCGCCCTGTGCAGCGACAACCAATCGCAACGCAGGAGCTTCCTCCAATGATCGCTGAAGGGTGCGCGGTAACCCGGAGCCTGTGTCACGCCCCAGCTACATAGCATGGTGTAGAAACAACCCTTCTGTTCCTTCTTTACACGCCGATACAGCTCGCTGCAATCGGCTTTGTAGCCACCTGTTTCAGAGCAGTGCTCGGAAACAGATGTATCTGTTGCCGGCTGCCTCCTACCGTCTTCACACACCGCTACTACGGGCAATATTGACGACGCAAGCTACAATCGTAACCTGTAGCGGGTTGTATCCATCCTCCAGTAGCGGCGTGTAAAGGTACCTTCAGAGGGAGAATAATATACAGTATATATATCATAATATATCATTGCCATCAGTGACTTGAGCATCATCTCTGTTTCTTGCTTTACTTTTTTCAATTCTTTAGTCCTGTAAAATATTTTTAAAAGTAAAAGAGTCAATGATATGAAAACATTGAAAGTGAAACTTCTTACTATAAATGCAATGGCTATATTTTTTTTTCTTCTTCTTAACTGTACACTGCCTGAGTTATCTGACTTATCATGACTCAGTGAGAACGGGCTAAATTTTTCCCGTTCTTTCTTTTTAATCCTCCTCTTATAACTAAACTAGTAAAAAGGCCCGATGCAATTGCATCGGGAGCGCGGTGAAATGAATTGTGTATATACAGGCGGGTCAATGGGTAGCAGAGTATACAGGGGCTCTGTGGGTAGCAGAGTATACAGGCGGGTCTGTGGGTAGCAGAGTATACAGGCGGGTCTGTGGGTAGCAGAGTATACAGACGGCTGTGAGGGTAACAGATTATACAGGCGGCTCTGTGGCTAGCAAAGTATAGAGGCGGCTCTCTGGGTAGCAGAGTATACAGCCAGCTGTGTGGGTATCAGAGTCTATACAGACGGCTCCGTGGGTAGCAGAGTATACAGGCAGATGCGTTGATAGCAGAGTATATACAGGTAGCTCTGTGGGTAGCAGAGTATATACAGGTAACTCTGTGGGTAGCAGAGTAAACAGCCGGCTGCGTGGGTAGCAGAGTATATACAGGCAGCTCTGTGAGTAGCAGAGTATACAGCCGGCTGCGTGGGTAGCAGAGTATATACAGGTGTCTCTGTGAGTAGCAGAGTATACAGGCAGCTGCGTTGGTAGCAGAGTATATACAGGTAGCTCTGTGGGTAGCAGAGTAAACAGTCAGCTGCGTGGGTAGCAGAGTATATACAGGCAGCTTTGTGAGTAACAGAGTATACAGCCGGCTGCGTGGGTAGCAGAGTATATGCAGGTGTCTCTGTGGGTCACAGAGTATACAGGCAGCTGCGTGGGTAGCAGAGTATATACAGGTAGTTCTGTGGGTAGCAGCTTTGTGGGCGTGATGGCGACCTTAATGGGCGTCCTGGTGGGTGGAAAGGTGATGTGACGTAATGGCTGTCACCACCGACTTCTTCTATGAGAGCTGCATACTTCTAGAGTGGAGGAACTAGGGGCGTGTCCTTGCTGTGAGGTAAATTTTGTGAATGCGTATGCGCAGTGACGGATGGTTAGTGCGGTCGTGCGGGTGTGAATGGCGTTGCAACTGTGCCTGGTGTGACTGGGGGTCGCGGTGGCGCGCGAGCGCACCATCGCTCGTGGGGCTGTGAATGGCGACGTAACCGTTGGGGACGTGGCTGCGGCTCGCGGTGGTGCGCAAACGCACCACTGCTCGCGGGTCTGAGTCTGTGAATAGCGGCTTGCGAAGGCGCTGTGCGCCATCGCTCGCGACGGTGCCGCGGTGCATGCCGGAATAGCGGTACAATATTGGTGATCATATATATAGATACCTACAGCAGTACCGGTGTGTAGCGGTGTGAGTGTGCAGCTATGGCGAAATCCAGGAGGGGGCCGGGGGACAGCGGGCAGGAGGGGTCCAGGGAAGAGCGGGCAGGAGGGGTCCAGGGAAGAGCGGGCAGGAGGGGGCTGGTGAAGAGCGGCCGGGTGCGGGCAGGAGAAGGCCAGGGAAGAGTGGGCGGGTGCGGACAGGAGGGGGGCCCCTCCTGGCCGCACCCAGCCGCTGTTCCCCGGCCCCCTCCTGCCTGCAGCAGAGTGCTTAGCAGAGTATGCGGGGCTCATGCGTTAGCAGAGTATATGGGGGCTCAGTGGTTAGCAGAGTATACGGGGGCTCAGTGGTTAGCAGAGTATACGCTGGCTCAGTAGTTAGCACTGTATACGGAGCCTCAGTGGTTAGCACTGTATAGTGGGTCAGTGGTTGGCACTGTATATTGTGACTCAATAATGAGAACAGTAATGTGGCTGAATGGTTAGCACTGTATATGGTGACTCAGTGATTAGCACTGTATGGTGGCTCAGTGGTTGGCACTGTATATGGTGGCTTAGGGGTTAGCACTGTATGGTGGCTCAGTGGTTGGAACTGTATGGTGGCTCAGTGGTAACCACTGTGTGGTGGCTCAGTGGTAACCACTGTGTGGTGGCTCAGTGGTTAGCACTGTATGGTGGCTCAATGGTTAGCACTGCGTGGTGGCTCAGTGTTTAGCAAAGTATGATGGCTCAGTGGTTAGCACAGTATATAGTCACTCAGTGGTTAGCACTGTACAGTGGCTCAGTGTTTAGCAGAGTATGGTGGCTCAGTGGTTAGCACTATATGGAGGCAGAGTGGTTAACTCTGTACGGAGGCTTGGTGGTTAGCACTGTATATGGTGGCTCAGTAGTTAGCACTGTACATGGTGACTCAGTGATTAGCGCACTATGATGGCTGAGTGGTTAGCACTGTTTATGGTGGATGAGTGGTTAGCACTGTATACGGTAGCTGAGTGGTTAGCAGTGTATAAGGTGACTCAGTGGTTAGCACTTTATGGTGGCTCAGTGGTTGGTAATGTATATGGTGGCTCAGTGATTAGCGCACTATGGTGGCTGAGTGGTTAGCACTGTTTATGGTGGCTCAGTGGTTAGCACTGTACATGGTGGACTCAGTGATTAGCGCACTATGGTGGCTGAGTGGTTAGCACTGTTTATGGTGGATGAGTGGTTAGCACTGTATACGGTAGCTGAGTGGTTAGCAGTGTATAAGGTGACTCAGTGGTTAGCACTTTATGGTGGCTCAGTGGTTGGTAATGTATATGGTGGCTCAGTGGTTAGCACAGTATGGTGGCTCAGTGGTTAGCAGTGTATATGGTGGCTCAGTGGTTAGCACAGTATGAGGGCTCAGTGTTTGGCAATGTATACGGTGGCTTAGTGTTTAGCACTGTATATAGTGGCTGAGTGGTTAGCACAGTATGGTGGCTCAGTGGTTAGCACAGTATGGTGGCACAGTGGTTAGCACAGTATGGTGGCTTAGTGGTTAGCACAGTATGGTGGCTTAGTGGTTAGCAGTGTATTTGGTGGCTCAGTGGTTTGTATAGTGTGATGGCTCAGTGGTTTGCACAGTGCAGTGACTCAGTGGTTTGCAGAGTGCGGTGGCTCAGTGGTTAGCACTGCGCGGTGGCCCAGTGGTTAGCGCAGCATGGAGGCAGAGTGGTCAGCGCAAGATGGAGGCAGAATGGTCAGCGCAAGATGGAGGCAGAGTGGTCAGTGCAGGATGGGGGCAGAGTGGTCAGCGCAGGATGGGGGCAGAGTGGTCAGCGCAGGATGGGGGCAGAGTGGCAGCGCAGGATGGGGGCAGAGTGGTCAGGCAGGATGGGGCAGAGTGGTCAGCGCAGGATGGGGCAGAGTGGTCAGCGCAGGATGGGGCAGAGTGGTCAGCGCAGGATGGGGGCAGAGTGGTCAGGGCAGGATGGGGGCAGAGTGGTCAGGGCAGGATGGGGGCAGAGAGGTCAGCACAGGATGGCGGCTCGGTGGTCAGTACAGGATGGAGTGGTCAGCGCAGGATGGAGGCAGAGTGTTCAGCGTAGGATGGAGGCAGAGTGGTCAGCGCAGGATGGAGGCAGAGTGGTCAGCACAGGATGGAGGGCCAGTGGCTGGTCAGCGCAGGATGGAGGCTCAGTGGTTAGCGCAGGATTGAGGCTCAGTGGTGAGCGCAGGATGGAGGGCTCAGTGGTCAGCTCAGGATGGAGGGCTCAGTGGTCAGCGCAGGATGGAGGCTCAGTGGTCAGCGCATGATGGAGGCTCAGTGGTCAGCGCAGGATGGAGGGGCAGTGGGTGGTCAGCGCAAGATGAAGGGCCAGTGGGTGGTCAGCGCAGGATGGAGCCTCAGTTATCAGCCCAGGATGGAGGGCCAGTGGGTGGTCAGCGCAGGATGGAGGCTCAGTGGTCAGCGCAGGATGGAGGGTCAGTGGTCAGCCCAGGATGGAGGGCGAGTGGGTGGTGAGCGCAGGATGGAAGCTCAGTGGTCAGCGCAGGATTGAGGCTCAGTGGTGAGCGCAGGATGGAGGGCGAGTGGGTGGTCAGCGCAGGATGGAGGCTCATTGGTCAGCGCAGGATTGAGGCTCAGTGGTGAGCGCAGGATGGAGGGCGAGTGGGTGGTCAGCGCAGGCTGGAGGCTCATTGGTCAGTGCAGGATTGAGGGGCAGTGGGTGGTCAGCGCAGGATGGAGGCTCAGTGGTCAGCGCAGGATGGAGGGTCAGTGGGTGGTTAGCGCAGGATGGAGGCTCAGTGGTTAGCGCAGGATGGAGGGGCAGTGGGTGGTCAGCGCAGGATGGAGAGTCAGTGTTCAGCGCAGGATGGAGTGGTCAGCAGACAATGGAGGCTGAGTGGTCAGCGCAGGATGGAGGGCTGAGTAGTCAGCGCAGGATGGAGGCTCAGTGGTCAGCGCAGGATGGAGTGGTCAGCAGACGATGGAGGCTCAGTGGTCAAGCGCAGGATGGAGGCTCAGTGGTCAGGTCCGGATGGAGGCTCAGTGGTCAGCGCAGGATGGAGGCTCGGTGGTCAGCGCAGGATGGAGGCTCAGTGGTCAGCGCAGGATGGAGGCTCGGTTGTCAGCGCAGGATGGAGGCTCGGTGGTCAGCGCAGGATGGAGGCTCAGTGGTCAGTGCAGGATGGAGGCTCGGTGGTCAGCGCAGGATGGAGGCTCGGTGGTCAGTGCAGGATGGAGGCTCGGTGGTAAGCGCAGGATGGACGGCCAGTGGTCAGCGCAGAATGGATCCCCCTGCCATCCTGTCTGAGCCACAGACGGTGTTGAAAAGGCAGGAAGTAATGATCGGTCATGTGATGGGCGGGCTGAAGAGCCTGTCACATGACCGCGGATAACCGGGGATCAGAGGGTGAGACGGGGATGGGTAATGGAGGGGGGGGGGTAATGGAGCGGTGAGAGGGGGTAATGGAGCGGTGGGGGGATATGGGGGGGTAATGGAGCGGTGGGGGGATGAGGGGGGTAATGGAGCTGTGGGGCCGCAATGGAGCTGTGGGCTCCGCAATGGAGCTGTGGGGGCGTGCAATGGAGCGGGGGGAGGGCAATGGAGCGGGGAGAGGGCGAAGGAGCAGCGGGTAGCGGTGGGATAGTCCCTGCGGCGACATGTAATATCCAAGATGGCGCCGAAATCTCGCGAGATTTTGGACACCATCTTGGAAATTACATGTCGCCGCAAGGAGAGCGGTACTACAGCTGCATGGCGTCACCGAGGCCCCCCTCGGTGATAGAGCAGCGAGGGGCAACAGAGACCTCGCGGAGTCAACGAGGCGGCTCGCGATGACGCAATGCGTCATCGCTCGCAGCGGGGCGGACGGGTGGGCAGCGGAGACTGCTCGCGATGACGCTATCGCGTCATCGCTCGCAGTGCTGCAAAGAATTTTGGGATTCGGCTACAGTGCCCGAATACCAAACTCCCGATTATATAAGTAGATGAAACCCATATCTCCGTGGATTTAATCCCCTTGTACCACACATCACCTGCAACTGGTAAGTATGCATTATATCATTATTCAATACCCCCCTCTGCTAAATTTATAAACATACAAAAATTTAGCATAGAATAACTCATGTGTGTGGATAATAGCTTTTTCAGTGCTGGCCCTACGTATTTGTGACCGGACTTAGCACTATGAATATAATATGGGGGGTTCAAACCATAACTGACAAAGCTCAGTTGCCTCTAGTTTGTGTCAATGGTGTCTCACATCGAATTCCCCTGGATTCGGCATCGTACACCGTGAAAATACAAACTTTAATAACATCACAGCGTTCAAGGGAAATGACAGCTGATTCACACAACTATAGTTTTTCCTTGGAAGCTTTGCTTGTCTCATATATTGCTGTCTGTATGTGTATTGTCATCAGCACACAGAGAGAAAGAAAAAAAAAAAAACATCTCCAAGTTAATTAGTCACTTTAGTACTCAATAAAAGGTTGTATGGAGTTTGCAATTTTATGTTTGAAAGCATACTGCTTCTTTTACCCCAAGTATGTACAGTCTAATTCCATATGACTTCAGTCTCCAAGGAGAATGACAGTTAATTTATATTATATGCAGCTTCTCCTTGGAGATTATAAAACTCACTCTTTTGTGACTAGATAGGGGTTTCTTATTAAGTGCTATGATTAACAGGTCCCCTATATAATCTTACAGATCCATACAGCCTGTTATTGTAATACTAGTAAAAAGGCCCGATGCAATTGCATCGGGAGCGCGGTGAAATGAATTGTGTGTATAGACGCGGGTGAGTGGGTATCAGAGTATAGAGGTGAGTCTGTGGGTAGCAGAGTGTGGAGGCGGCTCTGCGGGTAGCAGAGTGTGGAGGCGGCTCTGCGGGTAGCAGAGTGTGGAGGCGGCTCTGCGGGTAGCAGAGTGTGGAGGCGGCTCTGCGGGTAGCAGAGTGTGGAGGCGGCTCTGCGGGTAGCAGAGTGTGGAGGCGGCTCTGCGGGTAGCAGAGTGTGGAGGCGGCTCTGCGGGTAGCAGAGTGTGGAGGCGGCTCTGCGGGTAGCAGAGTGTGGAGGCGGCTCTGCGGGTAGCAGAGTGTGGAGGCGGCTCTGCGGGTAGCAGAGTGTGGAGGCGGCTCTGCGGTGGAGGGGTGAGGAGAGAAACACACAGTATATACATACATGAGACATTGTATAGACACAGTATGCAGAGATTAGACACATTATACACACACATTACAGACAGTATAGAGACATTACACACAGTATAGAGACATTACACACAGTATAGAGACAGTATAGAGACATTACACACAGTATAGAGACATTACACACAGTATAGAGACAGTATAGAGACATTACACACAGTATAGAGACATTACACACAGTATAGAGACATTACACACAGTATAGAGACAGTATAGAGACATTACACACAGTATAGAGACATTACACACAGTATAGAGACATTACACACAGTATAGAGACATTACACACAGTATAGAGACAGTATAGAGACATTACACACAGTATAGACACACTACAGACAGTCTACAGACATTAGAGACAGTATAGACACATTACACACAGTATAGACACACTACAGACAGTCTACAGACATTAGAGACACTACACACAGTATACACACAGTATAGAGACATTACACACAGTATAGACACACTACAGACAGTCTACAGACATTAGAGACAGTATAGACACATTACACACAGTATAGACACACTACAGACAGTCTACAGACATTAGAGACACTACACACAGTATACACACAGTATAGAGACATTACACACAGTATACAGACATTAGACACAGTATAGAGACATTACACAGAGTATACAGAGACATTACACAGAGTATACAGAGACATTACACAGAGTATACAGAGACATTACACAGAGTATACAGAGACATTACACAGAGTATACAGAGACATTACAGTAGACTGTGTGTAATGTCTCTGTATAGACTGTGTAATGTCTCTGTATACACTGTGTAATGTCTCTGTGTAATGTCTGTGTAATGTAATGTATACAGAGACATTACACAGAGTATACAGAGACATTACACAGAGACATTACACAGAGTAGACAGAGACATTACACAGAGTAGACAGAGACATTACACAGAGTAGACAGAGACATTACACAGAGTATACAGAGACATTACAGTCTACTGTGTGTAATGTCTCTGTATACTCTGTGTAATGTCTCTGTATACTCTGTGTAATGTCTCTGTATACTCTGTGTAATGTCTCTGTATACTCTGTGTAATGTCTCTGTATACTCTGTGTAATGTCTCTGTATACTCTGTGTAATGTCTCTGTATACTCTGTGTAATGTCTCTGTATACTCTGTGTAATGTCTCTGTATACACTGTGTAATGTCTCTGTATAGACTGTGTAATGTCTCTGTATACACTGTGTAATGTCTCTGTGTAATGTCTGTGTAATGTAATGTATACAGAGACATTACACAGAGTATACAGAGACATTACACAGAGACATTACACAGAGTAGACAGAGACATTACACAGAGTAGACAGAGACATTACACAGAGTAGACAGAGACATTACACAGAGTAGACAGAGACATTACACAGAGTAGACAGAGACATTACACAGAGTATACAGAGACATTACAGTCTACTGTGTGTAATGTCTCTGTATACTCTGTGTAATGTCTCTGTATACTCTGTGTAATGTCTCTGTATACTCTGTGTAATGTCTCTGTATACTCTGTGTAATGTCTCTGTATACTCTGTGTAATGTCTCTGTATACTCTGTGTAATGTCTCTGTATACACTGTGTAATGTCTCTGTATACACTGTGTAATATCTCTGTGTAATGTCTGTGTAATGTAATGTATACAGAGACATTACACAGAGTAAGCAGAGACATGACACACAGCAGAGACATGACACAGAGCAGACAGAGACATGACACAGAGCAGACAGAGACATGACACACAGCAGACAGAGACATGACACACAGCAGACAGAGACATGACACACAGCAGACAGAGACATGACACACAGCAGACAGAGACATGACACACAGCAGACAGAGACATGACACACAGCAGACAGAGACATGACACACAGCAGACAGAGACATGACACACAGCAGACAGAGACATGACACACAGCAGACAGAGACATGACACAGAGCAGGCAGAGACATGAACAGAGCAGCAGAGACATGACACACAGCAGAGACATGACACACAGCAGACAGAGACATGACACAGAGCAGACAGAGACATG
Source organism: Allobates femoralis (assembly GCA_033576535.1). NCBI lineage: Eukaryota > Metazoa > Chordata > Amphibia > Anura > Aromobatidae > Allobates > Allobates femoralis. The sequence continues at coordinate 468,542,574 of JARQOC010000004.1, forward strand.
ACACAGCAGCAGAGGACATGACACAGCAGAGACATGACACAGCAGACATGACAACAGCAGCAGAGACATGACACACAGCAGAGAGACATGACACACAGCAAGACAGAGACATGACACAACAGCCAGACAGAGACATGACACACAGCAGACAGAGACATGACACACAGCAGACAGAGACATGACACACAGCAGACAGAGACATGACACACAGCAGACAGAGACATGACACACAGCAGAGACATGACACACAGCAGAGACATGACACACAGCAGAGACATGACACACAGCAGAGACATGACACAGCAGCAGAGACATGACACAGAGCAGCACAGAGACATGACACACAGCAGACAGAGACATGACACAAGCAGACAGAGACATGACACAGAGCAGACAGAGACATGACACAGAGCAGACAGAGACATGACACACAGCAGACAGAGACATGACACACAGCAGACAGAGAATGACACACAGCAGACAGAGACATGACACACAGCAGACAGAGACATGACACACAGCAGACAGAGACATGACACACAGCAGACAGAGACATGACACACAGCAGACAGAGACATGACACACAGCAGGCAGAGACATGACAGAGCAGGCAGAGACATGACAGAGCAGGCAGAGACATGACACACAGCAGAGACATGACACACAGCAGAGACATGACACACAGCAGAGACATGACACACAGCAGACAGAGACATGACACACAGCAGAGACATGACACACAGCAGAGACATGACACACAGCAGACAGAGACATGACACACAGCAGAAGAGACATGACACACAGCAGAGACATGACACACAGCAGAGACATGACACACAGCAGAGACATGACACACAGCAGAGACATGACACACAGCAGAGACATGACACACAGCAGAGACATGACACACAGCAGAGACATGACACACAGCAGACAGAGACATGACACACAGCAGACAAAGACAGCAGACGAGACATGACACACAGCAGACAGAGACATGACACACAGCAGACAGAGACATGACACACAGCAGACAGAGACATGACACACAGCAGAGACATGACACACAGCAGAGACATGACACACAGCAGAGACATGACACAGAGCAGACAGAGACATGACACACAGCAGAGACATGACACACAGCAGACAGAGACATGACACAGAGCAGACAGAGACATGACACAGAGCAGACAGAGACATGACACAGAGCAGACAGAGACATGACACAGAGCAGACAGAGACATGACACACAGCAGACAGAGACATGACACACAGCAGACAGAGACATGACACACCCCAGCAGCAGGCACACTTATGACACTAAGACACACACACACCCCTGCAGCAGGCACACTTATTACACACTCACACACACACAGACACAGCATCCATTACCATATCATGAAGGTCCTGATCGATATGCAGCAGGAGAGGAGGCACTGCGACCTGCAGAAACGCAGTAAGCATCTGCAGGACCTTTGAATGTAGATCACATGACAGTGAGGAAAGTGTTTGAGTTGCCGGGCTCCTACAGGCTTTCTCCTGCTTTGTACGGAGTAAATCAGTGCACAGAGCAGGAGAGAGAGGGAGAGAGGGCAGCTTGTGTGTGAGCGTCTCCTCACTGCTTCCCTCGGACACAGCAGTGGGCCGTGTCACTTGTTAAGGGCCCGGCATGTGGGCTGGTATGTCGGGTGCTGAGGCCGGGGCAGGGTAGCGCGGCTGCGGCTCGTGATGACGCTGCGCGTCATCACTCGCAGTCGCGCAAAGCATGTTGGGATTCGGCTACAGTGCCCGAATTTCCCAACTGCGGATTATATAAGTAGATTAAGCTTTACAGGTTTAGTCAATAGAAGTTTGACAGTTGTTCCCTCTGCCCTTGAATTGAGTCTCCCATGCCTCACATGAGGAGGTTATCATCAACTGAGGGTCAGAGGGAGTGTCAAGGGGACATTATTGCAGAGGGAACTTACAGGATCGCCAATACTTCATTGTGTCCGACCCAGCACTTTGCTTGTGTCTGACCCTTGGTCAAATCTTTCTGTGGGCACCTGGTGGCATAGTGGCCCATTTTCCCACACTCCCAGCATCTTACTGTGGATATGTCTCGTGTCCGTCCTTTGGATAGTCTTTGTTGCTGCCGCTGGGAATTCAAACCTGTCTTCCCAGCAGATCCAACAGTGTATTTAACACATGCTACTCCTACCTGGCGACCTTCACTGTTTTTGAGAAACAAAGTCTCCGTCTTTTTGTATGGTTGGCTTGACAGCACAGGCTTTCCCCTGCTCTGCAAGCCAAGTTTTATTCCCCTTGCTATGGCCAGTAGCTCTGGGAATGGGCAGGTTTGCCAGGCAGGGCAAGCTCTCATTACAATGCCCCTTATGGGCTGTTCAAGTCCATTTACAAACACATAATTTCCCTGTGTCTTATCACCATGGTTACATACTTCACGTTCACAGTCAGGGTTACTGTCACTCACTGTCAGCTTGGTAGTTGGTGTCTGCGTCATGAGGTAGCTATTTGGTTGCAAACACCTAGTGCCCACCCACTCCTCAGAGTCCCTATATGGAGGGGGTGGAACTGTCAGGGAGTTGGTCTGCAGATCTCCTAGGAAATTATCCCTTATGTCATATTCTGTCCCCTTCTTTATCTCCCGTGAGTTAGGCTTACCGTATATACTCGTGTATAAGCCGAGTTTTTCAGCCCAAAAATTGGGCTGAAAAGTCCCCCCCTCGGCTTATACACGGGTCAATACGGTAATATATGTGTTTCACTTTGGTGGGGGCTGTGTCCGGGTGCTCGGGAGGCTGGTGACTGAGCGGCCCGTCACGTGGGGCCGCTCATTAGATATGCACGGCTCACTCCCGCCCATCACAGCGGCAGGGGTAGCCGTGCATACAGCCCCCAGAGGTATATAGCAGGCCCCCATAGGTATATAGCAGGCCCCCAGAGGTATATAGCAGGCCCCCATAGGTATACAGCAGGCCCCCAGTGGCACTCATTCCCCACACTGTGCAGAGCCCCCCGCTGAATTATCTTACCATCCAGCGTCTTCATCGCCGGTCCTGCAGTCATCATCGCGCGTTCCGGTCTCACGTGACCCGGCGCGATGACTTCATCCCACTGCGACCGCCGGGTCACATGAGACCGGGAACGCAGCGCGCGGGGACGGACTGCAGGACCTCCGGTGATGAAGACGCTGGATGGTAAGATAATTCAGCGGGGGGGCTCTGCACAGTGTGGGGAACGAGTGCCACTGGGGGCCTGCTGTATACCTATGGGGGCCTGCTATATACCTCTGGGGGCCTGCTATATACCTATGGGGGCCTGCTATATACCTCTGGGGGCTGCTGTATACCTCTGGGGGCTTGCTGTATATACCTATGGGGGCCTGCTGTATACACCTCTGGGGGCCTGCTGTATACACCTCTGGGGGCCTGCTGTATACACCTCTGGGGGCCTGCTGTATACACCCCTGGGGGCCTGCTGTATATACCTCTGGGGGCCTGCATACCACTGGGAGGGCCTGTATACCACACTGCTGCGGGCTGTATACCTGTGCTGGGGTCCACCCTCGGCTTATACGCGAGTCAATAAGTTTTCCCAGTTTTTGGGGGCAAAAGTAGGGGGGTCGGCTTATACACGGGTCGGCTTATACACGAGTATATACGGTAATTAAAGGGCTACTTCATGGCATGTTAGTGCCTGATCATAGAGATTATGGTCTTTCAACCATTGCCTATGGTTGATTGTAAACTCTTCCCATTTTTGTCCATTCAGTGTTCCATTAACACCGGCGTTCATGGGTTTGCAATTTTTGACTGCCTCAGTGCCTTTTAGGTGTTGAACAATGTCTAATGCCAAGGCCCAAACCTCTGCATCCTTCTTGGATGCGTGTCCACTTTGCTCATTTCCCATTTTCAAGGGCAGTCCCCAACTTACTCTATTAAAGTGCTCAAATTTGAGACCTTACTCACTTAAAGTTGCCCTATAGACAAGATCCTAACTGCAACTGCCCTAAAGACAGGATGGATACAACTGCCCTATAGACAAGATCCTAACTGCAACTGCCCTAAAGACAGGATGGATTCAACTGCCCTATAGACAAGATCCTAACTGCAACTGCCCTAAAGACAGGATGGATTCAACTGCCCTATAGACAAGATCCTAACTGCAACTGCCCTAAAGACAGGATGGATACAACTGCCCTATAGACAAGATCCTAACTGCAACTGCCCTAAAGACAGGATGGATACAACTGCCCTATAGACAAGATCCTAAGATTAGAATATCTTATCACCTGGCCAGGTGTAGCCGAGTACTTCGTACTTAGCTGTTTTTGTACTGTAATACTATTTAATCTGTTAACAAACAATTATAACAATCTCTAGTCTGTCAACAATTGGGATCCCATTTTTATTAGAGTGAGTAGGTTCGACTTCTCTCCCAGTTGGGTATACCTTAGAGCGGACTTAAACTGGGAATTCCTTGTTAACCGAAGGAAACCCTTTAAAATGTTCAAATTTTTTCCCTTGGCACAGACAAGGTTCAAAAATTGCTGTGCAGGTTTGCAACTGTAATCAATCAGTTATTACCAATATAATCTGATTATTATTAATTTATTTTATACAGGCAATATTCAGGCATGAAGTATGTAGAATGTCTAGTAATTTCTTTGGCTAAACACCCAGACTACTGTGGTGTCGCACCCTCTTATCTCTGGGTCGCACTCGTCCCTTTGCCAGTCAAGTTCTTATCTGAGTCGGCCATCTACGTCACGGTAGCCACTTATGCATACTTAATTAAAGTGACATTACACTCTGAACAAAGAAGAAAAAAGTCCGTCAGGTGCACTGGAAATACCTCTGCCAGATGTCTCAAATGCCCACATTTATCTAATATCCCGGATCCAAGGGATCCTCTGAAATCACGCTACACCCGTATCTACTGATACCGGGTATTATATTATGATCGTGTGCAAATCTTTCATATTGTACCACCGTCTGTTTATAACTGATCGGGGGACTAAAGCGTGACAGTTTAATGTAATTATGTCCACGCAGCCAATTTTGATCACAGGAAGCTGGAGCATAAATGGGAGCACCTCAATTAAGTATATGCGCTCCCTTGGTGGTACTTTCATGGGATCAGAACCCCCCATTAAATACTTAAACTTTATAAAATAAAGACAGACTCTACAGTGGTGGTAAATGGCCGCGAGGCTTTAATTGTGGTTAAATAATCATACTTCAGAACAATAAATATTAACCAAGAAGGTAATAAAATAACCTTAAATAAATCTTCATAAAAAATATTAAATCAAAGCCCAAATTTTAAGGGCAAAATCACCCCACAGAAAGCCTCGCGACTTCCAGGTCTGAAACCAAAATAAAACCAAACCCATAGGGCGGGTGGGAGGGTAGCTTCTCCTCAGGCAGCTCAGCGCTGAGTGACCAGAAACAGCTGGCTATTCATTTACATATCAGAACTTCGCGCTTACCATGCTGACCAATCAAAAAACACTTTACCACACAGTGCTGACAGCCAATCTCAGCCGACCAGCACTTGTCTTATGCAGCCGCAGTGTGCAGCGATTCCACCTGGAGATCCCCAGAGCATTCCTTCAATGTCAATAAATAAATTAACAAATTACCTTTCATCAGGAAATAATTCATTAAACCCCAAATGCTTGGAAGAGGGGGGGGGGAAAGATAACAGCAAAAAGAGAGGGGCCTGCTCCCATGAGACCGCACACTATTTGTTCTGCGGGTCCGCCATGGGATCAGAACCCCCCATTAATACTTAAACTTTATAAAATAAAGACAGACTCTACAGTGGTGGTAAATGGCCGCGAGGCTTTAAATTGTGGTTAAATAATCATACTTCAGAACAATAATATTAACCAAGAAGGTAATACAATAACCTGAAATAAATCTTCATAAAAAATATTAAATCAAAGCCCAAATTTTAAGGGCAAAATCACCCAAAAAGGGGCCGGATAAAACAGGAGGCCCCCCCCAAACCCCGCGACCATTGTTCCACCACGCATTCGAAATCCAGATTAAGGATATCAAGGCCAATATCACTTAGATGAATGCCGTCGGGCCTATATAGGCCTAACAAGAAACCTTCTAAATCAGAGTGCCTAATGGAGATCCATCAATGCTGCGCATGACGGCTGCCATTGTTCTATTTAAACGTTTTCTAATTTTTTCCTAAAACGATTCGGAGCAGAAGTCCAACTCAACCGAGGGACGACTTCAGAAAAAACAATCTCAGAATCAGGAAATTTAGATCTAAGAAAGCGAACATCGTATTTCATCCTGGCTAACAGATCCAAGGTTTTGCAACGCCCTATATTATCCCCACCTGAATGGAGTATGATTAAATCTGGATGAGGAAATCTGGCCAAAGATCTAAAGATAAGTGATATAGCAGACTCCCAGGGAAGGGACTTCCTGACCATCCAATAAACAGAAAACAAAGCTGGATCAAAATAAAGATTTTCACAACATGGCCTGACTCTCGCTCTCTTCATGGCCCAGAACGCAATTGAGTCACCGACTATCCAAACGACCTTGTGTCCTGCAAAGTAAAGAAATGAAAATAAACTAGAATAAGCTAAACCAAGACAGTCAATTAAGCATTAAATAAAAAATAAAAAGAGGAAGAGGCTAAACCACCGCATAGGGCCGAACATATAATCTCATTCTATGAGAATCCCATCTGCCAATTTTCATAATTTTTTCATCCGAGAAACCCAACGAAGCGGCGAATGTCGCCGCCCCCACCCTGAAAGAATGAGAAGAGATAAGGTCCCCGAAAGCCCTAATTTGCACAAACATTTACGTAGAATCGCATTAAATTGATAAATGGTAACTGGTGTATGAATATATATAAAGATGTAGGACCGTGAGGACGAAGACACAACCAATTGCGTAGGTTAAGAACCGGGCAAATAGGAGAGTCAGGAATCGCATGCAAAGTAATGACACTACCCATGCCCGAATTTGATCAGTCTTTGATCGTCTCAAAAGCAAAGAAATACCGTCCCTAAAAAAATGTAAATCCGAAAAATTTAAACCAGAAAAATTACTTTTGCTACGGCAGACCAGTTCACTAATCCGAAAAGCCCCAAAGAAAGCCATGCAGAAACAACTCTTAAAAAGGAGGGCTTCAAATTCATTAAAACAAACCGAATAGAGGGAATTGCAGAGTTCGACCAAAAGATCAGGGGAAATAGCCTTCCTTCCATCAGGGAGAACATTTTTCTTCCGAAGCCCTTAAAAAACTGTTGTACAGGAAAAAAGGAAAAAAGTGACTGACTCCCACCTAGTTTGAAAAAGAAGGAGATCCCGATACCGCTTTATGGAGTTTAGAAAAACTTGCATTGTCTTGAACCATGAACTGAATAAAGCATAAAACACTCGAATATCCAGTTGGTTGGGATTCAGATCACAGGACCAGCAGAAGGAATACCATTCGTTCCATGCAGCTACATAAGCAGCCCATGTAATACTTGAAAGCGAATTCTTATATGCTCAGCTACTGAAGGCACAACAACTTCCAAAGGTGTAAAGGAACTCCTACATCGGAATCTTCCAACGTAGAGCGACTTCTGCACTGCCCGTGGTAAGCCTGATGATCAATAGAGAGAAAGAAACAGTCAAAGGAGAAACACGAGCCTTGATCCAAATGTTAAATGATAAACAAACGAATACAATTTCTTTGAGCAGAGAATTAACTAATTGATTTTTAGAAGCAAGGCAATTCACCGCCATCACCAAACCGCTATCCAACGAATTTAACCTGATTCGCATATTAGCAAAGTGTGTTGTACCCCCTAAATTGGGGTTAAAATTTCCCCCACCAAAGACTTTGCAAAGACCCTTACCAAAGCTTGTGGCATCGTGAAATTGAGGAAAATCCTTTTCCCCACCACGGTAGAGGAGCCAAAAGAAAATACTTTAAAACCGGCAACCGTAAGGGTACGTGACCCTGCCAAAAGCCACCTGGTTCGCCACCAAACTAATGGAAACTAAACTCAAATTCCAAACTGGCTCATCAACATAATGAAAACTCAGAATTGTCCAAGAAAGGGGCCTGGACACAACACCGACCGTTGAATAAGTCGATAAAGCGAAAGCCAAATAAAGAGATCATGCTTAACCTCCGAAGAAAGGCGAACATGGTGCTGAGGCGAGGAAATGCCTGTAATAGACTCATACAACCTCCTACAAAATGCCCTACCCATCGAAATGATACGAAGCAAAAAATTAAGCTACCTAGCAGGGATTGGATCTGCTTCAGAGTGGCTTTCTCCGAATGCAATACAGCCAGAATTTTTTCTTTGATTCCATTATCTTCTCAACAGGAAGGCTCAGTTCCATTTTTTCTGAATTGATACGGATTCCCAAAAATTCTAAATCCGTGCAAGGAAGTACGGATTTTTCCGCTGCCAAAGGAATACCAAATTCCTGTGACATCGCACAGAAACCAGAATACAGATGCAAGCACTCTGCGTAGTTAGGCATACTGAAAAACAGAAGTCATCCAGGTAATGTATTAACTCTCCCGCCAGGAAAAATTTGGCAAAGGGCCCACTCCAAAAACTAAGAAAAAGATTCAAAATAAAAGCAAGATAGTGAAAAACCCATAGGTAAACACCTATCAAAGAAATAAAAACCCCGAAAATGAAAACCCAAAGAATTGAAACCACTAGGGTGAACTGGAAGCAATCGGAATGCCGATTTTATATCGGCTTTGGCCATTAAAGCCCCCCGTCCCAAAAGCTGAAGGAGATCGACTGCAGCATCGAAAGAGGTATAATACACAGACACAAAATCCTCAGCAACTTCTTCATTCAATGAAGAACCGCTAGGATAAGATAAATGATGAATGATACGCATTGCCCCAGGTTCCTTCTTGGGAACAGCACCCAGAGGCGAAATTCTGAAATTAGAAAAAGGCGGGATGAAAACGGTCCAGCAATCCGCCCAAATGTCAGCTCCTTTGAAATATATGCAACTACAGAGTCTTCATGTAAACGTAATGAGGCAAGGTTAGCGTGCAAAATACACCCTTCACCCTTAAATTCCGGAACACGGAATCCAAATTGAAAACCATCAGCGAGAAGAATTGCCTTCTCCTGATTTGGGTACAAATTTATCAGAGGCAGCATGGCGTCCAGATTCACTGGTTCTTGCCCTTTAACCCCTGGCTCCCTAACAGCTCCAGTTCCTTGAGCAGAATTCTGCTTTTTATAGCATTTAACTGCGGAATGTGCTCCGCCGCAAAAAGAACATTCGTGTCGAAACCGACACAAATGGGGCCATTTACAGCCAGAATCATTAAAAGCGTAACAAGTACCCTTTTTTATTCCTTGAAAGGATGAAGGTCTCGAAGATGAAGCCTTCTGCGGTAGCATAAGGCTAACCCACAGTCCAACGTCTTTAGATCCCCATTGAACAGTGGGGTGGACAGACAACTTTTGCCTGAAGGCTTCATCATAATTGAGCCATGCCGAACCACCAAAGTTCCTAAAAGCCTCGAGCACTATTTCCAGATGTTGGAATAGGCCAGAGCAAAGAGTTGACTCCTTCTCACCTAGGACAGCTGCATAGATACAGAATGCATGGAGCCAATTATTAAAAGATTTATACAATTTCTTCTTCTCGCCATCCACCTCGCTCTTATCCTCTTTCTTGTCCGTAGACAAAAATATACTCAATTTACTGGTTGGCAAGAGTGAGAATAAATCCACATATTCTCACCGCCAGATTTTCTCCTTCAACTGCGGCGGGAGATGAAAACCCAATGGAGAAACATGACAGATTAGGGCTTCTTTTAACAAGGACTCATCCACCCCCGGAGACCGGGAAGCAGCGGAAGGAACTGGTAGTGTTGCCCGATCCCTATTCACTTTCCCCAAAGCCTCAGCAATGGATTGCTTAATAAAGCTCTGCAACTCCGGGAAATGAGCCCCTACCAAAGTGGAGCTTAATGGCAAAGCAAACTGGCCTACACCCACTTCACCTATCTCCTGCTGAAGTACACCCACCGACGGCGAATCTGATACCACAGAATCGCTTTCTGAGTGCTCTCGTTCAGCACCCCAAACTCCAGCAGCATATCCAGGATCATTTGTCCCAGCACTCCCCTGGGAAAAGGGAAAGCCGTGTATTGAGCAACCAGCCCCCATATCAAAACCCCCAGAAGAGGCCGATGCATTAGCAGAACTATGAAGTGGCAAAGCACCTTCCTTATTAAATACCACCCTGGAGATCTTACCGGATCCTCCAGGTTGATCAGTTCTTCCATGCCCCACCGGGTTGTTAACAGACTTCTTCTGCTTTCCAACACGGTGGGCCTTTCCTCTGTTCACCTCACGAGGTGCTTCCGGCGTTCCTAACAGTCCCTGCTGCTTTCACACCACGGGACTGTTTATTCCTCTCCCTTGACCCTTTCCTGCTGTCAGGAGAATCCTGCGGGGAATAAGGGGGATTAGGCTTCCTTTTCCTGTCCCCGGAACGTAATACCTCCTCACCTAACCCCCTCAGCTCACCATCACCTCCATCAGGTGCGGCAGCACACGGGGTTAACCTTACCTCCTCCGTCCTGTCACCCCCCGCGGGAGCAGCCGAAGTTTCCACAGGTGTAGCCACTGTTCCTGACCCGGCCGAGGAGGATAGTAAAGACCGTAAAAGCTCCAAACCTCCCTCGCCGCTTATCTTATCTCTCAGTTCACTCAGCAGGGTCTCCATAGTAGCTTCTCCTCAGGCAGCTCAGCGCTGAGTGACCAGAAACAGCTGGCTATTCATTTACATATCAGAACTTCGCGCTTACCATGCTGACCAATCAAAAAACACTTTACCACACAGTGCTGACAGCCAATCACAGCCGACCAGCACTTGTCTTATGCAGCCGCAGTGTGCAGCGATTCCACCTGGAGATCCCCAGAGCATTCCTTCAGTGTCAATAAATAAATTAACACAATTACCTTTCTCAGGAAATAAATTCCTTAAACCCCAAATGCTTAGAAAGGGGGGGGAGGGAAAGATAACAGCAAAAAAGAGAGGGGCCTGCTCCCATGAGACCCGCACACTATTTGTTCTGCGGGTCCGCCATTAAGATTACAGTAGACATGCAAAGGCTGCAAGGCATTGGTATTTCCGTCACACATCTGTTTGTCAATGTTGTACACTCATACACCCGTTCACACTTTTTGTGCTACCTTTCGGGCAACAGAACAGCTGGTATGGGTTCCACACAGGTTAACAATAGCCTAGACCACTTGTCACCTTAATGGGACCACCCTCAGTTTCCTTAGCAACGAGGCTTGTTTGATAACTACTAAAGTGTCTCCATATGTTTTTCTTTTTGGTTTCATTTGTTGAGAGATGGAACCTAATCTTTTGGTTCTTTGGACATTAAAAGGGGAATTCCCCTTTATACCTAGGAGAGACTTTTTGAGACCACTAATACCTAGAATTTAACTATAAGGTTTACGGTCTATTAACTTTATACATACCATTCTCCACTGGAATTTTATTGTTCTATATGCTTTATTGTACGGTTTGTACATTCTTTAATTTAAAAATTCTTTCAATAAAGATATATTTACAAGAAAAAAAAAAAAGGTGTCTCCAAGGGGGTTTTAGCCTCTGGCACGGCACACTCTCTCCAGCGCATCACAGCTAAGAGCCAGCAATGCAGTTTTAGCCCAAGACACCTGTTTTGTTCTCAAACCTATTGTTCTGTCACAGAGGCCCTGTTGCAGCCCGCACCCACACCAATGGACATGCGTGCCTCCTTGAGAAAGCCGGGGTCGCAACCCGTGACTTCTCTGAGACCTAGGGGAGGTCAGACAGGTATTCTGATAGACAGAAGTTCACTTCAGCACAGTCTGTTCCTTTGTTATCTATACTCAGTTACTAGAGCCTCACCGATCCCTCTTACCTGTATTGCTGCTCGCAGCATGAGTGCGTGTTCCTACAGGCTCTAAGGTATACCACAGTCCTTGTTGTTAGCTGCGTGAGAACCCCTTCACTCGGTTCTGCCAATGCAGACCACCTAGTGTGCGGGTCTCTTTTCAGGTACAGAAGAACCGCTCAACTGTCCTTATCGCAGAACCAGACAGAACCTTGGCATTCTATATGGTGTCTCGATCTTTTTCAAGCACACACACGCATCTTTTTGTCCTATGTATGTTAACTTAACAAACCTAACTTCTAAAAGTTTAACGTCCATTAACACTAAAATGGGCATCACATCACGTCACGCATCAAACCACAAATACCAGGAGTGAGCTTACAGGACTGAAGGTAGCAACACAAAGTAATTACTTTGATTACTTACCGCATCCTGGCTCCTCTGTTCTGATCACTCGTGGCCGATGTCGGCTTTTTGTGATGCCCGCATTCTCCACCAATTAATGTCATGGCAAAATGCCTGATTCTTATCTAGTTAATGGACGGAGGAATAACAGACACAGAGTCTTAGATTGCAATATCAAAGTATTCCTAAGGGGAGGTGCCCCAACAGGTTTATTATATAGACAGATGCTAATGCATAAATTAATCAAGCATTAAAGTCATTGGTTACCTTCTCAATTCTTTTACAATGATTGGTTCCCCAACAATATCTGCTTCATGGTGATTGGTTCTTTATCATGTAAACAGTTGGCAGAGGATATAGGGACTTTCCATGCCCCTTAATAACCCCCTTATCTTATCTTGACCAGATGGGGGGCCATGTAGACATGTCAGAGACATGTCTCTACATATTCTTACTTAAAAACAACTGACACAAGAGCTCTGGACGCCATCTTAGGAGTCATACATATAATTGTGTATATATGTGTATTCTTCAGTAAATCAAACAATTACTCATTAAAACAATTACTCAGCAATGTCAGGTAATTGAGTACACTTTCTTTATCCATTAAGTGATCACTTTATTAGTCAATCTACATTTAATTCATAAAATCATTAAAATAATTACATAAAAAAGTACCCTAATGACTACAAATAATTCATAACCAGGTCCAGGGCCGAGATTACCATATGATTACTTATACACTAATCATCATTTAATATAATAACCAGTATTCCCAGGTAGAGAGGGACACTATTTAACTGTTATAAAGTGACTGCACACTTCATTACATCAACCTGTGGCTCTAGTACTGACACAATGCACTATGCACTATACACAATGCACGTGTGTGCTGGCAAAACTCTTACTCTAATACAGGTTGCATGTGCAGGGAACCACCTCCGTGCTTCAACTAAAGTTGTCCCTTAATTATTTACCATACCTGGTAGGTATTCTGCCTGTGGTCTCGGTCCTGGTACCCCCACCGCCAACGTACGTTTCGTATTCTTGAGGAAGAAGAATACGAAACGTACGTTGGCGGTGGGGGTACCAGGACCGAGACCACAGGCAGAATACCTACCAGGTATGGTAAATAATTAAGGGACAACTTTAGTTGAAGCACGGAGGTGGTTCCCTGCACATGCAACCTGTATTAGAGTAAGAGTTGTGCCAGCACACACGTGCATTGTGTATAGTGCATAGTGCATTGTGTCAGTACTAGAGCCACAGGTTGATGTAATGAAGTGTGCAGTCACTTTATAACAGTTAAATAGTGTCCCTCTCTACCTGGGAATACTGGTTATTATATTAAATGATGATTAGTGTATAAGTAATCATATGGTAATCTCGGCCCTGGACCTGGTTATGAATTATTTGTAGTCATTCGGGTACTTTTTTATGTAATTATTTTAATGATTTTATGAATTAAATGTAGATTGACTAATAAAGTGATCACTTAATGGATAAAGAAAGTGTACTCATCATTCATCTAAGTTCCCCCCTTTATTGAGGGAAATCTGGGTGGTTTTGAAGTATTGTTTGTTAAAGGTGAGACATTAATTATTGGTGGACTATTGAGGTGATGTCAGGTAATTGCCCTGACAGACAGCCAGTTGGGCTCCCCCTCCAAGTCTGGGGTGGAAGGTGTTGGGTGCTGTGTATGCCAAGGTGTACATCCCTCTCTGCACCAGTGGGTCCTATGGCCATCCCCCACAGGGATGCCACACTTGCACCTGGCCGGGTGTGTAAAGATCTACCCTGGGATCGCTCCATACACTTTGATAGGTTGGCGGTCCCACTCACCCCAGAGCTTGCACCTGAAGAAATCAGTGTGGAAAGGGTAGTATTTAAGTGGGTCAACCAGGGTGAAGAGCTCATGGGGTTCCTAGGTGAGGTCCCATAAGTGAGGTCCCCAGTAGAGGCAGTTAGCTGGCAGGACTACTGCAGCCAGCAAGAGGCCCAGCGGGAAGCCCAAGAGCAGGAGAGGCGAACTCAGTGGCTGGCCATGGAAGAGCGGAACTTGCAAGCTAAGCAAGATCCACAGATCCAGGGCCGAGGACCAAGGCCAATATTCGTGGGCACAGTGGTCCAGTTCGATTTAACAAGAGGCTGGGGGGTTCTGAATGAGCGGGGGAAGTCCAGGGAACTGTTTTTGACCCGGCTGGGATATGGAAGCCCACCTGCTGGAGGATCATCCTTGATGTGACCTGCACCCCGGTGATAACATCACCTTGACCAGGCACATGGGCGAGACCAGGGTTGGTACGCCATCAATGTCAGAATTGTAAGATCGGGGGCACCATCCTCGGAGTCAATTAAAACCCAGGTGCTGAAACTAGTAGCCCCAGCAGTGCCAGAGCCATGGAAGAAACTACTAAAGCCCGCATCTGTGAGGGAGCCAAGGCCTGAAGTAAACACCAAGGTTGCACTCCAGACCCAGGATGCAGCTACACAGACTTTACTACAAGGAACTGCAGTGGTGAAGATACGAATAAGGAAAGTGGCGGCCCAAACAGAGCCTTGGCGTGTAGCCCCAGTAGAGGCATGTGATCGGGCTGTGCCAGCTAACACAGGTGGCACCCAAGGACTCCAGAAGAATGGAGATAGCTCAAATAGAGAGGTGCTACTCTAGCAAAGAAATAAGCCATATTGTAATATATGGTAACTAAGAGTGCTAGCCCCTGTACAAAGTTGAGCCCGTTATAGACCCAGTAGGGTCCTGTGTTTTTTTTTATTTAATTTTATGGGGGTTTTTTGTCATAATTTTTTGTTTAATGCAAAAGATCACAGTGTGCTCCCTGTTGGTTTTAAAACCAACTTAAAGCACTTCACCACAGAACAAAAATCCATTTGGAGTGGCCAAATCAGTGGTACAACAGAAAGACCAACAATGTCCTGTAGTCCGCCCAGGTTCTACTTTGGGGGTTATGTTAAGCGGGTCCCCCACCATCTTTGCACTGGACAGTGTGACGGACACCAAGAAGGGGATCACACTGGACCTCATTGTAGTGTCTTGTACAAAGTTAAATTTATACTGTTTTATCCTATCATTTTATATTTTGCAACATTCAAGTACAAGTGCCTCCTGTTACGGGATGAGAAATTTAATTGTTCGAATGCATTTCTAAAAATTTTGCATGTCTTAACTCCACTTGTTTTTCTTGTTTGTTCTAGCCCAAGGATGTGCTTAGTTTAAGGGGGGAGGGTATGTGGCGCCCCTACAGATCCAGTCACCACAGTGGTACTGTACTCCATCCAAAGGTGTAGTACCCCACTTTTGGGTAGGGAGGGGACACTGACCAGTATCCAGACACCTAGATCACCACTTACCACTCCAGTTCCTGGTTAGGGCGAGAATGCTCCTAAGGGAGAGCACACTCCCTGATCCTGTCCAGAGGGCAGAAAGCAGGATAGTGGGGTGGGTGGAGAGCAGAGTTTAGGGGAGCACCCAAGAGGGAGTGAAATCAGGAAGGACATACGCTAGTGATGCAGGACACATGACATGCAGTATAAAGGAAAGATCTAGAAGACAGTTGGTGGCTGGCTGGCACGAGCTGAAGGATTCTGTGAGGGCCAGAGGGTCTGTCAGAGAGTGGTAATGGCTGGAAAGAGAAGTCCAGAGGACTGGAGTCAGTGAGATCTCGTCCTAAGACCTGAGAGAGGCAAGACCAGACAGAGTAGTTAAGAGAACGAGAGAGAGGGTGCTCCAGAAGAAAGAAGGGATCCCAGGAGACTGGGTAGTGGGCAATCCACCTGTGGACGCCCGCATCTACAGAGACTGAATCCAAGTGGAGGAACCAGGCTGCAGATTAGAGGGACCAGGCCCTAGACTAGTGGAGAAGGCCAGGCTCAGTTAGCAACCCAGAGGCTGCAGTATCTCCAAGTGCCGCAGCCGAAAACGCACACATGCGCTTAAAAGATGGCCATATAGGGTCAAGGGACAGATGTCAAGCATAGAAATGAAAGCCGGGCACTGACCTGTTAACAGCGTTACTTGTATACTCCTGTAGCGGTGGTGTGCTGTGGAATATCCTGTTGCTCAGCCAGAGTTCAAGACATTAAATCCAAAAAGAAAGATGGCAGCACTCAGCATTCCAATTTTGTAGCTGATTAATGTAATGCAAAAATTACAGCAGCAGGTGCATGATACAGGGAGGGAGGTGCTAGGACCGACGGTGACCGCTTCGCGGGATGTCCCGCTTCTACGGGTCCGGTGTCTGGGACAGATGTGGCACCCCTCTGGACAGACAACATAGAAACCCAATAAAGACCCGCGGACACTGGCTCGGGTTACTGTGTGTGAGACACAGGGCAGGAGGGCGAAGCAAGCGCAGAAGAGTCGACCGTGAAAGGACAGTAGAAAGGGGTACCGATTTAGTGCCACCACGTTACCCGGGAGTAAGCTGGATCCCCTCCTCCACCTCCAAGGACTCAGCGCTCAGCAGGTTGTTGTTTAAATGGTGATGACTGCTGTAACCAGGGAAGACAAAGCTCCAGTGTGAGGTCCTAGCACACACCTGTTTTTAATTACATCCTTAGACATATAAGCCCACACAGATTTCACCAGTTCACCATCTCACTAGGGCATAGTGTCAGGACCTGGCAGTGGAGGCCCCTTGAAGTGGGTGCCAGGCTTGATCCTCAGTGGCCACTGATGAGACTAAGGCTGCGTTCACACATTTGCGTATTTTGCTGCGCTTTTTTACGCGCGCTTTTTGCCGCGTTTTTTCGGCCGCGTAAAAAAGCGCAGCAAAATACGCAGGGGCTTTCACACACTGCGCTTTCTTTCCCCCAGAAAGCGCAGTGATGTCACAGAGGGGAGGAAGAATCCTGCTTCCTCCTCCCCTCTGTGACAGCTGTGGCCGCCCCATTAGACTTCACATTGTGTTAATACACACTGTGAAGTCTAATTAAACTAAAGCAAGTGTGTGAAAAATAAAAAACAATGAATACATCACCTTCCGACGCCTTTTCCCGGTTTGCGATCCCCGGTTGTAAGTCAGATCTTTTCTGCAAGACCTGTGATGACGTCAGAGGGGGGCTTTACCGGGCGGTCCCATCGCTGATTGGCTGCTCGCGGTCACATGACCGCGAGTGCCCAGGAATGCCCCCCTCTGACATCACCACAGGTCTTGCAGAAGAAATCTGACTTACAACCGGGGATCGCAAACCGGGAAAAGGCGTCGGACAGGTGATGTATTCATTGTTTTTTATTTTTCAGACACTTGCTTTAGTTTAATTAGACTTCACAGTGTGTATTAACACACTGTGAAGTCTAATGGGGCGGCCACAGCTGTCACAGAGGGGAGGAGGAAGCAGGATTCTTCCTCCCCTCTGGGAAAATACGCAGTAGTAGCTCCGTAAAGAATTGACATATCAATTCTTTACGGAGCTGCGTTTTCTCCCGGAAAACGCACTGCGTATTTTTACGCAATGTCTGCACCGCAAAGTGAATTTCCCATTCACTTTGCAGGCAGACAAAAAGCACATTGCGTATTTTGAAAAGCGCGCGTAAAAAAACGCGGCAAAATACGCAATGTGTGAACGCAGCCTAAGACCTCTGATTTAAATTTTAGCACAGGGCAGCTTTCTGCATTACACATTTGCACATTTCAGTTTGATCTTCTTTCTTTAGTGCCACTCATTAATTTATATTTTGCATATATAGTAGTGTCGCGGCAGATATCTATTGTTGTAAGCTCTTGTTTGTTACTATGGTTGTGGAAACTCTGTCTGTGTTCTCTCTTCACTTTTTACTGATAAGGCCTCTACTTAAAACCATAAAAGACCAAAGAAATTGGGAGTGTGACCACGCTCCTGTTGGCATAGAAAGAAAATTCTTCTTGATCAAAAAATTAATAATTATGTGATTTTATCTTCTATGCGTTTCAGGGTAACCAAAAAAACCCTTCTTCAGGATAAATAACACAGATGGTACATCTGTATTACTTTTCCTTACAGTGATCCTGAACCCACAAACTGACACCCCCCCCGCATCTTTAGACCTGTCCCTGCACCCCCTCTTATCATTTCTAGCCATCCCTTTTGCAGAAAAAATCGATTTTGTAAAGTAGAGAAAAGTTTATATTCACCTCGTCCTGTGTGAGTTCTCTGTTTCTGAGGAAGCCGCAATAGGCAGGTCTGTCTGCTGCTCCCTTGAAAATTATGCACGCCCCTCTCTGCTTGCTAAGAGCCTGGCCGCGTCATGAAAGGGGGCGGGGCTCCGGTATGACACGATTTAGCCACGCCCCTTTCATGGTGCGGTCCGGCTCTTACCAAGGCATCAAGCTGAGAGGGGCGTGCATAATTACAAGGGAGTAGCAGACAGGCCCGGCCTATTGCGGCTTCCTCAGAAACGGAGAACCCACACAGGACGAGGTAAATATAAACTTTTCTCTACTTTACAAAATCGATTTTTGCTGCAAAAGGGATGGCTAGAAATGATGAGGGGGGGCAGGGACAGGTAAAAAGATCCGGGGGGGGTCAGTTTTTGGGTTCAGGATCACTTTAAGAAGGGTTTTTTTGGTTACCCTGAAATGCGTAGAAAATATATATATATATATATATATATTTTTTTTTTTTTAGGCATCTACATGTTCTGATGTTATATTTGCCAATATCTGTTCTCCCTTGTGGGGACTATATATATATGTTGAAATCAATGATGCACTGTTATGTACTGGGTTAAATTTATTACTCTAATGCTCAAATTAAGTAATTATGCCTCGTGCCCATAATATAATAACTCCATTAAGTGTCCAGTGGTACACTTTGCCTAATTTGGGGGCTCATTTATATTCTCTGACAAGACAGTCTCCTGTCAGATCTTAGAACTTCACAGTGTTCCCTCTAGTGACACGCATTGTTATTGCGCGTCACTTCCGGCTTTCGCTGATGTGACTTCCGGTTTGCGGTCCAGGTTTGGAACGCACCACATTGCGCATGAGCGGATATTCCGGCGGCGTTACTAACGATGTGAGCACACAGACTGATTGTCTGTGATGTGCTCCAGTGGGACACAGCTTGTTAATCAGCTCCATGAGCATGAGTGTACTTGGGAAGCACATGGAGGGAAGCCACAAGTTTGGGCATTAAACTTTAAGGTAATTAATTGATTATTGTAATTGGCACCTGTTTCAGTTTATTGTGCACTGGTATATAGGCATCTCTGGGAAAAGGGTTCATTACCCCTGAGGAAGCCATCCAGGCGTCACGCGTGGGGCCTTTTCCACATCTCTGTTTCTATAACATATGGTTTGGGTCCACCATGATGATTATGAATTCCTAAAATCTACAAGGAATTTGGTCACTATGATTTTATTGTCCAACATATGATATGGTCTATTTACCTTGCATATTGTGCACTTTTCTCTGTATGCTCAGGAGTCTCATATAGGTATTATTAATATAGAGGTATACCTGCCTATATGTCGATACTACTTTGAGAACCATATTGTCTTGAAGTGCTTTTTCTGGTTATCATTGAAATAGGTGCTTTGCATATAAGGTTGTTTATATCTTCAATGCTGGACATTGTGACCATCTGCCATATGTTTAGAACAGACCCACACACCTCATTGGAGGTTCTACTATAATCTGTTTTTACTTGTGTTTTAAAGGGATCCTGTCACCTCCAAAACGCTCCTAAGCTAGCAAAACATGTCCCTGCACCATCCTATCACTAATCTCACACTTCTTTTGTCTCCTAAAAACATCCTGTGAAAGTGGAGAAAAACGTTTTAATACTCACTCATTAGTGATTAATTAACAGTGACTATATTCTTTAGTCACCAAGGCGGGCTGTTTTGCAGCTCCAGGATCCACCCTGTCTCTGTGTGTTCTGCTGTGATGTGCAGGCATTGCCCTCCCCCCTCTCTATCACTCACAGAATGCAAATCATTAGTCCTGCCTTCAGTTTCAGTTTCACAGCAGCACAGACAGAGAGAGGGCTGGATCCTGGAGCTGCTAAACAACACCCCCTGGTGACTAAAGAATATGGCCCCTGCTAATTATAATCCCTAATGAGTAAGTATTAAAACGTTTTTATGCACTTTCACAGTATGCTTTTAGGAGCCAAAAGGAGTGTGAGATTAGTGATAGGATGCTGCAGGGACATGTTTTGCTAGCTTAGGAGGTGTTTTGAAGGTGACAGGATCCCTTTAAGTGTGTGTTGTCTA
The DNA here is from genome assembly GCA_033576535.1 of Allobates femoralis. NCBI lineage: Eukaryota > Metazoa > Chordata > Amphibia > Anura > Aromobatidae > Allobates > Allobates femoralis. Next base: position 468,563,126 of record JARQOC010000004.1, read on the forward strand.
TATTTACTTCTTCAATAAACCCTTGTTAATTTTTGCATATAACCCAGCGTATCAGATCATTTTTTGGATTTCTTTATGTGACTTATTTCTGAGATTTAACCCTTTGGTGCCATATACACACACCACCCTTATTTCAAGTTCTTATATGTTTGTTTATGGTGTGCGGCACATTGGGTATTATACGTGTGGTGCAGTATTGACTGTTCATGTTAATTTAATTAGCTATTAATGTTGTTTCTCCTTCGCCTCATTGGGGGACACAGGACCGTGGGTGTTATGCTGCTGTCCACTAGGAGGCGACACTAAGCAGAATCTGCAAAAGAGTAACAGTGGCTCCTCCTCAGCAGCATATACAGCCTAGAGCAGGAAGTGCTTCTCCAGTTTTTGCTTAGTGTCGAAGGAGGCACACGACCATTTTTACTCTCTATTTTTTTCATCCTTTTTTCTTCCAATGAAGAAAAGTGGGTCCGGCGTGGCCCCCGGCATGCTGCTTCTTCGGCCACCCACTGTTGGGGCGCTGGGTTGAAGTTGAGAATCCTTACATATGCCGTACTCCTTTCTCGGCCTCCCACTGTTGGGTTGCTGGGTTAAAGTTGAGACAGCCCAGCATAACATCCACCTTCCTCACTCCCTCGGGGTCCTGAGTTGAAGCCAGAGCTGGACTACCTGCCAGATGACGTCCCCCTAATCACCCTCTGGGTGCTTAGGCTGAGGCACCACAGGTACCAGCAGCACATGCTGCATTATGGGCTGGGATTCTGAATGGCTGCCTGCAGAAGCACAGGCTCAGAGACGACCCCCTAATCACCCTCTGGGTGCTTAGGCTGAGGCACCACAGGTACCAGCAGCACATGCTGCATTCTAGACTGGGATTCTGAATGGCTGCCTGCAAGAGTGCAGGCTCAGAGACGACCCCCTAATCACCCTCTGGGTGCTTGGGCTGAGGCACCACAGGTGCCAGCAGCGCAGCTGCACTTCTCTAACTGGGTCTGGTACCATATCAGGAGCCTGGTGGGGTCTGGGTTCAGCCCACTCAGCCCTGCACTGTCCTCCATATATAACAGTATATGACTGTGGCTGCCTCCGGAGCATGGCAACTTGAGGTCCTGGGACAGAGGTGTCTCCCTGTCACCCTTCTCCCTGCATGGCTCCCACAGCTCAAGGCAGGGGAAGAGGTGCCCAGCTCCCCTACGCTGCCCCTGCAAGAGCAGGCAGCAATGTACCTGGGCGGCTGGGATCCGCCATGGCCCCCCTCGCCGCCAGACCTGCGGATCCGGATGGGTCGCGGGCTTCCGCGCCAACCCCCAGCCATCTGCGGGGCCGCAAATCACGCTAGGCCCCGGCTTCAGGCCTAGCGTGGACGGCGCCGCCCATTCCCGCCCACCGCCCGCCCTCCGAATAGCGTCATATGACGCGGCGCCTCATCACAGAGAGGGCGGGAAGTCCCTCTGGGCGCTGGTTTTGCGCGCCCATCCATGTTCCCACCCCCTCCTCCTCCCGGCGGCGCCAAACTGCAGCCTGGGCGCCATGATGAAGTGTGGGCACAAGCACACACAAGTGTAGCGGCTCTATACAGGCTGCGGGGGCATATACAAGACATTCAGCAGGGATGTGTTCCCTGCTGCAGCCCCCCCCCCCCCCACCACCCAGGTGTGACAGGCTGTGTGGGGCAGATACAGGACAGCCAGCAGGGATATAATTCCCTGCTGCAGCTTCCTCTCCCCCTGTACACCAGTGACAGGCTTCGCCATGTGTCACAGGCTATGCCATGCGTGTCAGCCTACGCCATGCGTGACAGCCTACGTAGGCCTTTACAGGAATCCGGACTCCATGGGAAGAAAGTGGGCAGCCCGACATATTTCGGTCCTGAAATACTCTGTGCTGCTGTGAATACAGGTTTTTGGTGAATTTGTCAACTTCTTAACCTGCTGCAGCACAGCACTGTTCTCACTTACATCACACTGAGTGTACGTGCCCTACAAAGATCTCTCCTGACATACTCTGTGCTGCTGTAAAATCATATTTTCAGCAGCTATACATAATGTCAGTGAAGAAATTAGGCATCAGGCTGTTATCAGTACGCACAGGGGAGACGTGATCCACTAAATGCCCTGTGGATGTAATGTGTTTATTCTGTGTCGTCACAGTGTGACACGGCTTCGCCTATGTTCATCTGAAGTTTTACCTCTTATGACTCTCACCCAGCGAGCAGAGTTCCTCTGCCTAGTGCGGGTGACCCACTAATAGGCACAGCCTGGCTTTCCTTCCACCGTGTCAGCCAATGATGCCAGTGCCTATCAGACATAATGTACATCTAGATAGACGGTTATTACGTCTGCAACTATATCGCAGTTTATGGGAAACTAGTATACAGCAGGACGATGCCTCCGAAGTCTGACGTTTTTGCAATCCTAGACTCGAACCTTTATGCATCTCTAAATCAATGTTCCATCTCACAGGAAGCTAGATGTCTATACTTAAAACATTCAGCTGTTTCTCACAGGACACAAGACCGTACCCATGGGACCCTCAGCGCCCATTCACCATAAGGGAGTTGTGTTGGGTTCGGACTTCATGGGTTCGTGCGGTACCCTATCTGACAACAAGTTTTCCCTAGGGACACATTTCCGCTGAACAGAACACAACAGCAGGCATCAGAGTCCGCTACCATGCCTTGAAGATGCCAATCGCACTGCACCAGGCGGTGCCTCACTCGCAGTCAGCAATCCAGTTTCCAACCTTTTGGGAATTCATTTAGCGGATCATCGTTTAGATCGACACAAACTCGATCAACGCACATGTAGCGATCACAGACAACCCTCCAAACTCGCGTCAGGAGCCCCTTAATCAGGGAGTCATTATGCCTGTGCTACACGCAGAGTGTGTTTAAAGGTTCTATGCCTGTGCTACAAGCACAGCGTGGTTTAAAGGTGCTATTCCAATTTTTTGTAGTCTATAAACAAGAACGTGCAGTACATCCTGTGCTAGACTGACACAGCTAGACACAGATACCTGGGACTGATTTTTCCGCATGGATTCTCGTCCGCTCCATAATGTTCCTTGGAGAACGGAGAATACATTGCATCCTTAGATATACAGGACCACTACCTGCATGTTCCACTTGCAGCCACTTATCATAATTACGATTTGCCAGCCCATTCTTAATCGTGGCGTTTCCGTCCACACTTGTTACAGTTCCCTAAGTGGTCACAAAAGTTATGGCAGTCGTCTGGTTTTCCTGCATTTCAGGGACAGGTCAATCTTCCATACCTGGACGATTTACTCCTCAACGCACGACCTTCAGGGATTGAGAACACAGCGTCGCTATCACGGTGAACACTTTATTAAGACTTGTTTGGCTGGTCATCCTCCAAGAGTCTACGCCAGTTTTCACTGCAGTCTCTAGTATTTTCGGAACGCATTTCAATACATTCAAAGCACTGATCAGATTTTTCCAAGACTAGGCATAGATACTTCAACCAGAAGTCCGCACTCTCCTTCAACGGTCACCTCAGCCTGTCAGACCTGACATGACGGTCAGTGGCAGGACGGTGGTAGCACTGGTAGTTAGTTCCTTGACGCTGTTGCTCCTCAGGCCTCCGCAGTTGTCCATGCTCACGAAATGAGATAAGATGGTACGATATCGTATCAGGAGGTGTCTTCTTCCAGTACCAGCCATGTGGTATCTCCTGTGGTGGCTCAGCCACTTACTAGTACGCAGGAGAAGTTTCTTCTTCCACCAAGTTGAAAGGTACTATTCACCTACGTGAGTCGGACACAATAAGGTGCGCTGTACCTATATTTCAACACTCGGACCAACGGTCCTGATCGGAATCAACGATTCAGCGGGAGAATTAGGCGAGATTACCAACACTGAAGATTTATCCCTTCTTCTGGTGGACCGCCTTTTCAGAAGGCAGTCTGACACTGCCACGACTGTGGCATATGTCGATTCACTAGAGCGAATCCCGCAGTTCCCAGGCAATGAAGAACGTTGACCACATTCTTCACTAGGCGGACTTCACAAACTCAGTATTACCGGTTGTTATTCTACACTTGTAGATGATTTGAACAAGCAGTTCTTCTGTTGCCAAGGGCTTACCTCAGATGATTTGAACAAGCAGTTCTTCTGTTGCCAAGGGCTTACCTCAGAATAGGGTCCCTACATCCAGATGTCTTCATGCAACTCTGACGTCACTGGAGAACTCCGGAAGCATCCGTAATGGTGTCTCACCTCATTACCAAGGTTCCTAGCTTAATAGCCAGGTCCCACGACCCACAGTCATGGCTGGCGGAAGGTCTGATCTTGGACTGGACCCGATTCCAACTCCACTTCTCTTTCCCCAGGCTACCACTATCCCAGGTAGTGAAGATGATCAAACTGGACTGTCAACAAATCGTCCTTGTGGCCACACACACTTGGCATGACGAGCTCGTCCACTTCATAGCACACATGCTATGCTGCCTACTCGATCGTCCAGACCTACTCTCTGAAGGCCGTCTTAACATTATAATTCATCGGCTCTAAAATAGACGTCGTGACCCTGAAACTCCAGGTGTTCACGTAATGTTGTCGCAACCTCAATCAGAGCGCGGACACCGCTTTCAGAAGAGATATTCCATCAACAAGGAAAATCAATTTATTTTCTTGTGGTTTTTCGCCTTAGCACGTTTCCTCTCAAGGATTCCCAGGCCCACCCGACCGGTTCTACACTCACATCTGTCCTTAGGTCCTCTCAAAGGACAAGTTCCAAACCTTTTTTCATCCCCTCTAGGCAATGTCTTGCTACCAGACCTCAATTACACATCCTTTCTTCAAGGAGTCTGCCGACTTGTTCCTCCCTCTCAAAGTCTACTAGTCCCGGGGGTCATGACCCTCGTCCTCACAGCTTTATGCTAACCACATTTTAAGACATGGGGAAAAATCCCTTCATCTTCTCACACAAGGAGTTGTTTTCTGGATGGCAATTAATCTCTCCGCAGAGTTGTTAAATTTGCAGCGTTTTCGGGTAAACCGCCTTTTTTGTTTTTTGTTTTTTCTGGTCTCTCACCCAGACAAGGTTGCCCTACATCTGGTTAGTTTTTTCCTCCAGATGGTGGTGTCTTTTGTTGTCCGCCTGCCTGAATATATATTTCTGACAGCGCTACGTCTAGTGCCAGTTCATCCGGTCAGTAATGCTCTGCATTCCTACACCTTGGTCAGAACTCTACACATATACGCGCTCAGGACAAGTTCCGTTTAGAAACCTCTTTTCCTTTTTCCAGAAGGATAAACGCAGCAGGCAGGCCAGGTTCTTCAAATGCTTGATCAGATGGCTTAAATCCACCATCCGGGGTGCTTTTTAGCATTATTATTTTTATTTTTTAGGTAGCACCATTCATCCATGGTGCTGTGTCTTTTCCGGCGCGGGCACAGCGCATTCTACTATGAGCGCTGGAGTCTCCTGGGCTACTGAGCTATTAGGCACCAGGAGTTAGCACAACAAGTGTGTAAGGCAGACAGCATGCACATGCTTGCCAGACGCCTTAGGCTCTCACTCAGTCCTCGGCAACTGCAAGTCTAGGAAGCTGTACCCTCCAGGCGGGATTAGCCCACCTGTAGGTGCATTGTTATTGTTATTATTAGTGATTTTCCATTGCTGTTCCCACCCAGGGACTGCTTTAGGACGTCCCACGCTCCTGTGTCCCCCAATGAGGCGAAGGAAAAAAGGAGAATTTTGTGTACTCACCGTAAATTCCTTTTCTCTTAGCCTCTAATTGGGGGACACAGCACCCACCCTGTTGCCCGTTTCGGGCCGTTACTAGGTTCTCATCTTACTCCTGAGAGGTTATATAGTTGCCTGTTTATTTTACAGGCCTGCTTATACTGTTATTACGTAGTTGCCTGTTCGGTTACACGTTTTACCTTACTGTTATGTGGCTGCCTGTTTACTTAACAGGCCTTATTTTACTGTGATTCTTGTCTTTCTTCTGTTAATTCTCCTACTGCTTTAGCACAAAACTGGAGAAGCACTTCCTGCTCTAGGCTGTATATGCTGCAGAGGAGGAGCCACTGTTACTCTTTTGCAGATTCTGCTTAGTGTCGCCTCCTAGTGGACAGCAGCATAACACCCACGGTCCTGTGTCCCCCAATTAGAGGCTAAGAGAAAAGGAATTTACGGTGAGTACACAAAATTCTCCTTTTCTCCATTTTTATTTTTTAACGGTTTTGCTTATATTGTGTTGCATTGTTTTTCTCTTTTTATACCTTTTTGTAAGCACCATATTTTTTATTTTAAAACTTAATACTTTAGTAAGTTGGTCCTTTTCTGCTCTGGTCTAAAAATTCCATATCCTTTCAGAGTGTGTAAGGACTTTTGACTATTGCACAGTAGTATCTATTTCGAGGATTCATCACTGTTCAATGGGTGGTGGCTATGCATTGTGTATCTGAGGTGTGTGGACTGTGTTCGGGTGTATTTCATGTTCACATTGCAGCCTATAACAGAGGTTGATTGTCAGAGGAGATATTAACCATTGCGTCACACCACATCATATGCTGTGAGCTGTGTATGTGACAGCCACTGTCTACTGATTCGATCTGAAAAGCCCACATATTTTAACCATAGGAACATAGTGAATATTTTGACAGACATTAGTAGACCTAATTTTAGGTTAATAAATAGAATAGATTTATTTAAAGGCCAGATGAAGTTGACCACACACCTTACATAGGTGTTGGCTACCTCTACCATAAATATAAATACTAGTATTGGTCAAATATGCATGTGTATTGCCATATGGGATCAGTGTGAACAGTTAACAATTATATCACTTATTTCTCAAGGGAACAAAGGATCTTTGTTTCCAAACGGATGTTGTTGATAAAGATAAGCGGATAGGTGTTTGAGGGTGATGTGTCTCTGGCTCGGACCAAGACCTTTTTTAAATTCAACTACAAGTAAATACAAATACACATCAAGCAAGAAACGCGTAATAAATACTACTTGAATCTAACAGGAATGTGAAACTTTTCATCCTTCACAGCAATGCAGTCATCTTCAAATGCCTATCTTCCTACTTTATCCACAAGTTTGCAGAAGAAGGGATTTTCTACTTGCTGGCTGACTGCAATGGCTCATTTTAACAGAGATTTTTATTGGAGTTGTGACACCACCTCATCAGGTGAGTAACATCACACCCCCACCCTTATTCTACCACACAGTTGCACCCTGTGGGCACTTGTCTATTTTTAATATTCTTTGATAATTACTGAATGCATATGGGTGGCGTCTGAGGTGACAGACTGGTAGGGAAGGTTTTTTATTACTTCAATATTTTGATATTTATCAATGTAAATAACATTATAAAATTTTTCATACAGTAAAGTTCATATTGTAATTTTGAAGTATTGAGACAGTGATACATAGTATTAGTTGGTAAATTGAGACCTCACAATCCAAGTCAAGATTAACTTTTTTTGGATAGTATTTAGTTTTGAGGTTCAATGGAAAACAAGAACATATTATATACAAGACAAGTGCAAGGAAAAAAACACAAAAGTTTTATATGTCCTACTTTATGTCAACATCAAATAATTGTAGTTTCTATCTTTCACCTTGTTGAGTAAGTGACCTTATTTCCAAAAGAGAAAAATAATCTAGTCAAGGTGTCACAAATATCCACTATTTATCTTCATATGGCTAGGGCTATGACAGAATGTCTGACACAAACCTGTCTTTATAATAAGAATGAGGGGTAAAAAACATTTATAATTGAAGGTGCCAGTGATCCTTCATTTGTCATGGTAACTCTGTTCCATATGACAAAATGGATTGATGAGAAAATTAGAGAAAAACTTTCAGACACAAAATCTAATTTAATGTGCCAAGGAAGGAAAAAAGCTGAGCACAAGTTACATCAAACAGAGGCGCTAGGATGACAGGATATCTTGGGTTTGACAGATTGCACTCCACCTATTTGAGTTATCACTTATGGCTTTTTTGTTGGGAGAGGACAAGGTTGACAGTGGAGTTATGTCATGACGAGCATTCTTGAACTTCTGTGTCTTGCGAAATTCTGCTGGCTGAGCAGAGCCATGGTTGAGTCTTAATGGTGCAGTCATCAAAGTATCTGATGCAGAGGAATTGTCTGGATTGGTTGGCTGGTTGGATAATTCATCCATTTTGTCATCAAAATGAGCACTCTGACGTTTCAATGTGGGTGGACTAAAATTCATGAATCTTACAGTCTTCACCTGCTGAAAAAAGAAAAGAATTCACTTTTATACTGAAATAAGATCAGATATTTTGCACTTAGGCTAACTGAGGGTGCTATCACAATATATTTTGTAGTGTCTTTGGTATACATTGGGAAGATTTCAACAGCTATAGCTTTGATGGATGCTTCTGTAAAGTGGCTCAGGCTCACTTGGTAAAAACACTCATTCAGCTGGGTTTTTTTCAGTGCAGGAGTGGTGATTTAGATCAAAAGTCCCCACCGGGGTCTTATGCTCACCCTCCAACATCTTTACCTTTTTGTGGCATCTCTACAGTGCTGTGGTGTCATCCTGTGATCACAACTTTTTGCTTGTTGGAAGTCAAAAGTTAGGTCATAAGCTCTCAATACAAGCCTTTAAGACCTTTAATGAGGTTCTCATAGACTTGTATTGAAAAGTGACCTCTGACTCACTCAATGAAACACTGGCGCAGGCAGCAGGTCAAAAACTGGAAAAGATCGACCAGAGCGGCACAGACAATAAATGAAGATTCTGGAGGATGAGTATAAGACTAGGGGCAGGGGACTTAGGTTTAAAGCACAGCTCTAGATGTGAATAAAAATGCTGAAGTGGTGCTTTAAAAATAAAGATGTACTCATTGCCATATTTATTTTGGCATGCCCCTGTATGAAATGATGTAGTAGATTGCACTATCCCAAACAACTAAATACAGGGCATACAGATGTGTAGCAGTTTAACAGAGTTCAGAAGGATCCTTTTTTTCCTTTTACTAGATGAATTGGAGGTGGGGTAGGGGTCCATGAATACATTTGTCTTACGTGCAAGTGTGCTTTGATTATTTGAAGATTTTCATATTACCCAAATATATTCACTATTTTGTAATACTGCAAGGTTAAGTTGAGCTATTTATGCAACGTCTATGACATATGTGGAAAGGGACAGTTGAAGTGAGACATTCCACAGCACCCATTAGAATTATGAGTAATGTACAGACAAGAACGCCAAAGATGCACAGATCCATCTGCACTGGCAACAGAATTAGGTCTCATTCCGTGGATCTACTCTATTTCCAATCCATACCCTAACAAAGAAATGTAGAAAGAGGACGTCCCTATCTGTCATCACCATATTGGATTGGCATAGAAAAAACATTTTTAATAGCAATATTTTTATTGTTTTCTGTTTTAGTTATTAAAGTTAATTATAGTTTCACCTTGTCAGAACAACCTTTAGGTGTGTCTGGTTTCACTAGTATAGATGGAGGAGCAGAAGCTGGTGGTTTTCTTGGTGAATCAATTTTAATTGGGAACTCTTTCGGCTCAAAAGCAAGGGAACTAGCAGCAGAGTATCTTCTATAATCCACTGGTCTTCCGGAGAGAGGCAAAACTGCACTAAATGAGCTAGGCCTTGACCGGATATCAGGAGTAGCACCAACAGTAGAATATGTGGCATTGACAAAGATCTGTTGTGGTTGAGCAATGCCTGATGGCTGTCTGTTGAAGGTGGTCACAGCCTGAGTCGTAGTGTTACTTTGTATATTCTTCTGTGGAAGCATACCTAGTAAAACAAAAATAGCCATGTCAAAATGTTCTCAGTTTGTTTGTTTTTTAACTCAGAACTGTCCTTACAAATTTTAATTTGAATAGTACTAAGCTTTACACAGTTAGTGTAGCACTATGCTATCGAAATTAAGTTTTAAAAATATTAAAAATTACCAATTTATGAAAATTCAAACAATATATGAAATTTCACATTTTGTTGGTAAAAAGTAAACTCACACAACAAACTCACTCTAACATATTCTGAAGCAGCAACCACTTTCCACTCATTATAAATAGATGCCATATTCTACCCAAGATAATTGTTTCTTTTAAATGTTAAAATGTAAATGATCCTAATTGAAGAATGTTGTCAGTGTAAAGGCCCCGTTACACACTACGATATTGTTAACAATATCGTTGCAACGTCACCGGTTTGGTGACATTGCAAGGATGTCAAAACAACATCATTGCATGTGACATTTACCAACGACCAACAATGAGGTTGTTGGTAAATTACCTGGACCACAAATTTAAGGGAGCCTATGCGGTCGGATTGCCCCGGTCTGGGAGGATCCGGGAATCGGACACCAACGGCCGCACGCCGCTGTTGTTTCAGAACCGCGTTTAGCCCCCTGCGAGGCGCGGTCTGATTCATCAGTGGCGGCAGCTGTATGCGGGAGCACACCGGACCGGAGGGCATATTAGCCCTCCGGTTCTGTGTGCTGATCCGATCCGGGGCTGTCAGGTCCGTCCTTTAGGACGGATTTCTGTGGTTTTTGTCCAATCAGTCTAGTGGCTCCTAATTTTGTTGTCCTATAATCATATATATGACACACTTGTTCAATGATTCATATGCAGATATAGTAAAAGCGCTTATAAGGCAGGGTTCTTTGGACTTACTGTGCCCCTTGTATGCGCTCCCCGTAATCTGTAGCTTGTGCGTTCCTCCTTCTGTCAATGAAGGATGCTGGGAGCGTGCGCCGAGGCCTCAGACGCGCACTTCCCTGCGGTCCGGTCACCTGACTATGCGTCACTGATCACTCGGTCAGTGACATGGTGGAGTGGGCGGAGAGTTGTCGGGGTTGTGCGGCATCATGTTCAGCTGGCAGACAGGCCACAAAACTAAGGTGCCATTAGACTGACTCGAAAAAAGCACTGGAATCCATCCTAAAGGATTTCCTTAAGGTGACTACAATGTAATTCCTGACCTGTGCTAAATAAAAGTTATCAAAAGGTCTTAAAAATAAAAAAATAGAGTACTTACCTCTCCGACAGCTGTTCCTGCTTACTGGGAGCCGAGACATCCACGTCTACTGTGCTGCCAAGACCTTCCAGCTGTGATTGGCCAGTAGTGATCATGTGGTATGCACGTCACATATCACATGATCGCTATAGGCCAATCATAGAGCTGGAAGGTCCTGGCAGTACAGTAAACGTGGATGTCTCGGTCCCGGTAACCGGAACAGCCAGCGGATGGGTAAGTATTCTATTTTTTTTATTTTTAATGCCTTTTGATAACTTTTAATTAGTTTTCACAGGGCATATTAATACACTGTGGGAGCCAAAAGGCCTGTCACATGTCACACGGGGGAGGAACACAGGATTCTTCCTCCTCCATGTGACATCACTTCCCTCCTGCGCTTTTGGAGGACAAATGTGGCAGGAAAAAAATGCGGTGCGTGAATGAACTGCATATCTTTACCTGCACTAAATAGTGCGGCTGCAAAATGCAGCAAAAAACGTGCACACCCAAAAGCGCAGGAAATGCGCACTGTGTGAAGATAGCCAAACAAGAAAGGAGGAAAGGAGGAACCCATTCATCTGTGACCCACAGAAACAAAGATGTTATCCATTTATTGGTTTTAATGGTTTTATTTAATGAAATATTAATAAACATCCTGTAAAAAGGTTGCGCCAATTGCATTGTCAGTATCCCTTCTTAGCAAACAATTCAGATTTAGCACTGAGCCTTATAATAAAGCTACAAATAATTAGATAAAACCTAATGGGAAGTAATATATGGTACTACCCCAAGGCATTCAAGCAGCAAATCATTAATTCCATATTTAGTTTATAGTTTAGCTCTGGTGTGTACATACAAATAAATCACCCACTTGATTTTTTTCCTCTTTTTTAGTGTTGCTCCAATACACACGTGTAATTGCAATATTTTTTTGAGAGAAATACTTCCCTTTCTTAAACAACTTCAAGGGTGACAGCTATCTATCTATCTATCTATCTATCTATCTATCTATCTATCTATTATCTATCTATCTATCTATCTAAACATCTATCTATTATAAAGATGAAAAAATGAAAGGCAGCACTTCCTCCAGTTAAATTCATGTGGGTTTAATAGTCCTAGGACTGCAACGTTTCGGCACACAGCCTTTCTCAAGCAGTAACTGCTTGAGAAAGGCTGTGTGCCGAAAGTTGCAGTCCTAGGACTATTAAACCCACATGAATTTAACTGGAGGAAGTGCTGCCTTTCATTTTTTCATCTTTATAAGTACCAGTGAAGTGGTAGGAGGGCTTTGCACCCGAATGTGTGTGACTGTGCTGTTTCGTTTTTTCTGTTTTTTATCTATCTATCTATCTATCTATCTATCTATCTATCTATCATCTCTTTGCATATGTTTAGCACATAAAAATCAGTAATTTCTTGTATGTGTTTAGTTCTAGCACGTGTCATACAAATGACACATGAATATCATACAGGTATCATGTGGTTTTCATTTCATGGATTCATAGACATGCATTTGACTTTGTCATCTGTTCTGCTTGTAAAAATGGACATGTCTCAGTGTGGTTCACAAAGTTCAGGTCCGGTTGTCGTCCAGGAGAGTGGGACGAGTGTCATCCGATTTTTGCTCCGTTTTGCATTAAACTGCTATGTGAGTGTCCGACATTTTCTTTGATCACATCCGAGTGCAGTTCGTGTGTTGTCTGTGTGTAATGCGATATTAACATGGCATTTCTCATGCTGTATAAAGTGAGAAAAGAGTTGACAGAATAGAGTGATTGAATACAATAGACAGGATAGATAGGACAGAATAGCTAGATCGGGCTCACCTGTCTCCCGCGGCTACTTCCGGGGTCGCCTATTAAGCTAATTACATATTCACTGCACTGTCAGAAAAACAGCCACTCAGAGAAGCTCACACTGTTTAAGAGCTACTGTGATTGGCTTTTGTTGCCAGACTGGATTTCCTTATTCTGGACAGTGATTTTGCTTCGTTGCCATACACATTAGTGTAGGGCAACCAACCTGGCGTTATAGGGTGTGAAATAAGTAAATATAAAAAAAAATGTGAGAGGCTTCGCAGCCATTTTAAGTCTAGCCCGATGAAAGCAGAGAGCTGTGAGCTGCCACCCTCAGCTGTCTAATTTTCCCTTGGCTGGCACATAATATGCCCTCCGGTCTGGTTTGCAGCCGGATTCGGCATTTCACAGCAGCAGGAGCTGTCCTGTCCAGGAGCAGGTCCTGAAATCACAGCAGGGGACAGCTCCAGGTGCTGAAATTTAGCAGCACTCGCTGCTAAACTCCAGCAGCCAGCGTCTGGCTCCTGAATCCGATTTTTTGTTGGATCCGGCGCCATAGACTCCCATATTAGGGGCGCTGGATTGCGCCGGATCCGGGAGGATCCAATTTTGTCTGATTTTGCCCCTGACACAAAAACGCTGCATGCAACGTTTTTGTGTCCGGGAGAAAAATCTGAATTCTCCTGGTTCCTCCCGGACAGATGGAAACCAGATGGCAAATAGCTGCCATCCGGCCCCATAGGGCTGCATTACAAAATTGGGTCCGGGGCTGTCAACTTCACACCGGACAGCCCCAGACCTGATCTTGCCATGGTGTGAAACTGGCCTAACATGCTGAAATGTTTGTCCAGTAAAAAACGCAACATCAAAAATTCATCAATAAACTCATTGTGGAAACTTAATCTTAGTTGGCCCTAAAGTTCTCAGTTCCATGCCTATTGGTATGTCATATGCTGTGTCCCTGCGATTGGTGCGGGCTTGCATGCTGATCCCAGACCTTTCACGGCACATGATGACTGTTAAAGGCACATGATGGCCGATTAAATCAGACACAGGTGGATCATGGTAAATAAAAATCTAAATAAAAACAAAATAATTGTGCAATTGCACTTTCTTTCTCAATGCACTTGAATTGTTTTTCCATTTTCCAGTGCAATACATGGTAGAATGAATGATGTCATCCAAAAGTACAACTTTTAACTCATAATAAAAAGGTACGGCTCCTGGAAGAAGATGAGGAACAAACAAAAATGGAAACTAGCCCGACCATGAAAAAATACAAATCCACTATACAGAAGGTTTATGCCTTTTTTCTAGTGCTGATGTCTAGTGCTAAGTCTTTACCAATGAGACGGTCACCTGACCTGGTGCTCCACCACCACGAGAACTGGTGCTGTACTACCATCGGAGTTGACCCAACCTGCTGTCCCCCTTCCCATTTCCCCACAGAATGTAAGCTGGCAAGGGCAGGGTTCTCTCTCCTCTGTACCAGTAGGTCACTGTTTGTTCATTGTATTTTTCACTTGTTTTGTATGTAACTCTTTCTCATGTACAGTGCCATGGAATCAATGGTGCTCTATAAATGAATAATAATGATAATGAGGTGGACAAGATTTTCTGTGTGCGTGTGTGAGGGCTTGCTCTTCTTTATTACACTGGAAGCAAGGACTCCTTGGTAAAGACTATAAAAATTAACACTAAATAAAAAGGCCCAAATCAATGGAACCATATAGTGGATTTAATAAAACAACATAGCAAAACTGAGTAATCAGGGGTGCACCAGTAATAAAAAAGGAGCATCAGGTGAATCATTTTCACCTAGTGATGAAGCTTCTTTACATCCATTTATTATAAGCAAAAAAGGCACAATACAATGGTACGAATATACTGCTGCCAGATTGAGATTAGAAAATACAGTACATGATAAAACTGCTGAAAATATACAACCTTTAAAGAGGACCTGTCACCCCCCTGCTGCATGGCTAAGTAAATGCAGCACTGAATGCAGCATGTCTGTTGCATTCAGGGAAGGGGTCCCCCATGGCTCTAGCCCCCTGTCCCCTTTACTTTAGAAACCTTACAGATAACTAGTCTAATGGGTGGGATCTTTTTACCAGCTCTTCGGCGCTGGCACAGTTCTCCAGCCTCCTCAGTGTTTCTTCCTCCCCCTCTATGTCTCTGCCGCCGCCTCCCGTTCTGCCCTCTGCTTCTCTGCGCTGTCAATCACGCTGACTGTACAGAGCGGCCTTGCATGATGTCAGCGGCAAAGCCCGTTCTGCTTTATCCTTTATTCAAACAGCAGGGAAGGAATCTGGTGCCAAATTTCCGCCCTGCTGTTTCAATAAAGCCTGTCAATCATGTTGGCTGCACAAAGTCACGCAAGGCTGCTTTGTGCGGCCAACGTGATTGAGAGCGCAGAGAAGCAGAGTGCAGAGCAGGAGGCGGTCGCAGAGACATAGAGGGACAGGAAGAAACACTGAGGAGGCTGGAGGACTGTACCAGCACCGAGGTGCTGGTAATAAGATCCCACCCATTAGACTAGTTAATTGTAAGGTTTCTAAAGTGTATTTCTCGGGGTACAGGGGGGCTAGAGCCATGGGGGACACCTCCCTGAATGCAGCAGTCATGCTGCATTCAGTGCTGCATTTAGTTTTCCATGCAGCAGTGGGGTGACAGGTCCTCTCTAAAATGACTGACCCTTAAATAGCATTTTAGAAAGACTAGAACATAAAGTGATTAAGTGAGATCCAAAAATATTTACTGAGTGAGGAATAACCAGATTTATTGTAATAGACTGTTGATCACCATTGTAGACTTTCACCCTTAAATGCTAAATCTAGATATTGAAAAATGGAATGACGAAATCTTAAAATATAGAAAAATAGCATTGCAGTAAATACATTCCAAACATTGAGTATTTGGAACTTCTGTGTCAGGGTTAAGTACCTACTTCTTCTGAAGCTGTCGTTCCTACGACGGAGGGTGGGTTCAAGTGCTGTGGAAACAGGGGGGGTCTTTTTCACTGGTTCCTCCAGAGCAGTTGGCACAGAAAAGGATCTGACAGGCCTGCTTATACCCGTTTCAGACATACTGCTCTGTGAGGAAACGGAGGCATTGCTTGAAATCCACTTGCTGTGGGAAGAACGTTTCGGATCAGGATATTGTGTGGATTTTCTGCAAAGAAATGGAAACATGTTCAAGTTATTTTTAATCGGAATGCTATTGAAAATATATTACATTTGACAGAATAAAATCCTCTCTAGAGCTCAGTTATTTAATGAATGATGATACAACTGTGTAAACTGTAGCATTTGGATTGGTATTTATGATTTTCACTTGGCAACATAACAATCAGGGTTAAAAGCATATGAATCAACCTAGTTCAACTCCATTACTCTGCAGTGGTGATCTGGGTGAAGGAGTAGCAGTCCCCTAGGAATAATAAAAATCCCTAACAATTTTAAATATGGCAAATAGAATACATCTCTAGCTCTGTAACCCAATTAGGTAGACTGGTAGTTTGCTAAACTGAGAAAATGATGCCTCATTAACTAGGCACTATATTCTAAGGGTGGTTGGTTTGGCTGACTGGAAGCGTGTGCACTTCCGTGTCATATTCTTAGCTATTATGTAAAAGTTTCTTATAGTGAGGCCCCAGTTTCCTAGCCTTGTTAAAGTTTGGCACCCAAGCCACGCCCACTGATCATACCACCCACTCCTGCACTTTGGCTACTTGTCACTCAACATAGGCAGCCAATCCTCCCCCCCCCCCCACAGATGCCCCCATACTCACCTGCTTCCAATAAGAATACTCTTACGCATGTGGGCAAGTCTGCTGGGAAAACTACACTAACATTAGCTATGGCTGGAATGTTTTACGTGAATCTCTGTGAGCTTTTATAAACCCTTCGTTATTGCTCCATAATGGTCTCTCACCAGTAGCCACTCATCTCTGTTTGGACAACAAATCTTATCATGATTCTGCCTATAAGCTCCTCCTGTATGTTTCCTACCTCAACAACTGAGAGCTTTCTGCCAGATCCCACAATGACCTTTGATTACAGCTGAAGACAGACAGAAGAAAGTATACAGCACTTTGCTGTCCAACAGCCCATCAAAACCCACAATGCCACCTACTTTAGATGTGCAACTGTGCCCCCGTGCCTCTTGGGCCAGTTTGCACCAATAATACAGTGGGGGCAAAAACTATTTAGTCAGCCACCAATTGTACAAGTTCTCCCACTTAAAAAGATGAGAGAGACTTGTAATTGACATCATAGGTAGGCCTCAACTATGAGAGACAAAACGAGAAAACAAATCCTGAAAATAACATTCTGATTTGGAAATAATTTTTTTTCAAATTTTGTTGGAAAATAAGTATTTGGTCAATAACAAAAGTTAATCTCAATACTTTGTTATATATCCTTTATTGGCAATGACAGAGGTCAAACGTTTTCTGTAAGTCTTCACAAAGTTGGCACTCACTGTTGCTGGTATGTTGGCCCATTCCTCCATGCAGATCTCCTCTAGAGCAGTGATGTTTTTGGGCTGTCGTTGGGCAACAAGACCTTCAACTCCCTCCAAAGGTTTTCTATAGGGTTTATATCTGGAGACTGGCTAGGCCACTGCAGGACCTTGAAATGCTTCTTATGAAGCCACTCCTACATTGCCCTGATGGTGTGCTTGGGATCATTGTCATGATGAAAGACCCAGCCACATTTGATCTTTAATGCCCTTGCTGATGGAAGGAGGTTTGCACTCAAAATCTCATGGTACATGGCCTCATTCATTCTTTCATGCATACAGATCAGTCATCCTGGTCCCTTGGCAGATAAACAGCCCCAAAGAATGATGTTGCCTCCCCCATGCTTCACAGTAGGTATGGTGTTCTTTGGATGCAACTCAGCACTCTATCTCCTCCAAACATGACGAGTTGTGTTTCTTCCAAATATTTCTACTTTGGTTTCATATGAACACATGACATTCTCCTAATACTCTTTTGGATCATCCAAATGTTCAGATGGGCCATGTAAATGGCTTAAGCAGAGGGACTCATCTGGTACTGCAGGATCTGAGTTCCCGGCGGCGTAGTGTGTTACTGATGGTAGCCTAGTAAGGTTGGTCCCCGCTCTCTGCAGATCATTCACTACGTCGCCCCATGTGGTTCTGGGATTTTTACTCACCATTCTTGAGATAATTTTGACCCCACGAGGTGACATCTTGCATGGAGCCCCAGATCTAGGGAGATTATCAGTGGTCTTGTATGTGTACCATTTTGTAAATATTGCTCCCATAGTTGATTTCTTCACACCAAGCTACTTGCCTATTGCAGATTCTGTCTTCCCAGCCTGGTTCAGGGCTACAATGTTGTTTTTGGTGTCCTTCGACAGCTCTTTGGCCTTCACCATAGTGGAGTTTGGAGTGTGACGACTGTTTGAGGTTGCGGTCAGATATCTTTTATACTGATAAAAAGTTCAAGCAGGTGCCAATACTACAGGTAATGAGTGGAGGATAGAGGAGCATTTTAAAGAAAAAGTTACAGGTCTGTGAGAGCCAGAAATCTTGCTTGTTTGTAAGGTGACCAAATACCGTACTTATTTTCCACCAATATTTAAAAAAAAAAAATATTCCAAATCAGACAATGTGATTTTCAGGATTAGTGTTTTTATTTTGTCTCTCATAGTTGAGGTCTACCTATGATGTCAATTACAGATCTCTCTCATCTTTTTAACTGAGAGAACTTGCACAATTGGTGGCTTTTTTTCCCCACTGTATATCTGCCTCTTATCTGCCATGTCACTATAAAATTAGTGCACATACAAATTTAAGGACACAGAATGACTCTCGCTATTAGTACTTCAGATCTCACTACATCTACCCAGTGACATACTTCCTAGGTGTTATTATGTCCTAGACACGTGCTTGCTCTCACATCAGCATCACTCATACATTATTTGCTTTCACAGCAGCTGCCTGCCACATGTTGTTGCAGTTAAGTTTTCTTTCTAAACCTGATTTGACTTTATGGTAAGTGATGCGCTAAGTCTTTATGGCTTTACTGATTTGCTTACCCATACAATCAAGACACCTCCTCTATTGTACTATTTTCTCCCTTACTAGGGACCTGTTTATTCAAAAAATTTATTTTATTAATATCACTCATAAAAAACCTTTAAAAACATAAAAGTTCATTTATTCTTCCTCTGTTGTGTCTTATTCAGAATTTTTGAACTTTCTTGATGGACCTCAAAAACAGCAGCTGCCTCTCTCTCGTCCGCACCAGGAACGCGACATGCCGCATTCCTGGTGCGGACGACAATGTATGATTTGTACGCCAGCATGCGCATGCGTACAAATCACACAGACAAATGAATGGGAGCGCACGGTCATGCGCAGTCAAGCGCAGCACCGTGCGTCCCCATTATAAACATAGGGGCTTGCGCTGACTGCGCTGACATTGTGGTTCCCCTCCGCAGAATGCTGCCGAGGGGAACGCAAATGTGAAGCCTGCCTTACATCTCCCATCAGTTTGAACGGTACATTATTTCTGTATTCTACATTTTCTTTCCTCAGAAACACATCATTCTTCTGTGTCCTGGCTTCGCGTTTGCCGGTGGGGGGCATTGTTCTCCTGAAATTAGCGGCATGGTCATGCCCCTAGTGAAAATAGTGTGCTCTTCCATGCTGCAATCAGAAGCAGCATCTGAGGGAGTACTGCGACATGGAAACTGGTTAGATGCCATTCAGCATCAGAGAAGCATGTGTTAGCTCTAAAGCAAATCGGTTGTAAGCACATGCTGCTGGCCTAAGACACTGCCACATCTGATAGAGTTGGTATCCTAAGCAATGAGCATTAAACCAAAGAATTAAAAATCCATCTGCACTTGGAATTGTTGCAAGTTTTTAATATTTGGTAAATTGCAAAGATGTTTTTACAAGCAGATTGCAATTTTACCCATTTAACAAATCTATGAGACAACCTCTTTAAAGTGCAAAAAGTATTAAAAAAACATGAGTTATTTAACTTTAGAATAGTTCAAATTACCGTATATACTCGTGTATAAGCCGAGTTTTTCAGCACAAAAATTGTGCTGAAAAGTGCCCCCCTCGGCTTATACACGAGTCAGTGACGGCTCTCCCCCCCCCCCAGTGGTATATACAGCAGCCCCCCCCCCCTGTGCTATATACATGGCCCCCGTTGCTGCCGCCGCACACCTGTAAAAGAAGAGTTTTCATGCTTACCCTCCTGTGACCGTGGCGCGCTCCCGGCTCTCCTTCCTGCTTTTACCCGGCGTCCATCCACGTGACCGCGTGCCTAAATGACGTCATTATTTGTGTGCGGTCATATGGATGGACGCCGGGTAGAAGCAGGAAGGAGAGCGGGGAATGCGCGCGCGGTCACAGGAGGGTATATGAAAGCTCTTCTTTTACAGGTGTGCGGCGGCAGCAACAACGGGGGCCCTGTATATACCACAGGGGGGAAGGCTGCTGTATACTACCACAGGGGGCCTGTATATATCACAGGGGGGAGGGCTGCTGTATACTACCACAGGGGGGCCTGTATATACCACAGGGGGGTGACTGCTGCATACTACCACAGGGGGAGACTGCTGTATACTACCACAGGGGGAGACTGCTGTATACTACCACTTGGGGACTGCTGTATACTACCACTGCGGAGGCTGCTGTATACTACCAATGGGGAGGCCTGTATACCTGTGCTGTGGGTCCACCCTCGGCTTATACACGAGTCAATAGGTTTTCCCAGGTTTTGGGGGCAAAAGTAGGGGGGTCGGCTTATACACGGGTCGGCTTATACACGAGTATATACGGTACATATTATAGTCTATCAGTTATGCATAAAGTATGAAGGAAGAATATGAAGAAAAAGGTTTTCTATGCAAGACAAATGTGTCTTAAATAACAAATTTATTCGTTCTCTGCTCTTTTGATGTGGTATAATCACATGTAAGTGACTAAAAGAAAACAAAGAACTATAATCATCTGCTCTAACTTAAATCCCTTCATCTGACAAGGCATGGGTGGTTTTACACATATATCTGGACAACTAGCAATTCAAGCATTCATACTGACGTGCAATATTAAACAAGGGAGAAACTTAACCACGTTTTATAAGTGCATGAAACTTTTGACTTTTTCGAATGTAAATATGTTAAAGAATATAGGCATCTTTTACTTCTGGGATTTTTTTTAATTATGTCACAAGAAAAACATGGAATGTTGAAAACTGTACTGATATGGGTGTCAGGCTTTACCCTGAAATGTATAGAGCAGCTTGCAATGTAGTGCAATAAATGGCAATGGTAGAAGCAAAACAGTTGTTTTTTGTTATAAAATAAGTATAACAAATAAGTTACAAAAATAAGCATAGACGTCAATGACCCACCCCAGGGCCGTGGGGTACCCGGTTCCAGACATTGATTTATTAGGGGATGTCACAGGCGGCCTGGTTGTCACTGAAAAAAGGTAAAAATAAAATAACAAGTCTCGTGACGCCACCTACGGTATTCGGTAAAGATACCGCCGCTGCTGCAGACCTCCGGGGATGATGATGAGGCAGGTAGTTGGTAACGCTCCCCATAGGTGGAGTGGGATCCCCGAGGCAGTGTTAGATGAATAGGGATTTACACAGTCTATGTTAAGGGCAGGATCAGGGGCCGCAATAATAGACACACACGCTGGCAGTTGTTTCCGTGCCTTTTACTGATGGTGATGATTCAAGGCAATATCCAGGGTACAGTACAGGTGGCAGTTCAGGATTTCCACACCCGATGCGTTGTGAGGCCTCCCTGTTCCTGTGTGTGTGCTTAGGTCTTGGCCTAACTGAATCCTGGCCCTGACCGCTCCTGTGTCCCTCACTTGTATAGCAGGCTGTGAGAACCTTCTGTTAGGCACCGCTGCTCCTCTGCAGTCCCTGGCTCTGTTAATTGCTGTGCTACAAGTATATGCCATGAGACTGAAGTCTCCCTGGCCTTCCGATATTCTCTGCTGAGATAACTCGTCCCTTGCAGACTTGGACTCCGGTGTAAGGGTTGCTTTGATTGCTTTCCTGGAGTGAACCGGTATTGTTCCTCTGCTCCCTTGCTCCGTCTCTGGTACGCCTTGCCTCCGACCCTCACTCTTTGGTCCCTTACAGTGGCTAGGCTTCCCTCTGGTACGGGCCTAGCGCGGCTCTGTTCACCAGGTGTCTTCCTCAGTGCTGCTCCATACTGCACTGCCTAACTCCTCTCCCTGGCCTGAATTTATAGGGGACCTTGCCTGAAGTCGGCACGTAGAGCTCCCCTTTCAAGTCTGGGGTGGAAGGTGTTGCATGTAAGTTTACCTTATGTGGAAATCCCTCCCTGCACCAGGTGTTCCTGTGGCAACTGAACCGTAGGGGTGCCACATCAAGAAAAACAAACATTTAAAAAGTTGTATATGTACCATGAATGTACATGCTATAATAATACACCGATATCAAATATATCCAATATAGTTTGCTAAAGGATAGAATCAATGCCACACACAGTTTGTTGAAAAAGTAAAGCAATAAAACTTGCTATGAATCTTAGGAATTTCATCAAAGGTCCACTGACCTGAAATTAAATGAGTGACATCTTTCTAAAGACAGAGCCTGCTTTTATGGATCCATAAGTCAACAGGCAAAAGAATTGCTCACTCAGCCCAGTACCTTTGTGGTACTGCCTTTTAAAATAGTCACGAAAAGCTTTTATCTTTGTAAAATAACAAATACAACAAGGACTCACACTCCATGGATTCAGCTCGGGCTCTTCACCGCTGCACCTGTCTTTGTTTTGTCCCCAATGCAGCGCATATGAATCCTAAAGCCAATCATCTAGCTCAATGGCTCTTTTCATGTGGAATGCCAAGCTGCTGAGCTCAGTGATTGGCTGAAATGGAGATTTGAGTTGTAGTTGGGATGTTATTGTTGTACCAAACAAGCAAAATTAGATTGGTTGGGTCATATATTAACTGCAAAAACATGTATGTAAAGGACCAAAGCACAGTTAAAAGTACTGTTTATTAATTAAAATACTAAAAGATCCCTCGAAAAAAATAACAAGAGAACGAGTGCAATAAATCGTGAAAAAAACAAGTATACCTACAGTACTGTTCAAAAGTTTGGGGTCACTTAGAATTTTCCTTATTTTTGCAAGAAAAGCACATGTTTTTTTCAATAAAGCTAACATTAAATTAATCAGAAATACACTCTATACATTATTAATGTGGTAAATGACTATTATAGATGCAAATGTCTGGTTTTTAATGCAATAGGTGTATAGAGGCCCATTTCCAACAACCTCCACTTCAGTGTTTTAATGGTACATTGTGTTTGCTAACTGTGTAAGAAGGCTAATGGATGTTTAGAAAACCATAGAAAACCCTTGTACAAGTACTGTATGTTAGCACAGCTGAAAACAGTTTGGCTGATAAGAGAAACTATAAAACTGACTGAGCTAGTTGAGAATCATTATAAATGGAGAGGAAGCGCACAATGCTGTGCTTATAATGTGTGTTAGGTACGCTTTGTGAACTTCCAGCCATCCACCCAGCTTTGCTAAACTCACTGCTTATATACTGTGCTTATAATTTCTATATACTTTTTTATTTTCTTACCTTTCATGTCTCTGCTTTTCACCATTCCTCATGATCAGTGTTGCATGACCTAGAGTTAGTTCTCCAGCCCCTTCCCATTTTTATTAGCTCTGTGTAACCCCCATCATCTGCTCACTTCTTCCACACCCAGCCACTAATCAACACCTGAAACCTCTTTAGCTACAGATATAATCTGAACCACAAGTCTGATCCAGACTTATGGTGGGGTTACACGTCCCGATATCGCGGCGATATCGGAGGCAACGCCGCGGGAGCGCGCATTTTTTGAGCACTTTTCCCGATATCGCATCGGCGGTTTACACGCTGCGATATCGGGAAACAACGTCCCTCCGATGTGTACGCCCACCAACCCAGTAACGACCATTTAACATGGTAGTTAATGGGTGAGGTGCGAGTACGCATCGGAGTTGGGCTGTCACACGCTGCGATGCTGGTACAACGGCCTTGCGATATCAGGAAGTTGAATAGCTCTGCTATTCAACTCCGATATCGTTTTGGCATTGTTCCAGCATCGCTAAAACAGTACAACGCGCACCCGATATCGGCTCCAACTCGCGACCCACGTGACTTTTTGTCGGAGTTGGGTCGGAGTTGGGCGCCGATATCGCGGCGTGTAAACCCAGCATTAGTCTGATCCATGTATCTTTCAAAGTACATTTTCTAAGTACAAAACTTAGAAATAGACTAGAAATGGACTGGAAAAGACTGGCAAGTAAAGGAATATAAATCCCCCACAATGTTTCCATTCTAATCTCTACCACCCTTACTACTTCACTTCATATTAACTCCTTCAATTCCTTCCACAAATAAGGAACTAGTCATCAGTCCACCCTTCCTCCCCAGCCATCTTACCTCCTCTTGAATACTATTTCTCCCCATACTGGCTGCATCACCTTGTCCTCGGCTCCACCATCCTGTCCCGGACTGCTAGATCTCGTCCCCAGCCACATCTCCCCTAGACTGTAGCCTTGATGGCATTCCATCCCGGACTGAACCCTGGATGCCTCACCTGTCCCACGGCTGCTCCATCAGCCAACCCAGCAACCGCCTCTGTCAACCCCGACCGCCTCGACTGATCCCCCAACTTCCCCATCTGACCCATCCATCTGACCCCCCACCTTGCATCTCATCCCCGGTCATCACCTCATCCCGTGACCACTCCCCACTGATGACCATTCACCCACTACCACAACTTTCCCCACTCTGCGTCTAACCCCTGCTGCCACACTCACTCCCTGTTCTCCATATGCAATGTTCCCGCTACTCCTCACTCTCACTCCCATCCTTCTCCACTTCCTACTACCCCCACTTATCCCCCCTCCCAGCAACAGAATACTGCTCTCACCCTCCATCCTGCCGAACCACCTCACCCACTTCACCAACCTTTTCATTCACTTTCAATCCTCAATCACCTAACAAGCACGCCCCGCCTCGCAAGCTCTCATGCTCCCACCTGCTAACCCTCTGCATACTCCTCCTCCTTGCCGGTGACATCTCCCCCAATCCTGGCCCCCCGCAACATCCCCACAACAACCTTCATCCCGCGACCCACTGCTGACCCTCGCAACCCCACCAACATCAGACCCATTCCCCCAACCCATGCCCCACCTACCGCTCTACCCGGCACACTCTGGAATGCCCACTCAGTGTGCAACAAACTCCCCGACATCCATGATCTCTTTATCTCCAGGAAACTGTTGTTCCTTGGCCTCACCGAGACCTGGCTCACCCCCTCCGACACGGCCTCCCCTGCTGCACTATCCTACGGCGGCCTCAGCCTGTCCCACACCCCCCGTCCCTCTGGCAAACACGGCGGTGGAGTCGGCATATTGCTGTCCAACTCCTGCACCTTCAGCCCTATCCCCCAGCCCCCATCCATCACTGTCCCCTCCTTCGAAGCCCACTCAGTCCAAATCTTCTCCTCCTGCAACCTCCAAATAGCCATCATCTACCGCCCCCCTGGACCCACCGCCTCCTTCCTTGACCACTTCACCACCTGGCTACTTCACTTCCTCTCCACTGACATCATCATGGGCGACTTCAATATCCCCGTTGACACTCCCTCCTCAGCTACCTCCAACCTTCTTTCCTTGACCACTTCCCTAGGGCTCTCCCAATGGTCCTCCTCTCCCACCCACGAACAAGGCCACACGCTTGACCTCATCTTTACCTGCCTTTGCTCCCTCTCTAACCTCACAACCTCGGTACTCACACTGTCCGACCACCATCTCTTGACCTTCTCCGCCCTCTGCTCCCCTGCCACACTACCCCCTCTCCGCAAACTTGATTACCCTCGCCGAAACCTAAAAGACCTTGATATCTTCCTTTATTCTCTGAATCACTCCTCCCCGACATACCCTGCGCTGACGACATTGACATTGTCACCACCCTATACAACACCACCATAACGAACGCTCTCGACCTAGCCGCCCACCTCACTCTCCATGCTCCACGCATTAACAGGCAACCCTGGCACACCACCCTCACTAAAAACCTGAGATGGGCATCCAGAGTCGCCGAGAGCAGATGGAAAAAGTCTCACACCCCCGAGCACTTTGCTCTGTTCAAGCAATCCATCACTGACTTCAAGACGGCACTTGCTACCGCCAAGCAAGTGTTCTTCTCTTCCCTTATAACCTCTCTGTCCCGCAACCCCAAACAGCTCTTCAAAACTTTCAATTCCTTACTTCGCCCGCCTGCTCCTCCCCCTTCTCCCCTCATCTCTGCTGAAGACTTTGCGACCTTCTTCAAGGAGAAGATCGACACGATCAGAAGCAGCTTCGGTCCACTATCCCCACAACTCCCCTTCCCACCTACACTGCCCTCCTCCTCCATCAGCCACTTCCCCCCATAACTGAAGACCAACTCTCCTCCCTCCTGTCAAAATCACACCTCACCACCAGTGCCCACGACCCGCTCCCATCCCACCTCATTCCGAGCCACACCTCCATTTTCATCCCAGCCCTCACCCACCTCTTTAACCTTTCACTTAGCACTGGTACCTTCCCCTCGGCCTTCAAACATGCCCTAATCACGCCCATTCTAAAAAAACGTCACTTGACCCTACCTCTGTCTCTAACTATCGCCCCATATCTCTTCTCCCATTTGCCTCTAAGCTACTTGAACAGCACGTCCACTCCGAACTGTCCTCTCACCTCTCCTCGTGCTCCCACTTTGACCGCCTACAGTCCGGCTTCCGACCCCTCCATTCCACTGAAACAGCCCTGACCAAAGTCACCAACGACCTACTGACCGCCAAGAAAAAACACCACTACTCCATCCTGCTACTCCTTGACCTGTCTGCCGCCTTCGACACGGTTGACCACTCCCTTCTTCTCCGGATCCTGGAATCCCTTGGCATGACCCACCTTGCCTTCAGCGTCTCGCACTCCCACACCTCCTCCTCACCCTACCCCCTTTCTGTCGGAGTCCCCCAAGGTTCGGTCCTGGGACCCCTACTTTTCTCCATTTACACTCTCGGCCTCGGCAACTCATTGAGTCCCATGGCTTCCAGTACCACCTCTACGCCAACGACACCCAAATCTACCTGTCCGGCCCTGACATCGCCTCCCTACTCTCGAAAATCCCACAATGCCTTTCCGCCATCTCATCCTTCTTCTCTGCTCGCTTCCTTAAACTCAACATGGACAAAACTGAATTCATAGTCTTCCCCCCAAGAAATTCCACCCCACCTCCCAACCTATCTATCTGCATCAACGACTGCACCCTCTCCTCAGTCCCCCAAGCCAAGTGCCTCAGGGTAATCCTTGACTCCTCCCTATCCTTCAAGCCCCACATCGAGGCCCTCACCACATCCCTCCGGCTCAAGAACATCTCACGGATCCGCTCCTTCCTCACCCACGACACCGCTAAAACACTCATCCATGCTTTTATCATCTCCCGCCTTGACTACTGCAACCTCCTTCTCAATGGCCTCCCGGCTAACTCCCTCACACCTCTCCACTCTATCCTCAACTCCGCTGCCCGACTCATCTACATGTCCTCCCGCTACTCCCCTGTCTCCCCCCTCTGCCAAGCCCTTCACTGGCTCCCCGTCTCCAAGAGATCCCAATTCAAAACACTAACCACGGCGTACAAAGCCATACACAACCTGGCCCCACCATACATCTCCGACCTGGTCTCCCGATACCTACCCTCACGCAACCTCCGCTCCTCCCAAGAACTCCTCCTCTGCTCCCCCCTCATCACCTCTTCGCACAACCGAGTCCAGGACTTTTCCCGGGCATCTGCCTTACTCTGGAACTCCCTGCCCGAATACGTCAGACACTCTCCTACCCTGAGTAGCTTCAAGTGTCACCTGAAGACTCACTTGTTCCGTCAAGCCTACAACCTGCCATGAGACCCAGGCGACCGCCCCATACCTGACATTCCCCCATCCTACTGTATCCTAACCCGCCCCTCTTAGACTGTGAGCCCTCGTGGACAGGGTCCCTGCCCCTCCTGTACCTGTACGTCCTGATCGCCTAGATTTAGTGTATTTGTTCTTGTCTCCTCATCCTCATGTAAAGCGCCATGGAACCTAATGGCGCTATATAAATAAATAATAATAATAAATAATAATAGGGTCTTATCCGATATAATCAATCAATTATAAGTATGGTCGCACTCACCTGGTCAGGTTGTGTGTGACACAACCACTAATAAACCAGACAATTGGATCCCGTCGAATGCAGCAATCAGCCAGAAGAGTTGTATAAATCATATGCGTTGATATAGGAATCCGGCTTGTAGATCACGCTGTTTGGCCAAGATTTGGCCAAGAAAATCACTCCAAGGACCTCTGATCTTAAGACAAAGATCTTTATTCCTCCAAAGACTCAATGCGTTTCGTGTACCCACTGTACACTTCCTCAGGAGTTTAAGAATTACACGGGGTAATTCTTAAACTCCTGAGGAAGTGTACAGTGGGTACACGGAATGCGTCGGATCTGTGGAGGAATCAAGATCTTGTTTTAAGATCCGAGATCCTTGGAGTGATTTTCTTGGCCAAATCTACTAACACAGCGATCTGCAAGCCGGATTCCTATATCAACTCATATGATTTCTAGTTGAGAATCAGGGACATTACATTTGTTTGTTCTGGGTCATTCCATGTCAAGTGATCCAAAAATGAATATTTTTTTTCCCTGACGTCTTCAGATTTTTTTAAATTTTTTTTCTATATGAAGTACAACTTTAGTCAATTACAAAAAAAAAGTTTTGAATTTTTTTCTTTATCAGTTAATTTCTTACAGATTTTTAAAGTTTTAAAAAAGTGCGAATTTTGGCATTTGGCATTTATCGCAAACGCAAAATGTTAAAACGCATTTACGAAAAATCGGCATCATTTAAAAATTTCAAAAACTGCCCATATGTCTGCTGTGCTCTTAGCCACATCTGTACCAAATTTCAAGTTGGGATCGCGATGGGATCATATTTTAAAATATTTTACTATTAATAGCGTCAATGGGTCATTCCATATCAATTGATCTAAATATGAATATTTTTTTTACCTGACGTCTTTAGATTTTTTAATTTTTTTTCTATTTGAAGTACTACTTTAGTGAATTACAAATTAAAAGTTTTGAATTTTTTTCTTAATCATTAATTTTTTACAGATATTTAAAGTTTTAAAAAAGTGTGAATTTGGCCTGGTATGGCTTTACATTTTTTTATCTCAGGCTAGAAATAAGATAATGAAGCCGGAGAGGCATCATTTGTACTCAGAACGGTAACCGCTTTCATTTGATATGTCACAAGACTATACTTTTTTGTATTTTGTTTGGGAAAAATCAAATTCAAAATTTTGATGTGCAATTGTGAAATAAATGTTAGTTTGAAAATTGTGAAAAAATGCCTGTGTGTTACATGTGTTCTTGGTTATATTTGTGCAGAGATTCAACTTCGGACCTGTCAAATTTATATATTTTTTATTTTATGTTTTTGGTTGTATGAGTTATAACTTATTGAATAAAATATTTATATGCAATAAAAAAGAAACACAAATCCCGTAAGTGCCGTGATAAATATATCTTAGTCCTCAGAACACAACGCTCAGCATTTTCAACCTGAATGCATTGAAGAAACCAAAAGAAAAAAGGTGATCATATCCTCAAGTTTGATGAAACAAGATTAAAAGGACCAAAAATGTTAACCCCTATTTATACATGTAAATTTGTTTTCTATTATATCACTAAACATGTCATTTATGAAGTGTTCTATATGAAGTACAACTTTAGTTAATTACTAATAAAAAGTTTGGAATTTTTTTCTTTATCAGTTAATTTTTTACAGATTTTTAAAGTTTTAAAAAAGCGTGAATTTTGGCCTGGTATGGCTTTACATTTTCTATCATATCTCGGGCTAGAAATAAGATAGAGAAACAAAATAAACACCATTCTACTCAAAACAGTCAAGGCTTTCGCCAGATATGAAACAAGAGTATATTTGTTAATTTATTACCCATGCGATCGTAAACTCAAAATTTTAAAACACATTTCCGACAAATCGGCATAATTTAAAATTTTCCAAAACTGCCCATGTGTCTGCTATGCTCTTAGCCTCATCTGTACCAAATTTCAAGTTGGGATCGAGATGGGATCATATTTTAAAATATTTAACTATTATAGTGTCAACTCGAAAATCTTGATTTCAGATCTGTTCAGCCTGTGGTCTAAAAGTGTGGGGTCTATATTCACCAAATAATCCATGATTTTTAGACATTCCTGTATTATTTTGATATGTTACAGCTTAGAAGCAGGAGAGGACATATAGGAGAAAGCTTTGTTAGGGCTCAACCTGAGAATGTTGTATTGAATATTGTACAGACCAGGACTACGAAGAGGAGGAGAGTTTGTTAAAACATCGGTTACAGGAAGCAGAACCCATCAAAGGGACTCAGCAATAAAAACAAGGATGTTTTCGTTCAGTAAAGACAGTGAAGTCCATGAGGTGGTAGAAGGCGGCACAAGATTGGCAATGGATGACATAACTGGCTATGTGACCTGTGAATATGGTTGACGCTGGTGGCTGGCTACTGTACTCTCCAAAGACTGTGAAAATGAAGAAGTAGAATTGACTTCATTGGATCCTTCTGGTCCAGCGCCATCATTTGTGTATCCAAGAAAGCCAGACATTTTAAAAGTGCACAAAAGTCAGATAATAACTCAGGTGGAGCCGAACACAGTGACAGGCCGTACATACTGTGACACAAAAGGAAATGGCGATTGCTAGTAAGCGCTTATGGACAAGATTACATTTCACCCACTAGAAGGGACAAATTGATGATAAAAGGCCACTTTAAAAACGTACTATTAATTGTTTGATTAGTTGATCTTGTTTAATCAAACTTGAGGATATGATCACCTTTTTTCTTTTGGTTTGTTCAATGCATTCAGGTTGAAAATGCTGAGCGTTGTGTTCTGATGATTAAGATGGATTTATCCTGGCACTTATGGGATTTGTTTTTTGTGTTTCTTTTTTGTTGCATGTAAATGTATATTTGTGCAGAGATTCAACTTGGGACCTGTCAAATTTATATATTTTTTATTTTATGGTTGTATGAGTTATTACAACTTATTGAATAAAAATTAGCACAATCAGGCTATAACCAGAGTAGAAAGAGAAGTGGCAGGCCCCTGGTGCACAACAGAGCAACAAGACAAGTACAATAGAGTCTCTAGTTTGAGAAATCAACGCCTCACAGCTGCTTAACTGGCAGCTTCATTAAATACACTCTGTGCAGAATTATTAGGCAAATGAGTATTTTGATCACATGATACTTTTTATACATGTTGTTCTACTCCAAGCTGTATAGGCTTGAGAGCCAACTACCAATTAAGTAAATCAGGTGATGTGCATCTCTGTAATGAGGAGGGGTGTGGTGTAATGAAATCAACACCCTATATAAGGTATGCTTAATTATTAGGCAAATGCCTTTCCTTAGGCAAAGTGTGTCAGAAGAGAGATTTGACGGGCTCTGAAAAGTCCAAAATTGTGAGATGTCTTGCAGAGGGATGCAGCAGTCTTGAAATTGCCAAACTTTTGAAGCGTGGTCACCGAACAATCAAGTGCTTCATGGCAAATAGTTAACAGGAAAACCTGTCAACTCTGACTTGAACAACTATCATTGTTGAATCGTGCGTTTACATGCAGCAACGCAATAATGATTTTGTTTCAATATCGTTCCTGACGTCACTTTTGAACGACATCGGAAACTATGTTGAAAGGTGTGACGGAACCATTAGATAGCCAAATCAAAAAAAAAACAAAACACTCCAACTTACAAAAATATTAAGCTTTGGTATTTAAGAGTCTTTTGGGTTGATTGAGAACATAGTTGTTGATCAATAATAAAAATAATCATCTAAAATACAACTTGCCTAATAATTCTGTACACAGTGTAGTACCCGCAAAACGCCAGTTAACGTCTACAGTGAAAAGGCGACTCCGGGATGCTGGCCCTCAGGGCTGAGTGGCAAAGAAAAACCCATATCTGAGACTGGCTAATAAAATGAAAAGATTAATATGGGCAAAAGAACACAGACATTGGACAGAGGAAAATTGGAAAAAAGTATTGTGGACAGACAAATCAAACTTTGAGGTGTTTGGATCACACAGAAGAACATTTGTGAGGCACAGAACAACTGAAGAGAAAATTATTATTTCAATGTCTGGACTATATTTTGTATTCATTTTGCAACTCATTTGATAAATAAAAGTATGTGTTTTCACGGCAAACACAAAATTGTCTGGGTGACTCCAAACTTTTAAATGGTAGTGTAAACGATAAAGTATTTGACCACTCCTAACAGTACCCTATTATGGTATATACAGTTAGGGCCAGAAATATTTGGACAGTGACACAAGTTTTGTTATTTTAGCTGTTTACAAAAACATGTTCAGAAATACAATTATATATATAATATGGGCTGAAAGTGCACACTCCCAGCTGCAATATGAGAGTTTCCACATCCAAATCGGAGAAAGGGTTTAGGAATCATAGCTCTGTAATGCATAGCCTCCTCTTTTTCAAGGGACCAAAAGTAATTGGACAATGGACTCTAAGGGCTGCAATTAACTCTGAAGGCGTCTCCCTCGTTAACCTGTAATCAATGAAGTAGTTAAAAGGTCAGGGGTGGATTCCAGGTGTGTGGTTTTGCATTTGGAAGCTGTTACTGTGACCAGACAACATGCGGTCAAAGGAACTCTCAATTGAGGTGAAGCAGAACATCCTGAGGCTGAAAAAAAAGAAAAAATCCATCAGAGAGATAGCAGACATGCTTGGAGTAGCAAAATCAACAGTTGGGTACATTCTGAGAAAAAAGGAATTGACTGGTGAGCTTGGGAACTCTAAAAGGCCTGGGCGTCCACGGATGACAACAGTGGTGGATGATCGCCGCATACTTTATTTGGTGAAGAAGAACCCGTTCACAACATCAACTGAAGTCCAGAACACTCTCAGTGAAGTAGGTGTATCTGTCTCTAAGTCAACAGTAAAGAGAAGACTCCATGACAGTAAATACAAAGGGTTCACATCTAGATGCAAACCATTCATCAATTCCAAAAATAGACAGGCCAGAGTTAAATTTGCTGAAAAACACCTCAAGAAGCCAGCTCAGTTCTGGAAAGGTATTCTATGGACAGATGAGACAAAGATCAACCTGTACCAGAATGATGGGAAGAAAAAAGTTTGGAGAAGAAAGGGAACGGCACATGATCCAAGGCACACCACATCCTCTGTAAAACATGGTGGAGGCAACGTGATGGCATGGGCATGCATGGCTTTCAATGGCACTGGGTCACTTGTGTTTATTGATGACATAACAGCAGACAAGAGTAGCCGGATGAATTCTGAAGTGTACCGGGATATACTTTCAGCCCAGATTCAGCCAAATGCTGCAAAGTTGATTGGACGGCGCTTCATAGTACAGATGGACAATGACCCCAAGCATACAGCCAAAGCTACCCAGGAGTTCATGAGTGCAAAAAAGTGGAACATTCTGCAATGGCCAAGTCAATCACCAGATCTTAACCCAATTGAGCATGCATTTCACTTGCTCAAATCCAGACTTAAGACGGAAAGACCCACAAACAAGCAAGACCTGAAGGCTGCGGCTGTAAAGGCCTGGCAAAGCATTAAGAAGGAGGAAACCCAGCGTTTGGTGATGTCCATGGGTTCCAGACTTAAGGCAGTGATTGCCTCCAAAGGATTCGCAACAAAATATTGACAATAAAAATATTTTGTTTGGGTTATGTTTATTTGTCCAATTACTTTTGACCTCCTAAAATGTGGAGTGTTTGTAAAGAAATGTGTACAATTCCTACATTTTCTATCAGATATTTTTGTTCAACCCTTCAAATTAAACGTTACAATCTGCACTTGAATTCTGTTGTAGAGGTTTCATTTCAAATCCAATGTGGTGGCATGCAGAGCCCAACTCACCAAAATTGTGTCACTGTCCAAATATTTCTGGCCCTAACTGTATCCTGGAGCTTAAAGCTACCTACATCCGACACCCTCTTGAAACACTTGTTATTGTCTCCGTTCACCATCGACTTTCCCTCACTGTCCTTAGTCTACTCAAGACCTGACCATATACATCAAGAACGCACCGCCAATTAATTACAACTCGCATATCACATATACAAGGCATAGCATAGGCTGCATAAATGAAAGTCAGGATAACATCTATAACCAGCATTTGAACAACTGTCAATTAATAAAGAGTACCTTTAACTGTGCTTTGATCCTTTACATAAAGTATATGTTTTTGCATGTTATCATTGTAAATAGAATACGGAGACAGTAGTAGTGCCATAGAGCCAATACTTTACTCTATAACAGTAAGAACCTGCTGTGCTAGTTATTTTACCAATGTGAAAGTGTTTTAGGACCAGTCTTGTTAAAGTGCAGAAATCTCTTTTAAGTGATTTTCCCAAAACGTCATAAAATTCAGATAGGTGAGATAGGGATTTATCCAAAAATGCTCCCATTGATCAAGAAGGGAAGCTAATTTAAGTACCATATCTCACAAAAAAACTTTAAAAACTATCTACATTTCTGATTGATCTCTGCACTGTTTCTTCTATTTAAAATTATTTCACTTGGTCTATTACTTAGTTTAGTTACTGTCCTGGTTAAATAGACTCAGAATTTTTCACATTCTTAAGCATCCTTTGCCTATTGCTTTTATCATACTCTCTCTAGCTGATCATTGAGCTGGATCCAATTTACAAAGTGGTTTTCTTCATAGCATACCCACTAAAGACAAAATACCAATCTATTATCTTAGTATAGTGGGATAGGCAGGATTATCATTGGGTAAGAATTTTGTTGTGACAGCTTTCCTTAGACCAGAGGCGCCCATCTTTCTGACCTTAAGAGCCATATTCAGCTCTGACAGAGGGTCACAAGCCACATCCAGCTTATGCCTCCCTCACAGTAGTGGCACCCCATAACTTCACTTACCGGTATAATAACATCCAAGGCAGCATAACAAAATCCAGGGATTCCTACAGGGATCCTGCTCTTCTATTTAGGGCTACTCACAAAACACACAATCTGAGGACCTCCTCTTCAGACCTGTTTGGTAGCTATAGTGCTTATACACCAAGCTGGAAGACAGCCGCGAGCTACATATCACATTTGGTTCCCGAGCTACAAGTTGGGGACCTGTGCCTTACACACTAAAGGCCGGGTTACACATAGCGATGTAGCAGTGACCCGACCAAGGATCGGGATCGCTGGAACATCGCTATGTGATTGCTGGTGAGATGCCACAAAGGCATACTTACCAGCGATCACCCAGCGATGCGCCCGACACCCGACTGTCACTTGGATCGTTCAGGGTGTCGGGAGCATTTGTCTAGGGATTTTCATGATGTGGTCTTCATACAGGAAACTTATTTGCTCTCCCAGGATAATGTCAGGATGCGTTCCTCTCTCTTTATCCCCACCAATTCTTTGTGAACAATACTTCTAAAAAGGCAGGAGTAGCCATCTTTATCTCTAAACGGATGGCCTTTCATCTGAAGTCCTCTGTACAGGATCCACAGGGTAGATATCTCATTATCTCGTGTTTATTGAATAACGTTCCTTATACCCTGGCCTCTGTCTACAGCCCCAATACTGGCCAGACATCTTTTTTGAAAAAATTCTTTCAGGTTCTTACCCCTCTTAAACTAGGTTACTCAATAGTAGCCGGTGACTTTCATGCCCCTATTTCCAGACAAATGGATTGTTCAGTCCCTACTTGTTCTAGGGGGAAAATGGGGTGCTTTGGTGCCTTCTCATAATTTGCACGACATTTAGAGATATCTGCACTGTGAAGAGCGTGATTTTACCTTCATGTCCCCGAAGCACCACACCTATATCAGAATTGATTTTTTTCTAGTTGATGATGTGGCTTTACCACATTGTGTCTCGGCAGACATTGGCAATATTTCTTGGTCAGATCATGCTCTAATAGCCCTGGGTATCTCAGACCCATTAAATCTCCATCCCACAAAATGGCGTCTCAACGAATATCTGCTTACCATACCCTCCAATGCTGAATTTTTGGAAAAAGTGATTGGAGAACTTTTTACTTTAAACGATACAGGGGACGTCCCAGATGATTCGCTTTGGTTTGCCCACAAGGTGGTTGTCAGGGGAGCTTTAATTAAAATGGCTGCTTCTAATAAAAGAAAATATGAGTCCGCCCTAAGATCAGCTTTAGATTTCTTGAAACACTTAGAAGCCCTACATAAACACCCCCCCTCTCCGGTTGTTTTAAAAGAACTAACTAAAAATCGTCTTCTAATTCGTCACCTGTTGATGTTTAGGGCAGAAAAAGATATTAGGAAATCTAAATCTAAGTATTATAATATGGGTGATAAAGCGGGTTCTCTACTGGCCAGGAGGATTAAAAAACGAGAACTTCGCTCCAAAATTCCTTTTCTTATTAAACCTGACAAATCTCATGTTTATAACCCGATTAAAATCGCGGAGGAATTTGCCTCTTATTATACGTCTCTATATAACCTTAATAATGTTCCTCATGTCCCTCATCCCTCTATTGAAACTATTACTTCTTTCTTAGATAAAGCTAGCCTCCCAAAAATATCCTCATCCCAACTCTTGTCTTTAAATACTCCTCTTACTGAATTGGAAATTTCACAGGTAGTTCACTCATCTAAGAAAAAGTCAGCCCCTGGTCCAGATGGTTTTCCATTTTCGTATTACATTCAATTTCTTCCTTCAATCTCCCCATACCTCCTTAGGTTGTTTAGCAAATGGCAGTTGGAGAGAGTGATTAAGCCTGAGGGTCTAGAGGCCACAATTTCCACCCTTCCAAAACCGGGCAAGCCCTTAACCTCTCCTGGTGACTTCCGTCCAATTGCCCTCTTAAATTGTGACACAAAAATTTACGCTAAGATTTGGCCCAACAGACTCATGTCCATTCTCCCCCAGGTGATCCATCCCGACCAGGTGGGATTCGTTCCGGGTCATCAGACTAGAGATAGAGCGAGGCGGCTCATTGATCTTCTTGATGTGGTAGAGAGGTGATGTGGTACATCCCCAGTGTATTCCTGTCCCTTTATGCAGAGAAAGTGTTTGACAGGGTACACTGGGGTTTTATAGATGTTGTCCTTCAGAGGTTCGGTTTCTCTGGAGGCGTGGTTCGGGCTCTGATGGCACTTTACTCCAATCCTTGTGCATTGGTTTGTGCCTCTGGATTTTGTTCATCCAAATTTGCAATCTCTAATGGCACCTGACAGGGTTGCTCCCTCTCCCCCCTAATATTCACGTTAATCATGGAGCCTCTTGCGGCCATCATCAGACGGGACCCTCGCATTAGAGGTATTCCTGTAGGAGATGTGGAACACAAAATCGGCCTCTACGCTGACGACGTGGTCCTGACCTGTGTCGACCTGGCTGGCTCGTTGGATGTGATCACCTCAGTCCTTAGGGAATTCTCCCTGGCCTCTTTTTATAAGCTGAATTTAACCAAATCTACTATATTCCCCTTATTTCTTACAAATTCTGCTCAAATCCAAATTCAAACAAATTGTCCCTTTATTTGGTCTCGCGAAGGCTTCATGTGTTTGGGGATTAAAATAACTAAGCTTAAAAATATTGTTAGATCTAATGGTGAGTTTGTCCTGTCAGACATTAAATCTAACCTTTCTGGATTCTCCCTTCCTCTGTTGTCTTGGATGGCAAGAATTCAGACAGTCAAAATGATGATTCTCCCCAAACTGCTCTACCTGTTCTGTTGCTTGCCCCTCTCAATCCCCTCTAAATATATTTCGGCCTTTCAGGCTTCTCGACCAATTCATATGGAATAACAAACCTCATAGGGTTTCCCGCTTGATTATGTTGTCTTCATACTCTAGAGGGGTCTGGGGGTTCCGTTGATTGAAGCGTATTACCGTGCCACATTGTTGGAACCAGCTAAGCTTTGGTGGCATGGCAGCTCATCTTTGATCTGGTATCAGATCGAGTCCAAATTTGCTCCTCGCGGCTCTTTGAGATTCCTGCTGGAGTTGTCTCTATTACGTCAAGCTCCCTGCCCTTCAGCTCTTCTTTCAATGTGTGCACTGACGGATCTCTGGTTCGCCTGCGCTCCCTCCCGTTTGTCTAGCCTCTTTAGAGATATTTCCTTAAATGTCATTGAGTGCTGTGTGGAGGGCCTTTCTCTCTCCCTTTGGACAACTAGGGGGATCATTTTACTCTCAGACCTCTATGAAGACGGCGGTCTTCGCTCTTTTTCATCTCTGTCCGCTAAATTTGCTCTTCCAAGTAAAGTTTTTTACCAATATCTTCAGATTCGTCATTGTTTGCAAAGCTGTCATCTCCTACATAATGTACCCTCTCCCCTTGATGCAATGTTTTTTCAAACCAGGCACTGTATCCTCCAAGGGTATCTCAATTTTATATAAAGCTTTCCTCACTGTTAACGATGATAGCAAATTGCCTTTTATGCTTAAATGGGAGTCCTCTCTTATTTTCTCGGTCTCGCTCGAGGAATGGCAGCGATCATTTACACTCCCTTATAAATATACGTCTTGTATTAGTCATTTTGAACAAGGAAAAAAAATACAACTTCTCTGGTATTATACCCTTGCCCATATATCTCACTTATTTGCAGATTCTTTTTTGGGGTGCTGGAAGGGCTGTGGTATGGAGGGTAATTTGGCCCATGTGTGGTGCGGGTGCCCGAGGATTCGCCTCTTTTTGTCCCAGGTAGAAACAGTCATTCAAACTGTTACAGGAATTCCCATTAAATTATCTGGCCTAATGGCAGTTTTGGGTATTTCTCTCTCGGATGTCCCCACCCCCATCAGGCCGAAAGTGTCTATTATACTAAATGCAGCCAGACAATACATTAGCAAATATTGGAAATCGACTATAATTCCCTCTGGGGATGAATTGATTGCACGATTGAATTTGATGTTTCAGTACGAAACCACTTTTGCTGGCTCTACCCAGAAGAAATAAGATACTCGCTTGGTGGGATCCTTGGTTTACCTCTCCCTATTTTATAACTGTATAGTCCATGTATGTTTCATGTAGCTTTTGGTCATATTATTTTTCTTGATATGTGTATGCAATCCTGAAGATTCCTTCCCTTCATCTGTAATCCTTGTCTTTTCCCTTTGTGACTGTGTTTGTATGCTTTTTCTCTTAAATCCAATAAATACTTAATTGGTTTAAAAAAAAAAAAAAAAAACACTGTACCATACAAATAAGTCATTTTTAATAAGAAAATGCTGTCGGTTTACACCTATTCACCTATTTAGATTGTAAATCCCCTAAAATCTAGCCACCAGAAACCTTTTGGATTGTGTAGGTATCTATGGCCAGGAAACTTTAACATTATCTGTAATTTAATAGGAGAAGCCTTGGTGGATTTGCTCATTTTCCTTGTGTTTCTAATGCAGAAGGAGTCAAGCTTAAAGGGTTTTTTCATACGAAGTAGTGATGAGCAAACACCTAAGTGTAATTCAATACGATTTGACGAACTGGGATGTGTTCGACGAATTGTTCGTCAAATGTTCACCGAACACCATCGAACCCCATTGAAATCAATGGCAGGCAACAGCAAACACATAGAAAACACCTTCAAAGGTGTCCAAAAGCTGCAAAACTACTCAGAATAGACAACAAACACCAGGAAAAGTGACAACAATCCAACCACAATACAAATAGTCTCATGGTGTAGCATGGGTGCATGAGACACGGTCTGTGCCAGCCTACACACTCTTCCAAAGCACTTCAAAATAGAAAGTGGTTAACATTCACCTAAAATTTCAGAGGTGAGTGAACTGACTTTGAATTGACAGATGGATGAGTCACAGGGGAAAAGTGGCAGTAGTTTTCTACATTAAGTAAAAAGAGGAGGAGGAGTAAAAGGAGGATGAGACACAGGTATAGGCATGTCACTCAAGAGCCTGCTCAAATCATGTACCACAGAGCAAGAGACCCCAACAAGACACCTTACTGTTCCAAAGGGTCAGACCACACGAAATGGCATCAATTGTCCCAGACCAAAAATTGCTGAATGGCCCAGCCTGCATGCATGGCACAGGGTCTGGAACAGGACCTGCCTAGCATTTAAGGTTAAACATTGCTCAGCAATGCAGGATGTGTCACCTGTATAGGCCAAAGCTCATGCAAGCGCTCCCGTCTTTGTTATGCCCTGCCACACACAGGTGGAACAACTATAAGTTTTGTGGAGTATTATAGGAAAACTAGTCAGGTAGGTCAGTGACCTGTACAGGCCTAGTGGGCTTGATACCATCAAAGCTCATGCAAGTGCTCCCATCAATGCTATGCCCGCCACACACAGTGGACAACTATAAGTTTTGTGGAGTATTATAGGAAAATCTAGTCAGGTAGGTCAGTTACCTATATATGTAAACAAAAAGCTAAATGCGACCAAAAACAACAGTACACTGCAGTAAAAGTATTAAATGCAAGTGCAGTATAAAAAAAGTATAACAAATACAGGTACTTAGTCTATCCGTTTTTTTGCGCAAAAAAAGTTATATCAAGCACGTCACTAACTTCAAAGTGTACCCATCTCTGACGCGGTCCTAATGTTGTATTAAAAACCTGACTAGTGTGTATACTTACCAGTGAGCAGGAGCCAGTAAGGACAGTGTCTGAAATGGACTGAAGGCGACGGGCTATATGTGTGCAGGGCCCAGAGAGGGGGGAACTCCATCTCTTGCAAAGCAAGAGGCAATTATTAGAAAACAGATGAGTCCTGCACACAAAGAACAGGTCTGTAGGAGCCTGTTCACACCGCCAGCATAATTGTAAACAAAAGCTAAATGCGACCAAAAACAC
Source organism: Allobates femoralis (assembly GCA_033576535.1). NCBI lineage: Eukaryota > Metazoa > Chordata > Amphibia > Anura > Aromobatidae > Allobates > Allobates femoralis. The sequence continues at coordinate 468,603,903 of JARQOC010000004.1, forward strand.
ATTTTTTTTTTTTTTTTTTTTTTTTTATACTGCACTTGCATTTAATACTTTTACTGCAGTGTACTGTTGTTTTGGTCGCATTTAGCTTTTTGTTTACAATTATGCTGGCGGTGTGAACAGGCTCCTACAGACCTGTTCTTTGTGTGAGACTCATCTGTTTTCTAATTAAATTGCCTCTGCTTTGCAAGAGATGGAGTTCCCGCCTCTCGGCCTGCACACATATAGCCCCGTCGCCTTCAGTCCATTTCAGACACTGTCCTTACTGGCTCCTGCTCACTGGTAGTATACACACTAGTCAGGTTTTAATACAACAGTTAGGACCGCGTCAGAGATGGGTACACTTTGAAGTAGTGACGTGGCTTGATATAACTTTTTTGCGCAAAAACGGATAGACTAAGTACCCTGTATTTGTATACTTTTTTTATACTGCACTTGCATTTAATACTTTTACTGCAGTGTACTGTTGTTTTTGGTCGCATTAGCTTTTTGTTTACAATTATGCTGGCGGTGTGAACAGGTCCTACAGACCTGTTCTTTGTGTGCAGGACTCATCTGTTTTCCAGTTACCTATAGGTCTAGTGGGCCAGATACCCTCAAAGCTCATGCAAGTGCTCCCATCAATGTTATGCCCTGCCACACACAGGTGGGAAAACTATTAGTTTAAAGGAAAACTTAGTCAGGTAGGTCAGTTACCTATATAGGCCTAGTGGGCCGGATACCCTCAAAGCTCATGCAAGCGTCCCATCAATGATGTGCCCCGCCACACGCAGGTGGACAACTATAAGTTTCATGGAGTATTATAAGAAAACTTAGGTCAGTGAGCAGTATAGGCCTAGGGGCAGAATACCCATCAAAGCTCATGAAACACTCGCGTCAATTTATGCCCGCCACACATAGATGGAACAACTATGGATTTCATGTAGTATTATAGGAAAACTTAGTCAGGTAGGTCAGTGAGCTGTATAGGCCTAGTGGGCAAAATACCCTCAAAGCTCATGCAAGCGCTCCAGTCAATGTTATGCCCGCCTCACACAGGTTGGACAACGATACATCATGTGGAATACAATAGAAAAAGTTATTCAGCTAGGTCAGTGACCTATATAGGTCTAGTGGACAGCTGAGATTGACCAAACAATGCTTTTAAGAGCCAAAAAACTGTTGATATGTATAAAGCACATTTGCCAAAACTTGGTTTGATGCCCAAAAACAGTTTACGCATACATTAAGGGAGATGTAGCAATCACTACTTTTAAGCACCCAAAAATGGTGGATGTGAATACAGCAAATTTGTTAATCACTGGTTCAATGGACAAAAAGGTTCAATATTCAGAAACAAATGCAGAAGTGTCAGGGATAGGTTTTGAAAAGAAAAGAAACAGGGGTGCTATTATTATATATTATATATATTATTATTATAATATGTGTTATTATCAATTCACGTTTTGTGGCTGGGGCGCCACTAACCTGGTGGGGTTGTGCACCCCTGCACAACCCGGTAAATGGGCTTGTTGTGATGTATCGTCGGAGACCGTGTTCGCCGCTGAGCTCCATGGAGCCGCTGCTCCCAACTTGCTTTTGCATCCGGTCATGTGATGTGGCTGGCCGGATACACATCACTGCAGGTCCTTCAGCGTTGTAGCTTGTTGCTGGGCGACGCCAGGTCCTCGAGGCCCGATTGTATATTCTCGGAGCTGCTCCAGCTGCTGCTCTCTCAGCAAGGGAATTGGATAATATAGAAAAATATTTCAGTGGTCTGATAGAAGTGCTTGGGACATATACAAGGCACAAATTGATTAATGGTTGGTCCTCTCTACAGCTCCACAGCGCGTTTCAACAGAACTAGTCTGCCTTCATCAGGGATAGGTGTTGAGCTCAGAGAGCCCTGGTCAAGTCATGCATCGAACAGCACAGCGACCGTAACTACATTTCCCACTTTTCCAAAAATTGGTGTCACAACACACTAAAGTGGTATCCATCGTATAGGTTTTGTATTGGGCCATAATGGCAAAAAGGCCGGAGGCTACAGAAGTGTCAGGGGTAGGTATTGAGCTCACTGACCCTGCTCAAGTCAAGCAACAAACAGCAAGAAGACCCCAACAACAGTCTCCTTTTTAAAAAAAAATTAGGCACAGCCACCACTAACTAAAGTGGCATCAATTGCCCCACAGTTGAGATATTTGTGGCACCCTGTGCAGGTCACCACAGGATCTCTTGGGACATGGATGGAAAGTACACAACAAGCAGACCCCACTAACAAACAACACCTTTCACCTCAGACCTGTAGGGGGAGCCTCACTGGTTGCCTTAAGCCAGTTCCCCCTATAAATACGGGTCCTGGAGGGAAAAACACCAGAGTGTGCAGTCACTACAGAACTGTAAGCAGCTGAGTGAGCTGACCTGGTACTGGAGCCACGCTAGGCCCATACCAGAGACACCTGAGAACAGTGGTAGATCCTCAGAGTAAGGGTCACAGGAACAGGAGAGAAGCAAGTGCCAAAAGGGGCACAGGAGTCATCCTGACTCACCCTAATGGTACCTTTACACGCCGCTACTGGATGGTGGCAACAACCGGGTACTTCACGTGCACAAGCACGCACAAATGGTTGCAAACGGTAATTGCACCACCTTTACACGCCGCAACAAGGTGCGCTACAGTAGGTTACATCTATCTCTGGATACACCGCCGGGTGTCTCAAGTTACCTTCTGCAGAGCACCTTACCTCATTTACACACCGCTACAACAAGCTAATATGGGCGGACCTGGTGCAGCAGGGACAACACATAGGCGTGCCACAATTGTGGATTACGAGAATTCCATACGCTGATAGGACAAAGCAATAACATCATGATTGGGCAGCCAGCGCAGGAGGCTGACTAATACATGACGCTCGAGCAATTGTGTAGTGTGACTGGTCAGCTCCTTAAATATGCCTCCCTATGCAGCGACTACCAATCGTAACGCAGGAGCTTCCACCAATGATCGCTGATGGGGCGTGGTAACCCGGAGGCTGTGTCACGCCCCAGCTACATACCAGGTACATAGCATGGAGTAGAAACAACCCTTCTGTTCCTTCTTTACACGCCGATACAGGTCGCTACCATCGGCTGGGTAACCACCTGTTTTAGGGCAGTGCTCTGAAACAGGTGCCGCCACTGGCGGGTGGCTACAACCGTCTTCACACGCCGCTACCTCGGGTTGAATTGGCGGTGCAAGATACATTTCTCTCATGTATCCGGTTGTTGCCACCATCCAGTAGCGGCGTGTAAAGGTACTATCAGAGAGTTCCGGTCACTGGGTCCAAGCTACAAGGACACAGTAAAGGCCTTGCAGAGAAACCAGCACTAAAATAGGGGTTTAGCTCCCCGAACACCCGAAGAACCACCAAATGAGAGCCCAGAGTCTCAGGCCTTGACAGGAGTCCCATAGAAGTGCCCTCAGTGCAGCAAATCCGGGTGTGTAGAGTCACACAAGAAAGTGCACTAACGGTTTGGTCGGGTTTCATGCCTGCCAGACTCCAGCAGAACAACGTATACTAGGAAGCCTACAACACTGCTTGCTGTGGAAAGTCCTGAAGTGTTTTACCTCATCTCCGGTCGAGTGTACCCGTCAGCGTCAGTAAAGGTACCAAAAGACTGTATATGTGCGTGTCCCTCCTTCCAGTTGCACTTCACCGACCGTGCTACCCTATTCCTCCGAACTCCATTAACTGCCCCGGGGAACCCCCGCTCGCCCTGTAGGGAGCGGTTCCATCTAGCTGCCGCACATCACCCCGGAGGTCTGAGCAGCATCGGTGCTTTCACCGGAATCCTACAGGTGGCATCACGAAACAAACTTTTATTCTTATTTAACTGTGCATTGACCACCGGGCCCTTACAGCCTCAGACACCGAACCGTGACCGCAGCCAGCGCCTGAGACCTGAGAACCCGGCTACGGTGAGTCAATTTGGCTTCTACGAACAGGATTCGAACAGACCCGTTTCCCAACGGGTATTGTGTGCCATTTAATGGCTGTAATTATTGAACTGTAAATTTGAATCGCCATTGCTGCGCGGAGAGCGGGAAAAGAAGGGGCGTTACTGTGCAAGGGCACGAAGATAGGCCCTGCCCCACGCTTTGACGAGTTCCGCCGAACGCAGCAGGATCTGGAAGCTCCCGTGGTGCCTCACTCCCCACCGCTGAGCCGACAACTTCCGTTGAATTGAAAGAGACTGGCCGCGATTAACTAAGGAGGATCAAGGATGAGTAGCCCGGACCCCAGCAATGCGGTAGCCCCGCTAGTGAACCAACCGGTTGCCCCGCCGGGGCACCAGAACGTACAGCCCCCGGTCGTCAACCCACCCCGTGGCGTCATGCTGCCACCACCGCCTGCATCGGTGGCCCCGATAATGCCGATATCTCTGCCGTACGTCCCGAATGCAGCCTGATTACCAAAGTGCAGCTGCAAGCCCGGCACCCTAGATGCGTTCCAGAGGAAGATATGTACTGTGCTGGACATGTACGCGATGACCGGTAAGCAGAGAGCGTCAGTAGTAATGGGACAGTTAAGGCTACTTTCACATTACGATTTTCAGGGAGCCGATGCTGTCCGATATAAATCGGACAGCATCGGCTCCCTTCTGATGCCTGGAATCGGGTGCCAAATAGGCATCCGATTCCGGCATAAAATCGGCGCCGGGCTGCAAAAAAAAAAAAAAAAAAAATAAAGGTTATTCTCACCTCCCCCCGAGCCCCCGCCGTCTTCCGCCATCTTCTGCCATCTTCTTCTAGGCTCCCGGTGGCTCCCGCAGGCTGCCGGTGTCAGCAGAGGTGTACCTCTGCTGTACACAGGACCTGCGGTGATGTCACAGTCACGTGACCGCGGGTTCACCATGGTGAAGCCGCGGGAACGTGACTGTGACATCACCGCAGGTCCTGAACAGCAGAGGGAGCGCTCTGCTGACACCGGAGCCTGCGGGAGCCACCGGGAGCCTAGAAGAAGATGGCAGAAGATGGCGGAAGACGGCGGGGGCTCGGGGGGAGGTGAGAATAAACTTATTTTTTTTTTTTAACACTTGTGCTCCCAGTTAGGAGCAGTTTTACTGTACTGAGCATGCTCAGTACAGTAAAACGGGGTCCGAGGAGACATAGATGTTTTCTCGGACCCTTCTCCATAGGGCCCCATGTTATAGGGATCGGGTCGGATCGGATGTGCACTAAATGCCATCCGATTTGGTCCGATCCGAATCTGTCAGATTTTATTTTCGGTGCTAAAATCGGAGCATGCTCCGATTTTAGCACCGATAATAAAATCGGACAGAATCGGATCGGACCAAATCGGATGGCATTTAGTGCACATCCGATTCGGTCCGATCCCCATAGGGATACATGGGGTCTGAAAATCGGTCCGATGCTGTCCGATTTTTTTCGGACAGCATCGGAATGGCAAAAATCGTTATGTGAAAGCAGCCTAACAGATGCAGCAGAGCTGGAAACCCGAAACTGGTCTGTGGAAGATCAGGAGTCTGTTGAACAGATATTCCTAAAGTTAAAGCGAGTGTTTGACCATCTGTATTGCTAATAAAAAATATGGATATCTTATAGCCTACATTATGTAACATATCGTTTATATGCTTTGATAAAGTGTGGTCAACAGACCAAGAGTGGAATGTATTGCAAATATGAAATATGCTTGTCTGAATCCAAGCACTCTATATTGCAATATATTGCAGTGTATTGATATACTTTAATATTGAGAAACTAGTTCATTCAAATGAACTGTCTTGGTTGTCTGCTATCCACAAAGTGAGTGTTTGCTCTGGGTTAATACAGTAAGACAATGCTAATTGTTCAGTGGTCTTTGAAGCTGTGTGTTTCAAAGATTCATTATCCTAATTTGTACACAAGTGACCACTTTGATATTTGCTTTGACAAACAGTGGTATTGTAACCAAAATACTGATTCAATTAGTGTATGAACCTTTACCATTATGTTCCATGAGAAATACACAGATCGATTGTCTAGAATAATGTTTGTAAGTAAACTTCTCGAGATAGCGGAACTTGGCCAATTCAGTTTGATCGACAAGTCAAAGCTTATAAACATTAACCAGGCTTAAGCCATATAAAAGACGCTGGAATCATGATACAGACAGAAGCATTTTTGGTGGTGACTTCTCAGGAGTTCTCTGTCAATTGGACAGATGATGCTCATAAGCTCTTTGATGAAGAAGTAATTTTGTGTACCTGAATACAGTGTTGTGTTTTCCCACTGAGCTCTCCTGTCTTCATTGTGCTTCTCCTATTGATGTTACGAGACAAGATGATGTGCAACTCCGTGGTGATGTGATGTAAGTAAATGCATAACCTTTATGTGTTGATTATACAAATAGTGTATGCAATATCCTAATGTTTTTATTGTTTTGTATTCAAAATCTTTATGCGCTGATTATACAAATTGTGTATGCAATATCATACTGTTGTTTTTATAGTTTTGTCCTTTTTAATAAAATTACTTGATTACCTTCTTTAAAGTCGTATCCGAGCCTGTTTGTCAAAACAATTGGCAAAACAGCATCACACTGAATCTGAACTGAGACTGTTGTTTTATCACTGTAAACAAGGGGCACAGGAGAGTGTCCTGGACTATTCACTGCACCTGCAAGAGGCACTGAGACTGTTAAAACAGGCAGATCCTGGTGGCGTTCGAGATGAAGATAAAACGCTGATTGAACAATTTGTAATCGGCCTCAGATTACCTGATGATAGAAAACAAGCGCGCTGGTGGGCTCTGCAAAATCCTGATGCAAAGTTTGCTACGTTAAAAGACTTAACAGTTCGGGGACAGCAGCTCCCTGCAGTACCAGACTTAACCCCACAGCCGCAGTAGACTAAAACCCCTTCCGTGCCGGAAGCAGCGTCTTCATCCCCCGCAGTACAACCCAGCGCACAGACTGTGACACCTGACTGGTTTGACAAACTGTGCGCCGATGTGCAGCAGCTGACCAAAGACGTGGCGAGGCTCCGAGGTGCAAGACGACCCATGACAGAAGCAGGGCCATCAGACAAGATCCAGCTCGCTGACAGCCACGACGACGTTCCGTGGATGAAGCAGAGGACAACGCCGCTGCAAGGGAGTCCCACAGATCGCTACAGCGCAGACGGACATCCCATCTGTCGCAAGTGCGACAAAGAAGGAAACGTCTACCGTTCCTGTCCTTTAAACGAGCAGCCCCTGGGAGAGGAGGGCCAACCCCAGAAGCAGACAGTCCAGGGAGCGTAAGTACGTGGGAGACCATCCATACTAGTCTATCATCATCGACGGCACCGCTACCACTGCATTGATAGACACCGGATCCCAGGTGACGACCATCCCGAGTATCCTTTACAAACGGTTCTGGTCTAACATCAAACTAGAACCCCCAAACCCTGACTTGAACATTGAAGCAATTAATGGGATGCTAGTTACAATAGAAGGGCAGTGGGAAGCTACAGTAAAGGTGGGGAGGGTACACTTGAAGAACCAGGGCATCATAGTGGTTCAGAACAAACCACATGAGCGGGATCCACATGTGATACTGGGTACCAATGTAATGGTTAGATGCCTAGATGAAGTGTTGTGTTTGCTCCAACAGAGTGCAGATACCGCTAAGCCAAGCGCGAGAAGAGCTCTGCAGAGAGAAATCCGAGCTCTGTTACCTGCTGTTGATACACCAATGTCATATGGTGAAATTGGCAGTGTACGGGTGACAGATCCAATTCCAATTGTAGTACCACCAAGACGTGATGATCTGGTGTCGGGCAGCAGTAGGCCTCAGAGGCAGGACTACCAGGCAGTAGTGGAGCCCGTGATGTCTGACAGTAGTCCTACACTCCTGACAGCCGGGGGGTGGTTGATGTAAGAAAAGGAAGGGTCCCTGTACGTGTGCTGAACTATCGTGATGATGAAGTGAAACTACCAAGGTATTCCACTATTGCAAAACTGTACCATGTTGATAACAATGCAATACATGAAGTTAAGTCATTTTCACAGACAGTGACAGATGAACCCCCTCACTCCAAAGGTCAACTAGAGAAATGGTGTCAGGAGCTCAGTGTAGGAACTGACAACACATTTTCTCACCAGAAAAATGGAGTTTACCGGGTAGTTCGAGAGTATGAACAGGTGTTTAGCAAACATCCACTTGATTTTGGGAGAATTAAAGGGGTACAACATCATATACCCACAGGTGACCATGCACCCGTAAAAGAAAGATACAGGCCTATACCACCAGCACACTACCAGAAAGCAAAAGAGATGCTACAGGACATGAAGATGCAGGGGTCATTAGAGACAGTTGTAGTCTCTGGGCAGCACCACTGCTCCTGGTTAAAAAGAAAGACAGTAGTATGAGGATGTGCGTAAACTATAGGCAGATCAACAGAGTAACACACAAAGATGCATACCCGTTACCACGCATAGAAGAGTCACTAGCTGCACTAAAGTCTGCCAATTACTTCTCCACATTAGATCTTACTAGTGGGTACTGGCAGGTCTCCGTTGCAGAAGAAGATCGTGAGAAGACAGCCTTCATGATGCCGATGGGATTATGTGAGTTCAACAGTATGCCATTCGGGTTATGCAATGCACCAGGAACATTCCAAAGACTGATGGAGTATTGCCTAGGCCACAGAAACTTCGAGACCGTGCTGCTGTACCTGGACGATGTCATAGTATACTCACAGACCTATGAAGATCACCTACAACATCTGAGTGAAGTGTTTGACGGTTTCAACTTCATACCATACTTGGACAACGACTCAAAGTGTCACTTGTTGAAGCCCAAAGTCCAGTACCTGGGACATGTGGTCAGTGCAGAAGGCGTAGCACCCGACCCGGACAAGGTTGCAGTCATCAAGAACTGGCCAGCGCCAACTACCTTCAAAGAGGTACGCCAATTCTTAGGACTGGTCGGGTACTACAGAACGTTCATCAAGGGCTACACGAAGATAGCAGCGCCCATGCAAGATCTTCTGGTAGGTCAATCCAAGAAAGGCAAGATCAGGGGTCCTCCGTTCCGGTGGGGATCAGAACAAGAACAGTTGTTCCAGAAGCTGAAAGATGCCTTAACTGGGGAAGAGATCCTGACCTACCCTGATTACAATCTACCGTTCCTGTTATACACGGATGCAAGCAATGGCTTAGGAGCAGTCCTAGCACAGAGACAGCAAGGCAAAGAGAAGGTGATAGTTTAAGCCAGCAGAAAGCTCCGTCCAACAGAGAGGAACCCTAAAAATTACAGCTCTTTCAAGTTGGAGTCCCTAGCCCTGGTCTGGGCAATTACAGAACGTTTCAAGCATTACCTGGCGTCCTCCCCGTTCACAGCTTTCACCGACAACAATCCTCTAACCCACTTAGAGACTGCAAAGCTGGGAGCCCTGGAGCAGCGTTGGATGGCAAGATTATCGAACTATGACTTCACTGTCAAGTACCGGGCTGGTCACAAGAATGGCAAAGCAGATGCCCTGTCCAGAATGCCTAATCTCCCAGAAGAAGGGGAAGACATAGATGAATTAGAAGAAATCGAATTGCCAGCTTTCCACTGTACAAGTGCAGCCTCATGTCATCAGGCCAGCCAAAGGCGTAAAGAGAGGGCCATGAACCTGTTACCCCACCATGACTGGAGGGAAACTCAAGCCAATGATCCAGATGTTAGCCTGATCAAAGAGCTGATCACTCAAGAACATTCCAGTCTGGATTCAGATGCTTCACAAGATGCCAAACGCCTGTGGAAGGAGAAAGGAAAATTATTTGTGTACCAAGAAAAGCTATGCAGACGTTACTTGAACCCCAGAACACATGAACTTATCTGGCAGATAGTAGTTCCAAAAACAGATGTCAAAATGGTCCTAGAAGCTTATCACGATGACGCAGGACATTTCGGCTGGAAGAAATTGGTCTTTTAGTAGTGCTTCTGTTTCTACTGGGTCGGCATGAGAGGTTCAATTGAGAGATGGTGCAAGAACTGTGGACCGTGTCACCTGAGGAAAAAAGACCAGCAAAGTCAAAAAGCTCTGTTGCAGCCAATAATTACCAAGAGACCTCTTGAAATAGTTGCTCTTGACCATGTGAAGTTAACCCCAAGCAGAACAGGTTACACTTATGCACTCACAATGGTTGATCACTACTCAAGATTCCCCGTAGTAGTACCAGTCAAGGACTTAACCGCAGAAGTAGCAGCTAAAGTGTTCCAGAGTTACTTTTGTTGCCCGCATGGGTATCCAGATCAAGTTTTGACAGATCAAGGACCAGCATTCGAGTCAGAACTATTCCACGCGTTCTTAGGATTGTATGGGTGTAAGAAGATAAGGACCACACCGTATCATCCCCAGACAAATGGTTTGTGCGAAAAGATGAATAACATCGTCATCGATATGTTTAAGACTTTACCACTCGATGAGAGAAATCAATGGCCAGAAAAGCTACCTGACCTTGTGGATATCTACAACCACATACCTGTCAGTTCTACCAGCTACGTACCAGCTTACTTAATGCGAGCAAGACCAGGAAAACTTCCAATTGACTTAGAGATGGGAACATTCGAACCAACCCAAGATTCTCCAGATGAAGATTGGAATCATCAACGCCAAGAGCAATACAGAAAAGTCCAAGAAAGTGTCGAAAGAAACTTAAATCAAAGCAGAAGCAAGCAAGAGCATGACTTCAATAAACACGTTTCAGCAGAACCCCTAACACCAGGTGAACTAGTATTTAAGATAAAAAGGAAAACCAACAAACTGGATGACAATTGGGAAGCAGAACCATATACAGTTATGCATTCTAATTATGACAATTCAAAAACATGTGTGATCAAGGAAGTGCAACCATATCCAGAGACCATCTAAAAAGCTTTCCTGAACGACTGAGACCTCAGCAAACAGTTTATCCTTCAGTAACAGTTGAAGAGCCTAAAGAAAATTTGGTCCATACTGAAATTGGAGATTTACCAGCAGACTGGCCTCAATGCAATGGAGCATTTCTCATACCAGTAATTTCATTTTATCAACCTGTAGAAAATCAAGTACTAATTCAACCCGTTCAAGAAGAACCAGAACCAAGAAGACCAGAAGAACCCGTTCGATTGCAAGAAATGCAGCCTGTTATACCGGAAACTGAGATTCCTATAATCGGTGAACTTGCTAGTCTCACAGTAAGACCAAGAATTCGCAGACAGCACCAAGAATTCGCAGACAGCTACCTGCATTACCACCTCAAACAGAAGTCAGTACACAGACAGCACATATTCTACGTAGGTCATGTCGTAGTACCCAAGGACAGGCCCCATCTAGATATGGAGAGTGGGTTTAAAATGTAAAGTATCATAATACCCGTTATCTGAGTGTAAATAAGTGACCTTAGTCCGCAAGTGTAAATACTAGTGTACAGAAGGGTGGAGGAACTGGGCACAGTCCCAAGTATATCAAGTTGGGAATAGAAAGTGCCAGGGGTAGAGAAAGAAGGTTAGACCCGGCCTCCTAAGCAGAGACACCCATAGGGAATTTGTGTAAAGTTTAAAGTGTGTACCCGTAAATGTGTTTAAGCCATCAGAGACTTTACTGCAGGACTTTACATTTTTCCCATTTGTTTGAACCCGGACTATGGTCACAGGACTAGTGTGACAAAAACTGCTTTTCCTTCCCTTTTCCCAGCCTACGGCAGATGGACTAGTGCCGTAAGGACTGCTTTTTCACATTTATCCTTCTTTTTCAGTGCTTTATGTATATTTTTCAATTTGAGACTCTGTAAATACCGGTTATTAATAGTAAATGTATGTTTGAAGGTGTAAAGAAAAACTTTTGCTCAGTCCGGGAGAACTGAAGTTAACTAAGGGGGAATGTGGAACCCTGTGCAGGTCACCACAGGATCTCTTGGGACATGGATGGAAAGTACACAGCAAGCAGACCCCACTAACAAACAACACCTTTCACCCCAGACCTGTAGGGGGAGCCTCACTGGTTGCCTTAAGCCAGTTCCCCCTATAAATACGGTCCTGGAGGGAGAAACACCAGAGTGTGCAGTCACTACAGAACTGTATGCAGCTGAGTGAGCTGACCTGGTACTGGAGCCACGCTAGGCCCATACCAGAGACACCTGAGAACAGTGGTAGATCCTCAGAGTAAGGGTCACAGGAACAGGAGAGAAGCAAGTACCAAATGGGGCAGAGGAGTCATCCTGACTCACCCTAAGAGAGTTCCGGTCACTGGGTCCGAGCTACAAGGACACAGTAAAGGCCTTGCAGAGAAACCAGCACTAAAATAGGGGGTTTAGCTCCCCGGACACCCGAAGCACCACCAAATTAGAGCCCGGAGTCTCAGGCCTGACTGGAGTCCCATAGAAGTGCCCTCAGTGTAGCAAATCCGGGTGTGCAGAGTCACACAAGAAAGTGCAGTAACGGTTTGGTCGGGTTTCATGCCTGCCAGACTCCAGCAGAACAACGTATACTAGGAAGCCTACAACACTGCTTGCTGTGGAAAGTCCTGAAGTGTTTTACCTCATCTCCGGTCGAGTGTCCCCGTCAACATCAGTAAAGGTACCAAAAGACTGTATATGTGCATGTCCCTCCTTCCAGTCGCACTACACCGACCGCGCTACCCAATTCCCTCGAACTCCATTAACTGCCCCGGGGAACCCCCGCTCGCCCTATAGGGAGTGGTTCCATCTAGCTGCTGCACATCACCCTGGAGGTCTGAGCAGCGCCGGTGCCTTCACCGGACACCTACAGGTGGCGTCACGAAACAAACTTTTATTCTTATTTAACCGTGCATTGACCACCAGGCCCTTACAGCCTCAGGCACCGAACCGTGACCGCAGCCAGCGCCTGAGACCTGAGAACCCGGCTACGGTGAGTCATATTGAAATGGGGAGATTAATTCAGCACATTGAAAAGTACACAAGTGTTTAGTCTCCCCAGGCTGACACTGGGGTGGAAAAGTCCTTGCGAATCTATGACTTGTTAATCTTGATAAACGTTAGTCTGTCTACACTGTCATTGGATAGCCATGTGCGCTTATCCGTCAGGACACTACCAGCAGTGCTGAAGACACGTTCTGAGAGAACGCTGGCTGCAGGGCACGACAAAATCTCCAAGGCTTGAGTGGTGAGCTCAGGCCACTTTTCCAGTTTTGAAGCCCAAAATGCACAAGGGTCCAGTTCCACAGTCCTGGCATCGATATTCAGCTGTATATACTCCTGTACTATCCTTTCTAGGCATTCACTATGTGTTAGACTTGTTCTCTCTTCTGGCGTTGCAAAAGATGGTCTAAAAAAAGGTGAAATGATTGTACGAAATTGCTGGTACCAGATACACTGTTACTGTTAACGTTTGAGTGATGATGAGTCGATGTTCCCCGTGTTGGAAAGGTAGAACTGTGATGTTTACTATGTGCACCACTGGTGTTTTTAGGAAAAGCACTATTAAGATTTTCTAAAAACATCTGTTGATGCTCCTGCATGCGTGCAACCTTTTCCAGGGCAGGAAGCATTTGGCAAAATTTACTCTTGTACTGGGGATCTAACAGTGTGGCAACCCAGTAGTCGGCAGTACTTTAAATTCTAACAGTCCGAGGATCATCTTGCAGGTAGTGTGCAGCAAGAAGGCACTCATGTGTCTTGCACATCCAGTAGGCCCAAGTCCTTGTTGTGTATGTGGTGGCAGGGTAACATTCACACGTGCCTCCTCTGCCCTCGCCCCCCAAACTTGCACTACAGAAATGTGATAAAGATCTCCCTCATATGCTGAGTCTTCCGTGCCCATAGCCTGTATGCCCTCCATTTCTTCCTCGGCTCTTGCACCTTCATAAACAGTTTGGCTGCTATAATGTGCACTCGATGTTCCCTCTCCCTCACCCTTCCATGCCAGCCACCTTGGTGCTGCTGACTATCTTGGACCTTTCAGATCTTGTTATCCCTTCTGCATACACCCCCTCCTCTACCTCCTCCCCTCCCTCTTGGACCACCACCTGACTCCGAATACTGGTTAAAGTGTGCTAATGTTGATGACCGTAATAGTAATGCTGATAATGGCATCGTCAGTGGTAAACATTTTAGTAGCCATTTCAAAACTCTGCAGAAGGGTGCAGAGGTCCTTGATCTGAGACCACTCCAGCAGCGTGATTTGCCCCAGCTCTGGATAGCATTGGCCCAAGCTATACATCATGATCTACTGCACCAGGGCTCACCGCTGCTGCCACTGTCACTGCAACATGTGCAGAGTAGAATTCCATTGTGTCGGCACATTGCATTTCAGACGGTGAACCGGCAGGCCAAAATACTTATGTAGTGATGCAAGTCGTTGAGTTGCGGGATGCGAATGGCGGAAGTGAGCACACAGTGACAGTGCCCTCTTCAGCAGCGCATCTAGGCCGGGATAATGGGCTAGAAATTGCTGGACGACCAGGATCAAGACGTGAGCCATGCAAGGTACCTGTTTTTTGCAAGGTATGTAGGCACACCTCAACTTCAAGGTTTTATAGAAAAAATGGACAATGCCAGTCCTTTTATTGCCACACAATTCACATTAGATTTAAGATTTACGTTAACGTTTTGTCCTTTTTTCACAGCCTTCTTCACGGATCTCAGATCATATCAAAGAACATAAGACAACAACAATATACAATATAAGTAAATTAAATAACCCATCATGAATGGTGACAATCGGACAACACAGTACAAAAAAGGAAAAACGTCTTCAAATTTGTGGACCGTGGTTACCCTCCACAGATAGCCTTAGGACGAAGAAGACAAGTTTCAAGCCTTACAAGTGCATCTGACAAGAGAATACCATTTGTATCGACATACCATCCTTTTCATCCTTTGATTAGATCTACGATTTTGAGACATTGGTCAGTACTCCAAAAAAGTTATCCTACGATCCCTGAGTAATATTCCATTATTCTGTTACAAAAAGGCCCCCAACATCAGACAAAGTCTAGTCAAAGCTGATATTGGATCCCAAAAGAGGACTCTGCAACAGACTACCCTTACATCAATCGGGACGGGGACTTTTCTGTCTTAGTTGCAATCAATGTAATAATGTAATCAAGGGTGAATTCTTTACATATTCTCGAACCAGTAAAAGGTTCCCTATTATCATTTTTTTCACATGTGACTCGACTTATGTAGTGCATATCATTAAGTCCCCGTGCTGTCACGTGTATGCGAGTGAAACAAACCCTACATATACGTGACCGCATTAGCAAGCACAAGTCCACAATTTGGTGCGGACATACCTTGTTGCCCATATTGTATAATTTTGTGCAACATAATCATAGTGTGTCTCAATTGCGCTATCAAGTTATTAAGAGAGTACCTCCGTTACGGATGGGTGGTAATAGGATTCAGAGAATAAAGAAGAGAGAAGCCTACTGGATCCATACCCTGCAAACATTGGAACCAACCGGTTTGAATCATGATTATGAATCCTTTCATTAATTTTTATTTTTCACAAATCAGATTTTACAGCACCTAAAAGGGCCACTGATTCTGTAGACACTTGTGTATAATATTTATGTATTTATCATTGCTAACACTTGGCCGTTTTGGTGGTGGTAATCTACATTAATCATGTAATTTTGTGCACTATATATATACATATACAGTGCCTACAAGTAGTATTCAACCCCCTGCAGATTTAGGTGGTTTGATAAGATGCAAATAAGTTAGAGCCTTCAAACTGCAAACGAGAGTAGGATTTATTAACAGAAGCATAAATCTTACAAACCAAAAAGTTATGTTGCTCAGTTGAATTTTACAAAATTTTAAACATAAAAGTGTGGGTCAATAATTATTCAACCCCTAGGTTTAATATTTTGTGGAATAACCCTTGCTTGCAATTACCGCTAATAATCGTCTTTTATAAGACCTGATCAGGCCGGCACAGGTCTCTGGAGGTATCTTGGCCCACTCCTCCGTGCAGATCTTCTCCAAGTTATCTAGGTTCTTTGGGTGTCTCACGTGGACTTTAATCTTGAGCTCCTTCCACAAGTTTTCAATTGGGCTAAGGTCAGGAGACTGACTAGGCCACTCCATCACCTTGATTTTTTCCCTCTTGAACCAGGCCTTGGTTTTCTTGGCTGTGTGCTTTGGGTCGTTGTCTTGTTGGAAGATAAAATTACGACCCATCTTAATATCCTTGATGGAGGAGCGGAGGTTCTTGGCCAAAATCTCCAGGTAGGCCGTGCTATCCATCTTCCCATGGATGCGGACCAGATGGCCAGGCCCCTTGGTTGAGAAACAGCCCCACAGCATGATGCTGCCACCACCATGCTTGACTGTAGGGATGGTATTCTTGGGGTCGTATGCAGTGCCATCCAGTCTCCAAACGTCACGTGTGTGGTTGGCACCAAAGATCTCGATCTTGGTCTCATCAGACCATAGAACCTTGAACCAGTCTGTCTCAGAGTCCTCCAAGTGATCATGAGCAAACTGTAGATGAGCCTTGACATGACGCTTTGAAAGTAAAGGTACCTTACGGGCTCGTCTGGAACGGAGACCATTGCGGTGGAGTACGTTATTTATGGTATTGACTGAAACCAATGTCCCCACTGCCATGGGATCTTCCCGGAGCTCCTTCCTTGTTGTCCTTGGGTTAGCCTTGACTCTTCAGACAAGCCTGGCCTCGGCACGGGAGGAAACTTTCAAAGGCTGTCCAGGCCGTGAAAGGCTAACAGTACTTCCATAAGCCTTCCACTTCCGGATGATGCTCCCAACAGTGGAGACAGGTAGGCCCAACTCCTTGGAAAGGGTTTTGTACCCCTTGCCAGCCTTGTGACCCTCCACGATCTTGTCTCTGATGGCCTTGGAATGCTCCTTTGTCTTTCCCATGTTGACCATGTATGAGTGCTGTTCACAAGTTTGGGGAGGGTCTTAAATAGTCAGAAAAGGCTGGCAAAAGAGATAATTAATCCACATATGTGAAGCTCATTGTTCTTTGTGCCTGAACTACTTCTTAATACTTTAGGGGGACCAAACAGAATGCTGGTAGTTTGAGGGGTTGAATAATAAATGACCATCTGAATTAACTTTTAACGCTTTAAAAAAAAAAAATGTAAAAAATCTTTTTGGCTGCAGTGCATTTCCCACTTCCAGGCTGATCTACAGTCCAAATGTCACAATGCCAAGTTAATTCTGCATGTGTCAAGCAGCTAAATCTGCAGGGGGTTGAATACTACTTGTAGGCACTGTATATATATACACACAGTTGTGGCCAAAAGTATTGACACCCCTGGAATTCTGTCAGATAATACTCAGTTTCTTCCTGAAAATGATTGCAATCACAAATTCTTTGCTATTATTATCTTCATTTAATTAGTCTTCAATGAAAAAACACAAAAGAGAGTAAAGCAAAAAGCTAAACATTGATCATTTCACACAAAACTCCAAAAATGGGCCACACAAAAGTATTGGCACCCTCAGCCTAATACTTGGTTGCACAACCTTTAGCCAAAATAACTGCGATCAACCGCTTCCATAACCATCAATGAGTTTCTTACAATGCTCTGCAGGAATTTTAGACCATTCTTCTTTGGCAAACTGCTCCAGGGCCCTGATATTTGAAGGGTGCCTTCTCCAAACTGCCATTTTTAGATCTCTCCACAGGTGTTCTATGGGATTCAGGTCTGGACTCATTGCTGGCCACCTTAGAAGTCTCCACTGCTTTCTCTCAAACCATTTTCTAGTGCTTTTTGAAGTGTGTTTTGGGTCATTGTCCTGCTGGAAGACCCATGACCTCTGAGGGAGACCCAGCCTTCTCACACTGGGCCCTACATTATGCTGCAAAATTTGTTGGTAGTCTTCAGACTTCATAATGCCATGCACACGGTCAAGCAGTCCAGTGCCAGAGGCAGCAAAGCAACCCCAAAACATCAGGGAACCTCCGCCATGTTTGACTGTAGGGACCGTGTTCTTTTCTTTGAATGCCTCTTTTTGTCTCCTGTAAACTCTGTTGATGCCTTTGGCCAAAAAGCTCTACTTTTGTCTCATCTGACCAGAGAACATTCTTCCAAAACGTTTTAGGCTTTCTCAGGTAAGTTTTGGCAAACTCCAGCCTGACTTTTTTATGTCTCGGGGTAAGAAGTGGGGTCCTCCTAGGTATCTTACCATACAGTCCCTTTTTATGCAGACGCTGACGGATAGTACGGGTTGACACTGTTGTACCCTCGGACTGCAGGGCAGCTTGAACTTGTTTGGATGTTAGTCGAGGTTCTTTATCCACTATCCGCACAATCTTGCACTGAAATCTCTCGTCAATTTTTCTTTTCCGTCCACATCTAGGGAGGTTAGCCACAGTGCCATGGGCTTTAAACTTCTTGATAACACTGCGCACGGTAGACACAGTAACATTCAGGTATTTGGAGATGGACTTGTAGCCTTGAGATTGCTCGTGCTTCCTCACAATTTGGTTTCTCAAGCCCTCAGACAGTTCTTTGGTCTTCTTTCTTTTCTCTATGCTCAATGTGGTACACATAAGGACACTGGACAGAGGTTGAGTCAACTTTAATCCATGTCAACTGGCTGCAAGTGTGATTTAGTTATTGCCAACACCTGTTAGGTGCCACAGATAAGTTACAGGTGCTGTTAATTACACAAATTAGAGAAGCATCACATGATTTTTCTAACAGTGCCAATACTTTTGTCCACCCCCTTTTTTATGTTTGGTGTGGAATTATAGCCAATTTGGCTTCAGGACAATTCTTTTTGTGTTTTTTCATTGAAGACAAATTAAATGAAGATAATGATACCAAAGAATTTGTGATTGCAATCATTTTCAGGAAGAAACTGAGTATTATCTTACAGAATTGCAGGGGTGTCAATACTTTTGGCCACAAATAGATATATATATGTATATGTGTATATATATATATATATATATATATATATATATATATATATACCGTAATATATATATATATATATATCTGTTAGGAATCTTCTCTCTATCTTGACATGCTAATTAACATTTTCCATTAAGATTTCTTCTATATGTGTGATTAATATATAAACATTTTCATTTCTGGTGTACTAATTTCAGTTTTGTATTCCAGATGCACTATTGAAGCTGACGAATGAGTTACACTTCCTGCTCTCTTTGCTATCGGTACTCCCACTACTTTTACCGTGCATGCGCCGCTTGCGGGTCAAATCACTTCCTTGCATTCCACCAGGTGGAAGTGATGTCGCGCAAAAGTCCCGCCCATCCACCTTAAATAGAAGCGCCGTCTACACAGCGACGCACACCGCGGTCACAAGCTACCCGGCCCACATCGAGTAACTCGGCACTCGGACATCTTTTGCACCTCTCCATGACTTTGTAATTTTCAAGCACTTAGACTTTTCTTCTCTTTTTGGGCATTTCTCTTCTGAGCCTTGTTCTCATTACATTGGTATGTACTTCTATTTGCCCACTTGTGATACAATTGAATTAGTTTAAGGCACTGCTAGATGTGTTCTTTTTCTCTTTAGATTCACTTCTCTTTAATACCATTGAGTGAACATTACTCATTCATAGCAGGTACTAGCTTTTATCTTTAATATTGCATATGCACTATAGTGTTAGCTGTATATTTACTACATTACAGAATAATGCATATATGTTTTCATCATGTAGAAACCATTTTTTGACCACCTTATACAGTGATCTGCATATTTGTAGGTGTCATGTGATTCTTAAAGGTATAGTCTATCTCTCCCTTTCACTATATCTGTCATCATGCTCCTGTCCTTTTCAATAGGTGAATTTTTCTCACACTACTTTAAATAGCATAAAAAAATGTCACACTACCTCTAGTAGCTACTTTTGATATAATATGTGGCTTAACTACTAAGAATCAATTATTCTCTATGAAAAAACCTTTTACATTTTTTTACATGTTTTACATTGTTTCACACTTATAAGACTAAAAAGTATCACTTATATTTAAATCTAATGTGAATTGTGTGGCAATAAAAAGACTTATTGTTTTTTCACTGCAAAACTGGCATTGTCTTTTTTCTGTAAAACCATGAAATTGAGGTGTGCCTAGATACCTTGCAAAAAATTTGACTACTTTTTCTAGTGCACCCACACATAAGGTGAGCCTTTCTTTACACTCATAAATTCATGCAAGGCATGTATGTTAACTTGAGCCGGCAAAGGGACGCACCCAGGTTTGCTGCATTGTCGAACATGGCCTTCCCTGGCTGCAGGTTCAGTGGATTGATTAAACTTGATCTCCAGAGCTTACCACAACTCCTCAACTGTGTGACTTACATTTCCCAGACATTTTAATGTAAACACCGCCTGAGGAGGTTGAGGCCTACTGCCAGCAAAGTAAGGAGGTGTGCTGGACCTTATGTACAGTTTGAATGCAGTTGGAGGACTTAGAGGAGGTGGAGGAGGCAGAAGCAGTGGAGGAACTTCTACATAGAGAGGTTTGACGCATAAACTATGGGGATGGCAAGACTTGTACAGTAGCCCCTTCTGCTGCCACCATAGTCACCCAGTGCCCAGTCAGTGACATGTAATGCCCCTGTCCATGCTTACTCATCCAAGTGTCTGTGGTGAGATGCACCCTTTCACACACAGAGTTTCTCAAGGAAGCGGTGATATTATGTACGGCATGCTGGTGTAGCGCAGGAACAGCTTTCTTTGAGAAGTGGTGGCGACTGGGCATCTGTACTGGGGGACTGCGACAGCCATAAGGTCTCAAAAATCCTCTGTACCCACCAGCCGGAAAGGCAGCATTTCCATAGCCAACAGCTTGCAGATGGTGAAATTTAACCTCTTAGCTTTGGCATGGGTAGGAGGAAATGGTATTTTACTTGTCCACATCTGTGAAACCAAGGGCTGGTTGCTGTGCATGCGCATGCTTGTGTACAAATCACACGCTCTCATCCGCACCAGAAACGCGACATGTCAAGTTCCTGGTGCGGACAACAATGTATGACTTGAACGCAAGCATGCGCATGCGTACAAATCACACAGGCAAATGAATGGGAGCGCACGGTCATGCGCAGTCAAGCGCAGCACCATGCGTCCCCATTAGAAACATAGGGACTTGCGGTGACTGCGCTCACATGGTGGTTCCCCTCCGCAGAACGCTGCAGAGGGGAATGCCAATGTGAAGCCAACCTAAGTGCGGGAGAGAAAAATAAATGGAGATCTGCACTTATTGACCACAGACCTCTCCCCAGCCCCCCACCCACTCATTATTCCTAGACACTGGAACACATAATAACGTTGAACAAAAGCATTACTGTGAAAAGTCAGTAATGCTTTCGGTCAACGAACAGTTATCGAACATAACCACGAATGACTGAATTTTTAGCAAATTGTTCGCATTTGTCGAACCACTCAAACAGTCTAAAACAGGTCGAATTTGAAATAATCGAACATGTTCATCTCTAATACAAAGTACAATTTATCTCAACATAGGAATATTATTTAAACACCTGCAATTGTGGAACTTTATTATTATTCCAAGATTTATTTATTAATCTTATATATCTGCCCCTGTTATGTACTGTGTAGTGGTCATCTCTAATCATACAGAGACGTGGTCTGATCATACGACATCTCCTGGGTGGGGAAGAAGTAAAAAATTATACGTTTAAAGAATTAGGGGCTGTAGCGACACGCGTAGGAGTGGGCCCCCAGCCTTCCGAATTGACCAAACAGCCTATCTCGGGTTCTTCTTATTGTGTTGTATTCTCTGTACAATTGGCGCTTGCCTGCTTTTTGTCTCTGATTACTAGCCAATAATGATTCTTGGTTCATGTGGTGGTCTGGAAACATTGGTCATAAGATCACCATTAATGTAGCCTCTTGACTGCCTTGTGCATCCTTAGTAAAATTTACCTGCTGGCTGCTGTTTATGCATCATATTGCCACAATTATTCTCATACTAGATGGCGGCCCGATTCTAAAGAATCAGTATTCTAGCCTATGGTTAGCAGGGTATACGGGGGCTCAGTGGTTAGCAGACTATACAGCAGCTCAGTGGTTAGCAGAGTATACGGAGGCTCAGTGGCTCGTAGTCTGCTTCAGGGCAGAGTGCAGTGGTCAGGGCAGAGTGGAGTGGTCAGAGGCAGAGTGCAGTGGTCAGGGGCAGAGTGCAATGGTCAGGGGCAGAGTGCAGTGGTCAGGGGCAGAGTGCAGTGGTCAGGGGCAGAGTGCAGTGGTCAGGGGCTCGATGCAATAGCATCGGGAACGCAGTGAAATCAATTGTGTGTATACAGGTGGCTCTGTGCGTAGCAGAGTACAAAGGCGGGTCTGTGGGTAGCAGAGTATTCAGGCGCTCTGTGTGTAGCAGATTATACAGGCGGCTCTGTGGGTAGCAGAATATAGAGGCGGGTCTGTGGGTAGCAGAGTATACAGGCAGGTCTGTGGGTAGCAGAGTATACAGAAGGCTCTGTGGGTAGCAGAGTATACTGGTGGCTCTGTGGGTAGCAGAGTATAGAGGCGGCTCTGTAGGTAGCAGAGTATAGAGGCGGGTCTGTGGGTAGCAGAGTATACAGGCGGCTCTGTGGGTAGCAGATTATACAGGCGGCTCTGTGGGTAGCAGAGTATAGAGGCGGCTCTGTGGGTAGCAGAGTATAGAGGCGGCTCTGTGGGTAGCAGAGTATAGAGGCGGCTCTGTGGGTAGCAGAGTATACAGACGGCTCTGTGGGTAGCAGAGTATACAGGCGGCTCTGTGGGTAGCAAAGTATACAGGCAGCTCTGTGGGTAGCAGAGAATAGAGGCGGCTCTGTGGGTAGCAGAGTATACTGAAGGCTCTGTGGGTAGCAGAGTATACAGGCGGCTCTGTGGGTAGCAGAGTATACAGGCGGATCTGTGGGTAGCAGAGTATAGAGGCGGCTCTGTGGGTAGCAGAGTATACAGGTGGCTCTGTGGGTAGCAGAATATAGAGGCGGCTCTGTGGGTAGCAGAGTATACTGAAGGCTCTGTGGTAGCAGATTATACAGGCGGCTCTGTGGGTAGCAGAGTATACAGGCGGCTCTGTGGGTAGCAGAGTATAGAGGCGGCTCTGTGGGTAGCAGAGTATACAGGTGGCTCTGTGGGTAGCAGAGTATACAGGCAGCTCTGTGGGTAGCATAGTATAGAGGCGGCTCTGTGGGTAGCAGAGTATAGAGGCGGGTCTGTGGGTAGCAGAGTATACAGGCGGCTCTGTGGGTAGCAGAGTATACAGGCGGCTCTGTGGGTAGCAGAGTATACAGGCAGCTCTGTGGGTAGCATAGTATAGAGGCGGCTCTGTGGGTAGCAGAGTATAGAGGCGGGTCTGTGGGTAGCAGAGTATACAGGCGGCTCTGTGGGTAGCAGATTATACAGGCGGCTCTGTGGGTAGCAGAGTATACAGGCGGCTCTGTGGGTAGCAGAGTATAGAGGCGGCTCTGTGGGTAGCAGAGTATACAGGCGGCTCTGTGGGTAGCAGAGTATACAGGCGGCTCTGTGGGTAGCAGAGTATACAGGCAGCTCTGTGGTAGCATAGTATAAGGCGGCTCTGTGGGTAGCAGAGTATACACAGTCGCTGTGTGGATTGCAGAGTATGATGTTGGCGGGAGGCTGGTTGGGTGAGGATAGGTCTGGCTGGAGGGGTGAGAGAGGTGGCGCTGGAGGGGTGAGGAGAGGTGGGCTGGAGGGTGAGGAGAGGTGGGGCTGAGGGATGAGGAGAGGTCCGGCTGGAGGGGTGAGGAGTGGTGGCACTGGAGGGGTGAGGAGAGTGGCGCTGGAGGGTGAAGAGAGGTGGCGCTGGAGGGGTGAGGAGAAGTGGACTGGAGGGTGAGGAGAGGTGCGGCTGGAGGTTGAAGAGAGTGCGGATGGAGGGTGAGGAGAGGTGCAGCTGGAGGGTGAGGAGAGGTGGCGCTGGAGGGGTGAGGAGAAGTGCAGCTGAGGGATGAGGAGAGGTGGCGCTGAGGGGTGAGGAGAGTCCTGTTGAAAGGTGAGGAGAGGTGGCGCTGGAGGGTGAGGAGAGTGGCGCTTGAGGGTGAGGAGAGAGGAGGCTGGAGCGCGACATCACCACTCGGCACACCTCTCCTCCAGGCTGCACACCTCTCTCCCTCCCTCCAGGCTGCACACAAGCTGGCTTCGTATTCCCGGGGCAACTTGGCCTCCTGCTCGCGTCCGGAACAGGCTGACCCCGGAGGCTTGCCCAGTCCAGGAGCAGAGGCCATCCGTGCGTCCGCCATTCCGCTGAGAGGCGTCAGCAGCCCTGGGCGCCGAAAGTTAGGGGGAGGAGCCTGCACCTGTGAAAGCGGCCGGAGCGAGCGCGAGGCACCCGGAGACGACCGCTAATGCCGGTCGTCTCCTGCCCGTGATGTGTGTGTGTTTTGGGCAGTGTAGGGGCGGCCGTAAGCATGGCAGGGCTGCCTGAGTCCCTCTCCGCTTACGGCCGCCATGTTGGTCCACCCTGGACAGGTGTAGCACTGTGGTGAGACGTCACTTTGGCCATGACAAAGTGACGGAAGTCCTGGCCAAAGTGATGGAAGTGAGCCTTCGGGTTTTATATATTAGATGATTTGTCTGTCTAGGGCTGGCCAAGTCGCAACTAATTATAGACTATATCTTTGTATTTTATACAAGAGGGATACTGTTTTTAATCTTGCCTTTTGTAAAGTGTTTATTTGGGAGTTTTGTATAGATCCACACCTTGAATTGCTATCCCACATGAATCTATCGGCAAAGATCATATATGCTCTGTTGTCTGATCTATGCCAACATCTGCCCTATTTTATATTGTCTTAGATCACTTTGTATTGCTGGCAATTAGTGTGTATACGCTTATGTCATTGTATTGGGTTGGAATCCACCTTACCTGCAAACCGGTGGTTGTATATTTTTAAGTGATTTTGATACTGGTTTTTCTGTGTGCATTATAAAGTTTGATTGTTATATCTTTTTTCTAAATACTGTGATGTGCTGTCTTTGTGCCAATTCTTTCCTCCGATGTAAAAGATGATACAGATATTACACAATACATAGAAGGGACATATTTATGATAATCTCAACACAACAACTTTTTTTATAGCACATAATATTGTGAAACTTACTTTTATTCCATGATCTATGGATTAAAATGAACTTTATTTGTGGGAAAATCCAATTATATAAGTTTTCATTTTACAGCTAATAAAAGTGGACCTAGACTAGGGGTAATGCATCAAGTCCAAAATGCCATAACACACAAAGAAGTTCCATTTCATATTTTTCATGTAAATCCAAAGAAGGGAAATAAAAAATTAAAAATGTTTATTTAAATTGTTGGACACTTTTAAAGGGAATCCGACAGCTGATACATGCTGGTCGATCCACGGGCAGCATGCTTTAGCCACTGGCTGCATTGTTGTAACCATGTATATCTGATTCTGACATTTTAGTGAAAAACATAGCATAAAAGCTCATCTCCACCCGCTGCCCTGGAGTGAGAGGTCTCCCTCTGCATGTGTGTATAGAGAAAGACCTGTCTACTCAGTCAGGTGAGTCTACAGCAGCTTGTCCTCACGCACGGCAATGGATTGTCTCCTGTGATTCTTGGTCTCTAGCTGCTTTTAAAGTATTTTTTTTTTCTAACTCCTGCATCGTTTCAAAGTTAAACATATATGCTAAAATCAAGCAGTCTTATCCTGAAAAATGCCCATGGTTAGTGCAGAATACATCAGCTGTCACATTCCCTTTCATTTCAATATCCACTTTTTAATAGATAAACATAGAGCTCTAGAGACAAAGGACTTCTTCATATGGAAAATAGAGATATTATTGGCAATGTATCAAATATTTGGCCTTATGATACTATCATTTTATCTATCTATCTATCTATCTATCTATCTATCTATCTATCTATCTATCTATCATTATCATTATTATTATTATTTATTTATAGCCATCTATGTAGGTCCAACCATCCATCTATCTAAAAATTGTGGCAGAACTGGATTTTCCCACAAGGAAGAGAGAGAGAGAAGTTTATTGAGGCAGGAAATATGAAACACTGAATTATGCCAAATCGGCAACATTAATAATATAGATTTAATATAGGAATGACATATCATGATGCATTATTTAGAGTTTTATACATTTTTCATTATCAGAGTCTTTATTCTATGCTTTCTTTGCCCTCTACTTTTTATATTCACTTGGGAAATGTTACATTCATTTTGATTTGATATCTATTATTTATGGGTTGCTCAAGTACCTGATGAAAATAGTTTTATTTCTACGGTGAGCTGACTTAATGTGGTATATAGATGGAAACCTAGTATGTTTAACCAAACTTAAGGGGTTAAATACTAGAAAGAGTTTGCAAATAAATACATTCAACTATTGAGCAAGGGATTGGTGATACACAGATGAACATAAATATAGACATAACTGTATGACCCAGGTTAATGGCCACAGAAACTATTTTATTAGCATAAACAAATGATACAATATAACATATTTAGAAGGTATCAATAATAATACACAGAGAGATGTAACCACTGTGAAGGTGACAAATGTGATAAAGAAAGCTGTTATCAGGTTTATTCTTTCCAATTAGAAGTCAGCATAACATTTGTAAAGAGACCCTGATTCCAGTGCTGGGTCACTTACAGGGTTTCTTGCTGTAGTTTGCTGTAGATTTGATGAAATCCAGCCTAATCTGGTTCAGTTATTCTTGTCTTGACATTGGTTAACAATTTCTAAGCCCATCCATAGCACTGATTGACAACGTTCTACCTATGCTGTAAAGGCAGAAAGATGCCAATCAATGTTGGGGCAAAGATATCTTGAGCTCATGTATATTGAAGACTACATAGTAGAAGCTTATAATGCAACAGACCAAACTTTGTTTTATTAAAATTACAGCAGAAGCCCAGTAAATGACACACTGCAGGAATCAGGTTGTCTGTCCTTTCTTTATGCAGTTCTCGGTTGTGTAGCATAATCTAGCTGACAGATTCGCTTTAAACTCTTAGCCCCAGCTGTAAACGTCATCTTAAGGGCAACTGGTTTGGGATTTATTTGGGATTTATTGTATGTATTCACAGCTGCAGGGCCCCTTCCCCTACTCATGGGCTATGTGGTTTTGCATTTTTTTCACTGTTTTTAATTGTTTTTAATATGTATGGTTATGTAACCATACATGTAAAGTTGATGTTGTTTATATACTTTACTTTGTGGTGTGCTGCAGTCATTTGTCAACCCTTTTTCTTTGTCCATCTGAAAGGCAACTGAACACAATGGGTCTAAAACTATTCTCTGAGGTCATCCCAGAAGATTAAATTCATCATTCTCTAAAAATGTTTCTCTTGCATTTAGTCCTCAGCGTCATACAAACACAAATATCTCTCCTATTATAAGTCACACATTTGAGACACCACCACAAAACATTGGAATTCTTCACACCAACCTTGAATTCCAGAGGTCACAGTTCCATAATAATCTACTTATATAATCGTGCTGTCCTGTCTTTCATCCACTTCCATGATGTCCTCCTATCACGTGACATCACTTCAGGCACGGCAGCAATGGGTGTGCAAATATGGCGCTAGCTGGTGGTCATACCAACAACTGATGCTGACGCTGCACACACTGCCCACCTCCCACAGTCACTAGCCTCCTGCCACCCGCATGCCGCCTGCAGCCCCCGCACACCACCAGCCACTCGCAGCACCTACTTGCTGCATACAGCCGTCAGGAAAGTCAGAGACTCTACAGCCTGTGCAGGGGGAGATTGGGTGCAGGTGCCCTCTGGTGCCTGCAAGTAGTAATGGCAGGCAGTAGGAGAGCTCAGCAGTACTGACCAATGGGGAAAGACACAAACATACACACATTCATATGCACATACATACACACACATACATATACACCCACACATACACATATACACTCACACCCACACACACACAAATATACACAGACATATACACCCACACATTCACACACATGCATGCACGCTCCCACATATATACACACATACAGTATATATGCGTGTAGATTAGTTTGAAATATTTAGACTACATATCATATATCTCCCTTTACTTATGGAGATTATACTTGGCATTTTAATTAAAGCAGGAGACATCTGTATGCATTACTAGTAAAGATGCACAAACATGCCTGTCCCTGAAGTCTGCAGTTAAACCCAACTTGTCATAATTCAGCTGAAATGATACCATATGGAACAATTCTAACTTTCTTGGCTGGTGTTATACGTCGTTTCCTAGTGAGCCTGATTTATAGTTTAATAACATAGCTAGTCTGTGGCAATGCACCCAACACACCAATTCATTTCATTAGTGGAGACATTTCAGAGAGTGCTATAATGTAGATCTGCCTGCTCGGCGTCTGCATCGTACTCCTTATTATAGCACTATTTATATATTTTCTTATAGCTACGTTTTAGTGTTATGGTTTGGGGGAGAACAATGAAGAGGCTGCAAAATGAGCACTAAGAACACAAACCACAATTTCCATTCCCTTGCTGGAATACTTCAACTATACTAGTCAATGAGAATTCATGGCGCATAACCACATGAATATGAGGAGAGGTAGAAGCGTTCTGCTGACTTTACGAAATGTAATTGTGCACAATGCACAGGAGATGTATTATCCGAAGTCAATCTTGTAGACAACAGCAAAGCGACTGATCTACGGTAATCAAAGAAATAATTCTATTTTCGGATGAAGATTTTCCTATCATAGCTTTGAGTGACAGAAGCAGCTATAACAGTTTAGAAATTTATGAAACAATAAATGTCTATAATGACTCCCTATATCTTTAGATGATTATTCCTCCTGGATAACCCCAGTGCTATATGCTTTGTTACAAATCATGCATATCATAAAGGACAACTTCTATTAGCCAGAATTCAAGATTATGATGACATGCAGGTGGAAAAAATAAAAATTGGTTCCACACACAGCATTCACCTGAAGATAATAGGTTAATTTACTGAGAAATAGTCTTATTGAAAATAAGAGAAAATGAGCTTACCGTGTTTCCCCGAAAGTAAGGCCCCCCCGATTGTAAGGCCGCCTGGGGGTAAAGGGGGGGCCTGCTAATGTAAGGCCTCCCCCGATTATAAGGCCTTACAACGGGGGGGCCTAATGTAAGGCCCCTAGCGGAGGGGGGGAAGAGCGGGTCGCACGTCACGTGCGCCCGCTCATTACATATGCACTGCATCCCCCTGTCAATCAGTGACAGGGGGAGCAGTGCATTATACGGTATATATGGGCCCCCTCCTGCTGGCACACTACCCCCCTGTTCTGAGGCCCCCCCCTGCTGCTGCTGCAGACATCTTACCCTCCAGGGTCTTCTTGCAGCAGCCAGCGCGTCCGTCCTCTGTCCTCGGCTGTCTCCCGGATCATGTGACCGGCCGGTCGCAGTCGCGATGACGTCATGCGCTGCGACGGGTCACATGATCCGGGAGACAGCCGAGGACAGAGGACGGACGCGCTGGCTGCTGCAAGAAGACCCTGGAGGATAAGATGTCTGCAGCAGCAGCAGGGGGGGGCCTCAGAACAGGGGGGTAGTGTGCCAGCAGGAGGGGGCCCATATATACCGTATAATGCACTGCTCCCCCTGTCGCTGATTGACAGGGAGATGCAGTGCATATGTAATGAGCGGGCGCACGTGACGTGCGACCCGCTCCCGCAGTGTCCCAGCAGGAGGGGGCCTGTAGGCCACACTGCTGGGGCACACAATATAAGACCCCCCCCCGAAAGTAAGACCGGGGGCCACTTTTGGCCCCCAAAAAAATGTAAGACAGGGTCTTACTTTCGGGGAAACACGGTATTTCCTCCCAGCAGCTGCAAACCTTCATTCAGAGGGTCAGTGGAAGGAGCGATTACAGTCATCACTCACAATATTGCTTATTATATGGCAGTTGGAACCATGCCCCAACACTTTGATTGACAGCTCACTCTGCACATATGTGCTGGAGAGGAGGATATATAGTAGCACTATGTGGGTCACCTGTCACTATATGCAGTTGTGCCATTGCTTACCCTATATTGCCTAATTACAATACTCATTATTATTAGAATCCTTTGCATTCTAAGAACACAAGGGAAATGTAAAGAGGGTGCCTGTATAGATATCAAAGTGGGGCAGTTTATGCAGGTTTCTATTGCCCCTCAAGAGTCATTTATGGCTACTTTCTAGAAATAAAGAAATGGAAGGTGAAGGGAGGAAAAAGGGAGATTGGCACAGTAGTTGTGTAAGCAGCACTTGCACTTTGTCACTGCATTCTTGTAAGGCCGACCCTGATCTGGCTCACAGTTACCTTGGCACCATACTGCGAAGGGTGAGCTGTGCACCATTAATGTCACTACTGTAC
Source organism: Allobates femoralis (assembly GCA_033576535.1). Classification (NCBI taxonomy): domain Eukaryota; kingdom Metazoa; phylum Chordata; class Amphibia; order Anura; family Aromobatidae; genus Allobates; species Allobates femoralis. The sequence continues at coordinate 468,634,210 of JARQOC010000004.1, forward strand.
CTCCAAGCACAGCAACACACATCTAGAAGGGATACCTCACAATGCATTTCATAACTCAAGAGAGTTATTACCCCCCTTGCCACCATAGTTGGTGGGAGCCCCTACTTCCACTTTACTGGTGGAGGTTCAGGAACAAACTCCCTTAAGATTTTAATAAAACTGTTGTGAATTAACTATAACAGAGTAAGTCATGGCAGTTATAACATACTGAAGTTAAAATGAAGTTTGAGCTACAAACTCTACTTGAATGGACTGGAAATAAATTAAAAGGGGAAATGGAGCATCAAGGCATTAATTTATGAATGATCTCCTTTATATCCATGATAATTAGCCTGTAAATTAATAGTGGAAACTCTTGATGGCAGTGCCCATTTAAAAAATTTGTAATTTTAGTAAAATTGTAATGAAGAACTACAGTTGTAATACTTGAAAGAAAAAAAGTAAAAGCATGTAACCGATCCTGAGAACATAACATTAAAATAAAAAATATATATTTCAATATATTCATGCTAATATTCTCTTCATGTCTCCAAGACATTTTACTTCTATATATTGCTTCAACTTCTAAAACTTACTTTACCTTTCCTAACACTAGCTGTATGCAATTATAACAACTGCGACATTACCAACACCCAGCGCTCCACCTTGTAATGAAACCACTTAAATCCAACTAATGCATTTCTTTCCCATCAATTTCATGTTTCACATATAATTCCCAAAGCATTTTCACAAGAAAGAGCTCTTCCCATAAACTTACATTGCAAGTCAAACGTAATAGAATCAAAGATGTTCTAGAACGCGTTGAGCCTAGCAGACTGTGTAATTACAGAGTGCAAGTGTGTCATTTCTATACATTTAGTGTGAAACAGAGAGCAGTTCAAAGTGGGAGCATTTGTATCATTCAAAGACATTCTAAAAGCCTAACAGCCAAATCATGCCTTTCACAAACACATAGGGAATAGTTATGCATACCTTGTATACAAAGAATACAAACCTGCAAAAACTTCTATTTCATATTCATATCTACGTGATCCACTTAATGTGCCTGTAATTTTGGCTATTTATTGGGTAAATAGATTGTATACACAATGGAAACTGCTGCTAGCTGTATACGCAGTGGAGACTGCTGTTATCTGTATACACAATGGAGACTGTTGCTAGCTGTATACACAATGGAGACTGCTACTAACTGTATACACAAAGTAGACTTGCTAGCTGTATACACAAAAGAGACTGCTACTAGCTGTATACACAATGGAGACTGCTGCTAGCTGTATGCACAATGGACACTGTTGCTAGCTGTATACACCATGGAGACTGCTGCTAGATGTATACACAATGGAGACTGCTGCTAGATGTATACACAATGAAGACTGCTGCTAGCTGTATACACAATGGAGACTGATGCTAGCTGTATACACAATGGAGACTTCTACTTAAGGTATACACAATGGAGACTGATGCTGGCTGTATACACAATGTAGACTGTTGCTAGCTGTATACACAATGGAGACTGCTGCTAGCTGTATACACAAAGGAGACTGCTTGCTAGCTGTATACACAATGGAGACTGCTCTTGTCACGCTGGGTGTAGGGAGAACCCCAGCGCTGGATGACATCAGGGGGGGAAGGAGTCCCTGATGCTAAGGGCAAAAAGGGGGATGGTGACTCCTAGAGCAACTAGTGCTGACACCTAATTCCCCTAATGTCCCTATACAGTTTTTGCAACTGTCGCCGCCATGATACCTATTCCCTGACTGTCCCTGGCCTATCACTACACAGGACTCCAAGTGGGTGAACACTAGTCAACCCGGCTAGCAACTAGAAAACACAAGGGAAACATACAAAGTGGGGAAGAAATACACTTAGCTTTAGCAGATCCAAGCAGCAAACCAGCAGGCTCCAAGAAACACTGCTTTGATCCAAAAATCAAACCAGGAACACCTGAGGCTATCACCAGCAGTGCATCCTGGGAGTCAAGGGAAATATATAGGCAGCTCCAAGGTAAGGAATCAGCTGGGTCCTAGTTACCTCCAGCTTTAACTAAAAGGGAAATGCCTCTTAAAGCGACAGAGACATTTTTTCTTTAGGATGTGGACTGTTTGGCCAAACACTGGGACCTTCTGCGAGTGACCTCTACAGTCTCATCCGTGCCTCCTGACACACCCGTGACAGCTATGGGCCGTACTCACATTAGCGATTTCTGGCTGTATATCTTGTATACACAGCACTATACTATATATACAGGTCCACACTATATACAGTACATACATACAATATATAGACACACTAACACAGAATGTAGTGTGGACCTGTGTATACAATGTACAGACACAGTCAGATGGTCAAACAGACAGACACTAGACACACATACTTCATACTCACCCCCACAGGACTTGTGATGACGTCACATGGAGGGGATGAGTCAGGGGTCACATGATCAGTTCAGGGAGGGATCAGGGACATGATGAGGTTGGTGGGAGGGCCCGGATGTGCACCTGTCAATCCCGATTTGTCTGAGTGTGTCCCTGCCTTGAGGAAGCGACCACACTCCCTGCACATTTGTGACCCCACCCTGCAAGTCTGTGACCCATCCTCTGGTTGCTGTGGCTTACAGGACCTCTCTACTTCAATGGGCCCCTGATGGATATCAGGCCAGTGAGCCGCTGATGGCGGTCCTAATTGTTCGAGTTGTATGAGGGCTTGTTTTATCTTCACGACAAGCTATAGTATTTATCTACACCATTGTGGGGTACATACAATGCTTTCACAGTTTTTGTATTCCATTATTAATGCTAATTCAGGTGTTTTGATTTTATTCTTCTGTATGGCATTATATAGGTTCATTTATTTTATATTTTTATTAATCGGAATTTTACAGACATGGAGATACTAAATATTTTTTTGTGTTTATATTGGCAAAGGTTGGGTGAGTCAAAGTATTCAATTTGTTTACTTATTAAATAGTTTTTAAAACTTTTTTTACATGTACTAATTTCTTAAGTCTTACTTATGCTCTTTCCTGCAGCAGTGGGATGGACTGATGAGAGCTCAATTAGCTGTACATATGTAACAGAACCCCTCACGCAAAGTATGGTGCCCCATATTGCCCCAACAAAGTATGAGGCTTCCACAATGCACAGTATTATGCCCCATACAGTTTCCTACAAGCATTACTGGTAGGATGCTGGCACAGTGTCCTACAAATATCAAAAAGACTGACTCGCACTTTGAATAGATGTGAACAGGCGCCAGCTGAAAAACATACTATAAAACTACTGTGTTACTATGTATGAAAGCTGTGTTGTATTGTCATGACCCACACTAAGTATAAAGGCTCCCATAAAATAATGGCCCTGTATGATGTCCCTACAGTCCACCGCATGGTGGCCCCCAAAACATGATGCCTCTAAGATGACTACCACACATTATTATGGTCCATGCATACAGTACTATAGAACTTCAGCTCCTACATACAGTACAATGGCCACCAAATGCACTTACACACAAAATGTTGGCTCAAACAGTCTGCCACACACAGAATAATGAGCATGTTGGCTCCCTGAGGATGGAGTTGGGATATATCTCTGAAACGAGTCGGATTAAAATAAAGGCCATTATTGCACGTTAAACCGTGTCACCATCATCTCTCTCATGTGAGCAGCATGGATCCAGGAATCATTGCCCGTTTTCCCTTTTCACACACAGATTAATGACTCTCATTGATTATTCCTTACAGCCTCAGCATAATGACTACCACAGGCCTCCAACACAATATATTGCCTATCATAGCATGATACTCTTAGGGTACCGTTACACGGTGCCACCTCGCCGGCGATGTCGGCAGGGAATCACGGGAGCGCGCATTCCCTCCGACATCTCCGGTGAGCTGTCACACATAGCAGCTCGCCGGCGAACTCGCCGGCAAGTTGCAGCAGTGACTGCTCGCTGGGTTGCCCAGGAACCCAGTGACCGGTAACCTGCAATGTTACACATTGCTGGTCAATGCGTTACACAGGGCGATCAGGCATGATCGCCCTGTTCAGATCGCCAGGTTTCACAACACTCCTGTGAAACCTAGCGATCATTCTGAGGCGATGTTTCGCCATAGAATCGCCCTGTTACACTGAGCGACTCGCCGGCGATGGTGCCGCGATTAGGCCACACGCCTGCATCGCCGGCACAATCGCCGGCGATGCTGCCCCGTGTAACGGGCCCCTTATTGTGTTTTGAGATGTACACCGGAGCTAGCAAGTGTTTTAGAGTTGCTGCATTAGCCTTCCGGTGATACTGCGTATGTTCCACCCTGATTGGACAATTTGTAGTGATAAAATAATGTAGGGGCTAAGCGCTAACCCTTTGCTAACGGTGTTGAATAAATGGTTTACCAAGAGTTGTGAGTAGTGGTTGTTGAATGTACTCTTCAAGTGCTTCTGGTGGTAGGGATCTATTAATACTATTGCTTCTATGAAATTATGTCTAAAGGGCCCATTACACGCAGCGATATAGTTAACGATATCGCTGCAATGTCACTGCTTTTGTGACATTGCAGCAACCTTGTAGCGATGTCAGCGATCAGTTAGGCTAGTCTACAAGTAAAACAAGTAAGTGACAGTTTGAATCAACTACCCAGGGATATTATTATTTAAACTAAACAAAATTAAATAAACTATATCAACAGATCCCAATTACCTGATCACAGTCTAACACAACACGAGGAAGCAGAGAAATCAACATAAAGCAACCACTGCACCTCAAAGCACGACTTTACAACAAAAACAAGTGACATTTTAAATTGATTACCCAGAGGATATTATCATCCACAACAAGGACACATATAAGACATAATTTATTAAAACCAATGGTATTAATAGATCCCAACCACCAGAAGCACTTGAATAGTACATACAACAACCACTACTCTAGAGTGAATTCCGAGACATCTACTCCACAATTAGAAGGTAAGAACAGAAAACGTTTTTCTAAAGGTGAATATACAGTAGATATTGCTCCATTAAGAAAGGTGATAAGTGATAAAGGATCATTTTTCATGATAGATCTGCCCCAAAAACGGCATCCAGAGGAATAACCGAGAACACACAATCCACTTAAGTCAAGCCCATCAAATACAGCTACGTAGAAGCACTGAAGAGCTCAAACACCTCCGTAAGATCTCAGGAGAAAATCATAGGCACCCAGAAACACCCACAACTGATGAGTGAGGGTATTTAGTAACAGGTCATTTTTGGATAACACTACTCCACAAGTGGCCTAAATACAGCCTACAAGAGTATATACTCTTGGATTGTTTTTATCCCAGTTTTATCCTATATATTACTGTTATTTTTAGACTTTTCTATTGTGACTAGATTGCACATTTTAAACTTATAACCTTTATAGATCGTGTTCTTGACCATTACCAAACAAGGATACGTAGTTTATAATAAGTATATTGTACACACAGTAATTTAACCCTAAAATATGTAATAAAAAGCAAAACAACTGGACTATTTTGAACATTTTAAATAAACATCACAAAGAAGGGTTAAACTTTAATAACTCTTGGTAAACCATTTATTCAACACTGTTAGCAAAGGGTTAGCACTTAGCCCCTACATTGTTTTATCATTCTTACAGTGTCCCCACACAGCATTTTGGCAACCACAGCTTCCCCATGCAGTTTCTTAGCCCCCACACACAGTATCATGGCCCACACTGCATGATAATCCCTCTAACTTTCCATGAGCAATATATTGGGCACACAGCTCCCCACATATAGTATGAATGCACCACAGAACCCCACACACAGCCCTGATATCCAATATAATGGCCACCACTTGGTATAATATCAACTGCCGCCTACCCCTCAGTATGATGGCCTACAAAAAATGGTGGCCCCCCATACCATATGATGACCCACAATCTGTATGATTCCTCTACTGCCTCACAGTTGATGCATTTACAGCCCCCCTACCGAGTATGACTGCTCCCCTACCAAGTATTAGCCCCCTCATGCACAGTATTTTGGGACACACAGCACTCCACACCTCCTTACATAATTGTCCTGTCGCGTGTGTCACTTTTGGTGGTTGTGATGGGTGTTCAAATTGGTGCCCACTGGTGCTACTGCCACATTGGGCAGAACTGCCAGCAGTGCACCTGCTGCCCACCACTGCTACCACCCGTCGCCGCCCACACAGGGGAGACAGCTCAAAAGAGGGAGGAGAGAGCAGAAGACAGCACAGGGGGGTGTGAGACAGGACAAAGAAGACAGCACACAGGGGAGAATACAGCACAGTGGGGAGAGAGAAAGCACAAAGGGAGAAGATTGCACAGAGGGAAGACAAGACAAAGGAAACTGCACATGAGGGGAGAAGATGGCACACAGGGAGGAGATAGAAATCGGACATGGGGGAGAGCGCACAGGGGTAGGAACAGTAGCCAGTCCCCAGTTCCACAGAGCCCTCCCTGCATGTGAGGGATGTGTGATCTGCACATACCCCCATATGCTGGGAGAATGGGACATTGAGGGACCTCTGTGGGACTGTGTTGGAACTTCCAGGATTTAAAAAGGGAATTGATTGGTTAATGAAGGATTGTTTTCTGTTTCATTTGTTCACTAATTTTTTATTTTATGTCTTGCAGGTTTGCTTTTTTGGACTATGTCGTATTCGGTGGACTAAGGTGGTAGCCCTGGACTACTAAAGGATTTTTATTATCTGTGTTTTTGTGGGGGAGGGGATTACTATTTTTTTCTTGTATTTTTCCTTCAATAAGTTGGTGAAAGAGTGAATGTGTTGGGGAGTGTTTTCTCAATTAAAATATTTTTGTCTTTATTTTTTTATTACCGACTGGGTTATTAATGTCGGGTATCTGATAGATGCTTCAACATTACTAACCCCTGGGCTTGATATTAACTGACATTACACAGTTGGCATCAAACCAAAATACCATTAGCATCAACCGGCCGCGCGCATGCGCAGATGAAGGATGTCGGCATCCCCTAAAATAAGACAGGGGGGGATATTGGATGGGAATATGGGGGGCTGCAAAGAGATGATGGGGATATTGGGGGCTGCATGGGAATATTGTGGCTTGGATGGGGATGATGAAAAAATAAGACATTCCCTGAAAATGAGACAATCTCTTATCTTACTTTTTGCTCCAAAAAATGTAGTATGTCTTATTTAAGGGGAAACAGGGTAGTATTGTGTAAAGTGGCAAAGACGTTCTCAAGTGCTGCAATAATTCAAGAAATGGTATCAGGCCTGATACCATTTCTTTAATTATTACAGCACCTGAGATGGTCTTTGCCACTTTACACAATACTAGATCTCGCAATGCTACATTCTTCATCTGCGCAGCCTGTGACGTCAATGCATAGCGCCGCCGGCTTGCGTTCCACAGGTGAAACGCTTCCTGTATTCCACAGACCGGAAACAGGAAGCGTCTCCATCGCATATTGCTTTAAATTCCGGTGTCCATACATGGCTTTGCACACCGCCGCCATTCCATGGCCCAGACACAACACCAGTAAGGCCAGGGTCACACAGCACAGCCGTTTTTGCTTGTGATCCGCTTTTATTCAACAAAATCTTTTTTTCCCAAAAATCTCAAAAACGGATCCGTTAAAGCATGGTGCCCTTAGGTGCCCATGCATTATTAAAAAACGTCCATCCGCTTTTCCAGGGCCCCAAAAAACATTGCTAGCAATGTTTTTGGGCGCTGTAAAAAAAGTATGCATTTTTTTAACATGGGACCCTATGGGAAACGCATGCATTAACGCATGGTACATATAGGTACCATCCGTTAACGCATATGCGTTTTTAGGGAAAAAATTACTAAGTTCAAAAAACGGCCAGGAGCTCAGGAGACACTATTAGCAACTAAAAAAAAAACGTATCTGTTTTTCAGAAACCACAAAAACGCAGATTCCTCTGTGTGACCATAGTGTAAGTAATGGAGTCTTTCCACTGATTATATATATGATCACCATTGGGTCCTTTTGTTCTCTAATGCCCAGTTTGATTTCTTTTGCTACATTGCAGGTTACTGGTTTCTCTATTACTTTAAGGTATACAGACCATGTGTCAGGTTATTCTGTTGTGCATACATTAGTACTTCAATTGTATAGTACATGTTTCTCTGATCTTCCTTTCATTTAATATAGCAGCGGCATTAATAACATATAAAGTATGAATAACATGTAAAGTATTAATGACATATAAAGTATGGATTATAGGTTGTACCCTTTTTCTCTGTTGTAGCATATCTCCTATAATGCAACCTTGCTGATCAGTTACTTAGATCTTTTTGTGTTTTGAGAAGTGGACAGGTAATCATTTTACCTTATGAAATCATGTCACTATTATTGACTATACAGTATGAGCAATATTGGACTCTATCTGTGTATGAGGTATTCACAATGTAGCCCAATATAATACTCTAGATTATAAATTTAAAATATATACATATAGATATTGCCCCCTAGAGATGATTAGTCATTTATTTTTCATAATCCTATATTTGTTTGGGTTCCATTTACCATACCTTGTAACTAATTCTTTATATATTCACATTCTAGACAGTGTGACAAAAATTACTGTTTTCTTGATATCACTGCACTGCACTGCACAGAGCGCCGCTCAGGTATTTGATCTTATTTATTTCTTTTCAAGAAAGGAATTTCACTGTTGTGTATGTCTCGATTCTACATTATTAAGAGAGCATATAGTACAGCTCAACCACCGTTTGGGTGCTCTGGGTAAAAAAAGGCTGCAGAGTCTGTAAATATAGCCCCGGCACACAAAAAAGATGAGGAGATTTTTGGTATCTTTCTGTGTTCTTTATTATAAAGGTTGACAAGAACAAGTTGTATCACACAACGTTTCGGCTCAAGGCGAGCCTTTCTCAAGTGAATCTTGTGGATGTGGTTAGAGTACGTGGGTAGGTTCCCACATGAGCATCCGCTCAGGCCAGTACCCTCAGGGGATACTTAGCAGGTTACTCCGTCCTAAATTCTTAGTGCAAGTGTAGCAGCAGCATAGTGGCTGGTCTGTATGGAGGGACAGGAGATGCACCTGTCCCTCCATACAGACCAGCCACTATGCTGCTGCTACACTTGCACTAAGAATTTAGGACGGAGTCACCTGCTGAGTATCCCCTGAGGGTACTGGCCTGAGCGGATGCTCATGTGGGAACCTACCCACGTACTCTAACCACATCCACAAGATTCACTTGAGAAAGGCTCGCCTTGAGCCGAAACGTTGTGTGATACAACTTGTTCTTGTCAACCTTTATAATAAAAGAACAGAAAGATACCAAAAATCTCCTCATCTTTTTTGTGTGCCGGGGCTATATTTACAGACTCGATTCTACATTATGACTCCTCCCCTCTTTTTCATGTACCCCATTTTCTTTTCTTAGATATATGTATTTGCTATTTTTCGCAACTGTGTATATCAGAATGAGATTGTTTTTTACTTTCTGTCATTAAGGTGTTGATAACCTGTATCTATTATTGATGTATCTTTGTTTTTGCTTATTGATAGTTGTGTTATAAGAAGAAGACTGAGGTCGAAACGTCTAACACTAATGACATAAAAAAGTCACGCAGCAATTTTTTTGTCTGAATCCACAATAAAGATGAAATTTCATGATATTTGGACTTTTGCTTCCATTATTTTTGGTGTGCCAGATCACCTAAAGACTATGTTGATTTAATTTCTGTGCATCCACAGGTTGTAAGTCAGCTCTCTCCTTATATATGCTTTATTCTAGCTGGCTATCATAGAGGGGCCCCACTTATTTTATTTAAATTCATTATTTATTTTTGGACTAACTACAAGGCTAATCCCACATGAAAGGCACTAAAGCTTAGAATATATCGCTGGTGGGGCATTATATAGCTGTTTGACATCTATCCAGACTATTTATTCATATTCCTAGCTAGCTATCTAGCTAGCTTTTTAAAACATGTAAAACATCATGTTAAAAAATGCATTGCGTGTGCCTCTATGTGCTGTCCATGTACAACGCGTTTTTCTCTCACCCATTGACTTGTATTGGTGGATGTACTCAGCCACTCATAGCCAGGGGCAGACTGGCCCAGGTGGCAGGGGCAAGTGCCCTGGTCCTCAGGGCTGGGCAGGTCAGACTGCCACCCGTAAAAAGCTTCACCAGCTAGCCCCTGCTCATAGCATTCTGTGATTTGCTCCAAACACCGCATGCGAATGTTAACCAGAAAAAAGTGCCAGATATGCTCTGACCTATTGGTTAACATTGTTGTGAGTGCACTCCCAGATTTTATATGTAGATGTGATTGAACCCTCACTGTTTACTTACTATTTATTTTGAATGGTCTGTTGATATTTATTCAAACTTATACCCACTCCTCCTTGCTTATGTAGTAGTCATGGGGCCAGGGTACTCTACTCTCAAGGGCTCAACAGTCTAGGGGATGTCACGGTGGGTTTCCTTGGAAGTCGTGGCCGTTACCGGTCGATTTAAAGGGGAAAAGTTTATTGTGATGCCACCTGAGGTTTCTGGCCAGATTGGACCAGCGCTGCTTGTAGTGGTCCCCAGGGAATAGGTGTTTTGGCTGTTTGATGGAGCACTCCTCTCGGATGAAGCGGGTCCCTGGAGTATAATAACGGTGGTGATGTGGATGATGGTGGTAGTAGTTGTTGATGTAGAGTGGCGCAGGAAAGAGTAGACAGACACAACGGTTGCAGTTCTTACCTTTTCTTGCAGCTTAGTGCAGAGACAATCCAGCCAGGGTACTGTATAGTCCAAGGTTGCAGCTTGGCCAGCTCAAAGGCAGCCCGTGTTCACTTTGCTGAGACATGGAGTCCTTGCTGCCCTTTGCTGTCTGACACTCTGTTACTCCTTCCCTCCCTAGTGTTCTCATGGTTACAAGTCCCAAAGCAGGTGACTGTGGGCCCTTCTTAGAGACTGCCTTGCAAGTCCTCTTGGCCCTCTGCATTCCCTTCATTTGGGAGAGTCCACAGTGCCAGCAACTGCACTTGAAGTTCAGTGACCTCTGGTTTCTCGGCTCGACCTGCAGATCCCAGACTGAATTGGGGCCGGCACCCCTGTGCAGCTTGTTCCTCTACCAGACTGTAAAGCCAGCTGCAGATTTGGGTCCTCAGGCCTGGAGATTAGCAGCTGACCCCATTGCCCAGATCCCGCTCTCTCCCCAGCTGCTTGAATTTTCTCGAACTCACTCCTCTTGCTTCCATGATGTTCTCCTTCTAACTAACTTCCCACCCCCTCCACTTAAGTCATCCCTCCAGCCAGCAGATAGGGACTGCTCTATCAGCGAGCCTCTTCCTCCCAGCAACTCCCTGGTCAGGAGTTTGGATTGGTGTTGGGTTTGTGTTGGTGTATCTCAGCAAAGCTTCTCCTCTTACCTGGGAACATGATCCTATACCTATTGGATAGGTGCAGTACCACTGTGGCGACTGAACTGCAGGGTCACCACATTCCCCCCCTTGTTAAAAACAGCACATCCGCAGGCTGTCAGGCAAACGTTACAAGGCAGTAATTATAAGGACATACAAAAGTTTTCTTTTGCATAGATACAATAATAACATCATCCCTTTATGGGAGGCACATTTCTTGAATATTAAATTATAGAAGAAGTATCAAAAATACAAAAAGCTCAAAAACAGTTTAAAACAATCGATGGTCTCCTGCAACGACGCCAGTGTGGTGCATCACGTCGCAACCGTTCAAGTGCAATGGTGGATAACCACCCCAAACCTCCTTCCAACTTTGTGCCCTGTAGCCATGCCCAGGGATGGAGACCATGTCGACCTGATTCTTCGGCCACACCGACGGTTTTTAAGGTCTGGGTTTAATGCAATCATTTTTGAAGTGCAGCAGCTTGTATAAAGTGAAACGGGTTCCAAAGTGCACCTTAACATCCTGGTTTGAAAACGAACAAGAAAGCACCTTAAGATGAGCAACTATTTACAGGATAATGTCTTGGCCACCACATAGTCCTGTGCACAATTGTCTATTATTAGTGTAGCACCCAGGCTTTGGGGTACTTGGGTATCAGGCGGCAAAGGGCTAACTGCTGTGTCACGGGGAATGGCGGCCGCACCTGATCCCGTGTCCTGGGCCTATCTTTGAAAAGGGGGAAATATTTACAAGGGATTATATACAGTTTGTTGTTGTGACGCCACCTGCAGTTTCTGGTGATTTGCACCAGCGCCGCCACAGTCCGCCGGAGGTCGGTGGTATCGCGGCTAAGCGTAGTGAGAAGGGGCAGCTCGTAGTGGAGCTTGGATTGTATAGGGAGTGTTGGAACAGTCTAAGAAGAATACTGTGAGTGGAGAAGAAGAATACACACACGCAGCAAAGTCTCTTTTTACCTTTTACTGATGTTAAGCAGGTAAAATGGTCCAGGGCACTGACAGGTGGACAGGTTGCACAGTGGGTCCCCACAGCAAGTGGGTATAAGGCCTCCTCTGCTCTGTAGTATTGTCTGAAGCACAGTCTGCTTGCAGCCTGACTTTGCCCTGCTGTGTCTGGCTCCCTCTCTTGACCCACATAGGAAACTAGGTAGTCGAAGCCTCCACGGTGCGACAGGGTTTTCTGTGGTCCTATAGTATCCTACAGGTGCGGATCCTCAATATCCGGTGGTTCTCTTTGGACGAACTCCCTCAAGTTCCTCGCTCTTTTTCTGTCCTAAGCTCCTTGCCTTCAGACCCACATAGGCTTGCGGGACGTAGAAGGGCCACTCCGGGTCACTGGTTGGTGCCTAATCGCAGCACCGACCACCAGGACGTCTTTGCAGCTCTCCTAGCGTCTGCACACTCTGACTAATTCCGCCGCAGCAGCAGTATTTATAGGGGATCTTGCCTAAGGGCAGCAAGTTGGGTTCCCCCCACTATGCCGGGGTGAACGTGTTATATGTAGTAGGTACCTGCTGTGGAAACGCAGCTGTGCATTGGAGAAGTCTGTGACTACCTGCGTGAGCAGGGCGCCACATTAGGTCACCATCACAGCCTAATCGGTAAACATAAATGAGCATTTTTAAGGCCTAGTCAGGCTACTTATTATCTTTACTAATTATTCTAACTGGCTATAGCTGTGCCAACTAAACTTTCTTATTAACCATTTACATTATCTAACAATACACACTCAACAGTAGTAAACGTTAATACTAGCACAACGCTGCAACTTCTGCAATCTTTTACAGTTCAGTCATAGTCTAAATACAGTACTTGCGATGCAGCAGACACTGCCAGCAGGTGACACTCCACATATACATTGCAGTGAGTCATAGCAGTGGCTTGAGTTGGCATAGCCGGTGTCAAGCTCACGGTCACTTGCATAGCTTAGTGTCTATACCGGTTCACATTCAAGTTGTAGGGCAAGTCCGATTCTGACCTGCTTGGGAATTGCTGCACTGGCAGGCTACGATGGGTCCGACACTCGTGTCTTATGATCTGTGTTGTCCCAAACCCTGGGTACTGGTAGTGCTGATATCATCATTGTCTGGTGTATATCGGACCAAGTCCAGGGGCAGACCAGCGGTCACTCTTTTCACTTCACTGGCAAACCATTAGCCCAAAGTACAGCATATTCCACAATGTTACCAGCACATAGGTTGTGATGTTGTTTATTACCCTCTTTTGGCAGTACATCCTTCTGGGACACGTAAATATCTCATTAAAAGTCGTCATCTTTTATGAAGCCCTTGTGTCGGCTAAACTCGATCACAGTCCCTGTTCTCCAGGATAAGGAGCTGCAGGCTACGTGGTTGTGGGCCATGTCTTCAGAGGCCATGTCACGGGCACTGGTTTCGGATCTTTCCTGGCTTTGCGTGGGGCATCCAGGGAGTGCGCTGCCTTGTAGCCTGCTGTACACTCTGTAAGGGGCAAGCTGGTTTAGCCTGGCCAGGCTCAACAAACGTCTCCTCCCATGGGTTACCAAAGTCCTCCTATCCTAAGGGGGCGGAGTCATTCTCTCCTACAGCTCCCAGAGCCTCTGGAGATGACAGGTGACCCAGGTTCTGAGCAACAACAGCTGCTTGTCCAGAGGGGACCGCGGAGGGTATCGGCTTGAACAGCTTAATGTCTATTAGGGCAGCCTAGGGCAAAGTTCTCTTTCTCAACATCATGTCCATCCAATCTGCATCTTTGGTGAGAACTACAGTCCAGGATTGGGCTACTGTCGGGGTTGTTACTACTGGTTGGGCTGCTACAAGACACACCAGGACACACTGAGATCCTACCTGTTCTGGCGGTGTTTCGACTTCGTCTCAGATGCAGGGCCGTATTTGGCCTTCATGCTGCCCTAGGCACTATAAGTGGTTATGCCCCTTACTGCCAAGTTAGACTAAGGTCTCATTCAGTTGTCTATGTTCTTCATGGATACAACAGGTTTATTTGTCCGTCTAAAACTCAAGGGATATGTCCGTTTTTTTATTTTTTATTTTTTTTCACTGTATCATGGATGAGAAGGGCCAAGACAAGTCTATAGGTCTGGACAAAACATATACAGCACACAGATGGCATCCATGTGTCCCATCCATATGCTGTCTGTATTTGAGATTATAAAGTATTGGAGAATCTGAACAACGCACGGTGCAGATGCTATGCGGATTAAAAAATCTGCAGTCACAGACTATTAAATAACTGCTGATTGGCTCTATACAACCGGTATGCAGCAATTGTCCAGATTTAGATCCAGGTACCTTACTGGACGACATCTTCTCTGATAGGAATCATCTTTATTTTCATTTCTCTATTGAGATGCCTTGAGGACTTAGGACATCCACAGCTCGTCTCTGCAGACGTCCCTATTCTCTGGTCTTTTGTAGCCCATGCCAACACGATTCCCTTAAAAATATTACTGTCATTACTATTATACCTAAATAAAAAATAACCACACACACTGTGCACTTGAATAAATACTTGCCCCACTGTGCTACCTCCCCAAAAAGTGACTCCATGTATACTTCATCCCCTGCACAGCCTGCACTCTCCATGCCCCCTGCACAGTCTGCACTCTCCATCCCTCCTGCACAGCCTGCACCCCCCATGCCCCCTGCACAGCCTGCACCCCCCCATGCCCCCTGCACAGCCTGCACCCACCCATGCCCCTTGCACAGCCTGCACCCACCCATGCCCCTTGCACAGCCTGCACCCCCCCATGTCCCCTGCACAGCCTGCACCCCCCCTTGCCCCCTGCACCCCCCCATGCCCCCTGCACAGCTTGCACCCCCCCTTGCCCCCTGCACAGCCTGCACCCCCCCATGCCCCCTGCACAGCCTGCACCCCCCATGCCCTCTGCACAGCCTTCAGTACCCATCCCTAATGCACAACCTGCACCCACTATTTCCCTGCACAGCTTGCACCCCCCATTCCAACTGCACAGCCTGCACCCCCCATCCCCCTGTAACGCTCAGCCCCCCTGCACAGCCTGCACCCTCCCTCCCCCTGCACAGCTTTTATCCTCCATGTCCTCTGCACAGTCCCTCATGCCCTCTGCACCCACCATGCACTCTGCACCCCCTCATGCCCTCATCACACCCTCTATGCCCTCATCACACCCTTCTATGCCCTCTGCACCCCCCATGCTCTCTGCACAGTCCCCATGCCAACTGCACGCACTCAATGTCCTCTGCACACACCTACATGCCCTCTGCACACACCCACATGCCCTCTGCACAGTCTTCATGCCCTCTACACACACCCCATGCATCTCTACACAGTCCGCATGTACCTTCTGTATTTAGTTCCAGCTCCTAACATTAGACTCTTTTTGCCAGCAAAACTCGGCTCTGCCCACCCGAGTCACATGTGTGGAGTCATCGCAGGTCCTGCTTCACCCGGCATCGGTTATATCCTCATGTACAAAGGAGTGTATACCGCTCATCCTGCGACACCTCACACTCCCCCTCTGAAAAATATGCCGGTTTAGTTACTTAGTCCCGCATGGGGGGTGGAAAAAAAATTCTTTCTAAAGGTTTTTTTTTTTCTTTAAATCCTAATAATGCTCCCCCCAAACTGCCCCAGGCACCCGCCCTCCAGTGCCTAATGGATAATACGACCCTGCTCAGATGCAGAGGGCGTCATAGGTAGCAGTGCAACCAAGGTCGGGAGGGTTCGGGGCCTTCACTGGTTCAGATGCAGGACTCTGTGGTGGTGCTACTGGTCTTGGGATGGTGGTCTCTTCCACTCCGTCCTTCCTCTTGAGATCTTCAACCAACTGCAGCTCCAAGGCCATCAGTGCTGTTGCATCACAGTAGGAGGAATCTTAAGCTGGAGTCCTGCAGAGCGGTTCTGTGCCCTTCCCGCTGCTTGTTCTACCTGTCTCCTCTGCGTGGTCACATGGATACTGTGCATACAGCCCAGTAGGTACCCTGCATGGGCATCCGGAGAGGGCAGTGTCCACATATACCTTAAAATGGCTTGCTCTTCTGCTGTAGCCTTGGCCAGTCCACCTCCCCAGTCAATGCACCTCCACTCCAGTTATCCCGCCATTGTGTGGTCCCTGCTGCATGTGTGCTCTCTTGCAGCCACACTCCTCTCTTGCTCACATGCGCTGCTCTGTTTATCACCCATCCTTTTCGTGGGTGGTCCTCGCTCAGGGTGGCAGCCTGCACAGCAGGAGGTGGAGCATCCTGGCTGATGGACGCATCACTTTGCTTAATGGTACCTTTACACGCCGCTACAGGATGGTGGAAACAACCGGGTAGATGAGAGAAATGTATCTTGCACCGCCAAATCCACCCGAGGTAGCGGCGTGAAAAGACGGTTGTTTCCACCCGTCACTTGCGGCACCTGTTTCAGAGCAGTGCTCTAAAACAGGTTGATTTCAAGGCGATGGTAGCGGCCTGTATCGGCGTGTAAATAAGGAACAGGAGGGTTGTTTCGACACCTTGCTATGTACCTGGGGCGTATCACAGGCTTCGGGAAACCACCCCCCTTCAGCGATCATTGGAGGAAGCTCCTGCGTTACGATTGGTAGTCGCTGCATAGGGCGACATATTTAATGAGCTGACCGTGACACCACACAATTGCTCGAGCGTCATGTATTAGTCAGCCTCCTGCGCTGGCTGGCCAATCATGATGCTATTGTGTTGTCCTATCAGCGTACGAAATTTCCGTAATCCACAATTCTGGCACGCCTATGTGTTGTTCCAGCTGCACTAGGTCCTCCCATATTACACTCTGTAGTGGCGTGTAAATGAGGTAAGGTGCTCGGCAGAAGGTAACTTTAGGCACCCGGCGGTGCATCCAGAGATAGATTCAACCTTCTGTAAAGCACCTTATAGCAGCGTGTAAAGACGGTGCGGGTACCGTTTTCAACCGTATGTGTGTGCTCGTGCACGTGAAGCACCCGGTTGTTTCCACCATCCTATAGCGGCGTGTAAAGGTACCATAACAGTCAATTGCGGGGGTTGGCATAACTTTTGGCACTGTTTGCCGGCTCTTCCCACGATGGGAGAGTGCCATACTCCCCCAACCCAGCACATGGTTTCACAGTATTGCGGGCTGCCATTAAACAGTTCAACCACACACAGTCTTTGGCACACAAAACCTGGTTTAACGGGGTTCTGGATCTTGTTTGTGATGCCATAAATGATTGCAGCAGTCATGGGGACAGGGTACTTGACTCTCCAGGGCTCAACAATCTAGGGGATGTCACGGTGGCTTTCCCTTAAAGTTGTGGCCATGACTGGTCGTTAAAAAGGGGTAATGAAAGTGGAAAAAGTTTATCGTTATTCTATCTGAGATTTCTGGTTAGATTAGACCAGCACTGCTTGTAGTGGTCCCCAGGGTATAGGTGTTGTGGCAGCTTGATGGAGTATCCCCCTCAGATGGAGCAGGCTCCTAGGGTATAGTAAAGATGGTGATGTGGAGGGAAGAGAAGACAGGGCAAAGGTAGGGAGCAACACCCGAACATAAAATGTCAGACTGGGATGGTTATTATAGCAGTTTTAGGCTGCAGGGACAGGTATTCATAGGTTAGGAGGGCTAGATTAGGTGACAGGTTCCCTTTAAAACCATGGGGGGCCCCAGGTCCATTACCAGCGTAACAATGTTACAATGAAAATGGCATCTGCATCAATGAGATGATGGTGTGATCAGACACTGGTAACTGAATGTAACCAGCTGTTACCAAATATCTAATATATAATTGCTAGTTGGCAGCTGTATCCCATGAATGCATTGAATCCCATAATGCATTGCAGCATAATTGCCAGTGGGGGATGTTACCCTATCCCATAATGCATTTCGGCACTGGCACTGCCAGTTGCTAAGGCGCAGTTTGTGGCCGGAAGGCCACGAACTGCGCCTCCGCAAGTGACATACAGCGCACAGGGCCCCAGGCAGCACCCGGGACCCCAGGCAGCCAACAGGGGCCCCAGGCAGTACAAAGGGGCCACAGGTAGCGCACAGAGCCCAGGCAGGACACAGGGGCACCAGCTAGCAGCACATGGGACCTCAGGCATCATAAAGGGGCCCCAGGCAGCACACAGGGGCCCCAGGCAGCATACAGGGACCCTAGGCAGCACACGGGGGCCCAATGCAGCACAATGGGCAGAGATAGTGCACGGGGCCTTAGGCAGCACACAGGGGCCCAAGCAGTGCACGGGCCTTAGGCAGCACACAGGGGCCAAGCAGTGCACGGGGCCCCAGGCAGCACACAGGGGGCAGAGACAGCGCACAGGGCCCCAGGAAGCTCACGGAGCCTCAGGCAGTGCACACAACCCCAGGTAGCACACAGGGCCAAAAGCAGCACATGGGACCCCAAGCAGTGCAAAGGGACCCCAGGCAGCACATGGGCCCCAAGCAGCGTAAAGTGGCCCCAGGTAGCACATGGGGCCCCAGGCAGCACACAGGACAGCAGAGACAGTGCATGGGGCCCCAGGCAGTGCACATGATGGCCCAAGCAGCGCAAAAGGGGGGAAGAAAGAGCGCACGGGGCCCCAGGCAGCGCATAGGGCCCTAGGCAGTGCATGGGGCCCCAAGCAGCACACAGGGGTCCCAGGCAGTGCAAAGTGACCTCAGGCAGCACATGGGGCCTCAGACAGCACACAGGGCCCCAAGCAGTGCAAAGGGACCCCAGGCAGCACATGGGGCCCCAGGCTGCACACAGGAGGGCAGAGACAGTGCATGGGGCCCCAGGCAGTGCACGGGACCCCAGGCAGTGCACAGGGCCTCAGGCAGCACAAAAGGGCCCCAGGCACCAAACAGTGCCCCAGGAAGCACACAGGGCCCCAAGCAGCGCAAAGGGACCCCAAGCAGTGTATGGGGCCCCAGGTAGCACACAAGGGGGCAGAAGCAGCGCACAAGGCCCCAGGCAGCACACGGAGCCCAAGGCAGCTTAAATGGCCCCAGCAGCACACAGGGGCCCAGACAGCACACAGGGGCCCAGACAGCACACAGGGGGACAGAGACAGTGCAAAGGGTCCCCAGCTGCTTTACATCAGGGCCCCAGCCAGCGCATGGGGCCTCAGGCAGTGCACGGGCCCCAAGAGCACACAGGGGCCCCAGACAGCACACAGTGGGGAAGAGACAGCACACTAGGCCCCAGGCAGCGCATTGGGGACCCAGGCAGCACACACAAGGGGGCAGAGACAGTGCACTGGGCCCCAGGCAGCATAATGGGGCCCCAGGTAGTGCACAGGGTCCCAAGGATTGCAGAGGGGCTCCAGGCAGCAAACAGGGCCTCATGCAGCACACAAGGTGACTGAGACATCGCACAGGGCTCCAGGCAGCACACGGGGCCCAAGGCAGCACACAGGGCCCCAGGCAGCACACGGGGCTCCAGGCAGCACACAGCGGAGCAGAGACAGCGCACAGAGTGTCAGAGACAGTACAAAGGGGCCCTGCACGCTGTCTCTTACCCCCTTGCACGCTCTTTCCCACCTTGTGCAATGTCTCTTCCCCACCCTTGCACTGTCTCTTCCCCACCCTTGCACTGTCTCTTCCCCACCCTTGCACTGTTCTCTTCCCCACCCTTGCACTGTCTCTGCCCCCCTTTGTGCTGCCAGGGGCCCCTGTGTGCTGCGCAAGGGGCCCTGTGTGCTGCCTGGGGCCCCTTTGTACTGCTTGGGGCCCCTTTGCACTGCTTGGGGCCCCTGTGTGCTGCCTCGGGCCCCATGTTCTGCCTGGGGCCCCGTACGCTGCCTGGGGCCCCTTTGCACTGCTTGGAGCCCTGTGCACTGTCTGTGGCCCCGTGTGCTGTCTCTGTCCCCCTGAGTGATGCTTGGGGCCCCTTTGCGCTTTCCGCCCGGCGTGCGACCAATCAGCTGAGCGGTCGTTAAATCTCCCACCAATACTGCGCTGCTCAGGTGATTGAACTCACGCTGCTCAGCACGTGACTAATCAGCTGAGCAGCGCTGTATTGGCAGGAGATTTAAAGCTGGCCGCAAACAGATATGTTGGAAAGCGCAAACAGTGTGACACGTGTACACTGCTCATGTCAGCACCACTAAGCATACACAGTTCATTTTACCGCATTTGTGCTTCTTTCCATAACTATGCCATGAAAAATTCCATTTCTTATGGGTAACTTATAGGACTAGTTACCATTCTACCTGTGATATGGCTTATGCAATTGCATTGTCTTACTGGTTACCTAATTATTATTATTGATTTACCATTGTGCTGGCTACCCCCTGGCATCCTTTGTTATATGGTCTAACTTATTTACATAAGGTTATTCTTATTAGATATTGTGGTATATTCAGGGGTATGTTCGCACGTGATAACTATTATTATATTATAATTATTGGTTAACAGCCGGCTATACTCTGTTACTATTGGTTTGTTACAACCACATCATTTGTTATTGCTGTTCTAATCTCTGTAGTGTCACACCTACTTGTGTGTTATTTTAAGTCTTAGGGCCCCATTACACGTAACGATGTTCCAGTGATCCCACCAACGATCCAACCTGACCGGGATCGCTGGAACATCGCTGTGTGGTCGCTGTTGAGCTGTCAAACAGGCAGATCTCCTCAGCGACCAGCGACCCCTGTAACGACCTCGACATCGTGGAAAAGAATATAAACTATTCTTTTCCACGATGTCGAGGTCCCGCTACTGTATTCTGATAGGCTGGGGTAAGCGGGAGAACGCTGGTAACCAGAGTACACATCGAGTTACTAAGCAAAGTGCGCTTTGCTTAGTAACCCGATGTGTACCCTGGTTACCAGCGGGCTGTGCTTAGTAACCCAATGTGCACCCTGGTTACCAGGGAATACATTGGGTTTGAGTGGCGTCACACACACCGATGTATGCTGCCCAGCAGGAGACCGACGACCAAAAAATGGTCCTGGCCATTCCGCAGCGATCAGCGAGCTCATTGCAGCGACTTCACTGGCGAGGTTGCTGCTACGTCACAAAACCTGGGGACCTCCCATGCATTTAAGTGTTTTTATTTTCCCCATGTTTGTACACCAATAAAGATTTGTTACTCACCTTACTTGTTTTGTTATATTCGGGTGTTGCTCTCTACCTTTGCCGGGTCTTCTCTTCACTCCATTGTTGTTACTTCTCGGTATGGTGAGCACTCTTCCCTTTATTCGCTGGCATAATCTTTGTGGTGCGCCCATCTTTCCCCCCTCCTACCAAGGTGGTGATGTGGATGATGGTGGTAGTAGTTGTTGATGCAGAGAGGCGCAGGAAAGAGTACACAGACACAGGGGTTGCATTTCTTACCAGTCACCTTTACTTGCAGCTTAGTACAGAGACACCCCGGCTGGGGGTACTGTATTCTCCAAGGTTGCAGCTTGGCCAGGTCACAGGTAGTCCGGGCTCACTTTGCTGAGACACGGAATATATGCCTTTCCTTTCTGCCCTTTGCTGTCTGACACTTTGTTACTCTTTCCTTCTCTAGTGTCCTCGTGGTTACAAGTCCCAAAGCAAGTGACTGTGGGCCCTTCTGAGCAACTTCCTTGCCAGTCCTCTTGACCTCCTGTAATCCCTTCGCCTGGTAAAGACCACGTTGGCGGCCATTGCACTTGAAGTTCAGTGACCTCCGGTTTCTCGGCTGGTCCTGCAGATCCCAGCCCTAATTGGGGCCAGCACCCCTGTGCAGCTCGTTCTTCTGCCCGTCCATCCACCCAGCTGGAGATTTGGGTCCTCACACCTGGAGTTTAGCAGACGACCCCATTACCCGGGTCCTGCTCTCTCCCCAGCTGCCTGAGTTCCCCAGAACTCACTCCATCTTGCTTCCATGCTGTTCTCCTTCTCTTCACTAACTTCCCACCCCCTCCACTTAACTCCTCCCCCCAGCCAGCAGATAGAGATTGCTCTATCAGCGAACCTCTTCCTCCCAGCATCTCCCTGGCCAGGAGTTTGGATGGGTGTTGGGTGTGTCTTGGTTTATCTCAGCAAAGTTTCTCCTCTTACCTGAGAGCATAATACTACACCTATTGGATAGGTGCAGTACCACTGTGCAGACCGAACTGTAGGGGCGCTACACTTATGCCTCTAGTGCAAATTATATATAGTAATATACATTATATATTCCTTTTTTCCGCTATTATTTCTTTTTTATTGTCATTTTATATATATTTATGAATAAAATCTACCATTTTACTCCTTTTGTGGTCATATTTTGTAGGTTTTGTTTTGCATGCTGTATATGTTTATTTTTTGTAAGATGATGTTATTCCCTTTGTCTTCTGGCTACCTACCATTCTTTGTAGGCTATATATTTACCACAACATTTGTGAAAAAAAACTTCCTATTATCTTTATTGCCAAATGTGTGGTAAATAGCATTATGCACTAGTTACTAAATAATTATTGTCAGCAGCTCAGCCAAGATGTCTTCTGATATGAAACAGCAATCCCTTACTAAGCATAGTCTGCTCAAATCGCAGTAAGGAGCTCTGGTCCTAAACATGGCTGTTGGTAAGGAAGCATGTCAAGAGACACAAAATCCACTCCTGGATCTGGTGCGATCCGGCGCCCCCTACCATGGGAGGCTATGGGTGTCGGATCACACTGGATCCGACAGAAACTCACATCTGGTTGCTGGACGCCGGGTACTGAAGTTCAGTGGCGGCCAGCGCTGAACTTCAGCACCTGGAGAGCTCCCGGAAGAGATTTCAGAACTGCAACTAGCGGGATTCTGACATTTCAGCAAGGGACAGCTTCAGCAGCTGTGGACATGTTTGCCCTCAGGTTCTGTTTGTCCGAAGGTGTCAGGCTGTGTCCGGTGCTTCCTGCAAAACACCGGACGCAGCCTTAGACCGGCTACACACCACGTTTTTTCCGAGTCCGGGGTGTCAGGCCCTGATTTTGGACATAATGTAGCCTTATGGTGCCAGATAGGACCGGATATCAGTGATTTGCCATCTGGTTTTGTCCCTGTCCAGCAGCATCAGGCTGCATTAGACTCTTGCCCCGTACACAAAATCGGAGCTTGCAGCATTTTTATGTCCGGGGCAAAAAGTTAATCAAAACCGGATCCGTCCGGGGCGATCCGGCACCCATTAACATGGGCATTATCTGGTGTTTAGCCCTAGTCATTACTCCTGTTCTGTCATCCTGATTTATCCCATTTTCTGACCACAGCCTGTATTTTGACCACCGCTTTCTTTCTGATTTTGTCCTTGGCAGGACCTTTGGGTATTAAACCTGTGTAATGACCTTTCTTGCTCTCTTGATCCACCTGTCAGAAGCTGACTTGAGTGGCCCCAGCCCAGTGGTCCTTGTATAATTTTGGGTACCTGTAAAGGAGTTAACGAGTTAAGGTCCAAGTGACTCCTGGAGTCTGGAAAATGGAATGACTTGAGCTAACTCTTTTTGTGGATGCTCTGCTAGGAGCTGCTGGGATTCCACAAATAGTACAAGCATGGCAATAATACTGTGCAAGGAACCATGCATGTGATAGTTTCTCATGCTGTGTTATTTAAAACACATTTGTAAAGGAGAGATAAAAAGAAACAAAATACAATATATGACATATAGCTCCCATTCACAGGAAAGTTGATATATTTACTGTATGCTTGTTAGAGGCTCGTTTTATGGAACTCCTACTAATCTCTATAAAGCAGCCGTCACACGCAACGATTTCTTGCCCGATATCGTTTAAGCGATCTCCTTTTTGATTGCTTAAGCGATATCGGGCTTCAAATCGTTGCATGTAATCAAGCGATTTACGATGTAAAATCGCTTGATCGTGACATCGCAGATCTGAGCTCCGGAGCTCAGATCTAGCGATGAACGATGTCACGATCTGCTTCATCGTGGTGTATGACACCACGATGAACGATCTCCCAGCAGCAGAGCCTATGCTGGGAGATGGTAACTATGGTACACGTCGGGTAACTAAGCGCCGCGCGGCGCCTAGTAACCCGATGTGTACCATAGTAACCAGCGAGATCGCGGCTCCACATCGCTGGTGAGTCTGCCTGTGTGACAGCTCACCAGCGATGTGAGCGATATTGTAAGCGATCGCGCGTGCACGTGATCGCTTACAATATCGCTAGTGATATCTGTGTGTGTGACGGCCGCTTAAAAGGGATTCTGAGTCACCTGTTCATTCTCACTGCAGAATTGTAGTATGAAGGAGTTGGATGAAGAAGCAGTTAGCATGGACGCTACTGCTCAAATCAAATTCTATCAGATAAACAGAAACATTGGGCTCACTTGTAAACGCTGTCACTTGTGGAAAAAAGGCTGTTATTCCATAAAAAGGCTGAATATTGAAAAGCAAACTACAGTCTTTACTTGCTAACCTGTAGACGGGATTAACACAATGACTTGGGAAGATGCCAATTTTTCCAGTAACCAGTGAAACCCCACGAAGCCAGCCCTCCTGGAACTGCCCTAGAACACGGACACCTTCTCCTTTTTGGAGGTCCATCTCATCTGGACCATGAGCTGTGTATGGGTAAACTGCTACACACCTGTCAAAGAGGCAATAAAGGGGAAAATTTGTCAAAATCATGATCTAAATTTAAGTTTTCTTTTAAGACATTGCTGATCAGTGATCATCAACTGTGCTATACTGATATAGGATTAAATTTATGTTGGATAACTAAACATCTCAGATGAATTAATATAAAATTCTAAATTAACTAACAAATAATGAAAACATCCCTTTTGAATAAAAAAAAAAAACAGCTATGGTGAACATAGGGATTCTTAAAATGAATTTCACAGCTTTCCCAGGCCACCACCATCATATCTTTATTGCTAGTTTTATACACTTTCTAGCAAGCCCTTGATATTGTATTATACAGACAACATGACTAGTTACATACTGATTAGCATACCATTGTTACAAAATAGTTTTTTGGCATATACAACAATTCTATAACTGTAGTATGCTAATCAGTGTGGGACTAGTCGAGTTGTTTTCCCCAAAGATTAGTCACTTTACTAATCGCATCATACCCCTAGTGAGTACAGTACAATGATTTGCAAGGACAGTGTCACTGCTGACTATGTGCAAATCTCTACATCCCTGACCATACAATATAATGCAGGTGTACATGTAGCTGGGGTAGGATCAGCCATCCCTGCACTCCAGGACATTATTAATGTGTATTTGAAGTAGATAGCAGTAATCTGTGTGATGTTAAATTGTTTGATTAGTGGGGCAATATGGCCATAATTATTGATTTGTTTGTTTATATACATTGCTTCAATATTGTGGCATTATATTCTTACACCCACCTTTGGTTGAAACGTGTATATTTATTGTATCATTTCACACTTTTGTGCTTTCTTCCACTATTTTTATTTTTTCAACTTGTTTTTATGTATATTTGTTCTTTATATTTTTTCATACTTTTCACTCCTTCACTTTTTTATATATTTCCTGTTTCTCTCAGCTCCAACACATATGTATATATGTGAATCGCATCCTCAGAATTTCTTGCATGTAATTATGTGTAGCTGTTGCAGATTGATTTGATCTGCATATAGTTGCGAGCTGATGGAACCAGTACAGGCTTGACAGAGGACAGAGAAATTGTCCGAAACGCGTTGCTTGCGGCAGCACATGCACCCACCAACTACCATCTTTTTGTGGTCTGACTTGTATCATTATAGGAATACTGACTTTATTGAAATAAACTGCAATGATTCAATACTGGAAGTTGAACCAGTTATCTATTTTTCATCACAGTTACACTATTATTTTTTAGCAAGTGCAGTCATCATTAATACAATAAAATAGACTTGTTAGAAAGGGTATAAAGGCAGAGCAAGATGGCGACCGGCAACTCTGGAATCTGTAGTGCCATGAGATTGATCAAGTTATTACAAGGGCCAGGTTTGCAGGTTGCTGGATAGATAGGCTTATCTGGCTGTCCACATACTCCCACCCATGGGTGTAGCTCATAGCATATAATGTGGCTGTTTGTTTGACCAATGGTTTGACACAGAGAGAGTAATGAACAATATTAAAGGAGACAGGTTTTTCTCCTCCACGCTAACCACGGTTCACAGAATTCCACTTTATTCCAGAGTGACACTGTAAGTAATGAGCCCCAATGAGGGAGTCAGAGACTACAAAATGCGTTGGCATTTTAGTGGTGGTGGAGTGGAATAAAGGAATTGTGTGAGCCTTGGTGTCTCTAATGGTCAGCGCGGAGAAAAAACCTGTCTCCATTAATATTATTCATCTGATTTTCCACAGGTTCTGCAGCGGCCAGTTGTTTTTGTACTTCAGGGGGTTGTGACTTGCACAACTGTACAAGGTGAGTGTGTAAGATTATACACCCCTCTGATATATCGAATTTACGGCCCTATGTGTGCTTTCTCTTGTCTTTTGTTACAGAGAGAGTGAGACAGTCTCAGGGGGGAGACAGTCCCTGGAAGGGGGCAATGTGTGGGCATGGTGGTGCAGACTGGAGACCTGCAACCGCAGAGCCAATCCTGTATGCACCCCTGGCAGCAACAGTCGAAGGTATGCTGTATTAGTTAGTGCCCAGTCGAGAAATTTTGTAATTTGATTATTATATGATGTAATGTGTGGGATCTGGGTGGCTGGCAATAAAAGTTTTATATTCCCTATATATGTGTTTGGGGTCTGGGTCACTGCCATGCTGCACTATAATGCTCAGCGTGTTACAATTTGGTGGAGTAGATCCCTACAATAGCTGAAAATCGTTGATGGAGTTTTGGGAGCATGTGGAAGGTCTCACGTTCATTATAAATATTTTCAAATTTCAATGAGATATTGATTCATCCTTTATTCAGTCCTTCCTCTTCACTTCAGCTGCTGGACTTGGGAAAAAGATTACAAGAAAATGGATACGCAAGTATACAACAACAAAGAAAATGACAAATAAAAGTACACAAGGTTTTCACTCATACGTACATATTTGCTAGAATACTTTGATGAGAACTTGGGAAGGCCATTAATGTGGGTCCTGTTCCCTGTGGTCCAAGTGTAGTATAAATAAATGAGGCATTGACCTAAAGGTATTAAACATGAGAAATGGTAAAATTATTTCTCTCATTGAACAAGTGAGTATTCAATGTATTAAAGACACAATGATAAAAGATAATTTTAGGGGGAATACTCTTAAAGTATTCAAAATATAGCATTGTAAATTTTCCACATACACGGTCAGGGTCGGTGCACCTGAGCAAGCGCTGGAACCCTAAACAAATGGGGGCCCACTCACCATTGGGGACACTGTCTGTGCCACATGCCGGATGGTGTCACCAGCCTTCTATGGCTCCCTTATGCTGTCTCCTTCCTCTGTGCGATGAGTGCAGCATCCGACTCTTGGTTGCTTATGAATAGTAATAAGCAGACAGCGATGTCACTATACTTGGCAGTGCAGGAGATCAGAACCGCTCTGCAGGTCACCTCACTGGTCCCGTCAGCGAATAGTGAAACAGCTCTGCTGTTGGCTTCTTATCATTCATAAGCCGCCAATAGTTGGACTCTGTGCTCATCGCACAGCACACAGAGGGAGAAACAGCTTACAGGGAGATGGTCATCACATGGGGGAGAGACAACACATGGGTGAAGAGACAGCACACATGGGGAAGGAAAAGTTCATGGTGGGAGAAACAGCACACAGGGTGGGAGAGACAGCACACAGGACGGGGGAGACAGCACACAGGTGTGGAGAGATAGCGCACAGGGGGGAGACAGAACATGGGAGGGAGACAGCACATAGGGAGGAGAGACAGCACACAGGGGGGGAAAGACAGTGCACAGGGGGGAGACAGCGCCTCTTCCAGAGCACAGGAGCGTAGACACATACAACCGCAATAAAAACACTAAATACTGTTAATTCTGAGTTAACCACTATACTTAAGATCACTTCCTATATGGAAAAAAGGAAACATTGACTGAAAGGATCATATGTTCATGTAAGCTTGCTATTTATACAGCTATCTTTCACAAGGGAAAGTCCCACAATATAAAGGTACAGTATAAACTACTCCTTGGGGCCCTAGCTCATTTAGCTAAGTCTACACACGTATGGCCAGTACATACATTTGACAATCCAACTGCTCCATAACTCAAGCATTATTTTTACCCCTCTGTGGCTATCTTCGGATTCCTCTAGTTCTCTAGATTGAACGTGGTCCAGCGACTCTGTGAACATGACCACTATGACGTGGTCAAAATATAAGAGCTCCCTTTGTCATCTTACTCACTAAATAAAATTGACTTTTACTTGCAATCATTTGGAATCAGTGTGCAGTGATTACTTTGAGACTACTTTGGGATTCAAGTAATTCGTTCACTTGCACCTGACACTCACCAAGTGTGTGTGGCACCCCAGTGGTCTGGTTGCCACAGTGACATTGCCTCCTTCACCATGGGTGACGTCATGCTTGGAAGCAGCAGGAGATCCCCACGTGAGGTAAACCACAGCATGTACACACAAAATCTGACTCTAGGCCTGAAGGGGGAGCTCTACACCCGATTTCAGAGGAGCTGCCCTACTTCCTGTTTCCGGCACGGAGTAGGGCTTAAAGGAGGATGTCTAAGGAGAGGGAGAGGAGTAGACGTCACATGTCTCTGCCCTATAAGACGCAGCCATTTTCCCCGTCGCCACCATTTCCTCACTGCTGCAGCTCTGTGTCAGACGGCACCACAGTGATACAGTGTCAGTAAATCAGCCAGATAGCGAGCGAATTTCAAGTTAGATAGAGAGATAGGTTTAAAGAGTAGGGGCTAGTTGTAATATTATCCTTTTGAGGGCTAGTTCATAGAAGTAGGGACAAGTTGTAATATCAGCCATTTTGAGGGCTAGGTTAAAGCAGTTCCTAGCACCTTGTTGCCAGGCAGGTGTGTGCCAGTGCTGTGCAAGTGTTTTTCACAGCATCTAGCAAAATCTAGCTCAGGCAATCCTTTTGGGCAGGTAGTGTAGAACTGCTGTGAAGAAAGCTACACCACCTGTCTTCAGTAGCCAATTTTTTACTGCAGCTAGCCCAGGCAATCTTTTTGGGCTAGTAGCAGTGTCTGGTAGTCAGCAGTGTAGCCCAGTTGTGAAGCAAGCTACACCACCTGTCTTTAGTAGCCAATTTTTTACTGCATCCTTTTGGGCTAGTCACAGTGTCTGGTAGTCCGCGGTGTAGCCCACCTGTGAAGCAAGCTATACCGCCTGTCTATATAATACCAATTTTTTACTGCATCTAGCCCAGGCAATCCTTTTGGGCTAGTAGCAGTGTCTGGTAGTCAGCGGAGTAGCCCAGTTGTGAAGCAAGCTACACCGCCTGTGTATCTAATAACAATTATTTTCTGCATCTAACCCAGGCAATTCTTTTGGGCTAGTAGCAGTGTCTGGTAGTCAGCGGAGTAGCCCAGCTGTGAAGCAAGCTACACCGCCTGTGTATCTTATAACAATTATTTACTGCATCTAACCCAGGCAATCCTTTTGGGCTAGTACCACAGTTTGTCCACTCAGCTCTGCTCGGTTTCCATCTGTGGAGCCCACTGGGAAAGGGTACTCGGTACCGGACCGGGGTATTGGTACCGAACCGGGGTACTGCTGGGGATATCAGGCGGTCTTGGTCCGGACCGTGTCCCGGGTTCCGCAAGTAATGGGGGATATTTACATGGGAGTTTGTCGTGACGCCACCCACGGGTTGTGGTCAGGGTGACCACCGCTGCTGCAGAACCTCCGGGGATGATGTTTGGCTGCTGGTTCCCTGGGGCAGAGATAGTAACAGTCTATAGATGGTGCTATGGATATTGCTGGGTAGGGGTAGTAGTAGAGATGATAGCTGCTTGTGAGGGAACACAGGATTTGAGCACAAGGATCACACAAACTCACGGTTTTGAAGTTTTCCAAGTCTTTACTGCAGATGATGTTGTTAGCAGAGTACTGTCCACAGAGTCTGTACCGGGGCCGGGTTGCTTCCACCCTGTCCGGGTCCTCAGCTTTCCTCTCCTGCGCTGTTTGTGTGGCCCTGCTGCTGCTTCAGCTAGGCTGCTGGCACTGTCTCTCCTCACAGGTACCCCCTTTGCTAGGCAACTTGAGTCTTTCCTCTGTATTTCTGATCCCGCCGTGTTGCTTCGCTGAGGTGCAGTGTAGATATATAACCTCCTCCATCCCGGTGTTTACTGTGCTGCGTGTGTCAGTCACAGTTTCGGATCTGGTATCCGGTCTGTGCGCTCCTCTGGGGTGAGTTATGAGGTAACTCAGTCTCCCAGATGTGTTCTCCTGTTTCTCTCACTCCTTCCCTCAGACCCTGGCTAGGCCTGGAAGTGGGTAGCAGGCTGTGGAGAGGCCTAAGGTAGCCCCTTTACACCACCAGTCTTTCTTCCTCAGTCCTCTCAGGAACTGCACTAACTCCAACTGACTAACTGTCACTGCCACTCTGAGGTAAACAACATTAGCTCCTCCTACCACTCTGCTCTTCCCCACTTCTTCTCCACTCCAGAATATATAGGGAAACAGCTTTACCTCCCCCTTCTGGCCTGGAGGCGCTAGTGTAGTGTTGTGGGTTGTGTGGGGAGTTAACCCTTGGTGGTGTTACTGTGGCAAATTAACCCCTGGGGTGCCACATTGGGACAGGGCCTCTGTAAGATGGGCTGCAGGAGTACGATGGTGGTTGATGGCTTACCCCCTTTCCAGCTCGTGACGACCGTCTTCTGCACCTCCATTTTCCCATTGGCCTCATAGGTGTCTGCGATCTGTGCTGCTTTATTCCCCATTTCCTCTCCCTACTATATAGGGAATCAGCTTTAGCTCCCCCTTCTGGCCTGGAGGCGCTAGTGTAGTGTTGTGGGTAGTGTGGGGAGTTAACCCTTGGTGTTGTTTTTGTGGCACTTAACCCCTGGGGTGTCACACATCCATCGTTTTTTGTGCCAACAACTACAGGGTTGCCAAATAGTTAACCTCCAAAATGAGTGGCAAAAGGCCTGCTGCTGGTGGAAAGGGGAATAGGTGTGTTGGAAAGGTAACACAGTTAGTGTCAGTGGGGTAGGTGGTAAAGCAACAGTAACATCTGCAGAAGAAAGACTATCTTCCTGCCAAACTAAGATGTCTACTTTTTTTTGTGGACAATCTGATATGATTCCGTTTTTACGGACACAACCATCACTACAAATTGTAGATGAGGCACAAAAAGAGCAGGTGCTGGAATGGATATTAAGCGCTCCATCTAGTGGGCTCTCCGCCACCTCAACTTCAACATCACAAATACTCCAGTCCTCAGAGGTGTCACCCCAATCCCACTTGCTTCCTCACAGCTCCCAAGTCTCCAGCCGCCCGTCTGAGTATGGGGTAACACAGATGGTTGAGTCTGCAGAGCTGTTCACTCATAATATAGCCTGGCAATCAGAGGTCTGTTCCAAATCTTCTGTGAGTCCAGACGAGGAAATGATCTGTACTTATGCCCAGAAGCTTTGTGAGTTGGATCCAGGCCCAGATGAAGGCTCTGAGCATAATGCAGACCCTCATTCCCAAACTGTTACTCCTGTTGGTGGAGACAATGAGGAAGATGCTGATGAGACTGAGATACCTGATTGGAACGACAACTTGACTTTTCAGTTAGGGCATGAAGAGGTTGGCTCTGAGGACGACGGGTGTGAGAACACACAGGGTGATGATGACGAAGTTGGAGATCCCACTTACTGTCAACCCACAGTCAGCCAGTCAATGAGGTCAGCAGAGGAGGTGGAGGAGGATGCTAGTAACGACGACGTTAGGTTGCGCCTTCCTGGACAGAGACGGAGTACTGGAAGCACGTCAACAACTGCATCCTCAACCACAACTCTCTAAGGGCCACTTTACACACACCAACTTATCTGTCCAACTTCTGACCAACTTGCTGGTTGCAGTGAAATCATAGAGACATTTTTACATTTGTACAGAGCCACAAAATGGAGCAATGTGTCCATGATTTCACTGCAACCAGCAAGTTGGTCAGAAGTTGGACAGATAAGTTGGTGTGTGTAAAGTGGCCCTAAGCCTTAGCTAGCCTGGGCCTTTTTTGAGATCGCAAAGGATGACCCAACTCAAGTTATCTGTAAGATTTGTCACCAAAATCTAAGTAGAGGCCAAAAAATCAATAGCTTGAGTACTTCGTGCATAAACCGTCACATGGATATGAAGCATAAGTCGCAGTGGGAAGCTCACAATGCGGCCTAGCGGGCTGAGCCAACCACTGTCTGCCCCATCAAGTGCATCCGCGGCCTCTTCATCCTCTGTGACTGTGGGGACAGCAGTAACACATGCTTTTGGATGCAGACCTTCGACTTCTTTACCCGCAACAGCCAGTGTGATTGGCAGGTCGTCAGTTCTTTTGGAAGTGTAAACACCTGCTGGTGTTAAGTGCTCTCCGACATCGAGAGCACCATCTTTGGATGAAGGCAACATAATATCTCCGACTGCACCTTCCTCACAGACCAGCAGTTTGCCGGGGACACCCTACTCAATCCCAGCATCAAATGACACGACGTTTCGGACCTCACATGGTCCTTTATCAAGGACCATGTGAGGTCCGAAACGTCGTGCCATTTGATGCTGGAATAAAGTTTAGTTGGAATAATCGCACCCCCGTTGTGAGAGACGCTGTTTCTTCTTCAATTGATTATGTGAGTATCCAGGTTGGACTCCCTGGTTTTGATACTTGCGCCCAATGGGACCATACGGGACTGTATGAAGATATAGTGGGTCCCTATAATCCTAGGTGCTGTGAACCATATCTTATCTTGACCCTACTCAATCCCGTCTCAGCACAGCAGCCAGCCTTACATCCCTCAGATGTGGACAAGTAAAAGACCATTTCCTCCTAGCCATGACAAAGCTAAGCGCTTGAATATCACCATCTGCAAGCTGTTGGCTACAGAAATGCTGCCTCTCCACCTGGTGGACACAGTTGATTTTCAAGACTTTATGTCTTTCGCAGTGCCCGAGTACCAGATGCCCAGTCTCCACTACTTCTCAAAGAAAGCTGTGCCTGTGCTACACCAGTATGTCACACACAACATCACCACTTCCTTAATAAACTCTGTGTGTGACAGGGTGCATTTCACCACAGACACTTGTACGAGTAAGCATGGACAGGAGTGGTAGGCCATGTCCACACACCTCCCCTGTAAGTATTTAGCGGTTCTCTGCTAAATACTTAGTTTTTTTTCAGAGAAGCGGAGGTGCGTGTGCACCGCTGCTTTCTGCAAATGCAGCACATGGTTACCCGATCTGTATTGTGGCAACCATTTCACACAGCAGGCTGCCTAGTGTCCGCTTAAACTGAGCGCACAGGGAAACGCTGCTAGCAGCGTTTCCCTGCCGCTCTGGGAAAGCGGACACTAGGCAGCCTGCCGTCCCCATGAGTTGTGCGTCAATCCTCTGTATGTAGAAGATCCTCCACTGCTTCTGCCTCCTCAAACTCCTCTTGGTCCTCCACCTAACTGCGCAGAAGGAATCCTGCACACCTCCTCACTATCCTGGCAGCAAGGCTTAACGGCATCAGGCGGTGATTACGTTGAAATGCCTGGGAAATATGAGTCACACAGCTGAGGAGTTGTGGTCAGCTCTGGAGACCGAGTTTCATCAATGGTTGTCTCCACTGAACCTGCAGCCAGTGAAGGCTGTGTGCGACAATCAAATAAGGAAAAATTACTTTATTTTTATAGTTGTGTTTTATTGAGTCTTATTTAAAAATCCTATGTGGATTAGTGAAAACAGTGCAACAATGCAGCAAACCTGGTGCGGCCCTTCGCTGGGGCAATGTCACACTTGTGCCTTGTATGGTTCACGTCTTGAACCTGGTTGTCCAGCAATTTTTAGCCCACTATCCCGGACTAGATGGGCTTCTGCAGAGGACACGGTCGCTATATGCTCACTTCCGCCGTTCGCATGCAGCAGCTCAATGACTTGCATCTCTACAAAAGTCGTTCGGTCTGCCAGTTCACCGGCTGAAATGCGATGTGCCGACACGGTGGAATTCAACTCTGCACATGTTGCAGCCACTGTGGCAGCACCGACGAGCCCTGGTGTAATACGTTATGATGTATAGCCTGGGCCAATGAGATCCAGAGATGGGGCAAATCACGCTGCAGTAGTGGTCTCAGATCAAGGATCTGATCTATGCACCCTTCTGCACAGTTTTGAAATGGCGACGAAGATGTTTAGCGCTGACGATGCCATCATCAGCATGACTATTCCGGTCATTTACATGCTGGAGCACACTTTAAACAGTATTCGGAGTCAGGTGGTGGGACAAGAGGAGGGGAGGAAATACAGGAGGAGTCGTATGCGGAAGGGATAACAGGATCTCCAAGGTCCAGACGGTTGGCAGCACCAAGGCTGCAGATATGGGAGGGTGAGGGAGAGGGATTAATGAGGGCGCATAGTAGCAGCCAAACTGTTGAAGAAGGTGCAGGAGCCGAGGAACAAATGGTGGACGAACTGACGATGGGCATGGGAGACTCAGAAGATGAGGGAGACCTTGATCACATTTCTGTTGTCGAGGTTGCGAGGAGAGGGCAGAGGAAGGAAGGATGATTCTTATCTCGCCGCCATCAACACAACAAGGACTTGGTCCTCCTGGATGCGCAAGACACACGAGTGCCTTCTTGCTGAACTACCTGCAACATGACCCTCGGATTGTCAGAATTTGAAGTAATGTCGACTACTCGGTTGCCACACTCATAGATCCCGGTACAAGAGTAAATTTGGCTAAATAATTCCTGCCATAGAAAGGGATTCACGCATGCAGGAGTATCAGCAAAGGCTGTTACAGAATCTTAGATCTGCTTTTCCACAAAACACCAGTGTACACATAGTGAATCTCACAGTTCTAACTTGCCAACCGCGGGACTGTCGAGTCATCACTGAAACCGTAACAGTAACACCATATCTGGTGGTAACAGCAATTTTGTGGAATCGTTTCACCAATTTTTTAGACCATCCTTTGCAAGGCCAGAGGAGACAAAAAGTCTGACACATAGTCAACGTGACTGTGGAACTGAACCCTTGCTCATTTTGGGCTTTCAATCTGGAAAAATGCCTGAGCTCGCCACTCACGCCTTGGAGATTTTATCGTGCCCTGCAGCCAGCGTTCTCTCTGAATGTGTCTTCAGCGCTGCTGGTGGTGCGCTGACAGATAAGCGCACGTGGCTGTCCAGTGAGAATGTAGACAGACTAACGTTCATCAAGATGAGCAAGTCATGGATCCGCAAGGACTTTTCTACCCCTGTGTCTTCCTCGGGAGACTAAAGGCTTGTGGATTTTTTAATGTGCTGCATGAGAGTCACCAACCATTTTAAGCTTGCAACTATAAAAATTATGCTGCCGCCAATTATGCTAACACTAGATGGTGGCCCGATTCTAATGCATTTGGTATTCTAAAATATGTATGTAGTTGACGTACTGTGACTGACAGAATTTGTTCAGTCAACGTGAGTGAACTACATATATATATATATATTATATATATAGCAGCACTATGGTATATGGTGGTACATTACAGTACATGTATAGCAGCACTATAATATATGGCGGTACATTACATTACATGTATAGCAGCACTATAGTATATGGCGGTACATTACAGCACATGTATAGCAGTACTATAGTATATGGCAGTACATTACAGTACATGTTGTGGTGATGCAACCCATGGCCGGGTGCATCACACGGGTGGTCGGTATATGGCTCTGTTCACATTATCTGGTTTTACTGTGGGTGTGCTGTGTTGAACTTACCCGGGAACACAGTGAGTTAACAGCTGAAAGTGAAAGCTGTAGACCTGACATATAGATGAGCCTGATGAGCGGCTGAGAGCAAGGTGTGCTGATTGCATAGCAGCCCAGGTGGGTGTGTCAGTGTGGGTGTGGCAGCCACGATAAAGAGCTAGCCAGGTGTCTGTGGGAGGAAATCAGTGAGAGGACAACAGACTGCAGACGAGAGATCAGTCTGAGAGGAGACGACAGACTGCAGATCAGATCAGACTGCAGGGGAGTTCAGACTGCAGAGTCCAGGGAGAGACGACAGTCAGGAGACAGAGTCAGCAGAGTCTAGAGAGACCAGAGACTGGAGATGAGAGCAGTCCAGGGCTCTGGGTGGTGCAGACGTGCAGAGGCAATCCATCCCTTTGGGACAAGAGGGGGCTTGGCCTGCTGCATGCGGTGGGTACCTGTCCCTCTAACAGTGCCTCTAATGGTGTGTGTGAACCGGTGGCTGGGAACGGGGTGTTATGGCTCCTAGAGTGTGGAAACTGTGACTGAACCAGGTGGACGCTGGTCTGGAGGTGTCTCACTACGCAGCCAGGAAGGAGCCCCTTGGGGATGCATGGCGTATCCGGGACTCAGGTTGCTAGACCTGGATCCATGCCCAGTAAGAGAGCAGTTCCCGGATGCAAGGGTGAACTGAGTTCCATGTGTGAGATGTGTTGGCTCATGTAAAAATGCCATGGAAGTATATGGGTTGGCTTAAGTAAAAGAGCCATGTATGATGTGGAGCAGTTGGGCCCGTGAGTGAATGAAAACAGAGCAGAAGCCTCTGAGAGGGAGAGGACATAGTCCTGTGAGAGTGGAGCCGTGAGGCCAGACGACAGGGGTTAATAAAGTACCAGGAGTTGGGAAGACCGGCTGACCCTGGAGGGGCTCACGAGTTTGTGTTTGGTGGAGCCGCTTGCCGCTATGCGTCGCCGTCACCAGGTCACAGCTACTGCATAATCTTCTAATTTTGAATGCGCGCTGCTTTTTGCATACGTGGTGCTCATTGGTTGCCGCTGGTAGCGGCAGCCAATAAGTGCTGGCGCACGATTTCGGCGTAAGACAGACACGATTAGGAGATTATATAGTAGCTGAATTTATGGGAGGAACATATTCAGCTCCCTCATAGAACATGAAGAACAAAACTAAGCAAATTTTAAGTTTTTACTCCAAAATAATGGCAGTGTTTACAAGAATACAAAAGATATTACAAAAGAGAAACTTTACATATATGCATGCACAGTTATTAAAATAAAAGGGATTACACTTACAGAAATCTAAACTGCTGTAGTTTGAATTCTGTAGCCCAATTCTCAGCAGTGTTTTGTGGCACCCCAGGGTTCATGTGCCACAGGAACACCACAGAGGGTTAACTCCCCCCACAACACTACACTAGTGCCTCCAGGTCAGAAGGGGGAGCTAAAGCTGCTTCCCAATATATTCTGGTGTGGACAGGAAGTGGGCAGTTCAGTTCCTAGGAGGACTGAGGAAGAAGGACCTGGGTGTAAAAGAGCTGGATTAGGCTCACCCCACGGTCTGCTGTCCAGTTCCAGGCCAAGCCAGGGTCTGAGGAACGGAGACAGGAGAAGCAGAGAAACACACCTGGGAGACCAAGTTACCCTGACCTCACCCCAGAGGAGCGCACAGAACGCATACCGGATCCGAAAATGTGCCTGACACAAATGGCACAGTGAACACCGGATTAGTGAAGGTTCCACATCTTCACTGTACCACAGCGAAGCAACACGGCAAAGGACCCGTCCAGGGTTGGAGCAACCCTGCCCCTGTACAGACTCTGTGGAGAGTACTCCGCTGAATCACCATCTCAATAAAAGACATTGAAAACTACAAAAAACGCGAGTCTGTGTGATTCTTGCACTTGGGCCCCCCTCTCCCTCACAAACTGTTTTCATCACTACTGCCCCGGGGACAAGGCTCTGCCCATGGAGAGCCATCACCTCACAGGCTGGCGTCCATCATCCTTGGAGGTTCTGCAGCAGCGGTGGTCACCCTGACCACATACCACAGGTGGCGTCACAACTTTCTCCCCTGTAAATAACCCCTAACCTTTACTTGCGGGCTCGGGACATGGTCCGGACTAAGACCGCCGTGATATCCCGTGATACCCCGGTCTGGTACCGAGTACCATGTCCCAGTGGGCTCCACAATTTGGCATCACGAACAGGATCTACTGTACCAGGTAAACCGGGTACCGTGTGCTGTGATTTATGTGAACTGCGTTATTTTTTAACTGCCGCCATTACAAAGCGCGCGACACGTGGGTAGAAAAGGGGACATGTCATCGTGGGCGGTACCCTGCAAGAGCCCGAAGCAAGCCTCCTCCTTAGTGCTGATGTCATCCGGGGGGGAAGAGAATCCCTGTCCCACCGCGGAACCTTTGGTAGGCATGCAGACGGAAGCGAAAGACCAGGAGGGTCGACATTAACTAAAGGGGCGCAAGATGTCGCAACAAGGAGATGCTGTGGAACTGGACAACATCGGAGCACCCGGCGGTGCTGCAGCACAAGGAGCAGCACCCATCATGCCGTTCCTGATGCCATACACTCCGGGAGCAATGTAGCTACCACAATACTCATGCGAGCCCAATACCCTCAATGACTTTGTTACGAAAATAAAAGCATACTATGTTATGTAGCCCCTAACAGAAGCCCAGCGTGTCGGTATGATTATTGGGCAGTTAACCGGCAATGCACAGCGGGAAGTTACATCGGACACAGACAAAGACACTGTAGAGCATCTTGTGGCTGGACTGCAAGCAGCATTTGGGTCCAATGCTAGCACACGGGCTAAAATGAGGTTCTTTGGATGCCAACAAAAGCCTAAAGAGAGCGCAAGAGATTATGCCTTAAACCTGCAGGAAGCGCTCAAAGCACTCAAATTAGCAGAACCTGCCTTAGCCCCAGGTACTGATAAAATGCTGATAGATCAGTTCATAGAGGGTCTCCAATTCCTTTCTCACAGAGGATATTTGAGCATGATGACCATCCAGAATCCCGGAATAACTTGCCCAGCTAAAAGATAGAGCCATCTGCCTCCAGCAGATAGAGGAGTCCCAGGATATAAACTCTATTTAAGGCCCTACAGCAGCACCTCAGCAGCCGGGAGCATCAGTGACATCTGCCATTTAGGGATTGCTGCTGACTGCAAAGAGCCTATCTCTAATGAGGCCCTCAACCAAAAGCTAGATGCCCTGACGGACACTGTTGTTTCCATGGCTAAAGTCATCAAGAAGCTGCGTGGATCCAAGCCTGCACCCAAGATTGAGTTGACGACCAATAAAGAGGATGTCCCATGGATGATGCCCAGGAAGTACCAAGCGACGAGAGGAAGACCCAGTGACTGCTATCAGCCGGATGGACAGCCAATTTACCACCGTTGCAAGGAGTCAGGTCACTTTGCCCGGGAATGTGCTTTAAATGAGGATCCCCTGGGAATGCGGGCCGCTCCTCAGGTATAAATTCTCAAGGTCCTGCAGCCTGGTATGACAAGTCCGTGGGAGGACGTCCAGTCATCCCTATCATGTTGGATGGCATTCCCTTCAGCTCCTTGTTGGATACCGGGTCCCAGATAACATCAATTCCACATGTTCTCTACAAGAGGTACTGGGCTGATTCAGACATTATTAGTGGTCCATCTAACGTTACATTGAATATATGGGCTAGCAATGGTGAAATAATACCACAAGTTGGGTTCAGAGAAATGACCATTCAGATTGGGAAGGTAGAATTGAAGAATCAGGGTATTATTATTGGAGATGTTGACCGGCAAGAACGTGAACCAGTAATGTTGCTCGGAATGAATGTAATTGAAAATTGTTTTTCTGAGGTAATTACTGTCTTACAGCAGATCACCGACACTGCCAGAACCAGACAATAGAGACTCCTACAAAAGGAAATAAAAGCCTGATGCTGAAACAACAGGTAGAAATATCAGGAGGTGAAATTGGCAGTGTAAGGGTAAGTGATCTGATACCCATTGTAATACCTCCCAAAACTGAAATGTTGGTCTGGCGTACAGCCGCAATAGGCATTAAAGGGCGAGACTATCAAGCCCTGGTAGAACCCGTGTACTCAGACAGTAGGCCCACTATACTGACGGCCAGAGGAGTAGTTGTATTACACCAGGGAAGAGTGCCATTACACCTTCTAAATTGCAGGGAAGATGAGGTCACCGTACCGAAGTATGCTACCATGGCTAAATTATTTACGGTTGATAACAATGCCATCACAGCCCTTGAACCCGTCAAGTCAGGCGGATGACAATGGCTCAAGGGAAAAGCTGGAGGATTGGTGCCAAAAACTACACGTGGGTACCAGTTCTAAACCTCCCCATCAAAAGCATGGAGTATATTGGGTAGTAAAAGAATACAGCAGATATTCAGCAAACATCCGTTAAATTTTGGGCAAATTAAAGGGATAGAGCACACTATTCCCATAGGTAACCATCAGCCTATAAAAGAGAGGAATAGACCATTACCACCTGCTCATTATCAAACCACCAATGACATGCTCAAAGAGATGAAAACTGCAGGTGTAATAAGAGACAGTTGTAGTCCCGGGGCAGCACCTTTAGTGTTGGTTAAAAAGAAGGACGGGACCATGAGAAAGTGCGTAGACTACCGGCAGTTCAACCGCATTACACACAAGGATGCATACCCATTACCTAGGATTGAGGAGCCATTAGCCGCATTAAAATCTGCTAACTACTTTTCTACCCTAGAACTGACTAGTGGGTATTGGCAAGTTTCTGTGGCGGAGGCTGACAAGGAGAAGACAGCGTTTACTATGCCGATGGGCCTCTGTGAGTTCAATTGTATGCCGTTTGGACTCTGCAACGCACCCGGTACCTTCCAACGCCTGATGGAGAGCTGCCTACGACATAAGAACTTTTAAACTGTCCTCCTGTACCTGGATGATGTCATAATCTACACCAAGACATATGAACAACATCTAGAAGACCTGGCAGAAGTGTTGGAAGCCTTGTCCGGAAACGGCATGAAGATCAAGCCATCCAAGTGCCACCTTCTCAAGCCAAAGGTGCAGTACCTAGGACATGTCGTGGGTTCAGAGGGAGTAGCACCGGATCCTGATAAAGTGACAGTGATAAGGGATTGGCCAAGACCCACTAACGTGAAAGAAGTGAGGCAATTCCTGGGACTAGTGGGCTATTATAGAAGATTTATCAGATGGTTCACGAAGTTATCAGCTCCCCTACAAGACATCCTGGTAGGACAGTCAAAAAGGTCTTCAACTCGTAATCCCCCTTTCCAGTGGAATGACGAGAGGGAAGAGTCCTTCAAAAAGCTAAAGTGGGCGCTGACAGGAGAGGAGATCCTGGCGTATCCGGATTACCATCTACCCTTCATTCTGTAAACGGATGCCAGCAACGTGGGACTGGGAGCAGGACTGTCACAGAAGCAAGGAGGCAATGAGAGAGTTATTGCCTTTGCAAGCAGGAAACTCCAATCTACGGAAAGAAACCCTGAGAATTACAGTTCCTTAGTTAGAACTACTGACAGTAGTTTGGCTGTAACCGAATGTTTCAAGCACTACCTGGCAGCTGCAGAATTTACCATCTACATTGATAACAACCTACTGACCCACCTGGACTCAGCAAAATTTGGTGCGTTGGAGCAGAGATGGATAGCCCAAGTGTCTAACTATAATTTTGTCATCAAATATAGGGCAGGCCGCAAGAACGGGAATGCAGAAGCCTTATCCAGGATGCCACACCTGAAAGACGTGGAAGAGGAACCGGAGGGGCTGGAAGAAATTGAATTACCGGCCTTTCACCGTTTTAAGGTAGAACAGTATCAACCTGGCATTTACCAAAAACAGCAGGAGGCAAATCTCAACCCGTTAGTGCACCATGGATGGGCTGACACCCAGGATAGCGACCCAGCTGTGAAGCTAGTGACAGAACTGCTTACACAACAAGGTGCCTACCCTAAACAAAATGCTCCAGCTGAGACCCAACAACTCTGGAAAGAAAGAAGCAAGTTGTTCCTATATCAAGGGAAGCTCTGCAGAAGGCACAGCAACCCTGAAACACATGAGTTGGTCTGGCAGATTATCGTACCCAAGAGAGACGTCAAAATGGTCTACCACGACGGTGCAGGTCATTTTGGATGGAAGAAGTTGGAAGTGCTCTTAAGAAAGAGATTCTACTGGGTTGGCATGAGAAAATCAATTGAAGATTGGTGTAGAAAATGTGGCCCGTGCAACCTCAGAAGAAAGGATCAACAGAGTCAGAGAGCCCCACTCCAGTCCATAGTAACTAAGCAACCACTTCAGTTAGTTGTGTTAGACCACGTCAAGTTGTCACCAAGCCGGTCAGGCTATGTCTATGCCTTAACCATCGTGGACCATTACTCTCGCTTCTTAGTAGTGGTATCCGTCAAGGACCTGACAGCGAAGACAGCTACAAGAGCATTTCAGACACATTTCTGCAGACCTCATGGCTACCCAAAACTTTCTTAATTTTTCTAAATTTGTGTTTCTGAGTATATCTTTACTCCCTTCTTGTTCCATTATAGGTTGAACTAGTTCTAAAATAGAACATACACTGGTTAGTGGGGATGGATGGGTGTTAGTGCTATCTAAAGTTGGGTTAACTTCCAATAGCGGTGTTTGCAAACCAGCCAACTCTATCACAGAGCCGACCATCTCAGACCCCAGGACAACTAGTTCAACCTATAATAGAACAAGAAGGGAATAAAGATATACTCATAAACATAATTTTAGAAAAATTAAGAAAGGATATAGGGTCGGCCATACTAAAAGGTTAAAAAATAACACATTTTTTTCAGATAGCCCTGGGACGACACCCAAAAAGAAAAAGGCTAAACGGGGGTGCAGAGGGGGGAAAAAATGCAAACAAAGAAAAAGGAGAATTACAGAACCCCAAAAAAAAATAGAGCCAGGGGTAGATAGTCCTGCACATGAAAAAACGGGAATATTTAATCTTTCAAAACACACACTTACTGCAGAAGTTTCTCTACTCGAAAAAGGGTTAATATTTTGCCCAAATGCGAAATTAGATACTTTTGAATTATATTTAGATCTCAATGAATTTATTAGAAAAATAACTATCAAGAGACACTTCTTACTGGAAAAGAGGGGCAAATTAGATGTAATAAAAGAAAGTATCCTCAGGATAATGAAACTCCCACCACCATCCCCCCCACTACCAACATGTATTGGTAAAAGGAGGGAACAAAAACATTTACCCTCTACACCACAAGGGTCCACACATTGGGACCTTCCAGCAAGTGGTGTTGAAGGAATTACACTCTTTCTCACATTGACTTGGAGCGAAAGTGCAGACGGAAGTAAGTGTGTGACTTGTGATTCAGTGACTTTGGATTCAGGGAGTTTGGTAGGGAGGACTTACTGAATTGCAGGTTGTAATTTATTAATACTTTGCATTTCTTTTTACTTATCATTTCAGTCTGGTGCAATCCCCATTAGGAAATAAGCTCCATAATTGACAATGCCATCCGGTGTACATCTAGCCACATGTATGCAATCCTTGAACA
Organism: Allobates femoralis; assembly: GCA_033576535.1. Lineage (NCBI taxonomy): Eukaryota > Metazoa > Chordata > Amphibia > Anura > Aromobatidae > Allobates > Allobates femoralis. The sequence goes on from JARQOC010000004.1 coordinate 468,677,911, forward strand.
GCCGGTCGAGGGTGCATACTGCTGTGTGAGATGTGAGTATGTTGTGCATTTGGAAGCCCAGATACTGGATCTAAATGAACAATTGACAATGCTGAGATCCATAGACAATATGGAAAGGAGTCTGCTGCTCACTGAACAGTTGCTCAATGGGATAGATGTGGGGGAGGATGGTAGTATGGAGCTGCAGGACCGTGAGGTAGCTAGCTGGGTGACAGTTAGAAGGCGGGGTAGAGGGAAGGGTGCCAGGGAGGCTAGTCCTGATCTGGCACACCCCAATAAATTTGCTATGTTGGCACATGAGGGGGATGTGAGTTCAGATACAGCACTGCTGCAGCAGGGCATGACCTCTGAAAGCCAGAGGAGTGTCTGCTCCAGTAAGGGGGGAAACAGGAGAGAAGGGCAGGCCAGACAGGTGCTGGTAGTGGGGGACTCAATTATTAGGGGAATAAATAGGGCAATCCATCGAACAGTGTGCTGCCTACCTGGCGCTCGAGTACGGCACATCGCTAATTGGGTTGACAGATTACTGGGAGGGGCTGGTGAGGACCCAGCGGTCATGGTGCACATTGGCACAAATGACAGTTAGAGGTAGGTGGAAGGTCCTTAAAGATGATTTCAGGGAATTAGGCTGCAAGCTTAAGGCAAGGACCTCCAAGGTAGTATTCTCTGAAATACTGCCTGTACCACGTGCCACACCAGAGAGGCAACGGGAGATTAGGGAGATACATAAGTGTCTCAGGAATTGTGTAGGAAGGAGGGGTTTGGGTTCCTGGAGAACTGGGCCGACTTCTCTGTTGGCTACAGGTTCTATGCTAGGGACTGGCTGCACCTCAATGGGGAGGGTGCAGCTGTGCTGGGGGAGAAAATGGCTAGAAGGTTGGAGGAGTGTTTAAACTAGGGATTGGGGGGGGAGGGTATTCATTGTATAGGAGGGGATGATGGTGTAAATAGTAACCTGGGCACAAGTAATAAAATTGGGGGTGGCATGGGGGGTGGGGTTAGAACAGTCAATGTAGTAGGAAGGAATAGAGGTAAAGAGAGATGCATAAAGTGCATGTACACTAATGCCAGAAGCCTCACCAACAAAATGGAGGAATTAGAATTGATTTTGTTGGAAAATAATTAAGACATGGTGGGGATTTCGGAGACATGGCTGGACGAGAGCCATGACTGGGCTGTTAATTTACAGGGCTATTGTCTGTTCAGAAATGACCGTACAAATAAGCGAGGAGGAGGTGTATGTTTATACGTAAAATCATCCTTAAAACCCATCCTGTGTGATAATATAGGTGAAACTAATGGAAATGTAGAGTCCCTGTGGGTGGAGATAAGGGGAGGGGGAAAAAATAATAAATTACTGATAGGGGTTTGTTATAAGTCCTCAACAATAATGGAAGTGGAGGAGAATATCCTCATAAATCAAATAGATGAAGCAGCGACTCGGAGAAGTCATTATTATGGGGGACTTCAACTACCCTGAAATACATTGGGGATCAGAAACCTGCAGTTCCAGCAAAGGTAATAGGTTTTTGAAAACTATGAGAGACAATTACCTTTCACAACTAGTTCAGGACTCAACAAGAAGGGGGGCACTGTTAGACCTAATATTACCAACAGGCTGGACCGCATATCAAATATACAGGTTGGAGGTCACTTGGGTAATAGTAAAGGATACTTGAAAACTTATTATGTTATGATCACTAAGATGTGTAGTAGAGGGGCTACAAGGACACTAAACTTCAGGAAGGTAAATTTCCAACGGTTAATTTTCTGTATTTATTTAATGCTTCATCACTACCTACTTGCTTTAATTCCCTAAATGCTTTCTTTTTGTCACTTATTGCACCTCTTACCGCTTTATTTAGCCATAGTGTTTTCCTCCTATTTCTAGCATGCTTATTCCCATAGGGTATATATTGTGCACAGGTCCTATTCAGGATGCTAATAAACATCTTCCATTTGCTGTGTACTTTTATGTCTCAGGACATTGTCCCAGTTTATTGCACTAAGATCATCATCTTAGTGCAATAAACTGGGACAATGTCCTGAGACATAAAAGTACACAGCAAATGGAAGATGTTTATTAGCATCCTGAATAGGACCTGTGCACAATATATACCCTATGGGAATAAGCATGCTAGAAATAGGAGGAAAACACTATGGCTAAATAAAGCGGTAAGAGGTGCAATAAGTGACAAAAAGAAAGCATTTAGGGAATTAAAGCAAGTAGGTAGTGATGAAGCATTAAATAAATACAGAAAATTAAATAACATCTGTAAAAAGCAAATCAAGGCAGCAAAGATTGAGACAGAGAGACTCATTGCCAGAGAAAGTAAAAATAATCCAAAATATTTTTTAACTACATGAATAGTAAGAAACTAAAAAATGATGGTGTTGGCCCCTTTAAAAATAGTCTGGGTGAAATGGTGGATGAGGATGAGGAAAAAGCCAATATGCTAAATGACTTTTTTTCAACAGTATTTACACAACAAAATCCCATGACAGACAATATGATCAGTGATAACAAAAATTCTCAATGAAATGTAACCTGCTTAACCCAGCAGGAAGTACGGCATCGTCTAAAAATCTCTAAAATTGACAAATCCCCGGGCCCGGATGGGATACACCCCAGAGTGCTGCAGGAATTAAGTACTGTCATAGATAGACAATTATTTTTAATATTTAAAGATTCCATAATAACAGGGTCTGTACCACAGGATTGGCGTATAGCAAATGTGGTGCCAATATTCAAAAAGGGGACAAAAGCTGAACTTGGAAATTATAGGCCAGTAAACTTAACCTCTACTATGGGTAAAATCCTAGAGGGTTTTCTAAGAGATGCTATACTGGAGTATCTGAAGAAAAATAACCTCATGACCCAATATCAACATGGTTTTACGAGGTACCGTTCCTGTCAAACTAATCTGATAGCAAAGTATTCACTGATCTCAGGGAGACCAGTCCAAGAAAACACTGCGGGCAGCTGGCTAAAGCGCTCATAGTGAATTCCTAGGCACATTGCCCCCTGGGAAATATGAATGTGTTTGAGCGCTTTAGCCAGCTGCCCGCAGTGTTTTCTTGGACTGGTCTCCCTGAGATCAGTGAATACTTTGCAATCTTGGTCTACTAGGCCTTGCTCCCACCTAGCCAGAATCCTACTCCACACTGATGAGGGGCAACACCCCGAAACAGCTGTATGTGGATGGATACTTGGCCTTGGTATTCCCTTGTCATATCTGTAAACTTGTAAAAGAGTTGGATATTGACTTAAAGGGCCACTTCATATGGTGGTTATGGTGTTCTCCGCAAGGAGCCACCCCTTGGCTGGGTCCTTCCCTGGAGGGATATATGGCTAGTTCTGTGTTTGAGACTCCTAACAGAGGCTCCACAGACTCTAATTGCATATTCATATTTCCCAGGGGGCAATGTGCCTAGGAATTCACTGTGTTTGAGCGCTTTAGCCAGCTGCCCGCAGTGTTTTCTTGGACTGGTCTCCCTGAGATCAGTGAATACTTTGCAATCTTGGTCTACTAGGCCTTGCTCCCACCTAGCCAGAATCCTACTCCACACTGATGAGGGGCAACACCCCGAAACAGCTGTATGTGGATGGATACTTGGCCTTGGTATTCCCTTGTCATATCTGTAAACTTGTAAAAGAGTTGGATATTGACTTAAAGGGCCACTTCATATGGTGGTTATGGTGTTCTCCGCAAGGAGCCACCCCTTGGCTGGGTCCTTCCCTGGAGGGATATATGGCTAGTTCTGTGTTTGAGACTCCTAACAGAGGCTCCACAGACTCTATTTGCATATTCATATTTCCCAGGGGGCAATGTGCCTAGGAATTCACTGTTTTTGAGCGCTTTAGCCAGCTGCCCGCAGTGTTTTCTTGGACTGGTCTCCCTGAGATCAGTGAATACTTTGCAATCTTGGTCTACTAGGCCTTGCTCCCACCTAGCCAGAATCCTACTCCACACTGATGAGGGGCAACACCCCGAAACAGCTGTATGTGGATGGATACTTGGCCTTGGTATTCCCTTGTCATATCTGTAAACTTGTAAAAGAGTTGGATATTGACTTAAAGGGCCACTTCATATGGTGGTTATGGTGTTCTCCGCAAGGAGCCACCCCTTGGCTGGGTCCTTCCCTGGAGGGATATATGGCTAGTTCTGTGTTTGAGACTCCTAACAGAGGCTCCACAGACTCTATTTGCATAAACTAATCTGATAAGCTTCTATGAAAAAGTAAGTTCTGGACTGGACCAAAGAAATGCAGTGGATGTGGTGTATATGGACTTTTCAAAAGCTTTTGATACGGTGCCACACAAAAGGTTGATACATAAAATGAGGGCAATGGGGATAGTGGAAAATATGTGTAAGTGGGTTAGTGATAGGAAACAAAGGGTGGTTATTAATGGAACACACTCAGAATGGGTCACAGTTAACAGTGGGGTAACCACAGGGGTCAGTTTTGGGTCCGCTTCTATTTAATATATTTATTAATGACCTTGTAGGGGGCATACAGAGTAGAATCTCAATATTTGCAGATGACACTAAACTCTGCAGGGTAATCAATACAGAGGAGGACAATTTTATATTACAGAAGGATTTATGTAAACTAGAAGCTTGGGCTGATAAATGGCAAATGAGCTTTAATGGGGATAAATGTAAAGTCATGCACTTGGGCAGAGGAAAAAAAAAGGTATAATTATGTGCTTAATTTTAAAACACTGGGCAAAACTATCAATGAAAAAGACCTGGGTGTATGGGTAGATGACAAACTCACATTTAGTGGCCAGTGTCAGGCAGCTGCTGCAAAGGCAAATAAAATAATGGGATGCATTAAAAGAGGCATAGATGCTCATGAGGAGAACATAGTTTTACCTCTATACAAGTCACTAGTGTGACCACACTTACTGTGTACAATTCTGGTCTCCGATGCATAAGAAAGACATAGCTGAACTAGAGCGGGTCCAGAGAAGAGCGACAAAAGTCATTAGAGGACTAAGGGATCTGCAATACTAAAACAGGTTATTAAACTTGGGGCTATTTAGCTTGGAAAACGAAGGCTTAGGGGTGATCTTATAATAATGTATAAATATATGAGGGGACAGTACAGAGACCTTTTTAATGATCTTTCTACTCTTAGGCCTGAGACTGGGACAAGGGGGCATCCTCTACGTCTGGAGGAAAGAAGGTTTAATCATAATTACAGACACGGATTCATTACTGTAAGAGCAGTGAGACTATGGAACTCTCTGCCACATGATGTTGTAATGAGTGACTCACTACTAACATTTAAGAATGGCCTGGATGCCTTTCTTGAAAACTATAATATTACCAGTTATATATACTAGATTCTTTGATAGGGCGTTGACCCAGGGAATTAGTCTGATTGCCATATCTGGAGTCAGGAAGGAATTTTTTTCCCCAATGTGGAGCTTAGTGTTGCCACATGGGATTTTTTTGCCTTCCTCTGGATCAACATGTTAGGCTATGAGTTGAACTAGATGGACTTAAAGTCTTCCTTCAACCTTAAAAACTATGTTACTATGTATTATAAAAAAAAACGATGATCTAACTTTTGAAGAGAGAGAAGCAATAACTTCTCTAAAAACAAATACCAATATAGTGATAAAAAATGCTGATAAAGGGGGGGGGGGTTAGTAATAATGGATAGGGAGTGGTATATAGGGGAGGGTTTGAGAATCCAGGGTGACCGTGACTACTACTCCAGTCTGAAATCTGACCCTTCTGTATCAATATTCCTAATATATAATGGGCTGATCAAAAGGGCCTGGGAGTTGGGAATTCTTAATGAGGAAGAAAAAAGATTCCTAGATATCCCCAAATATAGGATCCCTTTCTTTTATTTTTTGCCAAAATTACATAAGGATACAGTTAACCCCCCTGGGCGTCCTATCATTTCGGTAATTCAATCAATAACGGCCAGTTTAAGCCATCACATAGATTTGTTTTTGCAAAAATTTGTCATCAATTTAGATTCATATCTAAAAGATTCATCTGAGCTGATCAGACTTTTGAGAAACGCATGTCCATTTAACAACTGTCTCTTAATTACGATGGATGTCACTTTGTTATACAGTAATATTCCACACAATTTAGGGATACAGGCAATCGAACGGTTCTTAAAATCTGACGAATCCTTACCTGAGGAACAATGTTCCTTTATTTTGGCAGCGATTTAATTTATTTTAGATAACATTTTCACGTTTGAAGGTGCCTTTTATAGGCAGATTAGGGGCTGTGCGATGGGGACGCGATTTGCACCCAGCTATGCTAACCTGTACATGGGTTGTTTTAAGTCCATCCTCATCGCACAGTCCCATTCTGCTGGAGGCCACATAAAGTTTTATTGACGTTACATCGATGATTTATTCCTGATTTGGAATGGTTCCAGGGCTGAGGCCTTGACCTTCATAGAGGGACTTAATATCAACCCTTGGGGGTTACAACTCACAGCAAATATTTCTGACACTACCATTCAGTCCCTTGACCTCCAGATTGCCCTTGACCAGCTGGAGAGAGTGTCCACATCCACGCATTTCAAGCCTGTTGATGTCAATAGTTATCTCAGGTTTGACAGTGGACACCTCCCCAGCTGGATCAAAAATATACCCTATGGGCAATATTGGAGGATCAGGAAAAATAGTTCAAATGATGTAGACTTTATCAAGGAATCAAGGATTCTGAGACAGAGATTTAGAAAGGCAGGCTACCCCCAAACCATCTTGGCCGATGCCTATTCAAAAATGAAATCACTGTCTCAAGATAAGTGTTTAGACAAAATTGCAGCACAGCAAACCATTGGCGATACGAAATCAAGTGATGTAAGGTTAATTACAACTTATAACCAATCACGAATGGGAGTCAAAAGTTAGTTGATAAATATTGGTTTATATTAAGAGCCGATCCCATCTTAAGCAAATGTATATCTGACAAACCCCACATTATTTATAGAAGAAGCAAAAGTCTAAAAGATATGGTTTCACGGAGTAACACAGAATTGAAAATGATAGGAAAGAGGGATGAAACGGTATTAGGGGGAAACCCTGGCTGCTACATGTGTAAGTCGGCAAAATGCCTTTGTTGCAAAATGATCGTATCGGGCACCACAGAGTTCCGCTCCCATACCACAGATGAGACCTTTAAAATAAGACACCATTTAGACTGTCAATCCTCATATGTGGTTTACATGCTTTCATGCCCCTGTAATTTGCAGTACGTGGGTCGTACAATTCAGTGTGTGCATACAAGGATGAATAAACATCGCCAAAACATAAAAAATGGATTCATGCAACATAGCATCTCTAAACATTACTGCCTATATCACCAAAAGGGTCCCTCATACCGTACAGGATAGGTATAATGCCCTCATTAAAAAAGAAAGCTATTGGATATACAAGGTGGGTACATTATATCCAGAGGGTCTAAACCTATCCATTGAAAACTTGGCAAAATAATTTTCATGAAAAAGTGATATGTGTACACGATATTATCAGGTTACATGGTTAAATATGCTGATTAATTTGTTCCTTTTTTTATTTTTTAACCATTATTATGATTATTATTTTTTTTTATTATTTTATTTTTATTATTATTATTTTATATATATATATATATATATATTTTTATTTTTTTTTTATTTTATTTTATATAATATTTTTGTATTTTTTAGATTATAGACGTCAGTAGAAGCTTTAGGTGAAACGAAGGTAAAAGAGAAAATATATATATAAAAAATTCTATATGAGATTTTTTGAGAATTTTTTAGATTAATGTGTTTGAGATTTTATTATAGTAGAAAAATTGTGCATGATTTTAATTCTGAGTGTTTCTCTTAATGATTTTATTGATCATATTTTTTATTTTAATTAACAACGTATGAATTGTAGTGTTTTTTTCCACGATTTTAGGGTGATTCCATAGCATTGTAAACTTTAAAATAATTTATTTATAACTAGATGGCGGCCCGATTCTAAAGAATCGGGTAGTCTAGAATCCATATATAGTTTATTTACTAATAGTTAGGGGAGTGGGGTGAAATGAATTGTGTGTATACTGGTGGCTCAGTGGGTAGCAGAGTATACGATGGCTCAGTGGTTAGCAGAGTATACGGTGGCTCAGTGGTTAGCAGTGAGTGCGGTGGCTCAGTGGATAGCAGTGAGTGCGGTGGCTCAGTGGTTAGCACTGCGTGCGGTGGCTGAGTGGTTAGCAGTGAGTGCAGTGGCTCAGTGGTTAGCAGTGAGTGCGGTGGCTCAGTGGGTAGCAAAGTATACGGTGGCTTAGTGGTTAGCAGTGAGTGTGGTGGCTCAGTGGTTAGCAGTGAGTGCGGTGCCTCAGTGGTTAGCAGTGAGTGCGGTGGCTCAGTGGTTAGCAGTGAGTGCGGTAGCTTAGTGGTTAGCAGTGAGTGCGGTGGCTCAGTGGTTAGCAGTGAGTGCGGTGGCTCAGTGGTTAGCAGTGAGTGCGGTGAGATTGGTCAGCAGAGTGGCGTGGGCAGAGTTGTCAGCGCAGCGGCGTGGGCAGAGTGGTGAGTGCAGCGGCGTAGGCAGAGTGGTGAGTGCAGCGCCGTGGGCAGAGTGGTCAGCACACACATACATACATACATACACACACACAGACAGTTGGCTATAGTTAGCACCGACCCTGCGTCTTCTCTGGCGACTGGAGACTGATTTGAGATGTCGGGGCCCGAGGACGACTGGATCGAATATGGCGTCCAGGAAGTTTAGCGAGACTTTTTGGACGCTATATTGGATCCAGTAGTTCGGGGGTGGCGACATGTCGACTGAGGATGTAGGCGGCTGATGCAGGGCCGGTGGTAAGTATAGCGGGGTGTGTGTGTGTATGTGTGCGGACAAAGTGAGGGAAGTGCGGACAAAGTGAGGGAAGTGCGGACAAAGTGACGGAAGTGACTACATACACACATATATACAGATACTGTACATTGCATATGGAGGGGTGAGGAGAGCGGAGACTGGAAGGGTGAGGAGAGGTGAGGACAGGGGAGGCTGGAGGGGTGAGGAGAGCGGAGGCTGGAAGGGTGAGGAGAGGTGAGGACAGGGGAGGCTGGAGGGGTGAGGAGAGGTGAGGACAGGGGAGGCTGGAGGGGTGAGGAGAGGTGAGGACAGGGGAGGCTGGAGGGGAGAGCGGAGGCTGGAGGGGAGGCGGAGGCTGGAGGGGAGGGCGGAGGCTGGAGGGGAGAGCGGAGGCTGGAGGGGAGAGCAGAGGCTGGAGGGGAGAGCAGAGGCTGGAGGGGAGAGCGCAGGCTGGAGGGGAGAGCAGAGGCTGGAGGGGAGAGCGCAGGCTGGAGGGGAGGGCGGAGGCTGGAGGGGAGGGCGGAGGCTGGAGGGGAGAGGGGAGGCTGGAGGGGAGGGGAGAGGGGAGTCTGGAGGGGAGGGAGGAGGGTGGAGGGGAGAGCGGAGGCTGGAGGGAGAGTGGAGGCTGGAGGGGAGAGCGGAGGCTGGATCGGAGGGTGGAGGGCGGAGGCTGGAGTGGAGGGCGGAGGCTGGAGTGGAGGATGGAGGCTGGAGGGGAGAGCGGAGGCTGGAGGGGAGATTTGGAGGCTGGAGGGGAGGGGGGAGGGCGGAGGCTGGAGGGGAGGGCGGAGGCTGGAGGGGAGAGCGGAGGCTGGAGGGGAGAGGGGAGGGCGGAGGCTGGAGGGGAGAGCAGAGGCTGGAGGGGAGAGCGGAGGCTGGAGGGGAGGGCGGAGGCTGGAGGGGAGGGCGGAGGCTGGAGGGGAGAGCGGAGGCTGGAGGGGAGAGGGGAGGCTGGAGGGGAGAGGGAGGCTGGAGGGGAGAGCGGAGGCTGGAGGGGAGGGGGAGGCTGGAGGGGAGGGGAGGGTGGAGGCTGGAGGGGAGAGGGGAGGCTGGAGGGGAGAGCGGAGGCAGGAGGGGAGAGGGGAGGCTGGAGGGAGAGGGGAGGGCTGAGGCTGGAGGGGAGAGCGGAGGCTGGAGGGGAGAGGCGTACCTGGGGTGCCGGAGCGCTGCAGCACCCACAGCTCCATGGGGTGCAGGGACATGAGCCACAGGTTGAGGCCGCTGAAGATGCCGGACAGGGAGAGCAGCAGCGCGATGATGATTGGCTGCAGGCACACGGGCAGCAGCGACCTGTGGTCCTCCAGCACCCGCAGACGGGCGTCCGGGCCCGGGTGCAGCGTCCAGGGCAGCCCGCGGCCCCGCCGGGAGCACAGCGCGTACAGCCGGGAGCTCTGGGTGGTCCACAGCGCCGCCGTCCTGGCCGCCTCCGTGACATTGAAGGCGGCAGAGTCCCGCACCAGGTCCCGGGTGTCCCGCAGGCAGCTGTGGTGAAGGCGATGAGGTGGTCGCTGTCCGCCCCTGCCCCCCCCCCGCTAGGTACGGTAGTGGGTGGAGGGGAGAGGCTGGAGGGCGGACGGAACGTTCCTCCGCCGCTCCCTGTAGCCGGGGGACCCTGCACTGTCGCCGGCCCCGGAGCGATGGATCCGAACAAAGCCACGGAAGTGGCGAACAAAGCCACGGAAGTGGCGCCGTATGCGACGGAAGTCGCTACGGCAATTATATAATAGATTGTTTATGTGCAATATGCTATAGCTTTTTTAAGCATGCCATATGCTATAGTGAAGTAAAGGTTAAATGACTTGAAACTAATTGCTTGTCCATGATTGGTTGTGAATTTACTAACATCTATATAATGTCATTTCCCTGGTCTTTTGTAACTCCCACCTGATGACGATGGCGTGCCGCCATTGAAACGCGTTGTGTAATAAAAGCTGAGTGTAATTAATAACCCCCTGGGTCCTCCTGTATGAGCGCTCCTTAAAACACAAATTTCTTTCTGCACATACATTGTCTTTCGTGTAACCTAGAAGAGTTCGGCCTTCACCTGCTCGGTGTCCCTTAAAATAATGAAAAGAATTAATATTTTCCTGCCACTTCCCCTTTTAGACTGCTCTATGGAGGCAGGATCTCTAGGTCCTACTACATGCGTAGCTTGACAGTCTCCTCTTCTGCCTGTGTCCCAAAGGACCTTCTCCGATTTGGGCCCAGAGATGGGGGTCTCTGCGAGGTCTTTCAGCACCCCCAGGACAGTCATTCTCTGAGATGACAGTCTGAAACCCCTGGCTAGAGGGAGCCAGAAGAGGCGCAGAGGCCCCGACATCACAGGAACCATCTTGGACCTGTTCTGGGTCAGCAGTTGGTTCGGTTATCCTTCTACCAGTTGAGGGGCAAATGTGGGCCCTGCATTCCCAGTACTCAGGCTGCGGGTGACAGCGACTAGGAAGGCTGTCTCCCCAGGGGATAACAACACCTTCTGATTGGCCTGACTGGTCAGGGACACAGCTTTACGAGGGCGTGGCTTTGGAACTCATGCAGACCAGACGTGTTTAGCTCGAGCTCCTGCTTCTCAGCCTGAAAAAACCAACTGGATTTCTTCCTAAGGGGAGAATTCCATACATACCAACCAAGATCTATCTGGACCAGCACTAAGAACCTCCTGGACCATCTGGACATCTTTTTCTGGACCCCTTTGCCTCTCTGGACTTCCACACTAGAAGATCTCCCTGGAACTCTATTGCTTCCCCTTCTCCTTGGCTTCATCTACTCCTGGACCCTTCCCTGGATCTCTCAACCAACTTCTCTGGGCTTCCTCCCGGTTCCGTGAGCCCTCAAAACCCTGGGACCCGCTCCAAGCCTTTTCCCGCCATTCCAGGGCTTTCCCGCGTCTCCCGCCGTTGCCGCGGCTGAGCGGTGGTCCCGGGAGCTCCCTCAGCGACAGCTGCCATCACCCGACTTCGGGACATACCCGACGCTTCTACAGGTGAGGAAACCCCTGGGGAGTCCAGGCAGGAGCCGGTGAATCTTTCCCCAACTGGGATCCCTTTATTGTATACAGTCAACGGCTGCTTTCGTTCTCCATGCGGCTCTCCCCTCAATGATGGGCCCTCTACAGATCTGAAGATTGCCTCATTCAACATCCAGATTAGGTGAGAAACTTCCCGGTTCCTTGTCGTTCTTCCGGAGCCTTCCCGGCACTTAGATTTCTATGGATGACTCAGCATTCTTTTTCCCGCCATTTTTGTAGCTACATTGCTTAACTAAGAGCGGTTATACCAACCGCCGGCGGCAGAGGGCGCTAGTCTTCCTCTTTTTTTTTTCCCGCCATTATTGTAATTGCATTGCATAACTAAAAGCGGTTATACCAACCGCCGGCGGCAGAGGGCGCTAGTCTTCCTCTTTTCTTTCCCGCCATTCTGTAACTGCATTATATAATTGGTAGCGGTCATAGCAACCGCTGGCGGTAGACGGCCTTATTTTTTCCTCACTCTCCTTTGGGACTAACTCTAGTGAATCCCCGGATTACTACATTTTCATCTATAGAACCAGTCAGTGGAGACTTGTTCTGTTCCCCCTGGTATTGGCTCGACTGCTGAACTGCTGGTTCCTCTCCTTATTGATCCTCCTGTCGGGTTTTTCCGAATCTCCTGTGTCACCTCTACGCTCCTGTCAAGACCGGATTGGTGAGTCTTCAGCTGGGCACAGCGTCACAATCTGTATTGCATTTCCTCGCCGACCTGCTGCTCTCTCTGAACATTGCGGTGACTCTTCTGGCGACTCGCTACAACATCAACACCCACTACTCGCACGATATATCCTGACTTCACGGCGAGTTGACTGGAGACTCACTGCGATCCTGTTGGCGACTCATTAAGGTAGCTATTTCTTCTACTCGCACGGAATTCCCGACATCACAGCGATCCAGATGGTGATCTGTAGGTTGCCATAACAACCTATACGCTCTCTTTTAAAACCGCGACTCTGCTGCTGGACTCCTGACTATTGATACAACAACAGCTTTAACTCGCATTCTTACAGAACTGTTAACCTCTTTATCTCTGGTTCCATTATTGCCTGATTTATCCTACAAATCAAGATTCTTTTAAGTTCACAACAGGATCATCGTGTCTTTTCTTGATTTTTTTTTTTTTACTATTGCATAGCATATGGAACTTTCCATTGTTCCCACATAGGACTAGGATATACACCATCATCGAAGACCAGCTCATCCCCCACTGAACTGACGATCTTATTGGCTCCTTGGATTGTCCAACTCAACCCCAGTCCTTCATTCAACTATTCCTTTTACTTTTTATGGTCTTTTGGAATTACTGCAGCCACTACAACTGTTTCACCTTGGATCTTTACCTGTCGACATAGGACTTGGATAAACGTCAACATTGATCCCCAGAACATCCCCTACTGGTCTACTGTCCACCTAGGTACCCCGGAAATTCAAATCGACTCTTAACTTGTACCCAACTAAGTTTGTCTACTACTCCGGACTTCGGCACCTTCTGGATTTCTGATTGGGATATTCAACAACTCTGAAGACCAGACGGTTCCCTACAGGATTGTCGTTTCACCCGCTACCCTGCCACTCTACTAAAGACCTTCACATTCTTTTGGACTTCTGGATCTTCTGGATTCCGGTATAGTGAACTATCTCAAGTTTCTCTTTGGTATTATCCCTGGTCGATATAGATCTCCGACTAGGCTTACAACAACTTTGAGACAACTCCGACTCCTACAGGATTATCGTTTTTACATCGCTACTCCGTCACTCTACCAAGACCTTTACTTCTCTGGATTCCTGGATCTTGTGGATTTCGGTATAACAACTATCTTCTTTCTCCTTGGAATTATACCTGGTCGTTATAGGTAAAACCTTCTAATTGATGTTCTTTATGTGATATTTTCTTTTCTGCTTTTGTCTTACACTCTACATTAATAATTCTACATCTCTAATTTTCCTTAAAACAATATCTCCCATAGTCCTTTCTTATCCTTCTTTAACCTGCCCCCTCTATAATACACCAGCTTGTATGTAACACATTCCCTCTTAACATACTCTTATAAATCTCCTTCATACCTTCATCCCATTCTAAATCCTAAATTAAGGGAAGTTTCATTGAGGGGAACTGTACTCGAGTACTGTTCACTAACATAAGGTCATCAGTCCCCTATATTATCATCACTTTCCCAATAGTTTAAAATTCTCATACTTTTAAGGTTCTATAATCCTTTCTACTCTGACTACGGCTCTGACATTAACCTCTCTGGAGCATTCTTCTCTGGTCTTAATTTTTATCTAAAAATACACACTAGCCCCACTGGATCTCTTGATTTTATACCGGCTATTCAGTCTTGGCATTTAATAATCTAAATTAACTCTTTATACGGGCTTTTATTAAACCCATCTCTGCCATTCAATCTATCTCCCTATAATAGATACTATATCTACATACTAGATTGCACTGTGGATTAAGATCCATACTCAAATTCCACTACCTCTCCACCCAAATCTGGTTTTCATTAAAACCTACTACGACTATAATACATCTGATTATGTCTAACCCTAAACCACCTAGATCGGATATTAAGTCCGCTCATGCTCAATCTAAACACCGGTCTAGATCCCCTATGCATTCTAACAGTGATCAGGACTCTTCCTCCCAATTAGCCATGGACGAGGGAAAATTTGTCAAACCTCAGGCTCCCTCTCAGAAAAGAAAGGATTTGGCTACCAAAAAGAAGTCAGACACCCTCCTGACTCGAAATTCTCCTGATTCCTCTGAATCTGATGACACCCAATAATACCAAATAATAGCCCACTCAAGCAAAAACCGAGGAAAGAGACTCCCACCCCGCAACCAACGGACCCCTTTGAGGGGATTGATTGGACAGGCCCAATTAATAAGGTCTTTTTTAAGGATATTTTTTACGCTTTAGACAAAAAAAACAACGCATTTGAACAAAGATTAGAATCAAAATTCGACCTCATGCAAATAACTGTAGACAAGACCACCCACCAAGTGGAAAAAAATAAAACAGACCTATCCACTTTAATCTCCAAACATGAGACCCTAACCAAGGATCATACCATACTGGAGGAAAAATGCAAAGCTATGCAAAACAAACTTACGGAAATGGACGATAAAGACAGACGTCATAATTTAAAATTACGTGGTATTGATGAATCAATTCTTCCTAACCAACTTGACCAATTTACTAAACACCTTTTCAAACAATCAATTCCCACTTTAACAGACCTTGACCTTACTATAGTCTCGGTTTTTCGCCTTAGAAAACCTAAGTCTCTACCCACTGAGATCCCTAGAGATGTCCTAGTCAAATTTCATTTTTTACATGTTAAGGATCAGATAGTGGATTTCATGAAGAAGAAAAAAACCTTCCCTTCACCATACCATCACATTAGAATTTTTGCTGACATTTCCAAACCAACCATGATACAAAGGAAGGAACTCTTCCCAATCACTAAACTCCTACAGGAGAACTCAATCATGTACAAATGGGGTTTTAACCCTACTAAAGTCTCTTTCCACTATCAGGCAAGATTCTTTACTTTTTCGGAGGTTAAGAGAGGTCTGGAAACACTCAAAGACCTAGGTTTCTCCATTCCTTAATTAGATCAGTATCCTACTACTTTGGCTGAGATTCATTGCCAATAACACTAGCCCCACAAAGAGGTATTAGAACGTGATCACTTGATCCCCTCTGCTGAGTTATTGAGTGACGTCTTCAACTCTTTAACTTTCAACCAAATTCTTCTTTCCCACCACACAAAAAGCCCTTTACTTCTGAACGAGTCAGATTTACCATCCTCACAATAGCCATACCTGAGCCTATTAAACCTCCCTAATTTTTAACCATGTCTCTTCGTTTTCTATCACAAAACTGCAACGGATTAAATTCCCCACAAAGAAGATTCTTCTTATGGAAAACAATTAAAGAATTTAAACCCGACGTTATAGGTCTCCAGGAGACAAAATTTTCTTCCCTTCAACCTCAAAGACTCAGCAACAAAAACTTTTCCAACATCTTTTACGCCAGCAATCAGAGGAAAAAGGCCGGGGTGGCTATTATGATCAGTAACAATGTTGTATTCGAGCAAATAGACAGACTAGAGGACCCAGAAGGAAGGTATTTAGTGCTTATTTGTAAACTAAACAATCATCTGTTTACTCTCATCTGCATCTACGCCCCTAACAAAGCACAAAAAACGTTCCTAAACAAAATCATGAGGTTAATTAGTGACAAAGTACAAGGAGACCTTATATTATTTGGAGACTTTAACACAGTTCCCAACAGTATATCCGACTCTTCAAATAAGGAAAGAAACAAGAACAACGAATCTTTAGATCCTTGGCTTCACAAAAACGACCTTTACGATGCTTTCCGCTGCCTAAATTCTTCCTCTATTGAATACTCCCACTTTTCTAAAAGACATAATTCCTACTCTAGAATTGACTTGGTTTTGACTGGCATTTTTTCCCTTCCCAAATTCACCAGGGTAGAGATAGGGACTAGAACCTGGTCAGATCACGCCCCCATTATTTTTGATTTTAAATTTGGCCCGAAAGAAACAACAAATAAACAATGGAGAAATAATAGCTTCCTATATTCCCACCCAACCTATAAAAAAGAAATTGAAGAATCCATTCTCAACTACTTTCAAGACAATGATCTGCATGATACCCCAACAGAAATTTTATGGTCAGCTTTTAAAGCTGTTATTAGAGGTATACTTATCCAATTGAACGCCCAATTAATTAAAAACAACCAACAAAAGCTCAAGAACACAGTATCCAAAATCCATGACTTGGAATTACTACATCAAACTTCCAAGAATCCCCAAACTTTGGAAGAAATCTTTAAGCTCCGACTAGAATTAAAATCAATCCTTACTTCGGAGTATGACAAAATTAACCAAAAACTTAAATCACTACACTATCATTCAGATGATAGATCTTCCAAATTACTAGCCCAAAAAATTAAATACCAAAGAACATCAACAAGAATTAAAGTAATTAAGGATCAACATAATAAAATGCACCACCATCCAGCTGACATCACTTTGGAATTTGCCTCTTTCTACTCATCTTTATACAACCTAAAAGACTGCCCTTCAAATTACTCCCCGAACGAAGAAGAAATACTTCATTACTTAAATAAACTGGATTTACCCTCATTAACATCGGCGGAACTAACTGACCTAAACTCTCCCTACACTCTTTCCGAAGTCTCAGAGGTCATTGACAAATCCAAAGTCGGGAAAGCCCCTGGCCCCGACGGTTTTCAAACGGAATTATACAAAGAGTTCAAACACATCTTGGCCCCATATCTTACCAAATTGGCAAACTATGTCGCTTCTCAAGGATTCCTACCAGAGGATATGTTAGAGGCAACCATCACAGTAATATATAAGGACAAAGGGGATCCTTCGGATGTTAAAAACTATAGACCGATCTCACTTTTAAATACTGACACAAAAATCCTAGCTAAACTAGCGGCTAATAGACTAAGTAAACATGTCAAAAATTTGATTCACCCAGATCAAGCCGGTTTCATACCAACTCGTACCACCACTGACGCCACAAGACGTGCCCTGAATTTAATTTCCAACATCGAACAGACCAGACAACCATCTGCCTTCTTGGCTTTAGATGCCGAGAAGGCATTCGACAGGGTACATTGGTTATTTTTATTCAAAACTCTCGAAAAATTTGGTCTCAGTGGTAATATCCTTAGAACAATTGAAGCGATGTACAAATCTCCATCGGCTAGGGTATCATCCAACACCTCTTTGTCTCCTAAATTCCACCTCTCTAATGGAACAAGACAAGGTTGTCCTCTTTCCCCACTTTTATTTGCGTTTTTCATAGAACCTCTGGCCGCTAGTATAAGGACCAACAAGAACATCAAAGGGATCCCAATTAACCAACACAAATATAAGATTTCATTATTTGCGGATGACATTTTACTATCAATTACCAATCCCCTGAAATCCTTAAGACACCTTGACTTTGAACTTAGAAGTTTCTCCCATGTTTCTTACTATAAAATCAACACATCCAAATCTCAAGTTTTGGATTATAACATTGACGATACCCTGCTTAAGTATCTCAAAGAAGAATTCGACTTCTCTTGGATGGATAAAAACATCTCCTATTTGGGTATAACCCTAACAAAACCCTTAAAGGACATAGTTCACTTGAACCTATCATCTCTGTATAATTCGTTTTGCGTGGAATACCAACGTTTGTCCAAAATTGAATTATCATGGCTGAGCAGAATTGAATCCTTCAAAATGCTCCTTTTCCCCAAATTTCTGTATATAATTCGATCAATTCCCTTATTCATTCCTAGAAGTTGGTTTTCAAAATTCCAATCCCAACTACGCGCATTTATCTGGCAATGGAAAAGTTCAAGAGTGGCGTCATCTTCACTACAGCGTCATAAACTCTCCGCTGGTCTGGGTGTCCCTAACCTTTTCAATTATTACCTAACAACACTAATAAAACAATCTCAGAATTGGTTCTTGGATTCCCCCGACATGCCCTGGACCTCCATTGAAGGTTCCTATACTAACAAATCTTTGAAAACTCTTCTTATTGCATATTTGACCAATCCTAACATAAAAATCCCTTCTCAACCAATTGTCAAAGCAACTTTACAGGCCTGGAAAGAACTGAACTCTAAAGCTAATAAATCTTCTGTGAAAATCTTACTCAAAAATATCCCTCTTGAGACTCTGGAAACTTTAATCCCAACATTGGATCTATCTCACTGGAAATTAAGGAAAAACTCCCACATTCATGACTTGATCTGTGATGGACAACTAAAATCCTTCCAAAATATGCAAACTGACTTCTCTTTAACCAGAGACAATAGAACGCAATGGAGATCCATGAACAACTACTTCCAGACTCATCGCCCTGACTTTAAGCTTCCCTCTATAATTACAGAATTAATCAGGCTATTCCAAAAAGAATCATTATGGACAACGAACCGTCTCTATCGAATTCTCAACGATGAGCTGGATCTTCCCTGCCTTCCATTCCTTAAAGCCTGGGAAGACGAACTAAACATCAAAATCAATTTGGAAAACTTCCCCAAAGCTCTAAAATCCGCTTACTCTAGCTCTAAATGTGCCACCCTGCACGAGAGCCATTACAAAACGGTATCGAGATGGTATTATACCCCAGTGGCAGTTCACCGTTGCTATCCGGATCAATCCCCATTGTGCTGGAGAGATTGTGGTGCTAACGGCAATTTATCCCACATTTTCTGGTACTGTCCTAGGATTCAACATTTCTGGAAAGAAGTAGCTACCTTAATAAAAAATGTTACAAAATTCCACATCACTTTCACTCCGCAGTTAGCTCTCTTACTCATCGGAATCGAAAATATTCCCCCTCATGTCAGATCCCTAATCTCTCATGTAACTCTGACAGCCAAGGTTCTCCTGGCAGCCAGGTGGAAACAACAAGAACCTCCACTGATAAAGAATCTGATAGAAAAAGTCACTGATCATTGTTTACACGAATATTCTTTTGCAATAAGAACCAATAGCTGGTCTAAATTTCTGATCCAGTGGGAATCTTGGGCTAATCTCTACTGTCCTTCTCTTATCCCTCAATTCCCCCCAAGCTAAAATCAAGTCTAAAATAGACTTCTGATCTCTGACTCCTTTAATTGTTTCCTGGGCTCGAAACTATAAACAGATATATTTAACCTTCCTCTTGTTCTGAAGTTACTACTCTATAACCTTACTTCCTTTTTCTTCTTGAATAAGTCGTCATTCAGTTTCTCAATTGTAGTGTTAATAGTTTGTTGATTGATATTTACTCTGCTTTCACACCTTATTGTTAATTCCGATCTTGTCTTACTTGTTACCTGTACAACTGTTATACAACTTTTATCACAATTATACATTGTATATAATGTGTGTTCCCCCTCCCCTCCCCTACCCCTCATCCATCTCCTTTCTTTTATGTACCCTCCCCCTCCCTGATTTTCCCCCCCACCCCCTTTTTTATACTTACTCTAATAAAAATAATTTGATAAGGGACACAGCTTTACCATCACCATGAAAAGCCATTGACTGAAACGGTCCCTTAACTTGACAGGCTGTTGGGACTGCCATTCTCCCCTTCTGAGAGGTGACAGGGGTGGACCAAAGCGTACCACTCTCCCATCCAGATAAGCCATGAGTACATGTTTCCTATGGTCCTGAACAGCAGGGAGACCAGTCTTTCAATCAGTCAGATAGATGACGGGCCTTTTCTTCCCATCATCTAGGTCAACTGTGGAATATGTTCTCTCACTACTTCGACAGGTCATGGGTACTGCTTCTCCATCACCCTGCCAGGTAGTGAGCACGTTTCCCACCAATCGGACAGATTACGTGTTCCCATACTCGTGCCCGGTTGGGGAAAAGATATTTCCCTCTTCTGGTGATCCCTTTGGATCAGTGCTAATCATGGAGCAGCTTGCACCCGCATGTCACAGTCCGCTGTGACCCTGGCAGGTGGCACGCAACCACTGCTCTTGTGGTTGACATGCTTGCTGCCATCTCCCATAACAACAAATTCTACAACCTTGAGGGGACCCTTAGTGATGCCAGCTTGCGGCGTGACATGGTTGAGTTCTCCTCCATCACGAAGCCCATCACGCTGTGATGCTTCATGACCAGCACTTACCATGAGGCAGATACCACCGGCCTTGTCACAGTCTGTCATGATACTGGCCAGCTGCATGCAACCACCACTCTTGTGGTTGCCATGCCTGCCTCCATCTCCCCTAGTGCTGATTTCTGCTACCTTCATGTGATCATCAGTAATATCCCCCTGTGGTGTGATATGGCTGAGTTCCCTGACATCATGATTCACTTTATTAACAGGCAACACATTGATTTTTTTCATTCACATTATCAACATTGACATTATCTGATATATTGGATCGGGGAGGAATATCAGGGACATAATGTGCAACCAACTGCCCCAAATTCTCTTCCAATAACACATTGGCGGGGAGATTCTTGGTCACCCCAGCCTCCCTCCACCCTCTTCCCACACCCCAGTCCAGAAAAACCCAGGCCATGGACAATGATTGGCATTTACCCCCAATCCCAGTGACAGGGTGTTTCCTGGACTGAGTTCATCAGGATACATGTATTTAGGGTGGATGAGAGTGCGTTCGGTGCTAGAGTCCCTGAGCCCCACAGTGTTGGTGTTGCCCACCGTAACGGACCTCAAATTTTCCGGGGAACTTCCACCCGTACCACCCACAAACAAAATAGTTGCACTAGACCCTGGGGCCTCAGATGTGGGGGGTTCTTCTTCTGCCTCTCCAGACAGGTGATGCTTATATGTCCCTGTTGTTCACAGTTAAAGCACTTGCGTGCATCCGCTGTAAGCCAAATGCTGTAAGCTGGTGTGGAGCCAATTGGGATGGGGTATTCGGTACCGGACCGGGGTATCACGGGGGTATCACGGCAGTCCTTGGTCCAGACCGTGTCCCGAGCACACAATAAAGGGTTTTGGGTGTTATTTACAGGGGAGTTTGTCGTGACGCCACCCATGGGGTTGTGGTCAGGGTGACCACCGCTGCTGCAGAACCTCCGGGGATGATTTTTGACAGCTGGAGATGTAATGGCTCTCCGCAGGTAGAGCTTGGTTGCCCGGGGCAGAGATAGTAACAGTCTATAGATGGTGCTATGGATATTGCAGGATAGGGTAGTAGTAGAGATGATAGCTGCTTGTGAGGGAACACAGGATTTGAGCGCAAGGATCACACAAACTCACGATTTTTGAAGTTTTCCAAGTCTTTACTGCAGATGATTTTGTTAGCATAGTACTGTCCACGGAGTCTGTACTGGGGCCGGGTTGCTCCCACCCTGTCCGGGTCCTCAGCTTCCCTCTCTTGCGCTGTGTGTGTGGCCCTGCTGCTGCTTCAGCTAGGCTGCTGGCCTGTCTCTCCTCACAGGTACCCCCTTTGATAGGCAACTTGAATCTTTCGTCTGTATTTCTGACCCTGCCGTGTTGCTTCGCTGAGGTACAGTGTAGATATATTACCTCCACTAGTCCGGTGTTTACTGTGCTGCGTGTGTCAGTCACAGTTTCGGATCCGGTATCCGGTCTGTACGCTCCTCCGGGGTGAGTTATAAGGTAACTCAGTTTCCCAGATGTGTTCTCCTGTTTCTCTTACTCCTTCCCTCAGACCCTGGCTAGGCCTGGAAGTGGGTAGCAGGCTGTGGAGAGGCCTAAGGCAGCCCCTTTACACCACCAGTCTTTCTTCCTCAGTCCTCCCAGGAATTGAACTAACTCCAACTGACTAACTGTCACTGTCACTCTGAGGTAAACAACATTAGCTCCTCCCACCACTCTGCTCTTCCCCACTTCCTCTCCACTCCAGAATATATAGGGAAGCAGCTTTACCTCCCCCTTCTGGCTTGGAGGCGCTAGTGTAGTGTTGTGGTTTGTGTGGGGAGTTTACCCTTGGTGGTGTTACTGTGGCAAATTAACCCCTGGGGTGCCACATTGGGACAGGGCCTCTGTAAGATGGGCTGGCAGGAGTACGGATGGTGGTTGATGGCTTACCCCCTTTCCAGCTGGTGACGACCGGCTTCTGCACCTCCATTTTCCCATTGGCCTCATAGGTGTCTGCGATCTGTGCTGCTTTATTCGCATCTGGTGGTTCCCAATCCATCACGAACTGGCACACCTCAGCTGGACAAAAATTAAGGAACTAGTCTTTCACCCTCAGGTCTTTTAGCTGCTCAAAAGTGGTCACTGAGAGTCCTTGGATCCTCTGCTCAAAGTTTGTTCTGAGCCCATGCACCACATCGCAGTAGCTGTCGTGTGGTTCACGCTGGAAGTTCCAAAACTTTTTATGGTATACCTCAGGAGTCAGTTGGAACCTCTGTATTAGGGCCTGCTTAATGGCTTCATACTTCCCATCTAGCTCTTGAGGAAGAGTCACAAAGACGTCCAGAGCTTTTTCTCTCAGCCCTGCAGTTAAGTACTGGACCCACTGGTCGGGCTGGTACTGTCTACAAGTCTTTTCAAAACCCCTCAGAAAGGTGTCAATGTCCTTGTCCTTTTCCATCATAGGAAAATGCTCTGGCCAGGGTTTAAACATTGTCTCATTGTTGTTCTCATTGTTCCGTGAGGTAGTTGGTGATATCCCGAGTTGGGCCAACTGCAGTTCATGGTCTCACTGAGCTTGGGCCTCAGCTCGTCGCTCGGCAGCCTCTCGTTTGGCCTCCCGCTCTGCTCTTTCAGCCTTTGGTTGTACACATTCCAGCAAGAGTGTAATTTTTCTGCTGGTTGTACAAGAACTCCCTACTACAACCATAATCTCCAAACAAAAGATAGGATAGAAAAAATAAATGGGGAAGGGTGTAACTGCTACACATACAGTATTGCCTCAGATTAATAAACACAGAGTTCGATCTTCAAAATGTTTTGCGTAGGGTCTTCGTAAGAACCATGCAAGGTTTTAGTGAGAGGAATGATTGCTCAAACCAGATCACTAACATTCTATGATCGCACAACTCTGCCACCAATTGTCACAAACTTAGTCAAGACCTGTAGCTCCCTGGCGCCCTCTTATCCTGCTGGCCAAACACGGTATTGACAGAGGATAAGCAAAGGTGTGCAGCTGCTCTGATTTATGCTGTTTACTGTGGCACGTGATGTGATGGGATGTATATACTGTATACCACCAGTTCCTGCCAAGAACATATATATATCTCGATCCAGTCACACTGCGGTTCACAATATCACATAAATACAAAAATTATGCTGCCACCACTGAACTCCTTACAAGGTGGATCGGAAACCTGTTTGGTAACGTGAATTTGCAGGCGGAACATTTTCAGCTTGCTCATAGAACATGAATAACGAAACTAAGCAAATTTTAAGTTTTACTTCAAAAGAATGGCAGTGTTTACAAAAATACAAAAGACATTACAAAAAGAGACAATTTATATATATGCATACACGATTATTAAAATAAAAGGGATTAAACTTACAGAAACCTAAACTGTGGTAGTTTGAATTCTGTAGCCCAATGCGGAGGGAGGTAAATGGAGGTGGTTCACAGCAGTGTTTCAGCTTCCCCAAAATCTGTGACAGCGAATTCTTAGCTGGCGTTAGCTCTTATAGGGTCTGGGTGAACTGTATGGTGTCCATTGTCTTTTGTGTGACCTAGAAGAGTTCACCCCCTATTTCACGATTTGTTGACCTCAATTTGATTCCGTTGTTGGAGAAATTCCAAAGCAAGGCCAGGGCGTGGTGTAAATTACCATTATCAATGAATGGCCGTATTAATTTAATTAAGATGGTGGTAATGCCACAGCTGATGTACATATTGCATAATGCCCCGGTATGGCTCCCGAGGAAGCGCTTCCATAAAATAAATACTATTTTTAGGGAATTAGTGTGGAGCCCACTGGGATGGGGTACTCGGTACCGGACCGGGGTACTGCTGGGGATATCAAGGCGGTCTAGGTCCGGACTGTGTCCCGGGTTTCGCAATAAATGGGAGGATAGTTACAGGGGAGTTTGTCGTGACGCCACCCACGGGTTGTGGTCAGTGAGGGGACCACCGCTGCGGTGTACTTCTGTCAGGAGGATAAATGGATGCTGCAACAAGGTGGATGAGCCCGCCGTAGGGTAAAATGGTGGATTAACAGTTCTGTATACCTGGCATCAGACACGGACACTGAAGCAGGGTTCACCGGGTTTACTCTCCAATACTTCCAAGTCACACAGTGCACGGTACAGTTCAGTTCTTAACAGCTTTACACAGTTAACTCTGGTAACACTTGAACCCTCTGCAGCCAGGCTGTCACTCTGAGACCCCTCACTCTTTCTACATGTCCTCTCAGGCTGATTCTCACTTTCTTCTTCTGGGTGGATTGTAGAGCAGCAGCTTGGTCCCTTAATGTAGCTTCCCCCTAAGTGTATGGGCAGCAAGCCAGGTCCTCCTGGCTGCTGCTGTGCCCTCAACCCTGTAGTGGGAACATGGATCTGGAATCTGTGTTCCCCGTCAGTTTGTCTGGGGAGCCGGTGTGAAACTTCAGTTGCCCTCAGAGCCGACACTCTGGTCCCAGCCTAGCCTTGGGTGTCCCTATCTTGCAAGGGATCACTGGACTTTTTCCTACCCGTGTAACTTCCCAAGTACGTCAGGAGAGTCTGTCCTGTCAGTAATTTGTCAGCACTGCCGTCTTCCTCGGACCCGGTAGCATCGGTCCGGCCTCTGTCTTCACACTCCCCTGGGATGCTGGCTATGGACGAGCTTTCTCTCCATGGTACTGTGACTCTGTGGATTCTGCATCTCCAAGGAGCCCAATCCCATCGGGATGTGACACTTTCTGTCTCTGTTATTCCTGTCTGTGCTGGTTACTCTGTCTTTGCTTCTCAGCCTACTCTTGGTCTTCCCTGCTCAGCTCTCACTGGCCCACTTGTCTTGGCTGCTCGGCACCCGCCTACTAACTATCTACTTCCTGTTTTCCCCTTTTATACTGGTTCGTTACCTTGACTACGCCCCACCCACTTGTAACTGGCCCTACCACCCCTTGCCTGACTAAAGTCCCAGGCTCTGGGTTGGGCCTTATATCAGTGGATGTGTGTTTTGGAGGTGTTTGATATACAAACTGTCACTTTCTCCTGGCTGCAGTTCCTACCTGTGGCCACCCTGGTCGCAGGGGTGCCACATTAGCTTGGGGGAAAAGCAAGCAAAAATTAAAATGGAAATTCTGCAGAGGGAGAAGGAAGAAGAGGCTTGGCACTATCGAACCCGTGGGTGTATTATATAGTGGTGCAGGGACCGCCCTTCAGAGGGTGGATAGAAGAGCAATGTGTGGGGTCAACGCATAGGATTCTGCACCATTTGATGGGGAGGTATCTGCTAGCTCAGAATTTGAAGGATGGGAAATTTAGGCGACTAGGTGTGGAGCTTCCTACGCTGGGATAAATAAATAAATAAGATATGAAAATTCATTAAGGGCCTTAGGGGAGTTGATGGTCGGACTATATATTTACCCATCTGGAATAACGAGAACTTGATTGAAATTCATAAATAGAGATGAGCTACCACCCTAGTGTTCGTGTTCGATTCGTCGAATCGGCGGGGTGTTCGACGAATGTTCGTTGAATGCTCGTCAAACACCGTCGAACACCCCATAACACTAAATAAACAGCTATGTGGGGCTGTTTCACTTCCGCAATGTAAGTGAAATTAAGTAAAATAAAGTGTTAAAAATAAAAAAAAATGTATGCTCACCTGTGTGGGGCTTCCCGCGATTTCTATGTCCAGCCAGGTACAGCTAGGCAGCTGGGGGCTGGAATCCGCAGTGCAGGGACGCCCAAGCCTTCTGGGCACCCCCAGCTGCAAATGGCAGCCCGCAGCCGCCCCAGAAGATGGCGCGTTCATTGAAGCGCCATGTTCTGGCGCTGAACCCAACTCTTCCAGGGCCTTGGTGTGGTGGCTCACTGGGTAATAAAGGGGTTAGGGCCAGCTTAGTATTATCAGCTGGCCCTAAGCTCGAAATTCATGGGGTCTTGCCAATATTATACATGCCTCCCATGAATTTCTATTAAATTGTCTAAATAAAAACACAACACCAAGAAAAATTATTTTTATTTAAAAAACAAAAACAAAAACACACTTAGGGACTCCATCTTTATTTTAAAAAAATCCTCTTCCATCCGACGTAGTCCAATCCAGGGTCCTTCTTTAGCTCTGCTACATCTCTGGTAGAGAACCTCCACCAGAGATGTAGCAGAGCTGTGCAACCGGGTGTGGGAAAGTTCATGTGAGTTCATGCAGGCAAGCATGAACTCACATGAACCTCACAGCGATGCGCTACTTCAATTGAACAGCTGACCTGAGTCAGCTGTTCATTTGAAAATCCCGGCGGGAAGGCGTCAGAGAAAACCTGATCAAACCGGATTCTCCCAGATTGCCTCTGAGTTCAAACTGGATTCTCCCGAATTGTACCGGTCTGGTGCAATCCGGCGACCCATAACACGGGACTCTATGGTGCAGGATTGAACCGGACCGGGGCAATCCGGGAGAATCCGGTTTGAACTCAGGAGTTCTAGGGATGAGCGAGTCTACTCGCTACTATTCCCTGAGTTCAAACTGAGTTAAAAAAAAAATAAAAATGTCTATTTTAACCTTCCCAGCAAGGTCCTCTTGCTGATAGGAGTTCTGGGATGAGCGAGTCTACTCGCTACTATTCCCTATCAGCAAGAGGACCTTGCTGGGAAGGTTAAAATAGACATTTTTATTTTTTGGACACCTTCTGTTACTTAAAGAAAGTGTCCAAAACATAAACATTTCTATTTTAACCTTTCCGGCAAGGTCTTCTTGCTGGTAGGACCTGTGGTGACGTCAGTTATCGCGGGAACTCCGGTCATGTGACCGGAGTTTCCACGATAACTGACGTCACCAAAGGTCCTATCAGCAACAGGACCTTACCGGAGCCATCGGTGGACCGCCGGACAGGTGAGCATACATTTTTCTAACACTTTATTTTACTTAATAGCTGTTTATTTTGGCTGAAAATGTGGCAGATGCGGTTTTCTGACCGCATCTGCTGCATTTTCGAACCAAAATTGATCAGCTTCTAGAACTGCCGAATTTGAACCAAATTGTTTGAATTTGGCGAATGACTCGAACACCGCCAAAAACAACTCGAATTTGAGATTGGCGAACAATTCGAGTCGAACATCGCTCATCTCTATTCATAAATTGGAATGTTTTCTAAATTGGAAAGAGAAGGGGGTGCAGTATATATGTCAACTACTGGAGGGGGTAGACTTTAAAGAATTTGGGAGACTGAGGGAGGAGTTTGAGCTATTGGAGAGGTGTGTGTTTCAGTACCAGAGAATTAGACATGTATATTTGACTCAGCGTAAGATGACAAACGTACGAATGCAAAAAGATATATTGTGTGTGCCTCAGGGGGAACGAAAGGGGTTATCTCTGGTATATATCATGACCTGTTGCATACTTACTTAAGACGTTTCCCGGTAAAGGCGAGAGGGAAATGGGAAAATGATGTGCGTCTGATTACGGACGACCAATTGGACACTATTCTGGAATATAATTCCCAAGCTCTCTTTGAGTAAACTGGGTAGACTATCTCAATTGTATGTTATTCACAGGACATATAAAACACCTGATTTTATGTTTAAGGCAGGCTTGAGAGACAACTCAAGTTGTCCTAGATGTCAGGCGGATAATGCAGACATGATTCATATGCTATGGTCATGTCCTAGGCTTTCAGCGTATTGGATCATGGTGCTCAACAAAATTGAAGGGGTGAATGGATGTGTGATGGAGAGGAATCTGATGATTTGTGTGCTTTGATATGTAGAAGAAATTAACACCACTAGTGCATATAAAATAGCAATTGCTAGGATATTGTTTGTGGTGCGTAAGCTGATTGCGCAGAGTGGATTGATGCAGAACCTCCATCCAGAGGGGAATATATTAAGAGGGCACAGACTGTTGTACATTTGGAGGAGAGGATATATATAGGAAGAGACACCGAGAAAAGCAGTTTGGTAATATTTGGTCTCCTTGGTTGGCTATGGGTTAAATTGCATTGTATAATGTGAAGACGGACAGATAAGGGGGGTGGGAGGGTCGGGATGGGTGGGGTAGGGTTGTTCTTTTGTTATAATTTTTAAAATATCTAAAATCCACTTTATACTGTAAATTATAATCCAATTTCCTTTAATAAAAATATCTGGTTTAACAAGAAGAGTACGCCCCTAACTGCCCGGTGTCCATTGTCTTTTATGTGACCTAGAAAGAGTTCGACCCTCCCCTGCTTGGTGTCCCTTAAAATAATGAAAAGAATTCTTATTTTCTTGACATGTGGGGTAATAATAAATTGGAAAATGAGGGTTGTGTAGAGGGATTTAATTCCTATAAAAGGGTATTATGTATATGCAAAAAATCCTGCAAGAGTTGCTATATATCAGCCACTGGGTGATATTTCTCACTAGTGTCACACTATACCCCAGCGCAGAGTCCAACAGAATCACTCTATACATCACACATCCTAAACACACTAAACTTTGTAGCAAATATGTTATAAATATTAGAAAAACTAAAACTTAATGGAAAATATGTACCGTATGTATGTTTAACATTATACAAAAATGCTATTGTGCTACACAATGGTCTGCATGATAAACGTTTCCAGGGATAGCAGAGCACGTTCGTCAACAGCTTATTGGTATTCTTGGACCCCGAGTGTGACTGATAAGGTACTAAGCCTCCGGCAACACATTCTGTGCTAGATGATAACTAGAAAATGTCTGTTTTCTCTGCACAGACTTCAACGTTATCACATAGACATTTTAAGTCAGCACTTCAGATGGGTAGCGTATGTTAAAAATAACACCAAAGCCGCGGTGAAGCAATGGAGAGGGATACGATATCTACTGTAACAGTGTCCCCAACTAATAAAAGTTAAGTGACCATGAAGGCTAATATGTGTAATAAGTCATTTCTTCACAGCCGCAGCCTGCATTTTAAAGGAGCCATCATAATGCATGTGGGTGCAGCAAGGAGGCATGTTGTCAAAAAAGACATTTATTATCCATCTATCGCCATCCTAATACCGTAAAGGAGCAGAAGTAAATTATATGAGAACTGCAGTCAAAATTATCCAAGAACTTTTTATTTCAAAATAAGAACTGCATTATTACATTTATCACAGGGAACCTGTCACATGGAAAAATGCTATTAACCTGCATATATGTGAATCATCTGCAGGTTAATAGCATTCTGAACCTGCCCGGTGCTGTCACATTAAACCACACTGCTAAGAGGAGATTAACTTTAACCCTTCTGGCAGTGTTCCAGTTTCAGACATGGGGGATGTGCTGGTGCAGGTTCAGGTTCAGTCATTACTTTGCATATGGAGAGATGCTGTAACCCCGCCCCCTTACCGACTAACAATCGCTCGTTACAGTCGCCACTCAGACTGAAGCCGTGATGGTGCCACCTCCATGACTGAAACTGGAACTCTGCCAGGAGGATTAAACTTCAATTCCTCCTGGCAGGGGGGTTTAATGTACAGGTGCTGGGCAGGTTTACAATGCTATTAACCTGCAGATTAACCCCATATCTGCAGGTTAATATTTTAATGCATTTAAATGAATTTTTCCAAATGACAGATTTTATTTCAGAAAATATTTGCCTTTGTTTTTTGCTGTGCTCATTTACTACAATGCAGCCTAAAGGGGTCATCCCATAAAGACCCCGTCTTTGCATGACTTACTGGGGCATTTAAATGTCATGAAGGGAAGTCCTGTACAGAAGCTGGAAAAAGCAGAGCGATGTACTTGGCTGTTTCCATTAGTCCCATAGACTTTGAATCGAGTGGCACTGTACAGCTCTAATGGCGGGTTTACACGTTGCGATATCGTAGTACGATTTCAATCAAAAGTCACGTGGTGTTCAATAGTTCTGCGTTGTATGGTGTGAACGTCCAATACGATGCAGGAACGATGTCAATGCGATATCGGGGATTGAATGAGCGTGCTATTCAATGCTCCGATATTGCATAGCGATTGAAGCCGGATCGTGCTGTGTAAACGCCCAACTACGATGCGATTTGAAACGTCACCCATTCACTCCCATGTTAAGTGTGCGATCCTGGGTTGGGAGGCGTAGACATCGCACGGACGTTGTATTCCGATATCGCAGCGTGTAAACATCCAATGCGATGCGGGAGAAACGTGCACTAATTGCACGCTCCTGCGCCATTGAGTTGCGATATCGCAACGATATTGAAGCGTGTAAACCCACCATAATGCCTCTCCACCTCAATTCAAAATGGGGCCTTGGACCTTGGACTTTAATGGGCCCGTCACACGGGGAGATCTCGCCGGTGATGTTGCGGCGATCACATGAACGCGCACATCGCTGCAGCGCCGCTCGTGAGACGTCACACGTAGAAATCTTACTGTCAACCCAGGTCGAACCGGCGATTCAGGAATCGCCTGAATCAACCTTGAAGCGATGTTTGCTTTTCAGGTCGCCGTGTCACACTGCACCACCTCACCGTCAATGTGGCATACAGAATGGATTGCCCTGAACACAGACATCGCCTGTGCCATTGCTATCACCGCGTCACACGGCAGTAGCCATACAGATCGCTCAAACTACATCGCCTGATTTCCCGACACTGTTGTGAAATCTCTGAACTCAGAAACAGAGATTAATCGCCGTTCAGTTGCCTCGTTACACGCGGCGACGCACAGGCGATGTCGCTTCAACATCGCCTGAACAGGAAGATCTCGGCGACATCTCCCCGTGTGACGGGCTCATAAGGGCCGCTTTACACACACAGATATCTGTGCAGATATTGTTCACAGATCTCTGGTTGCAGTGAAATCATGGACACATTGCTCCATTTTGTGGCTGTGTATAAAATGGAGCAATGTGTCCATGATTTCACTGCAACCAGAGATCTGTGAACAATATCTGCACAGATATCTGTGTGTGTAACGTGACCTTAATTCTTGTGATCAATGATGAGACATTTATCATTTATGTTAGATCAGAGCAAAAATTTGATTTTTACTACTTTGACGACTATTTATCCTTTTTTCAGTATATTAACTTCTGTTGTTATGTTAATTTCTATTCTGTTTGCCAAACTTCATGTGCAGTTAAAGGACTTGGAAAACACGTTAGCCAGTGCAGCTTGTTAATGGCTATTTAAATGAGTGATCATTACTGGACGCATTAGCTCAAGTACTTTGGTGACATGGCAATTAACTGAGGTCAAAAATTGATCTTTACCGATTAACACTGCTTTATAAAGGTTATCCACACCACTAATGATCCCAAGCTCCAGAGGGAAACCAGCATATGTAAACCTATTCTTAATGTCTGCGCTTACTAAAATATAGAAAATAGATATGCGGAGGTTAATCGGTGTCCTAATCGTATGTGCATTATTCATTATATATGCAGTGTCCTGTCTATGGTGGGCTGCTTTCTATTTCATCCCCAGCTGCTTGGGGTAGATAGATGCGATTTGCTGATCTCGCTGCCTTGGAAACTGCAAGCGTGAAATTAAATCTC
This sequence comes from Allobates femoralis, assembly GCA_033576535.1. Lineage (NCBI taxonomy): Eukaryota > Metazoa > Chordata > Amphibia > Anura > Aromobatidae > Allobates > Allobates femoralis. The sequence continues at coordinate 468,709,895 of JARQOC010000004.1, forward strand.
TTACAGCGTAACTGAGGTTTTCAGAAACACCTATTACCCAGGCTCAGGAGCAAGAAGGGAGCCAACAGACTGGCCAGTGCGGCTCACTATTATCCCCCCCCCTTGCTGAATGCATGCTCCATTCAGCCCAGCACCTACAGTAGCAGGAAAGATTGCAAACAAGAATCATTGGGCTGTGGACTGTAATGCCTTAAAGACTATACATGTCACAAGTGGGAGTTTATATTGTACAGGACACATTGTTCTAAACATAAATGGAAAGCAGGATCTTATACCCTCTCTCCTCTTCTCCTTTATCATACACACACAATAAAAAAGCCTTTTACAAACAGTATAAGCTTTATCTTAAAAGATTTATGACTTCTATTCTTTACTGGATAATGCCAGAAGATGATAAAGTGATAGATAGTTCTTTTCTTTTTAAATATGCTCTGTGTTCTTATTTCCTGCGTTATGGTGTTTATGAACACGGCAATATCAAATTTGTTTATTTTTAAAATATATCTATTATTAATAGGTGGGGAAGTAATGTGGTTCAAATTTATATATATTTTTTTACATTTACATTTTTACTCTAAAAAATTTTTTTTTCTTACTTTTTTCTAGTCTCTTTTGGGGACTTGAACCTGCAATTGTCTGATCACTTATTTTCTATACTGCCATTAAATTGTATGGCGGAATACAGAAAAATCAAGACCTTCAATTAAAATGGTGCACATCTGGACATGTGCTCTACATTCCCTAGCTGATCTAAGGCTGGCTTCACATTAGCGTTTGTGTCTGCATGCTGATGGCATGCAGACACAAACGCTGTCAAAAGCAGGGTCCAAATGATGTGTCCGCAGCGGATAATGTCCGCCTGCGGACACATCACTATGGAGCCCGGCAGCCAATCGGCGCTGTCCGGGGCGGGCCGGGGTGGAGATCAGCGCCGGAGATCTCCGCCCCCCGGCCGCCGGTAAGCTCCGGGACTGTCGGCGGGGAGAAAAGCTGATCTTTTACAGCTGTTTGAATCTTCCCGCGCCGACACTGAGAGGAGATGTCGGCGCGGGAAGATTCAAACAGCTTTCAGATCAGCTGTTCTCCCCGCCGACATCGCTAGGAGATTACAGGCGGCGGGGAGGAGGAGGACAGCAGAGGGTCAGCTGATCTCCCGGTGGCCGTCGGTGAGCTCCTGTGACATCACCGGCGGCCACCGGGAGATTTTTCAATGGGTCCGCAGCGTTCTCCTGCGGTGTCATGCAGAGGACACTGCGGACCCATTGAAGCCAATGCATTTTTTGTGCGCTTGGGGACGCTTGCTGATTGTCCAAGCTCCCCAAACGCACAAAAAAACCCAACATGCTGCGTCCCGGGTGCGGATGCTGGACACCGGAAGCAGCAGATATCGTCCGCATCCGCACCCGAACGTAGCAAACGCAGGCACCATGCGTTCCTATGTTAAACATAGGAACGCAGTGCGCATGCGTTTGACTGCGTATGGGAACGCAGCAATACGCTGCCTTCCCATACGCAAATGTGAAGGCAGCCTAACAGCGATCAGAGCTCAGCTCCGTTTACTGCCTTTAGATCACATTGACTAACAATAAGAGGATAGTTTCTAATCTTTTAGGCTTTGTTAGGCTGGCTTCACACCACAGTTTTGTTCCTGTCTGTGGGATCCTGTTTTTTGCAGGACCCCATGGACAAGAACGGACAGGACAGGATATGCACAAAGTGTGGCCAAATATGGTCCGGGATCCTGTTTTTTTTGCAGGATTTGTTTTCTCCTGCTGTCCATGGTGCCTGTGTCTGCTCTGCAGCTGTCCTTGGTGCTGAATTCACAGTCTATGCATGAAATACTGCTGTCCATGGGGCTGAAGTTAGAACAGTAGGATTTCTGAGCATGCTTTTTGCAAAAAATCAGATTTGAGAAACAATCCGATTTTTTTCATGGATCCAGCACCCATAGACTCCCATGTTATGGGCGTCGGATCATCCTGGATTCATTTCTGTCTGATTTTGTCCGCTTTTTTCATTGAAGACCAAAAATGCTGCAGTCTCTGATTTTGGGCACGGTGAAAAACTGGACAAAAACGAATCTGGCACAGATACACAAAATCGGATGGCCAAATAAGACCAATCCTGCACCATAGGGATACATGGGAGTCAAAACCGGATCAGGTTCTGTCCGGTTCAAACCGGACAGAACCTGATGCACAAAACTGTGGTGTGAAGTTGGCCTAACTCACAAGATGCTTGTAATTCATTCCCACGTAACACAAACATAAGAATGTAATGACAGATCTGGAGTACAGACAGCTCAGCTTGATTCTGGAGCAATCCGACATAACAGGTATTTAGCTGTGATTGCAATATGAAGGAATCACCTAGGGATGTAAGAATTCAAGCTTCCCTTATACAAATTGATCACAGACTGGAACAAGCATCTTTGTCCCATTTCTGTTCTTAATGTCTCTGTTGCCATTTTAGATCCATAGTAGAGAGATGTTTTCCCTTTTTCGGTGCTTATGGAGGTTAAGGATGCTTAGAGATGAGATATTTTTGTCAATATCAAATTTATTTGGACACTTTACTAAGAAAAAGCAACACGTCTGCCAGCAACGACCTTCATCATTGCACATGTAAGGACTTTAAAGGAAGAGTATCTTTATAGACTTAGTTGCTACTATGATTTAATGTTTTTTTTTAGTGTGAAATTAATTAGGATTAACACCGTGCCCCAATTAGGTTAGAACAGTTGGTGGTTGTTTAACATTACATTCTAAGGCTGCCTTCACACTGCCTCTTGGATCCGATCTGTGGCTGTCAGCTTGAGCCAGACAGCCCCGGACCGGATTTTGGACCCATAGTATCTTATGGGGCCGGATGGAGCCGGATGGCAGCTCTCTGCCATCCAGTTTCCATCTCTCCTCGAGAATCCGGGAGAATTCTGATTTTTCTCAAGGACACAAAAACGTTTTTGTGTTCAAGGAGGAAAATCTTCCCTAATTGCCTTCTCCCGGATCCGGGGCAATCCGGCGCTCCCTAACATGGGAGCCTATGGGGCCAGATTGCCCTGATCCGGGAAGAGCCGGGAACCGGACACCTGCGGCTGCACGCCACTGTTATTTCAGGACCCTGCGAGCCGCGATCCTGAATCATCATCAGCAGCTGCGTGCGGCTGCACACCGGACCGGAGGGCATATTAGCCCTCCGGTTCTGTGTGCTGATCCAGTCCCGGGCTGTCAGGTTCACCCTGACAGCCACGGATCGGATCCAAGAAGCAGTGTGAAGCCGGCCTAACACCATTCTATGTACTAGAATGGTATATTTTTTTTATATTTGAATGGAACCTATGTAAAACAAAAAAATATCAAAAATAAAAAATATATAATATAAAAATGTAATGGGGATGTTTGAAATACATGGCTGTGATTAAACTATACCTCGCAGTGGTTATAAATATTACATGGTAATGATCATAAAAATACATAGTGATTGTTAACTAGTTTTAAAATTCATAAAATATGACAGTTATATACGGTAGTTTTTACAGAAATAAGATCTTACAATACAATGAACCAATATTTTTTCATTATTGGTAAAAAAAAAAGGCTGTGCATTAATCAATATACAAAACAAAAGTTCCTTTTTTCTATTTTTACCTTTTTTTTTTTAATTTTTCTTTCTTATCACACATTTTCCACGATATTGTTGAGACACTCCAGATATAGGGTTTTCAATCGAAAGATCCAGTAAGGCAGGAAACACACTATCCTACTTACATGCGAGTCTCTCGGACAAGACTCTGATCAAGTCACCCTGAAAGGCCTCCCCCCTGTCAGGAGGGGAGTGTGATGCTGCACATAAACACAAGCAGCTGACATTCCTGTCCAGAGAGGGGGAGGCCTTTCAGGGTGATTGATCCGAGTCTCGTCCGAGAGACTCGCATGAAAGTAGGATAGTGTGTTTTCAGCCTAAAGGTACCTTTACACGTCGCAACATTGCATGCAATTTCACTTGCAACTTACTGGTTGCAGTGAAATCATGGACACATTGTTCTATTTTGTTGCTGTGTACAAATGTAACAATGTGTCCATGATTTCACTGCAACCAGTAAGTTGCAAGTGAAATTGCATGCAATGTTGCGACGTGTAAAGGTACCCTTAAAGGCCACTTCACACACACAGATATCTGAGTCCAATATCTGAACAGATCTCTGGTTGCAGTGAAATCATGGATACATTGCTCCTTGTTGTACACAGCCACAAAATGCAGCAATGTATCCATGATTTCACTGCAACCAGAGATCTGTTCAGATATTGGACTCAGATATCTGTGTGTGTGAAGTGGCCTTAAGACTCTTTTCTGTTTAGTTTCTGAATCCTATTTGTGTCATTCTGTGATATTTGTTTAACAGGAATTACCTTTATGTCAAATTTTTTGTGATGTTTAACTAAAAGGTGCCTGGACAGACTATGTTTTAGAAAACCTTTTTTAGTGTTGTGTCTGTGGCCATTCATATGTGACCGCACTGTCTGTGTAGTGTGGCCCTTATACTGAAGACCACAAGCACAAGAGATCAATACAGGATACAAGACATTTAAAGGGTGAGTGCAAAAAACAAAATTTGTTGCAGCAAATGCATATATTAATCTACACTTAGACTCTGTTCCCCTTGTCTTCCCTTTTATCCCTCTTAATATAATTTTATATTCCTGTTTATGCTCTATACGCCTATACAGAATTGCTTATACAGCCATAGTGTTTTACTATGAAGCAAGAATAAGGAAAGATATCGGCACAGGTTCTCTACAGATAGGAACAACATTATGTATATATACTGATTTGCAATTTAATACTATTGTGAAACTAAACTTGTTAGGGTGCCTTCACATTTCAGGACGTTTGCGCCGCGGACGGTGCGGCTCTGTGTCCCGAAATCCGCATGCGGATTGCGCACCTATCTTTAACATGGGATGCGCAGTCATCCGCACATAGCCACGTTTGTTCGCGTTCAGCTGCGTAACTATACGCATGCAGACGGAGAAGAAGATTTTATGCCGCCAGGGAATGCAGCTTGTAGCATTTTTCGGCGCGTCCAAAAAAATGCAAGTGTCCGCATGCGCACGCTGCGGATACAATTAACATTAGCCCCCTATGAGACTGTACCCATGCGGATGGTTTTGCGCACAGCTGCGGATGAAACGCATGCGGACACCTTAGTGCGCATGCTCAAAAAGCCCATGGGCGTGTCTGTAGGCAGGGTCACTGAAAATTGGGCTAAGTTTAGCGAACGCATGCAGATGGAAAACGCATGCGCAAGGCTCAAAACGCAGACAATCGCATGTGAACGTTGCGGACCTGCGTGCGCAAAGCTATGCGCATGCGTATGTAAAACGCAACGTTTACACGTGTTTGCATGCGTTTTCACCTGCGGCTGCGCATGCGCATGGGACGCAACGTAACCGTCCTGAAATGTGAAGCTAGACTTACATGTTAGAAGGCAAGGCTAACAATGGACCATGGAATGCTTTTCCTGCCACCAAACAATATTTCTAACATAGGGCTTTCAAATGTTCTCTTACAGGCCTTTATGAATGAAATCCCTATCAATTAATGAGCAGCCAAAGCCTGGAGATCAACCTTTGGGACCAATTTGTAAATTTAGATGCTTAAAGGGAACCTGACCTCACAAACTGACCCCCCCCCCCGCATCTTTAAACCTGTCCCTGCACCCCCTCTTATCATTTCTAGCCATCCCTTTTACAGAAAAAAATCGATTTTGTAAAGTAGAGAAAAGTTTATATTTACCTCGTCCTGTGTGAGTTCTCTGTTTCTGAATTAGTCTCAAAGGCAAGCCTGTCTGCTGCTCCCTTGTAATTATGCACGCCCCTCTCTGCTTGCTGCAGTGCTGAGAGCCTGACCGCGTCATGAAAGCAGGGCCGGGACTACGACTAGGCGACCCTAGGCGATCGCCTAGGGCGCCATCTAGTGCAGGGCACATTTTTGCCCGCCCCCTGGGAGGCCCCGTGCTGGCCGCCGGCGGCCGCGGCGCGTCGGCCGGAGAGGGAGGAGGGCGGGAGTCCTACTTCCTGTCCCGCGGCTCTGCCCGCCCCTCCTCTCCTCACAGCCATCGCCCAGCAGACGCACGGTGACGGCATCTTCGGTGACCGGAGGCGGTGAGTGTGTAAAGGCGCGCCCCTCCCCCCCAGTCCCTGTATTCACCACCACTGGGCTCTGCTTTATACACCACCTCCACCACTGGGCCCTGTATACACCACCACCACCACTGAGCCCTGTATACACTAGCACTGGGCCCTGTATACACCACCACTGTGGCCTGTATACACCACCACTGGGCTGCTGTATATAGTGCTGGGGCCTATATATACCACTGGGGCTGCTGTATATAGTGCTGGGGCCTGTATATACTGCTGGGGCCTGTATATAGTGCTGGGGCCTGTATATACCACTGAGGCTGCTGTATATATTGCTGGGGCCTGTATATACCACTGGGGCTGCTGTATATAGTGCTGGGGCCTGTATATACTGCTGGGGCCTGTATATACCACTGAGGCTGCTGTATATATTGCTGGGGCCTGTATATACCACTGGGGCTGCTGTATATAGTGCTGGGGCCTGTATATACTGCTGGGGCCTGTATATACCACTGAGGCTGCTGTATATATTGCTGGGGCCTGTATATACCACTGGGGCTGCTGTATATACTGCTGGGGCCTGTATATACCACTGAGGCTGCTGTATATATCGCTGGGGCCTGTATATACGACTGGGGCTGCTGTATATAGTGCTGGGGCCTGTATATACTGCTGGGGCCTGTATATACCACTGAGGCTGCTGTATATATTGCTGGGTCCTGTATATACCACTGGGGCTGCTGTATATAGTGCTGGGGCCTGTATATAGTGCTGGGGCCTGTATATACTGCTGGGGCCTGTATATACCACTGAGGCTGCTGTATATATTGCTGGGGCCTGTATATACCACTGGGGCTGCTGTATATAGTACTGGGGCCTGTATATACCACTGAGGCTGCTGTATAACCCCTGGGGCTGCTGTATAACCCCTGGGGCTGCTGTATTACCCCTGGGGCTGCTGTATTACCCCTGGGGCTGCTGTATTACCCCTGGGGCTGATGTATAACCCCTGGGGCTGCTGTATAACCCCTGGGGCTGCTGTATTACACCTGGGGTCTGTATATACCACTGGGGAGGCTGCTGTATACCACACTGCTGGGGGCTGTATACCTGTGTTGGGGTCCACCCTCGGCTTATACACGAGTCAATAGGTTTTCCCAGGTTTTGGGGGCAAAAGTAGGGGGGTCGGCTTATACACGAGTATATACGGGTAGTAATCCTACAATGTCTGCTGGACATGGTATGAGGAGGTTTATGGCTCAGTCAGTACACACTCCATACTTCATGGTAAGGGGAGGGTTTATGGCTCAGTTAGTACACTCCATACTTCATGGTAAGGGGAGGGTTTATGGCTCAGTACACACTCCATACTTCTTGTTATTAACCAGTTAATGCTCTCTTGTCCACCGCACTGCAGTTTCAAAAGAGGACAACAGCGAGACAAGCAGCAACATGGCATCAGAGAGTCCCTGACCTCGAAATAGAAGATCCTCAGATCCTGGTATTGTGACATAATATTAAGAATAATACTTTTTGCATTTATATTACACTATGAACTTCACAGCACTTTACATACATCATGAACACTGTCCCCATTGGGGCTCACAATGTAAACAACCTATCAGTATGTCTCTGTAGTGTGGTTGGACGAACCTTTTATAGGTCCCCGTTAAATTAAATTTACTTTCAAAGTATGCTGACATTTTTATTCCCAGACATATTTCGGGGGGGGCGCCGTTTGCCTTACCTGCCTAGGGCACCAAAATGCCTTGTCCCGTCACTGCATGAAAGGGACAGGTCATGCCGGTAGCCCCGCCCCCTTTCAGGACGCGCCCAGGCTCTTAGCAAGACAGCAAGCTGAGAGGGGCGTGCATAATTACAAGGGAGCAGCAGACTAGCAGACCATTGAGACTAATTCTGAAACAGAGAACTCACACAGGACGAGGTAAATATAAACTTTTCTCTACTTTACAAAATCGATTTTTTCTGCAAAAGGGATGGCTAGAAATGATAAGAGGGGGTGCAGGGACAGGTAGAAAGATGCCGGGGGAAGTCAGTTTGTGGGGTCAGGTTCACTTTAAATATATCACTATTTCTGCTCAAATTAGGCTTTATTTTTAGAAAGACATATAATCCTCTTACATGTGGTTTCTAAAAAAAATTGTATGCTGGAAATATGATAATGACAACATTATGTTCGGCACATCACTACATTGGCCAGTGGTTTGCCATGGTTATTCATTTTTTGCAGCACTGGATAACATGGCACATTGACAAGTGAGTATATAATGGATGCCTAAATTCATGCAGTTGTACATACATCCTATTAATAATTAGAATTTCTGTGAAAGCACAGTCTATTGCCACAAATCAGGGCAATGTAACACTCAGAGTGCATTTGGTGTACGTGGCTGTAACCTATGGCTAATAGCACCTATTCATCAAACATATGAGCTAGTGCTTATGTTAATATATCTGAAAAACAAGTTAGGAACACAGCCTGTTATGCAGGATTATATAATGCTGTACAATAGCTGACATGTTATTTGATCTTAAGCTTTATTACTCTTTCCTCTTTAAATCCATCTGTCTACATTATCATTAGAACACCCATAATAAAAATCTGCCATAATTACATATTGTGAATGCTCACCAACAAATCTTTCATTCATTGTAGTGAATACTAAAAGTATTCAGTCACATCATGTCTTATAATATCAATGGGGAAGCGGATATGTGGCAGAATCAAAAAATATATGGGCATTATGGGCATGTTATAGGGTACACCCTAGAATAAAAAAAAATTGTAGCTCAAGATGAGTAAGCTTAAGAAACAAAAAGATAATTCTTTGTTATGCCGTGGCATACAAAACTATATGATATGACCGTAAAGAAGCAAGAGCAACTTATTTCCTAAAGGAAGGAAGAACTTGTGTACTTGGTTAAACCAGGAAAAATAGACTAAAGGGCTCATTTGATAGATATTTGAGAACACTGCCACTTTGCTTTATTTTAGGACTTTAGTTGCCTGTATAGCTGTACAAATGTATCCATTTTGGTCCTAATCAGACATTTAGCCAATTTAACACTAGACTTGCTTGTAAACTAGTGAGAGCTCAATACGGGAATTAGGAACCAGATGAAACCCATGGATAAAAATCTGTGCTGCTGTTATGAATGACATGATCCTGAAGTAATAAAATAGGTTTATTTGATACATTTCAAAGAGTGTCCCCACTTCTTCCTCAGGAAATTCACTGATGTGGTACAACCATACAAGGTGAGCGACTAGTTCATGTCCCTTTTCTATATGTTTACTGGGTAAGGGCTCAGACATACTGGCGTGAAACTCAGACGACTGCAATGCGAGTAAAAATCGCATTGCAGTCGGACCAAGGTTACTCAATGTCCGAAAGCACATTTCTGAGTGTCGGACGTTTTCTTACTTGTCCGACACTCGGATGACGAGTCAGTTGAAATATACTGCGATTTCATGTCAGTGTCGGATGACACTCGCCAATGCAAGTCTATGGGTTTGCCAAAAAACACGGACCGCAGTCGGACCGCACAGGGACCATCCGAGTCTGATGCGAGTTTTAAGTGATACATTCTCATTCTGTAGCGCAGACAACTGTCAAAAATGTTCCTTTAAATGATTCTACAGTAATAGCTGCTGAGAAAAAAACGGATTGCACTCGGACCACACTTGGATGTGATCTGAGAAAAATGTAGTTGCACCAGAGTTGGATGCAAAACGGACCAAAACTAGGAGGAGAGTCGTACCATCTCTCGGATCCATCAATCGGACCGTTTTTGCACTCGCCAGTGTGTTTCCAGCCTAAGGCTGGTTTCACACTGCAGTTCTTTCCTGATCACGGTTCATCAGGTTTTGTGTGCCAGAACCAGGAGTGTCTCCAAAATTCAGAACAGGTGTCAGTCTTTCAATTATACTTTTTCTCCGCAAGTTTCACTCCTGGTTTTGGCACACAATACCTGAGGCCGGCTTCACACCATGGTTTTTTTGGGTCTGGGGCTGTCCGGTGTGAACCTGACAGCCCCGGACTTGATTTTGGATATAATGTAGCTGTATGGTGCTAGATATGGCCGGATGGCAGTGATTTGCCATCCGGTTCTGTCCCTGTCTGGCAGCATCAGGCTGCATTAAATTTTTGCCCTGGACACAAAATCGGAGCTTTCAGAATTTTTGTGTCCGGGTCAAAAAGTTAAACAAAAAGGGCAAATAGTTAAACAAAACCAGATCCAATTGGATCCACATGGATCCGACGCCCAATAAAATGTGAGTCTATGGGTGCCGGATCTCACTGGATCCGACAGAAAACCGGATCCGCCTGCCAGATGCTGGGTGCTGAAGTTCAGTGGCTCCCAGCGCTGAACTTCTACACATGTAGAGCTCCCGGATGAGATTTCAGAACTTAGGACAGCAACAGGAGCTGCGCACTCCTGAATCTGGCAGAAACAGAATCAGAGGGCATATTTGCCCTCTGGTTCTGTTCTGTCCGGAGCAGTCAGGCTGTTACGGTGTATCCAGCAAAACACCAGACACAGCCTAAGGGCCCCTTTACACACGGCTACATTTCTTGGGTGGCTACAGGTAACTTACTGGTTGCAGTGAAATCATGGAGAGATTATTCCATTTGTACACAGCAACAAGATAGAACCTTGTCTCCATGATTTCACTGCAACCAGTAAGTTACCTGTAGCCACCCAAGAAATGTAGCCGTGTGTAAAGGGGCCCTTACAGCTCAAAACCATGGTGTGAAGCCGGCTTGAGACTAGCTTCACACCACAGTTTTTGTCTGTCAGGGTGAATCCTGTTTTTTGCAGGATCACCCTGACAGGACCGGACAGAACCCATTGGGTTGAACCGGATGGCAAATAACACCCTGATCCTGTATTTTGCAGGATTTGTTTCTTTCATTTCTCCATTGAAAAGCATTGTGAATTACTTCTCCATAGGCTATATTGGGGATACCTGCTGCCCATGGTGCTGAAGGAGCATTCTGAGAATGCTCAGTGCTAAAAACCGAATCACCATAGTCTCCCATTATATGGAAACGGATTGCGCCAGATCTGGTTCTGTCCGGATTTGTCCGATTTTTGCACCAGAGACAAAAAATGCTGCATGCTCCGATTTTAGGGACGGTGAAGAACCTGAAAAAAAAGGACCAGGCACAGAATACACAAAGTCTGATGGCCAAATAGGACCAATCCGGCACCATGGGGATACATTTGAGTCAAAACCGGATCAGGTTCTCTGCGGTTCAAATTGGACAGAACCTGATGCACAAAACCGTGGTGTGAAGCCAGCCTAAGACTCTACTGCACTTTTTATGTCCGCAGCTTCTTAATCCTTGAATTAAACACTCTGCTAATTGTTTGGGTTTAGACCTGGTCTATTTGGGTCGATCCCAAGCCTAAAACTTCCCAACATATTATTTCCTATTAGCAACACCATTTTAGAGAATTTAAAAGGGTTGTTGAGAAAAAACCCTAATCATCCATTCTGCACAGATGCTCCAGGGGGATCCTCTAGTCTTTATTTACAAGGTTTAGTGATGTGTTGTACCAGCATGTGACTGTTGTAGCCAATTCATGTAGCAACTTCATTGCTCATTGAAGCCGCTGATTGAATGAAGAAGTTAGGTTGGAAACACACTGACGTGAAAAAAACAGTCCATTTCTCATCCAGGAGAGTTGGAGTGACATCCGTTTTTTGCTCCGTTTTGCATCCAACTGCTATGCCAGTGTCCGACATTTCTTTCAGATCACATCCGAGTGTGTTCAATCGTTTTTTTTGTCACAGAAGCTATTTACTGAATAATCATTACAGGAACCTTTTACAGTTTTCTCAGCTGCAGAATAATGTTTCAGTGAAAAAAAAGGATGCCTCTCGAATGGTCCGTGTGCAGTCCGTGTGCGGTCAGTGATTTTGTCGGACCCATAGGCTTGCATTGGCGTTTCTCGCGCGTGAATTGCATACTGTTGCAGCATGTTGCAATTTTTTTCTCATCCGTCCGACACATGCCAATGTGCTCTCAGACATTGAATAACATTCTGCAATGCAATTAAATCACGCACTGCAGTCGTCCGACTTTCACACCAGTGTGTCCGTACCCTTAAGTGCAAACACAACGCCTCAATACGGTCGGGGAAAAAAGAATGGTGTGGGAACCAACACAGCATCTGTGCTACAACCCAGTTTAATCTAAAGAATATTAGTTTTGGATACTAAGTTATATTTGAAGTTCAGCATCGCGTAAAATCAATGATCAGCAATATTCCAAAAATTTAAATAATTGCTTATAACATGACAAAAACACTTCCTTAAAGGGGTTGTCTCCAGGGTTTTTGAATAGTTTCTATATGTATCTAGGCTGCAAAATGTTGACAGTTTGTAATTTAGCTTCTGTCAACTTTTTGCATAGTTACCGGGAATTCATCTATTTGCGTCGGGAGGAGAACAACCAGCGGGCGTGTTTGTGTTGGAGCCTGTATGTAAATGGAGAACTTGTTGTTTACACCCAGGCTCCTCCAAACATGCCTCCTTCCCCAGTCTACAGTATGCCCAGGTTCCTACAGTCCCGCCCCAACCCTTAATGTGACCACCCACCCCTATTGCACACAGCGGTCCCCTGCTCCACTGGCACAGTGCGCCGAATCTGCAGCTATGTGAAGTAGATTGTGTCAATGCTGGAGAGGACCGCAGAATGTGAAGCAATATAGTGTGTGCGCTCACCTCTTTTCCTGCGCTGTCAGTGGAGCCGAGGACGACAGAGAACCGGTCCTGTCTATACCACAGCTGCTGGCTCTCTATGCTCTGAAGCCGGTCCTGTCTATAGAACAGCTGCCGGCTCTCTATGCCCTGGAGCCTGTCCTGTCTATACTGCTACTGCCAGCTCTCTATGCCCTGGAGCCGGTCCTCTCTGTATAGCAGCTGCTGGCTCTCTATGCCTCCCGATCTGTGCTGCGGGGATATGGAGAAGAGGAGCATCAGCTCCACTGCACAGAGTGGGGCATAGATAGCCGGCAGCTGCGGAATAGACAGGAACAGCTCTCTGTGGTCCTCAGCCCCACTGACAGTGCAGGAGGACTCAGACTAGTCAGGCTTCTTCTGCTAATAAAAGGCGCTCTAAGGGTCCGGACCTAGGAGTTGGGGACAAAGTTTGGCTATCTACAACGAACATTAAAGGGAACCTGTCAGCTGTTTTAGACCTTCAAACTTATCCCTACCTGTCCTTGCAGCTACACATACTACTGTCCTAACCATCCCTCTCTGACCAATCTTAAATTTATAACAGTGGTATAAAACACTTTTTAAGCTTACAAAATCTCTGACAATGGGGCGTTCCTGATGGGTAGGTGGTGTCTCCAGTGCCGCACTCCCCCCGCCTCACTGTTCTAATTACACCCTTATGGGGGGCTGCATCATTCCTTCAGGACCGATGTCCTGATTTAAATCTCTAGGCTCGCACTTCCTGGTGTATGACGCGATGCTGGGCACCGCATCACGCCGCGTCATACCCGGGCATGAGCAGTGCGCTAGATGTATAACGCCAAGGCCGCTTTCAACATGCGATCTGCGCATGCGCTGTAGGCGGCCTTGTGTCGGCGCAAGTTCGCCAGGCAACGATCCCCGAGCATTGAACACCTAGCGCACTGTGCATGCCTGGGTAGCGTGGTCTTGGAGACACCGCCTACCCGTCAGGAATGCCCCATCGTCAGAGATTTTGTAAGTTTAAAAAGTGTTCTATACCTGTTATAAATGCAAGATTGGTCAGAGAGGGATGGTTAGGACAGTAGTATGTGGCTGCAGGGGCAGGTTGGGATAAGTTAGAAGGTCTAAAAGAGCTGACCGGTTCCCTTTAATGTTCGTTGTAGATAGCCAAACTTTGTCCCCAACTCCTAGGTCCGGGCCCTTAGAGCGCCTTTTATTAGCAGAAGAAGCCTGACTAGTCTGAGCCCCCTTCAAGTTGTCTTTAACCTCAGACCAGATTGTTTTTAATCGATCTAAAGATCTTTCTACCTCAGGGATATCTGACATTATAGAAGAAAAGGAACCGAAGCGCGGATGTAGCCCATGATTACAGTTAAAGTGAGTAGTCTTGATGGACTCCTGGTACTAATTAATAATGGCAAACTCTGCTAGCGGAAGGTGTTCCACCCAATCAGACTGATGCTGAAAGACATAACAACGAAGATACTTTTCAGGTGCTTGATTAGTATGCTCGGTTTGACCATTAGTTTCAGGGTGATAGGCAGAAGAAAATTATACTTTAATTTTAATCCTTTTACAGAATGCTCTTCAAAATTTTGAGTCAAACTGGGTACCACTGTCGGAAACAATATTTACAGGATCACTATGTAATCCTACAGCGTGATTAATGAATAGTTTGCTGAGGGTTTCAGAATTAGGTAATCTGGACAGAGGGACCAAATGACACTGCTTACTTAATCTATCCACCACCACCCAGATACAAGTCTTCCCTTCTGAGATTAGTAAGTCAGTAATAAAATCTATGAAGAGATGGGTCCAAAGACCCTCAGGGGTAGGCAAGGACTGGAGCAGCCCGGCAGAGCGGTTAAGTGGAGACTTAGCGCAAGCGCAGGTTTCACAAGCCAATACATGCTCCTTACAGTCTTTAACTATAGTTTGCCACCAAAAATTCCTGGTTACAAGTCTGATTGTATTATTGATACCAGGATGCCCTGCAAGGATGGAATCATGAGATTCCTTAAAAACTTTAAGGTAGAATTTGGCAGGGACAAATAGTTTTTGGGAAGGAGTGGTGTCAGGTTTTCTGCTCTGGGGAACTACAGATCTCTTCCAGTGTGGTGCTCCACCGGTCTGGTCGCTACAAAGGGTACTGCACTCAATAACCGGGTGTGGTATCCAGAGTCCAAAAGGAAATGGGATGGTGAACCTAAGCCCCCACTAAACACACCCACACACATTAGGACCCAGGGGACCATGAGCTAACCCAGGGGAAGGCCCAGTCAAAAGGGGACAAGGAAAGAACACACAGTGGGAAGTTAGTTGAGAAGTGAGTGAGTAGTGAAGAAGTGAAAAGTGTGCAGGTGTCAGAAGGGAACAGAGAAATCCCCAGGGGCACAGGTGGAGAGAGAGAGACAACCTGGGCACCCTGATCTGGGACTAAGATAGTTGGATAGAGGGGTTGGTCAAGAACCAGGGAACCAGCCCTGAGTGTGGTACAGACGCTGTAAGCCCGTACCACCAAATTAGAGGCCACGCAGTCTACAGGAGTGGTGGCTGCAACCTGACGCACCCGCTGAGAAGTCAACCGGACTAGGGTAAGAAAACAGGTATCGGTCACCTAACAGGATCCGTGGCTGCTAGATCGGGGCACTGCGTGTGGAGGTTCTGACAGGAGAGGCGAAGACATAGCACTGGGAGTGAGAGACCAGAGAACGGAGAGGCACATGATGGGGTCCTGGGAGAGCTATCCCAATTCCTTGTGGACAGGCCATGCTAGACTTGGTAGAGAGAAGCGCCCGGTGGCCAACTGCAACTGAAATTAGTAAACCGGGTACAAAATTCCAGCACTGTGTGAGACTGTGTTATTCCCCCGCCTGCGGAGCCGCCAACTGTCACAGTAGACAAGATAAAGAAGCCCAGCGTGAATCTGGCCTGACAAAGCCATTGCAATTAAACACATCTGCTCCAGGGTTCCCACTCCACCTACGGAGAGCAACGACATCAAGCTGCCAACCCAAAAACCCTGGAGGTCTGGCTTGCAGCGTCGGTTCTTACTAACCAAAAACCGTAGGTGGCGTCACAAACATTTTCCCTATAAACTTTATTCCCATCCAGTACTCTCTAGAACCAGTATATCCCGCCAGAAAGTGAGCACTGTCTCCCATGGGTTACGGAAGCTGAGTCTCGACCCCTGTGACTCCCCCGGTATAACGAACACTCCGGTTCCGAGTACCTTGTGATAGCTCTGCTCCCACTCCAACTTCAAAAGCATCTACCTCTACAATGAAGGGGTGGGCCAGATCAGGCTGAACCAATATTAGGTCAGAGGAAAAACATTGTTTTAAGGTAGAAAACGCATGAATTCTTTCAGGCTTCCAATTAATCATGTCCACCCCTTTCCTGGTCAAATGAGCGCGTCGTTTGGCTATCCTGGAAAAATCTTTAATACATTTACGGTAACAGTTAGCAAAACCCAGAAAACACTGCAGTGTTTTTAGAGACTTAGGTTGTATCCATTCCTTAATGGGCTGAATCTTAGAGGGATCCATGCAAAAACCCTTAGCTGACAAAATATATCCCAGAAAATGTACCTCCTCAACAAAAAAGACACATGTCTCTAGTTTGGCAAATAAAGAATTCTCTCTAAGTCTCTGGAGTACAGTATGGACATGTTGGACATGCAACATAAGATCAGAAGAATAAATCAGGATGTCGTCCAAATAAACGACCACATATACATCACTAATATCTCTGAAAATATCGTTAACAAAATTTTGAAAGACTACGGGTGTGTTACTGAGCCCGAACGGCATTACTAAATACTCAAAGTTACCCTGGGGCGTGTTATATGTGGTCTTCCACTCGTCTCCTTTTTCTTATATGGATAAGGTTATATGCTCCCCTGAGGTCAGGTTTGGTAAACCAATGGGCTCCCAACAGCTGATTATATACATCAGGGATGAGTGGAAGTAGATACTGGTTTTTCACAGTGATAGCGTTTAACTCACAGAAGTCAATGCAAGGTCTGAAACCACCATCTTTCTTTTCCACAAAAAAGAAACCAGCGCCTACTGGTGAGGTGGATAGTCTAATAAACCTTTTTTGCAGACTGCTATATGGCCTGATGCTCTGGTCCGGAGAGATTATGTATTCTCCCCTTTGGGAGATGAGAATCAGGCCCCAAGTCAATAGGGCAATCATAATTTCTGTGTGGGGGAAATTTCTTTGATTCAAATATAGAAAATACATCCACAAAATCTCTGTATGCTCTGTATGCAAAAGGTACACTTGGAGGCATGACCTTAACTTGATAAAATATACATATTCCATATGGTTATACTTTACTATACAGCTATCGGGTGATTGCCTGATTAACTGAGCAACTCAACACATGATTAATTATATCAAAGGGAGAACAACATGTGGAGTCAAACAATTGTGAGATAATCACTGTTAACATAAATAAAACCAGTTAAAATCAACAGATAAAACATCATTGATCATTTTTGATAAGGAGGATAAAAAGGAAATCTGCGCATGCGCCGCTATTTGGCTACTATGGCTGCTTTACTAGAAACTAATTTAACCTTTAATGAACCAATGCTGCTTATCCTATGAATGTGCAATCCTTGTATATCATTGTGCGCCCTCATTTTTTGTTATGGACTATGTACTGTGTGTTCTGCATATTTATGTCTATATGTGTCTCAAATAAAATGATGTAAATGAGTATTTAAAGCAATTGTTTGACTCCACATGTTGTTCTCCCTTTGATATAAGTGACCTTAACTTGGTTCACTATAGCGACATAAATTTATCCTGACACTCTGGGCTCCAGTGCACTATATCACCCAGGTGCCAGCCAATGACTGGATTATGTTTATGTAACCATGGCATGCCCAGGATTACTGTAGATGATAGATTATCAATAACAAAAAAATGACACATTTTCAACATGTAATGACCCCACCAGCATTGACACTTCCTTAGTGATAAACTCCACTCCACACTGGACGAAAGGTTTGTCATTAACCACAGTAGTTTTTATGGGGCACTAAGTCTTAGTAGTGGTACTCCAAAATTTCTTGCCACCTGGGTATCTATAAGATTTCCTTCTGAGGAACTGTCTACATAGGTCTCCAACCACACAGATTTCTTAAGGTAAGATAAGTGAATAGGTAATAAAACTATTATAAAATATCTGGGCACATAGGCAGGCATGGCTAGATCCATCCAGGTGCTGGCGTCCAGGGGGTGAAAACTTTTGATATCCAGAGCTCTCACTGGAATCCAGATTGTGGCTTGGGCTTCATTTTAGTAGATGGTTTTGTACTAGGTCCATCAAAGCTGGGGTTGCAACAAAAATGTATATATATATATTTTTCCTTTATATATATATATATATATATATATATATATATATATAAAATGGTTGGGCCAGATATAATGTGACGACCGTCCGCTGCAAAGGCTGAGCTGCAGGTAAGGCAGCACCCCGAAAAACTCCGAAACCCTTTACCCCTATACAGGGATTTGAAATTACAGCAGAGCCTGGGAGGTAGCTGCCTATAGGTTAGCAGCAGACGGGAGCAGGGAGGTCACCAGGAAGGGACAAGGCTAGGAGGTCAGGGAATAGACAAAATCAGGAACCAAAAGCGTAGTCAGAAGGCAGCATCAAAAACCGGAAGGGCAGCAAAAGTACAAAAGTACAAAATTGTCAGGTGCTGGAAGGGTCAAAATCCAGGCAAAGCTCAGAGTCAATATAATAGAGCACAAAGTAGAAAAACCAAGAAGATATCTGACGGTTTGCAGGACAGGCCCCAAGGTATTTGAAGGGTGCGGTTCCCTCTCATAGGCTGGAGCTCACAGCCTGATGATCTCATTCGGATTGCCCCTACAACCAGGCCAGATTGTGATGCACGACTGGTACCAACCTCCCCATTTCTGATAGAATAACAAAGCCGGCGCCTACCAGACACCTCTGCAGGGACCTCTCTCCTGTCACCAGCATCACTCACAGGAGGAGCACAGCAATGCCCAGCAACAGAGGCAGGAACCAAAGTAGCATGTTCCGATGAGGACATGGCTCCCCTAACACCGGCACCACTAGATGAAGAAATCCGGCGCCGCCTAGTGGCTGGGACAGGCTGGGACAGGAATAACAGTCACTGAGTCTGACGGCGGTCGTAGGGGTGGCCTGGCATACTGAGACTGGGGAAGGGGATGTGTTTGGAAGAGTCTAGCTGTAACATCCAGTTCTCCATTTACATGTAGGCTCCAGCACAAACATGCCCCTGGTCGTTGTCTGACAGACACAAATAGGTGATATCTAGGTAATTATGCTAAATATTGACAGGGTGTATATTACAAACTGTCAACATTTTGCAGCCTAGACACATATATAAATTATACAAAAAACCTGGACAACCCCTTTAATACCTCATTTTGTACTTTTTTAATTACCTGATTTTGTGAACTGGGTAAACACCGGGCTTTCTCAATTATGGCTGTGTTACTTGAACTGATCAGTATTGGGGTACTAATCACTGGAGTCTGTCTGCTTGAGGGAGAATGGACAATTCTGTTTAATGTATTTAGAGCATTGGTAATCAGGAATTGCCGTGGGGTCTTTCGCCTTCCATCTGGTATTCGCTGCATTGTTTCTGGTGCAGAAGACTTAACATTTGAGGGGGTCCTCCTCAGTGGAGAAGTAAAAGGCAAATTCTTCATATCTTTTCTTTTAGTCTTGTTTGACGCCAGCAGTTGCTTGGCTGTACTGTTTGGCTGCAAATAAAATATCACATTATTAAGCTGTCCATTGGAAAAAAAGTTGTAAAAAAGGCAAACAGCATCAACAGTACAATAGGAGTAATATTTTTTTTTGAGGAATACCTATTTTCTAAATGTTTCTCATGGGCCTTGCTATAAAATTCTTAACATCTTTTTCTCAAGCCCTAAGAAGAAAATTAGCTCTTTAGTAGGAATGTTTTGCCAACCTGTAGCACAAAATAATACATTTACTTCTAGCCAATATTGTCTAAATGGAAATCCTTTGGCTTAGCACCTACAGATCTATGACTGTGAGTTATTAGAATATATTACCAACATGTTTTGCTGGCTTGCAGTTACATGTGACATTCAAATACAATAATTGAGATAGTTACTGTGGATTAAAATTATAGTTGGTACATATGAGTGAGAAGAATTAAAGGAAAACTGTCAGGCAATAAATCCATATGTAACCGGTATCACATTCTAATTCCTTTCTCTAATCTCTCTCTATTCATGTATTTCCATTATTTATATTTCCCTCCTATCCTCTGTAAACTTCAAAACAAAAGATTAATTCCCTCTGTCAATCACAGTGATGTCTCTGCTGCCCACTCCCCAAAAAAATGACTATTCATGCTTCATTACATTGCCCTGTGATCTGTCAGTTGTGTGACTCATTCACTGCAGACAGAGAAGGGAAGGGGAGGAGGGGTGATCTTTGCTGCAGCCATGAGCTCTTCATGTCAATGTGTGTATCTGAGACATATGTGTAGTATGTGCAGTTTGAGATATTTATATGTGATTATAAGAACATTTGATCATTTGCTCAGCAGATACACACATTACATGTCTGTAGGAAAACCAACCTTTATATAATAGAAATTTTACAGATAGCACAGTGCAGGACAAAACACCTTCCCCCTCTCAGCACAAAGCAGAGAGGGGAGGGAGTGAACACAAGCTTGGATGGGTGTGGATATTTAAAGAAAACTTATACAGCCACCAGACTAATCGACTGGTAATATAATGGACAGGACTAATGCAGGAGCTCCCTGCAGAGTCTGACAATGCTGATAACATGGAAACTACAAAATGTACAATAATGATTTTACATGTTTTAAAAAGTCTGCCCAGGTACTATTCAAAAAAATGTATACTTCATATACAAACTCCAAGGAGTCAGGCCAAATCACTTGCAATTAATATTTATTAAAAATTCCAACACTGTGTTAAAAATGACAATGTAAAACAGGTACACAGAAGGAGAGACCACATGACAGTATAGAAACCACAATGGTATTAAATCCTCAGGCACAAGGACCAAAATACACTATCCAAGGAATACAATCAGTGCCCCAAATACTGGGTGCACTCCATGTGCCAAGAGAGGGTAATACATATACAATCATCAAGCCATGGGTCATTTACCTTACTGCGACCGCCCCCTGACGCGTTTCGCACCAGCTTCTTCCTCAGAACTTGAATTTGTTATTTTTGCTACATGCCAATAAGATGCTCTCAAAAGACACTTCATAAATACATGTTTTTTCATACCTCTACAAAGAGAAGGGGAATAATTCCCACTTGATCATCTAACTTGCCTTCGGCCCAGTTGTCATCTACTCGTCGGATTACATTGATTATATCATCCTGTAATGTAGATTTAGAATCATAGCTCAAACATTTTAAAACTATTTGATTTGTTGTAGATAAGACACAAATTAAAAGAAGAAGGAAATAGGCTTACAAATATATGTTGATAAGCCAGAAACAATATATAGCCTCATTCTTTAAAAATCAACTATGGAATGGTAAGTTACAGTACTAATAAGATAAACTAACATGATTTAATTACAATGGAGGTTATACAGACTTGAAAAATTCCATCATAGATTGACCTTACATCAGGGCTATATTAACTCATAGTTAATAAATAGTAGGGTACGTCAGTATTGGGCCCTCTTCTTTTTAATGCTTATTAATTACCTTATTCAAAACTTACAGAAGTACATTTTAATATTTTCAGATGACAGCTCTGTAAGATACTCATCACAAAGGAAAATAATATTATATCACAGAAGGATTTGAAGAAGAAGAAGATGGAGACTTGAGTAGAAAAATGGCAAATTAATTTTAAGGTGGATAAGTGTGAGGCTATGCACTTGTGCTAAAGAAACAAAGCATAAAATTATGTAAAAGCAGCGCTAAAAAATGACCTGAGGAAACTGGTGGACAATAAATGTAACTTCAGAAGCAGGTTCAACTTCTGTCAAGACAAATTTAATCATGAAATTAATGAGAATACACAAGTGACTAGTCAGAGCCCACATATAATACTTTGGAAAATGTTGGCCCCATTGTTTTGATTTTACTTCTAATTTCTAATTTTATAAGGAAATGTAAACTTCTGGAAGCAGTGGCAGCAGTTCAAATGGAAAATTTCATTTATTCACTCACGTAATATTTCAACTACAGCCTTTTTCAAGCATGACTGCAGGAAGTATGTAGCTGAAATATGGCATGAATGAAAAAAAAAGGTTTTCCCTTTAAATTGCAATCTCTGCAAATTTTTGCAAACAAGGGACTGCTGGACTAGGTCTTAAGGATTTGCACAAAGAAATAATATATTTATTCACTTACTGTATATAGCACCATTAATTTCACAGCCACTTTACATACGTAAGCTATACTGTCTCCATTGGCATCACAATCTAAATTCACTATCACTATGTCTTTGGAGTGTGGGAGGAAACCAGAGAACCCAGAGGAAACCCACGAAACACAGGGACAACATACAAAGTCCTTGAGATGTTGTCTTTGGTAGAATATGAACCCAGGACCCCTGCGCTGCAAGACTGTAGTGCTAACCCTTGAGCCTGTGTGCTATCCAAACCTTCTGTCATACCCAGTGATGCTCTTTTCTTTTACTACACCACTTTAATTGAATATGTGGACTTTAGTAATAAGACATGTTATCAATCTTGGTGTCATATTTTGAGAAACGACAGCTCAGGGAAAATCTAATTACAATTTAAAAATATACTGTATGACAGTAGAGAGAATATTTCTAAGGAACCATTTATACCTAGACCAGTAACCACCACAGGGGGGATACTCTTAGCCTAGAGTAAGGGTGTCCAAACTTTTGGCTTATCTGGGCCACATTGGAAGAAAAAAAGTTATCTTGGGCTACACAAGGACCTTTGGTCATGTGACCATGATGTCACTAAAGGTTTTTCTTTCCTTGGAGATTGCAATGATTATGCAAAACTGGCACTATCAGCACAGTTTATGCGTCTTTAAGATTGGTAGCCTAGTGATTTGTCATCTACCACACCTGACACTGTTTAGGGTCTTGCAAGGGACCTCTTATGAATGAAAGGTCTGGGCAACTAAACAGTTGCCTCTCCACCTACTTCACACCCAACACAGATCTGTTTGGGTGAGCCATTGCAACATTGAATGTAGAGGGAGGTTAGGGCAGCCTAGAAGTGAGGTTTCTGCCAAGGGAGTGGTGGGGCTTTTTTGCTGTTTGATGTCTCACCTGAAATGGTGGCTTTGCCTTTTTTTGTACTGCTGGCCTCCAGGTAGCTCACAACCTATGCAGCCTCTCTCCTACTTCCTGCATTTTTTGGCTACTTTCCCTCTGCTTTCTTTTTCTTGACTTTTTACTATCTATCATCTTTTTCCATGTTTTAAGTTCCACTTCGTCTTTATTGCTCCGTCCCTGTTCCTTTCACCAGTTCCTGGTCCCTGCACATGGACTGACAGATGGGAACAATCAGTGGTATGTTCCATGTCTCCAATATCTGACATCTAGGAGTTCCAGTCGGCTCTTGATTCCTTCTGCTGAGATTCAATTTAGGATGGAGAGCTGTGGGGAGTATCATTAATGGTACCTTTACACGCCGCGACGGCAGGCTGGATACATCCCGCTACAGGCTACAAATGTAGCTTGTAGCGCCAATGTAGCCCGTCGTAGCGGCGTCTGAAGAAGTGACGCTACAGCCGGCAACAGATACATCTGTTTCCTAGCTCTGCTCGAAAACTGATGGCTACAACGCCGATGGTAGCGAGCTGTATCGGCGTGTAAAGAGGCAACGGAAGGGAACTCGGGACAGCCTGCGATGTAGCTGCAATGTAGCTAAGGCGTGACCCTGGCTCCGTGTTACCGCGCCCCATGTGCGATCATTGGTGGAAGCTGCTGCATGACGATTGGTAGTCGCTGCATAGGGAGGCATATTTAAAGGAGCTGACGAGTCACACTACACAATCGCTTGAGCGTGCTGTATTACTCAGCCTCCTGCGATGCCTGCCCAATCAGGATGTTATTGCTTCGTCCTATCAGCGTACGGACGGCTCGTAATCCACAATTGTGGCACGCCTACGTGCTGTCCCTGCTGCACCAGGTACGCCCATAGTAGCTGGTTATAGCGGTGTGTAAATGAGCTACAGCTGGCTACTTGAGACACCCGGCGATGTAGCTAGCTATAGATGTAGCGTGGCGTAGCGCACCTTGTGGCGGCGTGTAAAGAGGGTGCGTTGACCGTTTGTAACCGTTTGAGCGTGCTCGTGCACGTGAAGTAGCGGGATGTATCCAGCCTGCCGTCGCGGCGTGTAAAGGTACCTTAAGAGGGAATATACATGTTGCCACACCATGCCCAGCTGTGTAAAGGAAGCAGCATTTTTATGCCTTCACAGCATGTTTGAGCAGCGCAGTTTTAAATAGACTAAAGTTTATTGAAGATTCTTGCATTAGTAAGATTTGGGGGGATGGAATTATCATTTGAGTGCAGGCCAGTATAAAACTGCCTAGCAATGCTACTGCACAGCCCTCTCAGCTGCTTACGCAGAGCAAGGCAGATGGCCAATTGTAAAGTATGGAGGACAATTTATGAGGTGCCACATATGTGTGGAAGTATCCTTAAAGGGAACATGTGATATAAAAAATGCTATTAATTGGCAGATATTGGATTAATCTGCAGGTTAATAACCTTCTAAAAGTGCCTTGTTGTCTAACTGAAAGCCCAGCTACAGGGTAGAAATTAACTTTATTTCTCCTGATGGCCTCAAGCATTCATTCATAGAGGTGGGACCAGACAGGTTTCAGTCACTGCTCAGTACACAGTGAGCAGCACCTGTTTCTGCACCCCCGCACTAACTGACAGCATTCTCTGCATTGCATCAGTACAGAGTTGGCTGTCAGTCAGTGCAGGGGGGTGGTTACAGCTGCCACTCACTGTGTACTGATCAGTGACTGAAACTTCTCTGTCCCCACCTCTATGACTGAAAGTCCAAGATAAATAGGAGGAACAAAGTTAATTTCCTTCTCATAGCCATACTTTCAGTTTGGCTGTGAGTTTTAGAATGTTATTAATCTACAGATTAATCTCATGCAAACGATAAGGTCATATCCAACTCCCACAATGAAGTGTGAAAATGTAGGATGATACTTGTTATAATAAAACAAATACTTTATTTATATAAAATTAAAACCACAAAAAGTTAGCTGACATGTAGTTCCTACTCAGAACACATTGGCTAATGCTGCAACTTTTTATAGTTTTAATTTTTTCTAAATAAAGTGATAAAGTTTTATTATGAGTATTATCATCCTCTATTTACACACTTCATTGCTGGATATCACTTTATTGTTTGTCCTCATTACATTGCTTGAGAACCAGTTTAGGATTTGTGTGGGCACCACACCCTTGGCTGAGAAAAAGAGACATACTGACCTATATTTGAAGACAAAAAGTAGATAGGGGGCGCAATGGTGCGATATCCACAAGTATATTGCAAGGGTGATTTATATAACGTAGTTACTAACCTATATTAGTTGTGCTACCCATGCACAACTCTGGTGTGAGCCTAATGGTTTATACGTCCTCTCCTGACCCGAGTAATTAGATGCAGCGGCGATGAGCTGCGGCTCCAGACACTCGCAGCGTCCTCGCTCCCCTCGTGTAGTTTTCCGGACTCCGCCCCCTCGCGTCCACGTGACCAGTCCTTTAAAGGTCCTTTAGCTAAAATGAGCAGCGCCTGCCGTGTCCTCCAGGGAGATGTAGAATATAATGCAATTACCACGGTCTGGTGGGCGCTCTAAAGTAGATCCAGGATCTTGTTAAGTATGAAGTCCTTTTCCACTTGAGAAAGACGGCACTATACCGTCGAAACATGTTGTGGGGAAGGAGGTTTTTAGAATAAAGGACTTCATACTTAACAAGATCCTGGATCTACTTTAGAGCGCCACACCAGACCGTGGTAATTGCATATATACTGACCTATATTGACTGGTGAGTTGATAATTTTCATCCTTTTGTGATTAGATTAACTCCGTATCTGCAGGTTAATCGTGTTTTTTGACATGACAGGTTTCCAATAACCAAATAAGAATGCTTATCTGACTTCTAAATAACAACAATCAACTAATTTAGGAATTGTAGTTTGAAATATTGTTATCATTGCCTCACAAAGTCATCATGACCGCATCGTATGTGTGATGATGTCAATTCTACTGTCTGTGCTTTGGAAATAATACACTGTAAACCGCACACCGCCACAAGCGTACAAGTAGTGAGAGCAGATGTATGTTTCTCCTACGTGACATTGTAACATACAGCTCTGGCAAAAATTAAGAGACCACTGCAAAATTTTCAGTTTCTCTTATTTTTCTCTTTATAGGTATATTTTTGAGTAAAATGTACATTGTTCTTTTATTCTATAAACTACTGACAACTAGTGATGGGCGAACCTGAACTGTAAAGTTCGGGGTTCGTACCAAACACCTAGTGTTCAGGCACAGATCCCGAACACAGACTTTCCTCGGACGTTTGTGTTTCAGTTCGGGTTTGAGGGTGGTGGGAGCTGTAAAAATAAGGAAATTAGTTATTAAGCAGCATTATACTTAGCGCATTCCACCACCTCGCTGCATCTACTTCTGGTGCTGCTCATTAACATCCTAGATATTCACTGTAGAGGGGCCCAACAGTCAATCACAGACGCTGTCACAGAGAGTTGGCGTCTGCTGTCAGAGATACGCAGTGGAGCTGAAGATGTTCCCTGTGGATTATGTCATAGGTAGGTATTTTTTTGCTAATTAAAGATGGGAAACAGAATTGTCTTGTGTTTTATTTCAAAATTTTTTTTCTGTGTTGTGATTTTTTACTGCTTACTTGAAATTCATAGAGGTAGTTCTAATATTGGCATGATACTACGGATTTCGGGCATAGTACCAGCTGCCAATACAAAGCTGGCATTAACTCCTTTATTACCCAGTGTGCCACCAGGGCCACTGGAAAAGTCGGGGTACAGCACCAGAAAATGGCGCTTCTATGATTGTGCCATTTTCTGGGGCAGATGTGGGCTGCAATTCACAGTGGGGGACCACAGAAAGCTTGGGCCACCCTGTGCTGAGGATTCAAACCCCCAGGTGCCTAGTTGTACCTGTGTTGAAACCAAAGATACGGCAAAGCCCCAGGTCACTTGTTTTAATTATTTTATGAAATTCATGAAATAATTAAAAAAAGGGCATCCCTATATTTTCGGTTTCCAGGCAGGTAAAAATAGGCAGCTGGGGGTTGGAGGCAGCCCGTGCCTGCCTGCTGTACCTGGCTGGCATAAAAAAATATGGCGAAGGCCCAAGTAATTTTTAAAAAAATTATTTCAACGAATAATTTTACAAAAAGGGCTTAACTGTGTGGCGGTTTTGGTGCTTTTTTGGGCCAGCAGACTCAGATGAACACATTGAATACAATGCACCAAAAAAATCATTAAATCCACAGCAGAAACAATCTCGTGGTTTTGGTGCTTTATTTGGCCAGGAGATGCAGATGAATACATTGAACACAATCCATGCAGTTTTGTGCCAAAAGTGCACCAAAAGAGCATGAAATCCATGGCAAAAAACGCATCATGGTTTTGGTGCACCAATTCTCTGTGACAGCATCTGTGCTTGGCTGTTGGGTCTCTTTGCAGTGAATATCCAGGAAGATAATGAGCGGCCCCAGAATACAAGTGGGTGGACGCCGGAAATTATAATGCTGTTTAATAACTATCTTTTTTCTTTTACAGCCTCCTAGCCCCATCCCATAACTTTACAGTCTGAGTTTGGGGTTTGGACTCAAGTTCAAGCCACTTTTGGCCCTGAACCCGAACTTTAAAAAGAAGTTTGGGTGTGTTCACCGAACCCAAACATCGGCGGGTTCACCCATCACTACTGACAACATGTCTCCGAAATTCAAAGCTAAAAATTTTGTATTTATTTGCAGCAAATGAGAAATCGTCAAAATAATAAAGAAACAGTGCTTTCAGACCTCAAATGCAAAGAAAACACGTTCATATTCATTTAGAAACAACAATAATAATGTTTTAACTCAGGAAGAGTTCAGAAATTAATATTTGGTGGAATTACCATGATTTTTAATCACAGCTTTCACGCGTCTTGGCATGCTTTCCTTTAGTCTTTCACACTGCTTTTGGGTGACCTTATGTCACTCCTGGCACAAAAATGTTAAGCAGTTCTTCTTTGTTTGATGGCTTGTGACTATCCATCTTCCTCTAGATTACATTCTAAAGGTTTTCAATGGGGTTAAGGTCTGGAGATTGGGCTGGCCATGACAGGGTCTTGATGTGGTACTCCTTCATCCACACATTGGTTGACCTAACTGTGTGGCATGGGGCATTTTCCTGTTTGAAAAAACGGTGTTCAGAGTTGAGTAACATTGCCTGAGCAGAAGGAAGTAAGTGTTTTTCAAGAATAACCTTGTATGTGGCTTGATTCATATATCCTTTGAAAAGATTTAACTGCCCAATTCCAGCCTTGCTGAAGCATCCCCAGATCATCACAGATCCTCCACCAAATTTCACAGTGGGTGCAAGACACTGTGGCTTGTACGCCTCTCCAGGTCTCCGTCTAACCACTAGATAACTAGGTGTTGGGCAAAGAAGAAAGTTAGACTCATCAGGGAAGATTGCCTTACTCCAGTCATCTATGGTCCAATCCTTATGGTCTATGGCAAACTTCAGCCTGGCTCTCCTTTGCTTCTCACTGATGACCTCACTCAAGACTTTTCTTTTCACTCCCTTTGGCATGGTTAAAAGTTATTTTTTCATGTACATTACTTTTGGGCTATTCCAAGCACTTGTTTTGCCATCCAGCTTTTCCTATTGCAAGAGGATTGTGAAAGACCACAGCAGTGATTTTTATACTTTCCCTCATTAAATAAGATTTGGTTCAGGTGATCACCTAATCAGAAGTACATTAAGTAGAATGAGGTGTACTTTGTTTGGAATTCAACTGACACTGGAATGGACTGGCTGTCAGACATCTAGAGATGGTAATTTTTAGAACATTTTGCAGAGTGGTCTCTTAATTTAAAATTTCTAATTTTTGCTAGAGCTGTGTAATCACAAAAATCTCACGCTATCTGAATATAAATAAGTTAACAAATTTGTGTTTGGCCACATTCATATCCATCATACAGGTTGAATACCGCTTGTTCTATAAAAAAAGTTATTTTTTCATTTTTTAGATAAATGAAACAAGGCATTATTAGGCAGTAAATGTTAGGATGTTAAAATAGGAGGTATTTTCTGGTTTCCATATTTGGAGTTGGAAATGAATGTTTTCCTAAAATTTGGTTTTAGGTATCCATGTCTTGGGGCTTCCTGCCATTCTTTAGAATGATGTGGGGGGATTATAGTTTGGACTTCATTGATATCGGGTACTGTAAATCACTCTTCTAATTTCAGGCTTCATAGAGGATTAACATCATTAAAAAGCAGTCAGTTTTTCTGTAAGTTTTGAGACTAACTCAAATTTTGGGTTTCACAAAGTTTGCTGCTTCAGTGTTTTCAGTTCTTTTAGTCAGATGTTTCTATGGTAACTGAAGTATAATTATAAGCATTTTATACATTTTTAAACTTTTGACAAGTACATCAAGATTATGCCATAGTCTCAATATGTACAGCATTAACCCTTGTCATTCAAGAAGTCTGCAATTCAGCCATGGCAAACCTCTGGTGAATTTGATTAAGATATTGGGGGAATTTCTGGCCATGGATTGCAAAACTTCAATGTTTTGCTCTTGGGCCACTCAGTTATCTTTTTTGCATCATGCCGGGAAAAAATATTACTCATTCCCACATTGTTCATGGATTGTTGGGAGATATTACTCTTGTAGACTGTTTAGATACAATTCTATATTCAGTGCTATTGGGTAAACTTTGTATGTGAACCCCACTTCCTTGGATGAAAAGCAGCACACACATGAATGGTCTTAGGATGCTTTACTGTTGGAATGACACAGGACTCATGGCAGCGCTCACCTTTTCTGCTACAGAAAATCAGTCTTCCAGGTGTCCCAAATAGCTCTAGGTGACTCCATCAGAGAAAAAAACATTACCCTATTCCTCATCAGTCTAATCCCTATACTCCCTGTGGAATATCAGTCTGACCGTGATGTTTTTCTTGGAGAGAATTGGCTTTTTTGCTGGCGTTCTTGACATAAAGCTGGCTTCCAAAACCCTTCACCTCACTGTGAGTGCAGAGGCACTAACACCTGCTACCATTTGTGAGCAAACTCTGCACTAGTATTGAACCAATTCTGTAACTGAATCATCTTCAGAAGACAGTCCTGGGACTTTCTGGATCTTCTTAAGGCTGGCTTCACACTGCGGTTTTTCACTGATCAGTGTCCATCAGTGTTTGGTGCCAAAACCAGGAGAGAGTAACCAGGAAAGGAACTTGCAGAGAAAAACTAGAATTGAAAGATTGACACCTGTTCTGAGTTTTGGAGACATTCCTGGTTTTGGCACACAAACACTGAGGGACACTGATCAGTGAAAACTGCAGTGTGAAGCCAGCCTAAGTGTCCTGAACCTACTTCACAACAATAGAATTAGTTGATTTACATTTGCAATTCATTTGATCATTCTTCATTACAATCTAGAGTTAGGGGAAATTGCCACTATACAACAGAAACAACAAACTTTGTGAAAACTATAATTGGTGTCATTCTAAAAGCTTTTGGCTACAATTGTACACAGGCAATTTTTTCACTTAATTCCCTGGTCATCTATCTGCCATGTTTTTGGAGGCATTGACCCGATAAATAATAGGCTATAAAATGCTCTGTTTTAAGCTGCAGATATTTCACAAATATATATGGTCAGCTTTTAATGCAGCTATTATACTTTGACATTGCATCATAGCAGTTATCAAATGTGAGCCTCACCAGTAAACCAAAACAGGTCATCAAGATTTCAACAGAGCACTGAAAAATTGTTCACATCCTTATCATTTCAGGATGCCTTAGACAAGTGCTGTGTTATAAAACAATATCCCTATTAAATTATTCACTCCAAAAGACAAGATATTACAACAGAAAAAGATCCTTTTTCTATAGGAATGATGACAATTGATATCCAGATATAAATGATTCCAAAATTTTATTTATATTTCATATAAAAAAATCCATTAAAATATTAAAAAATCCAGAGCATATCCTCTTAGGGATCCACAAAATTACAACCACAGCAGTATATATTGCATAGTATATAACATTCAATTTATACTTAACATCCTTTAAATAGCCACAGAATGTACATTACCATTATCTCAAGGTGGCACGGTTTTATGGTATTAGTCATATATATAGAGGGAAACTATACGGGCGCTGGACTGCTAAATCCGGTTGCTTAACCATTGATAACCTCACTCTCACTGAGGTATCTTGTCTTCATATGGTGTCACCAAACCTATACCTTCAGCATTAGCCAATTCCCAATCCTCACTGTATCTATATAGTCCAATAAAACCCCCTGTAGAGTGTTAAGATATATACCTGATCCTGACCGCTGTGCTATAGCTGTGGTCCCTTCTCCCCTACGTCCGTTTCGCACCTCCCTTCTTCCGGGGGAAATGCTGAAGGTATAGGTTTGGTGACACCATATGAAGACAAGATACCTCAGTGAGAGTGAGGTTATCAATGGTTAAGCAACCGGATTTAGCAGTCCAGCGCCCGTATAGTTTCCCTCTATATATATGACTAATACCATAAAACCGTGCCACCTCACGCCGCCGGAGCGAGCCGGGGATCTCCGTGCTGGGTTGATCCGCGGCTCAGCTCCGGGGAGCCACGAGCCAGCCGAGATTTGCTCGGTACCGCCGCCGCAATTCTGATTGGTCGCTCGCTTGCGAGCGACCAATCAGATTCAAGCCGCGGCAAAGCGCCATCTTTAAAAAGCTAAGAAGTGAAAAAAAAAAATTTAAAAGATGGTTCCCGCTGGATTTCAAATATGGCGCCGTGCCCCGCCCCCACTCTTCTCATTGGTCGCTCGCGCCTAGCGCCGACCAATGAGAAGAGCGCCGCCATCTTTTACATTTTTTTTTTTAACAGTCTTACATTTTGAAACATGGCGCCGTGCCGCCGCTTGAATCTGATTGGTCGCTCGCAAGCGAGCGACCAATCAGAATTGCGGCGCCAGTACCAGGCAAATCCCGGCTGTCTCGCGGATCCCCGGAGCTCAGCCGCGGATATGCCCGGCACCGAGATCTCCAGCAGAGGTAGCCGGGAGCCGAGCTCCGGCTACCTCGTGCTCGCTCCGTGCCCCGCTATTCTTATTGGTCGCTCTCAGCTGCCGGCAACCAATCTGAATAGCGGCATAGAACCTGCCGCTATTCTCTGATTGGTCGGCGCGCTGAAGGCGCCGACCAATCAGAATAGCGGCGCGATCAATGCCGCCATATTTAAAAGACACTCAGTACACTGTATTTGAAGGATGGCGCCATACAGCGCGCCGCTATTCTGATTGGTCGGCGCGCTGAACGCGGCGACCAATCAGAATAGTGCCGCGCTCTATGGCGCCATCCTTCAAAAACACTGTACTCAGTGTATTTCAAATATGGCGGCATAGAACCTGCCCCTATTCTGATTGGTCAGCGCGCTGAACGCGCCCACCAATCAGGGTAGTGGCGCGCGCTATGCCGCCATATTTGAAATACACAGAGTACAGTGTATTTGAAGTAAGGCGCCATACAGCACGCCGCTATTCTGATTGGTCGGCGCGCTGAATGTGGAGACCAATCAGAATAGCGCCGCACTCTATGGCACCATCCTTCAAATACACTGTACTTAGTGTATTTCAAAGATGGCGGCATAGCGCCCGCCGCTATTCTGATTGGTCGGCGTGCTGAAGGCGCCGACCAATCAGAATAGCGGCGCGATGTATGGCGCCATATTTTAAATACACTGTACTCAGTGTATTTCAAATATGGCGGCACAGAACCCGCCGCTATTCTGATTGGTCGGCGCGCTGAAGGCGCCAACCAATCAGAATAATAGTAATTAGCGAGCACACCCGTTAGGCGTAGTAGAGGTGCTGGTGTGCTGGCGGATCGCTGGCGGATCCCTGAACAGGAGGGACATAGTCTAACCACGGGCTCATACCTGAAAAGTGCATTCCCTGGGGACACAGAGCAGAATAGTACATCCCCTATTGAGATATATGTGACATGTACATCTCTAAAGAGAACCACCACCACCAGAGAACAACTAAAGCACCAACTAACCATTGTAGGACCTGTGAGTTCCCTGGGTGCAATATATCCCTATACTTAAGATTAGACAGCGATATTTTGATAAAGACCACGGGACGTGGTCGAAACGTCAAGTCCTATCGCAAATACTGTCTATATGCACCATGAATAAATACACAACTTCACTTTGAAAACTTTGGAGTGTGCGGTGTTCCTTTAAACCAATCAGAATAACGCCGTGCGCTATGCCGCCATCTTTGAAATACACTAAGTACAGTGTATTTGAAGGATGGCGCCTTACAGCGCGCCACTATTCTGATCGGTCGCCACGTTCAGCGCGCCGACCAATCAGAATAGCGGCGCGCTGTATAGCGCCATCCTTCAAACACACTGTACTTAGTGTATTTCAAAAATGGCGGCATAGCGCCCGCCGCTATTCTGATTGGTCGGCACGCTGAAGGCTATGCCGCCATCTTTGATATACACTAAGTACAGTGTATTTGAAGTATGGCGCCATACAACGCGCCTATTCTCATTGGTCGGTGCGCTGAACACGGCGACCAATCAGAATAGCGGCGCGCTGTATGGCGCCATACTTCAAATAGACTGTACTCAGTGTATTTGAAATATGGCGGCATAGCGCACGCCGCTATTCTGATTGGTCAGCGCCTTCAGCGCGCCCACCAATCAGGGTAGTGGCGCGCGCTATGCCGCCATATTTGAAATACACAGAGTACAGTGTATTTGAAGTAAGGCGCCATACAGCACGCCGCTATTCTGATTGGTCGGCGCGCTGAATGTGGAGACCAATCAGAATAGCGCCGCACTCTATGGCACCATCCTTCAAATACACTGTACTTAGTGTATTTCAAAGATGGCGGCATAGCGCCCGCCGCTATTCTGATTGGTCGGCGTGCTGAAGGCGCCGACCAATCAGAATAGCGGCGCGATGTATGGCGCCATATTTTAAATACACTGTACTCAGTGTATTTCAAATATGGCGGCACAGAACCCGCCGCTATTCTGATTGGTCGGCGCGCCTGAAGGCGCCAACCAATCAGAATAATAGTAATTAGCGAGCACACCCGTTAGGCGTAGTAGAGGTGCTGGTGTGCTGGCGGATCGCTGGCGGATCCCTGAACAGGAGGGACATAGTCTAACCACGGGCTCATACCTGAAAAGTGCATTCCCTGGGGACACAGAGCAGAATAGTACATCCCCTATTGAGATATATGTGACATGTACATCTCTAAAGAGAACCACCACCACCAGAGAACAACTAAAGCACCAACTAACCATTGTAGGACCTGTGAGTTCCCTGGGTGCAATATATCCCTATACTTAAGATTAGACAGCGATATTTTGATAAAGACCACGGGACGTGGTCGAAACGTCAAGTCCTATCGCAAATACTGTCTATATGCACCATGAATAAATACACAACTTCACTTTGAAAACTTTGGAGTGTGCGGTGTTCCTTTAAACCAATCAGAATAACGCCGTGCGCTATGCCGCCATCTTTGAAATACACTAAGTACAGTGTATTTGAAGGATGGCGCCTTACAGCGCGCCACTATTCTGATCGGTCGCCACGTTCAGGCGCGCCGACCAATCAGAATAGCGGCGCGCTGTATAGCGCCATCCTTCAAACACACTGTACTTAGTGTATTTCAAAAATGGCGGCATAGCGCCCGCCGCTATTCTGATTGGTCGGCACGCTGAAGGCTATGCCGCCATCTTTGATATACACTAAGTACAGTGTATTTGAAGTATGGCGCCATACAACGCGCCTATTCTCATTGGTCGGTGCGCTGAACACGGCGACCAATCAGAATAGCGGCGCGCTGTATGGCGCCATACTTCAAATAGACTGTACTCAGTGTATTTGAAATATGGCGGCATAGCGCACGCCGCTATTCTGATTGGTCAGCGCCTTCAGCGCGCCGACCAATCAGAATAGCGGCGCGCGCTATGCCGCCATCTTTTAAATACACTGAGTACAGTGTATTTGAAGTATGGCGCCATACATTGCGCCGCTATTCTGATTGGTCGGCGCGCTGAAGGCGCCGATCAATCAAAATAGCGGCGCACGCAATGCCGCCATATTTGAAATACACAGTAGTCAGTGTATTTGAAGTATGGCGCCATACAGCGCGCCTAGTCTGATTGGTCGCCGCATTCAGCGCGTCGACCAATCAGAATAGCGGCGCGCTGTATGGCGCCATACTTCAAGTACACTGTACTCAGTGTATTTCAAATATGGCGGCATAGCGCGCGCCGCTATTCTGATTGGTCGGCGCGCTGAAAGCGCCGACCAATAAAAATAGCGGCGCGCTGTATGGCGTCATACTTCAAATACACTGACTACAGTGTATTTGAAATATGGCAGGATTGCGCGCGGCGCATTCAGAGCGCCCACCAATCAGAATAGCGGCGCGCGCTATGCCGCCATATTTCAAATACACTTCGTGCCTCTGCCCGCGGCCGCTCCTGCCTCTGCCCGCGGCCGCTCCTGCCTCTGCCCGCGGCCGCTCCTGCCTCTGCCCGCGGCCGCTCCAGCCTCTACCTGCGGCCACTCCAGCCTCTGCCCGTCCTCTCCCAGCCTCACCCGTCCTCACCCCTCCAGCCTCTGCTTTCCTCACCCCTCCAGCCACCGCACTCAGTGCTAACCACTGAGCCACCGCACTCAGTGCTAATCACTGAGCCACTGCACTCAGTGCTAACCACTCAGCCACCGCACTCACTGCTAACCACTCAGCCACCGCACTCACTGCTAACCACTGAGCCACCGCACTCACTGCTAACCACTGAGCCACCGCACTCACTGCTAACCACTGAGCCACCGCACTCACTGCTAACCACTGAGCCACCGCACTCAGTGCTAACCACTGAGCCACCGCACTCAGTGCTAACCACTGAGCCACCGCACTCAGTGCTAACCACTGAGCCACCACACTCACTGCTAACCACTGAGCCACTGCACTCACTGCTAACCACTGAGCCACTGCACTCACTGCTAACCACTGAGCCACCGCACTCAGTGCTAACCACTGAGCCACCGCACTCAGTGCTAACCACTGAGCCACCGCGCACTGCTAACCACTGAGCCACGGCGCAGTGCTAACCACTGAGCCACCGCGCAGTGCTAAACACTGAGCCACCGCGCAGTGCTAAACACTGAGCCACCGTATACTCTGCTACCCACTGAGTCACCTGTATACACACAATTAATTTCCCCGCACTCCCCTAACTATTAGTAAATAAACTATATATCGATTCGAGACTACCCGATTCTTTAGAATCGGGCCGCCATCTAGTTTTGTATATTCTCCAATTTTAAAAGTACAGAATATTCGGGGACAGAATCATTTTTATTCACAATGGTGTGTAGTCTAGAAAGTCCACTTTGGATATGTTTTATGAAAACAACTTTTTAGGCTGCTTTCACACAGCGATTTTCTGTGATCCGTGGCTGTCCGTTGTAAAACTGACAGCCACGGATCCGATTTGGCCCCCATGTTATCCTATGGGCACGGATCACATCGGATTTGGCCTTATTGGCATCCGATTTTTGTTGGATCCGATCCTGGCCGATTTTTTGCTGTGCCCAAAATCGCAGCCTGCTGCGATTTTTGGCACAGCGGGTCAGATCGGACCGAATTGGATCCGACCTGATCCGCGCCAAATAACATGGGGCCTATGGAGCGCGGATCCGAGGAAACAGCTGATGTCTCCTCGGACCCGATGTTAGTGCACTGAGCATGCTCAGTACACTAACACCGCTCTGTGCCATCTAATATCACTTCTGCAATGTATATTCATACATTGCAGAAGTGATATCCAGTTAAATGAAAGGGTTAAAAATAAAAAAATCATTATCCTCACCTCTCCACGATCCAGCGATGCCTCCTGCGCTCTGTGCGTCTAGGACCTGGCCTGACGTCACAGTTGAGTCACATGATCTGTTGATTAGAAGAAGAAGCTGGAAGCACCGCGGGTGTCGTGGAGAGGTGAGAATGATGATTTTTTTATTTTTAAAGGCCTGGAAAGAGGGGAACAAAGGGGGCGAAATAGGGGACAAAGAGGGGAGACAGAGGGGGCAAAGAGGGGTCCAAAAGAGGGGGCAAAGAGGGGAGACAGAGGGGGCAAAGAGGGGAGACAGAGGGGGCAAAGAGGGGGAGACAGAGGGGACAAAGAGCGGTCGAAAGAGGGGAGACAGAGGGGGCAAAGAGGGGAGACAGAGGGGGCAAAGAGGGGAGACAGAGGGGGCAAAGAGGGAGCAGAGAGAGGAGGGGAGAAAGATGACAGGAGGAGCAGGGATAGGAGAGAGGATCCAGACTGATGCTGCAAAATATCGGAATCGGATGCCTATTTGGCATCCGATTGCAGTCATCAGTTTGGATCCGATGCTGTCCGAGGGGAGCAGCAAAAAGTCTGATCCCCTCGGACAGCATAAAAACGCTGTGTGAAAGCAGCCTTAGATGTACAGTCATGGAAAAATGTGTTGGCTCTCTTGAAATTATTCCAGAAAGTGAAGTATTTCTCCCAAAAAATTATTGTAATTACGCGTTTTGTTATGCACATGTTTATTTTCATTGTGCATTAAAACAGCACAGAAAAAAGGCAAATTGGAAATAATTTACACAAAACACCAAAAATAGGCCAGATAAGATTGCTGGCACCTGTCCAAAATTGTGGGTAAACTACTTATTGTTGGCAATATGAAAATAATAATAATAATAATAAATTAATAATATTTGCTCACAGTGCTTTACATACATTTGCAACAGTGTCCCCATTGGGGCTCACAATCTAAGCATGCTATCAGTATGTCTTTGGAGTGTAGGAGGAAACTGAAGAACCTGGGGGAAACCCATAGAACATTGGGAAAGCAGTCAAACTCCTTGCATACCTGAAGCTAGATAAAAAAGGGAGAAATTGATTCAATCTTTGCATGGTGTGTCTATGTGGGCTACACTGAGCATGGAGAACAGAAAAAAGAACACTGTCTGGGGGCCTGAAAACCAAAATTGTTAAAAATATCAACAGTTTCAAGGTTTATAAGTCCATCTTCAGAGATCTTGATGTTATTTTGTTTAGAGCGCACAATATAGTCAAGATTTTTACAACCCATGGCACTGTAGCTTATCTTCCAGGACGTAGATGGTAGAGAGAAATTGATGAAAGGTTGTAAAACAGCTTCAATCAAGTTTCCAACTAATTCAAGCTGTCCTGCAGGCTCAGGGAGCATCAGTATCAGCACATACTATCCATCGTCGTTTAATGAAATTAAACAATTAGGCAGGAGACCAAGTAGGACACCACTGCTGACAGAGGGACTCAAAATAGTAAGTCTGCAGTTTTCAAAAATGTATATGAATAAGCCAATATCCTTGTAGGAAAACATCTTGTGGACAGATGAGACTAAGGGCCCTTTCACATCAGCGTTTTTTTGAAAATCGCGGCAGATGCGGTGAAAAAAACGCATCTGCCGCGATTACCGCATACCGGCTGCACTTGCGGCGCGGTTGCGGTTTTTGCCATGCAAAGTATAGTGGTACTTGCGGCAGGTGCGGCAAGTGCGGTTTTGCACTTGCGGCAGGTGCGGCCGCGAAAAAAACCGCATCTGCTGCGATTTTCAAAAAACGCTGATGTGAAAGGGCCCTAAGATGGAGATTTTTGGTAAAGCAAATCATTCAACTGCTTTCCAAAATGGAATGAGAACTACAAAGTGGAGAACACAGTACCTACAGTTAAAAACAATGAAGATTCAAACACGTTTTAGGGTTGTTTTGCTGCTTCTGACACTGGAAGATTACCCAAGGATTTTACGTTGCAATGTAGTGACTAGTGCCAGAAAGGTTCCTAACATTGATGTTTGGAGAAGACACCTTCAAGAGACTTGGAGCAAAAGAACAGTGGTTGAAAATTCCGGTAGAGAGGCGTAAGAAGCATGTTAATGGCTATAAGAAGCGATTGATTGCAGTTATTTGTTCGAAATGGTTTACAACCAAATACTAAAGTTGTGTCTGGTAAATATTTTGTCTGGCCATTTTTGGGGTTTTGTGTGAAATTATGTCCAATTTGCATTTATTTCTGTTTTTTTTCTGTTTTTCCAATACACAAAGAAAACAAACATGTATAATAAAATGTTTAATTGCAATAATTTTCTGGGAGAAATACTTAATTTTCTGAAGGAATTGCAAAGGTACTAACACTTTTAGCCTTGACTGTACAATATTTTTTGCCAAAATCGCTTTAAACTCGTCGGCTGTCAAAGCCGCCGAGTTTAAAATTACCGCTTTCCTGGTACAGTAATCAATCATGTTGCACCACTGTGTCAGCAGTACAAGATGATTAATAACCACCCAGCTGCTGGGCACCTCTTTGTCTTTTTCGGGTTTAAACTGCATATGCAGCATCTGTGCGGCATATTAGCACTGACGCTGCATATGCAGTAAATAACCCCGATAATAAAGGGTTAATATGTGCAAAATATGTTGGCACCATGTCTCCAGGGAGTGACCACCCTCCCTAGAGACATGGTGCCTTAATTCATTGGTAGTTCAGGGGTTAATCGCTATATTTCTGGCAAGCCGGTAATTGTTGGCTTTGCCAGTTCACATTCATAAAATCCGGCGGCTCCTGTCAGTGAACGCGCTGGTATGCTACGCAATTAGCATAAGCACATTGCTGGGCAGTGTCCTGAATAAATAGCTATCCCACGTACTTACGCTAACTACGTACTGTCGCTCTCCATGATGCTGAAGAATCCAGCATCAGCTCCATGGCCAGGGGACCGGAGTTTCAATGTGCCCTGGCCATGGAGCTGATGCTGAATTCTTCAGCACCATGGAGAGCGGTGGCTTCAGTACGCAATTAAGTACCTGGGACAGCTCCTTATTCAGGACGCTGCCCAGCAATGTGCTTACACTAATTGCGTAGCATACCGGCGCGCTCACTGACAGGAGCCGCCAGATTTTATGAATGTGAACTGGCAAAGCCGACAATTACTGGCTTGCCAGAAATATAGCGACCCAGCAGCTGGGTGCTTATTAGTCATCTTGCACCGCTGATACAGCGGTGCATGATGATTGATTACTGTACCGGGAAACCGGCACATTCATACTGTGCGGATTTGACAGCCGCAAAGGTTGAATATGCCGGTAAATGCTGACCACAATCCTGAAGTTTGCTTTAGGACCGTGGACAGCATCACAGCACACACGCACTCATGCAGCACACTCTCATCACACTTGCAGCACACTCACATACATACAGGCAGGCACACTCACCCACTCGCACCACACTCGAACCACATTCGCACCACACACACCCAAAACACACATTACACTCTCATCACTGTTGTGCATCAAACACGCTCCGTGTTTGATGCACGACAGTATGCCTTCAGTCTTCGTTACATGCTGTGAATGTGATATCATGCTGTTATAATCTATTTACGTTCTTCATATGATATAATATCATATAAATGAACATAAAAAAGTTTTGGGGGACATACAGTACAGGGGCAGTCAGGATATAATATATACCTATATGCAGCTTAGGCACTGCTGAAGGGAAGGTTTAGTTCACACATGAAAAATCTGGAGACAGGTTCTCTTTAACATAATTTTAATAAAGTGTAAAATAACAATTCTTTGACAACCTTGTCCTACCAGTCCTTGCTGAACTAGCACAAAGACACTTCCAAATCAAAATACAGCATAAGAGAGTAAATGAGAAGTATGTAGTGATTATGAACTCAGATAGAACTCATTACCATTTATGTATCAGCTAGCTAATCTTATAAATCACTGAACCCCTTGCAGCCACTTCATAACATTACTAATTAGCACAAGTATGGTGGAAAAACAGCTACTTATCTTATCCAGGATGTCATGATCAAGGGTTTTTGAAACTGTGCTAAAGAAAATGTAAAACTTCTAACATTTCCTGGTTCTGCATAGTGGTATTTCATATATTTGAATAAAGGATTGTAAGGGAAAAAAGGCTAAAAAGTGATGCACATAGTATGTAAATCAAGTTGTGAACTTACAATCATTCTGTACCTCAATATTTTTCTCCTTCACCTGCTAAAATTATATATTTTGTGCATAGGTTAAAACATGTTTATACCGTGTTAGCCAGTAGATTCAACAGCTACAGGAACCTTTCCCTGCAACCAGAACAGGTGCAAAACCTGTCTATCTA
Source organism: Allobates femoralis (assembly GCA_033576535.1). Lineage (NCBI taxonomy): Eukaryota > Metazoa > Chordata > Amphibia > Anura > Aromobatidae > Allobates > Allobates femoralis. The sequence continues at coordinate 468,751,299 of JARQOC010000004.1, forward strand.
TAATTTTTTTTTTTTTTTAACCATTAGATTTTTATTGAATATTTTCAAAATATCACAAAAAGATAAAATTTTACACATCAGAGTACATGTAAGGAACGTAGGACGACACAGCCAAGTTAGGCGCCCATCGTAACCAGCACTCCAAAATATATTACAACCAAAACAAGGCTTAAACAGACAAAGAGACAAGGGGGGGGAGGGAAAGATATGGATAAGTGGGGAGGAAGGGGAAAGCATTTTTTCAAGGCTATAACATTACTTGATGGAGTAAGCAATTAGTACAATATTTAACCAAATATTAAGAAGGAATTGTAACCACGTTGTAAGGTGAAGCGATCCAAGGGTCCCACCATTGTAGGATTTTAGTTTTTCTTCGCAAGTTGTGGGCCAGTGATATTTCATGTTGGAAGTGAATATTGAGTCTTGTCACTAGTTCATCTTGCGAAGGAACCATAGGAGAGCGCCAATGTTTAGCCAAACAAAGACGGGCAGCTATTAAAACATTCGTAAACATGGGGCGTATGATATAAGGAATGTCCGATAAGTCCACACCTAGGAGGGCCATCTGGGGAGTTAGAGGAATTGAAAGGCTAGTGAGCTGAGCCAGGAGGGACTCGACAACCAACCAGTAATTTTTCAGGACAGGGCATGACCACCAAATATGAGATGTATCACCCACTCCGCCACATCCTCACCAGCATAGTTCAACACCAGGCGAGGGTTGAGGGCCAAACCTGGCCAATTTTTTGGGGGTGAGGTACCAATCAAAATGTAGCTTTTTCACCTGTTCTTGATGATTGATACAGGAGGAAAATAGAGCTGCATGATTGGCCGCCAATCTCCATAAATCAGGTGAAGAAGTGAATGAGAGCCTGGATTCCCAGCACAGCATACAAGGTAGTTTGGGCGCTGATCTATAACGAGCTAGAGCCTTATAAAGGACTGAGACTCCGTGTGACACAGAAGTATTTTGTTTGAAAAAATTTTGTAGAGTAGGGTCTAATTGACTGAAATCTACTTTTGGTATGCGTATAGAATGAACAAGGTTTGGTACCGTGTTAGCCAGTTGAGAAAATGTTGATTGCTCTCAGTGTGAGAAACAAGATACAAATCTTGTAGTTGTGATACCTTTTAATGGCTAACAAAAATAAAATAAATGATGTTATAAGGCGAGCTTTCGAGACGACTCAGGTCTCTTCATCAGGCATGGTATGACAAGATATTGAATGAAACTCAAAATATATACATGCACAACCAAAATGATTGGACATTTGACTAAATTAACATTACAAAGACTGGACATTTGGCAAAATAAACAAAGTTGCCTTGCAGAGGATCTTCAAACAGGCAGGCCCAGTGGTAATAAAGTCTTTAGGACACTAAATTACAAGAAAACTTGGTATCTAAGATTTCCATGTCTTTGAACAACATTGTTTAGACGTGGTAATGAGCCATAAAGCCATCAGCGATGTTCAGTCCATTCTGTATACAATTGAAGCTTCTAATTAGCTTGGATTCACACACTCTTCACTGTTTTTGGGATTTGAAATTACCTCTCAAAATTAAAACCTTCATATTATCAATGTTATGTCCCTGCCCGGAAAAATGCTCCGCTACTGGAAAATTGATTTTTTCGTGTTTAATTGTGTGACGATGAGACCTCATCCTTGCTCTTAGACGCTGCCCAGTCTTCCCAACATAGAAAGAACCTACTGGGCAAATGGTACACATAATTAAATATACCACATTGAAAGAGGAGCATGTGAAAGTCCCAGGAATCTTATAATCCTGCTGTGTGTTGGGGATCTGCATCCTGTCTCTGGTCTCTATGTGAGCACAGGTCTTGCAGCTCTTCACATTGCATGGATAAGTTCCTTTTGGTGTATCCGAGGGCATCAAACTTCGGACCATGATGTTTCTTAAATTGGGAGGCTGCCTGTAGCACAGCAAGGGAGGGTCTTTGAATATTATTTTAAGTCGGTCATCCTTGTGTAAGATGTGATGAAGTTTCCTGGCAGTTTTCCTTAGTACCTCAAGCTGTGGTTTGTAGGTCACCACCAGAGGAACACGATTTTTCTCTTCTTTTTCTCTGTATTGGAGTGCTTGACTTCTAGGGATACTTGTGGCTTTAATGATCTGATCCTCAATGGAGGTGGGGTGGTAGCCCTGGTTTAAAAATGTCTTTTTTAGCTGGTTTAAGTGTTCATCCCTTTCCACTGGGTTGGAGCAAATACGATTGTATCTGAGGGCCTGGCTGTAGACAATGGATTTTTTTACGTGTTTCGGGTGGAAACTGTCCCATCTGAGGTATGTGGGGCGTCAATCAGTTTCCGATATACTGATGTCTGGAATGAACCATTTAGAATTTCGGAGAGACTACGGAATCACCTTATTCATGTTTCCTACAGCAACAAGAAAAAGATCCAGAGGGAAATACAAACTTTAAGGAGCACACTCAGCGATAACATACAACAGAGGATGCAACATTTCTATACTTCACTGCAATCATACCTTATATACAACAAGAAGAAGAAGCTTAACAGACTCCGACTGAAAGCAGGATTATACTCAAACACCAGCCACGTTCCTCATAACCACAACAGCATGGAGCAGAACTGCCGGAAGGACACAGGTACTGTCAGCTGTGTTATTAATTTGTCATCTCACAAAACCACTAATCTAGAACTCAGTGTGCTGTCTAGAGGTCTCACATTTTGTCCCACAAAGTCCCTAGACAAAACTGAACTGTGTAGTGACATAGAAGAATACTTCAGGAGGGTGAGACTGAAGGAGTTCTTTGATGATAATGAGAACTTGAGGCCTCTAAGCAGCCAAACACAAATGCAACAAAGGAAAAAGAAAACCTCTGACAGGACACCTGACCCTGGCCGCAACACCAGTTTGGACCAATATATTGAGTCATTCAGACATTTGGTACAATCCACAATATTAGATAAAAAAAAAACAGAAATATCTAATATTACTGTGCAAGAGAGAAGGGCAATTTACAGCCTGAAGAACAACAGGGAGATCACTATTAAGCCTTCAGACAAAGGTGGGGCTATTGTTCTCCTGGATACAAAGGACTACGTCAAAGAAGCACACAGACAGCTGATGGATGTACAATACTACACCAAACTGGACGAGGACCCAACTCCTAAATATATGAGGGAGTTGAGAAAACTCATCAAATCTTTAGGTACAGATTCCACAAACTTTCTGGACTTAATTCCTGAGGATCCAAGGATGGGAGTTTTCTATATGCTTCCCAAAATTCATAAACCAGGTAATCCAGGGAGGCCAATCATCTCAGGGGTGGGAACACTCACTGAAAGAATCTCTGGGTGGGTTGAAAATGTCCTTAAACCGCTGGTAAGAAGGACAGACAGCTATATACAGGACACAACGGACCTTCTAAATAAGCTCTCTACAATAGGTCCCCTCCCCGAGAGTACCATCTTAGCCACCATGGATGTGGAGTCCTTATATTCTAACATCCCACATGAAGATGGACTTACTACCTGCCGACTGTTTCTTGAAGCTAATGGGATCCCTTCAGAATCAGTTCTAAAGCTCACCAGATTTATCCTCACCCACAACATTTTCTCTTTTGGTGAAGAACTGTATTTACAACGCACCGGAACTGCCATGGGAAGCAAAATGGCCCCCTAGTATGCCAACCTCTTCATGGCTAAACTGGAAAATGACTTTTTAGCCTCCTGCCCCATCAAACCCTTGGCGTACTTCCGTTTCATTGATGATATCCTAATAATCTGGACTGGAACTGAACATGAACTTCTAAAATTCCATGACAAGTTCAACTAATTTCATCCCACCATAAACCTGACACTGGACCACTCAAAAACAGAAATCAACTTTGTGGATACCACCATAAAAATTCTAAATGGTTCATTCCAGACATCAGTATATCGGAAACTGATTGACTGCCCCACATACCTCAGATGGGACAGTTTCCACCCGAAACACATAAAAAAATCCATTGTCTACAGCCAGGCCCTCAGATACAACCGTATTTGCTCCAACCCAGTGGAAAGGGATGAACACTTAAACCAGCTAAAAAAGACATTTTTAAACCAGGGCTACCACCCCACCTCCATTGAGGATCAGATCATTAAAGCTACAAGGATCCCTAGAAGTCAAGCACTCCAATACAGAGAAAAAGAAGAGAACAATCGTTCTTGAGGTACTAAGGAAAACTGCCAGGAAACTTCATCACATCTTACACAAGGATGACCGACTTAAAATAATATTCAAAGACCCTCCCTTGCTGTGCTACAGGCAGCCTCCCAATTTAAGAAACATCATGGTCCGAAGTTTGATGCCCTCGGATACACCAAAAGGAACTTATCCATGCAATGTGAAGAGCTGCAAGACCTGTGCTCACATAGAGACCAGAGACAGGATACAGATCCCCAACACACAGCAGGATTATAAGATTCCTGGGACTTTCACATGCTCCTCTTTCAATGTGGTATATTTAATTATGTGTACCATTTGCCCAGTAGGTTCTTTCTATGTTGGGGAGACTGGGCAGCGTCTAAGAGCAAGGATGAGGTCTCATCGTCACACAATTAAACACGAAAAAATCAATTTTCCAGTAGCGGAGCATTTTTCTGGCCAGGGACATAACATTGATAATATGAAGGTTTTAATTTTGAGAGGTAATTTCAAATCTCAAAAACATCGAAGAGTGTGTGAATCCAAGCTAATTAGAAGCTTCAATTGTATACAGAATGGACTGAACATCGCTGATGGCTTTATGGCTCATTACCACGTCTAAACAATGTTGTTAAAAGACATGGAAATCTTAGACACCAAGTTTTCTTGTAATTTAGTGTCCTAAAGACTTTATGACCAATAGACCTGCCTGTTTGAAGATCCTCTGCAAGGCAACTTTGTTTATTTTGCCAAATGTCCAGTCTTTGTAATGTTAATTCAGTCAAATGTCCAATCATTTTAGTTGTGCATGTATATATTTTGAGTTTCATTCAATATCTTGTCATACCATGCCTGATGAAGAGACCTGAGTCGTCTCGAAAGCTCGTCTTATAACATCATTTATTTTATTTTTGTTAGCCATTAAAAGGTATCACAACTACAAGATTTATATCTTGTTTTCTGGTCGTCATAATGGGAGACCCAGACAATGGGGTTTAGGGCTCTGCCCTCCGGAGGTCACACTAGGTACTACAAGTTTGTAGACACCGCCTCCTCCGCTTATAAACCCCCACCGTAGGAGACATCCTCAGTTTTAAACTTAGTGTGCTCGGAGGATCACGCTTTGCTTGCACTTCACTGCATTCTCACAGCTTACGTGATGGCGTATGAAGACAAGGTAAAATGGTCCCGCTCGGGACCCCCGACAGCCTCCCCGCTCACCCTCGGCGGAACACGCTGGTGGAGGTACCGGAGGGCTTTTAGCCTGGACACTTCAGTGTTCTCCCGGTACGCTGTCGCGCTCTTTCCTTTCCATCCCTCCATGGAGGCTCTGGTAAGGGGGAGCCTGGAGCCTTGCACAGCTCCGCTCCGTCCGAGGCCTCCCTAAATGGTGCTTACAGACCGGACGGAGCCAGCCCAGTCCGAGGCCTCCCTAAATGGTGCTCACACTCCGGACTGGTGCTGTACCCCCGTCCGAGGCCTCCCTAAAGGTGCTTACAGACCGGACCGGCACTGAGGCACCTGGTGTGTCTCCTGTGTGCCTGGGGGTAGTGTCTGTCACTGTGGTGTCATGACACTCAGACCGCGCGGTTACCCTCGGGTCCGCGGTTCTGGCGGTGACCCTGTGCTGGGGTCTCCCTGGCTGACCGCCCAGTGGCTCACAGGGCTGAGGCTGTAGACTGCGGGTGTTTTGTGTGTACATGCAGTCTGAGTGTGTGTGTGGTGATATTCACACTCTTTTCCCGCGCTGCGGGCTCCGGCACCTCCATTGCTGAGGCAGCCTGGAGGAGGAGGAGGCAGCCCTTGTGGTGACATCACCGCTGGGCGTGTTGTGTGTTCTTCCCGCGTGTTCCAGGCTCCGCCCACATCTCTGTCGGCGGCCATCTTCTCCTTCTCTTCCCGGCTGGGATCTGACAGCAGCGCGTGTCTGCACTTACAAGGGAGACCGGAACTCGCGGAGGTCACACACACACACCGCTTCCTCCTACCGCTTTACTGCGGTCGGTAAGCCACCGGGATTCCCGGTTTGTTTGTGAACTTTGGCTTATATTCCCCTCACTGTGGAGATGTCCTCAGTTGGGAAGCATGCTGCTAAGGCGGCGGTGGTCTCCATTGCCTGCATTACATGCAACGGGACACTGGTGGAGGGGTCCTGCAATAACTGCGGACGCCCAGAGGCCCGGTCTGCTACTACTGAGTCTGCAAATCCGGGATTATACCCTGAGGTTCAGGTGATCCCAGGGCCATGGGAAACGCAGAATAAGATCAATGAATCTCTGCTGTCCCAGATGTCCTCCATGTCGCAAACCCTGGAGGCACTGCATAGGAGACTGGAGAACCCAGCTACTCCTCTTAGTTACCCCCGGGTGTCTCTTACTTCTGCTGTAAGACCCCCTAAGCGAGCTCGTGAGACTTCTCCTGAGCTCCAGACTCTCTCTGAGGAGGAGCGTTCCTCTGATGGTGAGGAAGATGATGGGGGTTCTACTCTCGGGTCTATGTCTGAACCTCCAGATGGGGTGGAGGATCTGGTGTCCTCCATCAATGAGACATTGCGTCTTGTCACTCCTCCCGAGGAGGTGACTGTACACCCCAAGGAGGTCTATCAATGGCTGCGGCCAGAGGCTAGACCAAGTGGCTCCTTCATGGACCACACTAATTTCGGAAGGGTGATTAAAGCTCCCAGGTTGCATCCTGGGCGGCGTTATGTCCGTAAAACTAAGGACAATCGCTTTCCCTTTCCTCAGGAGGCGCTCCAGGAATGGTCGCAGTCTCCCAAGGTGGATGCTTCCATGACTAGGATTGCTGCGCGCTCCTTGTTTTCTGCCTCTGATAGCTCCTCATTGAAGGATGCTACTGATAGACAGGTCGAGCAACTCGCCAAGTCTGCCTATGAGGCTGTGGGGTCTTCGTTTGCCCCTAATTTTGCCGCAGTCTGGACCCTACAAGCGATCACTATCTGTTTGGATGGTATCACTGATCTAGCTAGGTCCAGTCCAGAGGTCCTGGCGCTCACTGAGAGAGCAAGGGCCTATGCGGACTATGCCAGGACGGCATCTTTGGAAACTGCCACTCGCTCTGCTGTGGCCTCGGCCAATGCAATTGCGATCCGCAGGCTGTTGTGGCTGCGTCTTTGGGACTCAGATGCCACATCTAAGAAGATTTTACAAAATCTTCCGTTCGCTGGTGACAGGCTTTTTGGCACCGAACTGGACAAATTGATAAAGGATTCTGCTGAGTCTAAGATCCCGCAGAATAAGCCTAAGCCACGGTACACCGTGAAAAGGAACCCTAAGCAGTGGTCCTTTCGCTCCGGTTCACAGTCATCAACGACGTCCACTCGCTCAGACCGAGGGGGCAAGCCTGCTACTCAGTGGCGTTCCAAGAGTCGTCAGAAGAAGCCGGCGGGGGCAGCGGCTGCCACCCCAAGCCCGCCTCGACATGACTCGCTCTCTCATCCTGCCTCCCCACAGGTGGGGGGCCGCCTGTCTTGCTTCCAGGACAAGTGGCTTCTTCACATTCAAGATCAGTGGGTTCGAGACGTGATCTCGCGAGGGTACAGGATAGAGCTTACGTCGAAACCGATATCCCGATTCCATCGGTCGATTCCATCTCCAGAAAAGGCTCAGGCTTTTCACCTGGTGTTGGAAGGGCTCCGCAGAGACGGAGTGGTGGTCCCTGTGCCCACGGAAGAGAGGTTCAGGGGTTTTTACTCCAACCTCTTTATTGTCCCAAAGAAGGACGGCTCCTTTCGCCCGGTTTTGGACCTCAAGTTGTTCAACCGTCACGTGTTGGTTCGGAAGTTCCGCATGGAATCCCTGCGCTCAGTGATCGCGGCTGTGTCACAGGGAGACTTCCTAGCGTCCATCGATATCAGGGACGCTTACCTTCACGTTCCCATTGCACCAGCTCATCAGAGCTGGTTGAGATTCGCAGTGGGGGAAGAGCACTTCCAATTTGTGGCACTGCCATTCGGGCTAGCCTCGGCACCACGGGTGTTCACAAAGGTGATGGCCTCCATGATGGCTCTCCTGCATGCGCAGGGACACGCCGTCATACCCTATTTGGACGACCTGTTAGTCAGGGCGCCATCGGAAGACCTTTGTCGGGTGAGCCTGGAGGTGACCATGAAGTCTCTGGAACGGTTCGGGTGGCTTATCAACATTCAAAAGTCGACCCTGGTTCCGACCCAGTCTTTGACATATCTGGGCATGGACTTCCACACGGACTCGGCCCTGGTGTCCCTACCTCAAGCCAAGCAGCTTGCGATCCAATCAGGAGTGCAGAATGTCCTCCTGTCGCCACAGTCATCCCTACGGGTATTGATGAGACTGGTGGGTCGCATGGTAGCGGCGATAGAGGCGGTGCCGTTCGCACAGTTTCGCCTCCGTCCTCTCCAGCTGGAGATTCTTCGCAGATGGGACAAGAGGACGATCTCTCTGAATCGGCTGGTGACGCTGTCACAACCAACCAGGGACTCTCTACAGTGGTGGCTCCAGCCACATCACCTGTCACGGGGCCGGTCCTTCCTAAAACCGTCATGGTTAGTGGTGACCACAGACGCCAGTCTGAAGGGCTGGGGCGCGGTGTTCTTACACCACAGGGCTCAAGGCCTCTGGACTCAGGCGGAGTCGGCGTTGCAGATCAACGTGCTGGAGATCAAGGCGGTCTATCTGGCGCTTCTGGCGTTTCAGAAATTCCTGTCAGGACAACCCATTCGGGTACAGTCCGACAATGCGACGGCCGTCGCCTACATAAATCATCAGGGAGGGACCAGAAGTGCTCAGGCCCTCGCCGAAGTCCACCGCATTCTACTCTGGGTGGAGGAAAACGGCTGCCTGATCTCCGCAGTTCACATCCCAGGGGTCGAGAACTGGGAGGCCGACTATCTGAGCCGACAGGGGATGGACGCCGGAGAGTGGTCCCTACATCCAGACGTCTTCCGGGACATCTGCAGCAGATGGGGTACTCCGGACGTGGATCTGATGGCCTCACGGCTGAATCATCAGGTGCCCCATTACATGGCGAGATCTTGGGATCCCCAGTCTCTGGGGGCGGATGCCCTGATCCTGAGCTGGTCCAGCTTTCAGCGGCCATATGTGTTTCCGCCTCTGGCTCTGATTCCCAGGGTCCTGTGGAAGATCAGGACAGAATGCAGAGTGGCCATTCTAGTGGCTCCAGATTGGCCCAGGAGGTCTTGGTACCCGGACCTGTGGCAACTGTCAGGCGGACACCGGTGGGCTCTTCCAGAACGCGCAGATCTACTCGCGCAAGGCCCGTTCTTCCATCTCAATTCCAGGGCCCTCAGATTGACTGCATGGCTCTTGAGGCCTGGCTGCTAACATCCAGAGGTTTCTCCCCTACAGTGGTTGCCACTATGAATCGGGCGAGGAAACCTGTTTCCAGGAAGATATACCACAGAACGTGGAAAATCTTTTTTACCTGGTGTGCCTCTGGTGGCCGCTCACCGTGGCCTTTGTCTATCCCGACATTGTTGGCTTTCCTACAGTCGGGGTTGGAGTTGGGATTATCCCTTGGCTCTCTGAAAGGTCAAGTATCAGCACTTTCAGTGCTGTTTGACAGGCGCTTGGCGCTCCTCCCGAAGGTACGTCAATTTCTGCAGGGGGTGTCTCGGGTGGTTCCGCCCTATAGACGACCTCTGGATCCTTGGGACCTCAACATGGTCCTGGCGACACTGCAGAAACCGCCGTTTGAGCCACTGAGAGAAGTCTCTCTCTCTCGTCTGTCCCAGAAGGTGGTCTTTCTGGTGGCGATTACGTCTCTGAGACGGGTCTCAGAATTGGCTGCACTTTCGTGCAAGTCTCCTTTTCTGGTGGTTCACCAAGACAAGGTGGTGTTGCGCCCACGGCCTGAATTTCTGCCGAAGGTGGTTTCAACGTTTCACCTAAACCAGGAGATTGTTCTCCCATCATTTTGCCCCGCTCCCGTTCATCAGGTTGAGCGCGACCTCCATACTCTGGATCTCGTGAGAGCTGTACGCATTTATGTGTCCAGGACCGCCTCCTTTCGGAGTTCGGATTCTTTATTTGTTCTCACGATGGGTCGCTGTAAAGGGGCCGCGGCTTCGAAGTCGACCTTGGCCAGATGGATCAAGGCTCCCATTCAGGAGGCATACCGGTCTTCTGGTTTGCCTCTCCCGGTGGGTTTGAAGGCACACTCTACGAGAGCTGTAGGTGCCTCCTGGGCCTTGCGACATCGAGCTTCTGCTCTACAGGTGTGTCAGGCGGCCACTTGGTCCAGCCTGCACATTTTCTCTAAGCACTATATGGTGCATGCCCATGCCTCTGCGGATGCGAGTTTGGGCAGGCGGGTTCTCCAGGCGGCGGTTGCCCACCTTTAGAGGGAACCATGTGTTATCCGTCTTGTTGAGGAACTCTTCCCGCCCTGGGGTATTGCTTTAGGACATCCCCATTGTCTGGGTCTCCCATTATGACGACCAGAAAAAAGAGAATTTTGTTTACGTACCGTAAATTCTTTTTTCTTTAGTCATCAATGGGAGACCCAGCACCCACCCAGTTGTTCCGTTGCATATTTTGCATTTGTTCTGTTCTCTGTTGAGACAGTGTTTGCCGGGTTGTTGAACCGTCTGTGCACGGCATTCTTCCCGATGTTTCGGGTGTGGTTTAATTTCTCCTCGCAGCTTATGGACTAAACTGAGGATGTCTCCTACGGTGGGGGTTTATAAGCGGAGGAGGCGGTGTCTACAAACTTGTAGTACCTAGTGTGACCTCCGGAGGGCAGAGCCCTAAACCCCATTGTCTGGGTCTCCCATTGATGACTAAAGAAAAAAGAATTTACGGTACGTAAACAAAATTCTCTTTTTTCTCACACTGAGAGCAATCAACATTATAGAATGAACAAAATGCTTTAAATGGAGATATTGAAAATATGATGATTGGGGTAGAGAGAATTTACTCCTTAGAGTGTCAAAGGCTGTCTATCTATAATGACAACGGACATGATAAAGATTCCTGGGACAGATCAGGACTACAAGATCCCAGGTAACTTCAGTTGCATCACAAGCAATGTGGTGTATTTAATAATATGTACCAAATGTCCAGCAGGTGATATGTATGTAGGTGAGACAGGACAAAAATTCAGAACATGAATTAATTCTCATCGTCACACAATAAAAGAAAAGCATATGAATCTACCTGTAGCAAAACATTTTTGCAGCTCTGACTACAGGGTAACAGACATGAGTCTGCTCATTTTAAAAAGTAGCTTCAAATCTCAGAAAGAGATAAGAATTTGGGAATACAAATTGCTAACGACCTTTGAGGGTACCTTTACATGCCACAACCATAGGAGACAATTTTGGCGGCGATATTTCTCGCGGGAATTATCGCCGCCAAATTGTCTCCTTATTGCGGCGTGTAATTCGGGAATTTGGCGGCGATAAGACAACTGTCGCCTGGTTCCGATTTCAGAGCAGTGCTCCAAAACCAGGCGACCGGAGCAAGGCGACATATCGCCGCCAAATTCCCGATTTACACGCCGCAATAAGGAGGCAATTGGGAGGAAATGTGGCAGCGATATTTCCAGGTCGCAATATCGCTGCCAATATTTCTCACCGCGGTTGCGGCGTGTAAAGGTACCCTAACACATTCAAAACAGGATTGAATGTCTCACATGGATTCATGCATTTTTATACCAATTGAAAGGGCATTTGGGGATATCATATCTTCCAACAGACTCCAGTTAGAGGACAATGAACTTTTGACACTTCTTACAAAGAACTGTCTCGCATGGATTTATAGCTTTCTCACTGAGGAATTTTCAGGTCTCCACAAACCGTCACTGTATTATTGTTCTGTCTGTTGCTCTTATCTCAGAATTTTGATTTTACCTCCCCAGCTCCCCTCCCCCTCCCAAGACTGACTCTTCTTTATGTCACCTGTCATATTTACTGCATTATCCTACCCTGCTTATGTATACATGTGTGTGTCTTCTGAATTTGTGTCATTATCAGTCTAATAAAGGGGCCATAGTGTCCCGAAAGACTGCTTTACTTACCATCTTTTCAGTTAGCCATTAAAAGGTATAAAGCACTGAGGACTCTGAGATTTCAATATTTTTATACTAGAAATAAGCCCGATGCTATCGCATTGGGAGTGCGGTGAAATGAACATCTGTGTATTCTTAGTGGTGCTGACAGGGGCAATGTACATGTGTCACACCATTTGCGCTTTCCAACATCACTCCGCATTTATATAGTGTATGTGTTGCGTTATTTGACCTCTGTGCACTGTCGTGCGTGACCAATCAGCTGAGCCGTCTTTAAATCTCCCGCAAATACCGCTCTGCTCAGCTGATTGGTCGCTACTGCCCGGCACGCGACCAATCAGAGAAGAGAATGAGCAGCCTGGGACATATGGGAGGAGGGAATGAGCAGCCTGGAACACATAGGAGAGAGTAATGAGCTGCCTGGGACATATGAGGAGAGGGGGAATGATCAGCCTTTGACATATGGGGAGAGGGGGAATGAGTAGCCTGGGACATATGAGGAGGGGGGAATGAGCAGCCTGGGACATATGAGGAGGAGGGAATGAGCAGCCTGGGACATATGGGGAGGAGGGAATGAGCAGCCTGGGACACATAGGAGAGGGGAATGAGCATCCTGGGACATATAGGGGATGAGCAGCCTGGGACTTATGGGGAGGGGGGGAAGAGTAGCTATGCTACTATGTTAAATATGGGGAGGGGGGAAGAGAAGCCTAGGACATATGGGGAGGGGAAAATGAGCAGTCTGGTACACATTGGGAGGGAATGAGAAACCTGCGACATATAGGGAGAGGGGAATGAGTAGCTTGGGACATATGGGGAAGGGGGAAATGAACAGCCTAGGATATATTGGGAGGGGAAAATGAGCAGCCTCAGACATATGGGGAGGGGGAGAATGAGCAGCCTCGGACATATGGGGGGGATTAGTAGCCTGAGACATATGGGGAGGGGGGAATGAGCGGTCTGGGACATATTGGGAGGGAATGAGCAACCTGAGACACATGGAGAGGGGGGAATGAGCAGTCTGGGATATATGGGGAGGAGGGAATGAGCAGCCTGGGACATATGGGGGGAGGGAATGAGCAGCCTGGAACACATAGGAGAGGGGAATGAGGATCCTGGGACATATAGGGGATGAGCAGCCTGGGACATATGGGGAGGGGGGAAGAGCATATATACAACTATGTTACTATGTTAAATATGGGCAGGGGGGAATGAGAAACCTGCGTCATATGGGGAGGGAGGAAAAGAAGCCTGGGACATATAGGGAGGGGGGAATGAGCAGTCTGGTACACATTGGGAGGGAATGAGCAACCTGCGACATATAGGGAGGGGGGAATGAGTAGCCTGGGAAATATGAGGAGGGGGGAGTAAACAGCCAGGGACATATGGGAAAGGGGGAAATTAACAGCCTACGACATATGGGGAGGGGAGAATGAGCAGTCTCGGACATATGGGGAGGAGGAGAATGAGCAGCCTCGGACATATGGGGGGGATGAGTAGCCTGGGACATATGGGGAGGGGGGGAATGAGCAGTCTGGGACACATTGGGAGGGAGGGAATAAGCAACCTGAGACACATGGAGAGGGGGGAATGAGCAGCCTGGGAAATATGAGGAGGGGGGGAGTGAGCAGCCTGGGACATATGGGGAGGGGGAAATGAGCAGCGTGGGACATATAGGGAGGGGATAATGAGCAGCCTGGGACATATGGGGAGGGAAGAGAATGAGCAACCTGGGACATATGGGGAGGGGGGAATGAGCAGCCTGGGACACATAGGAGAGGGAAATGAGCATCCTGGGACATATGGGGAGAGGGGGAATGAGCTGCCTGGGACATATGGGGAGGGGGGGAATGAGTAGTCTGGGATATATGGGAAGGGGGGAATGAGCAGCCTGGGACATATGGGGAGGAGGGAATGAGCAGCCTGGGACATATGGGGAGGGGGAAATGAGCAGCCTGGGAAATATAAGGAGGGGAGAGTGAACAGCCTGGGACATATGGGGAGGGAGAAATGAGCAGCCTGGGACATATGGGGAGTGGGGAATGAGCAGCCTGGAACATATGGGGAGGGGAAGAGAATGAGCAATCTTGGACATATGGGTATGGGCTGGCTGGCAAATGTCGGCCTGGGGGCAAGCACACAGCAGTGGCCTATGAGCAGTGAGCCCAGTCCAATATGACAGATAGCCTGGCGGCCCCAAAACTGCTGCTTGACCACTGGCCTAGGGGTATCTGCCTTCCTGTCCCCTGGGCCAGCCAGCCCCTGCATATGGGGAGGGGGAATTAGCATTTTGGGACATATGGGGGATGAGCAGCCTGGGTCATATGGGGAGGGGTGGAAAAGCAGCTATGCTACTATGTTACTATGTTAAATATGGGGAGGGGGAATGAGAATCCTGGGTCATATGGGGAGGGGGGGGGGAAGCAGCCTGGGACATATGGGAAGGGGGAATGAGCAGTCTGGTACACATTGGGAGGGAATGAGCAACCTGCGACATATAGGGAGGGGGGAATGAGTAGCCTGGGAAATATGAGGAGGGGGGAGTAAGAAGCCTGGGACATATGGGGAAGGGGGAAATGAACAGCCTAGGACATATGGGGAGGGGGAGGGAATGAGCAACCTAGGACATATGGGGAGGGGGGAATTAGCAGCCTGGGACATATTATGGATGAGCAGCCTGGGACATATGGGGAGAGTGGAATGAGCAGCCTGGGACATATGGGGAGGAGAGAAAGAACAGCCTGAGACATATGGAGAGGGGGTGGGCCGGGGAATGAGTAGCCTGGGACACATGGGAATGGAGGGAATGAGCAACCTGGGACATATGGGGAGGGGGGGGAAGCAGCCTGGGACATATGGGAAGGGGGAATGAGCAGTCTGGTACACATTGGGAGGGAATGAGCAACCTGCGACATATAGGGAGGGGGGAATGAGTAGCCTGGGAAATATGAGGAGGGGGGAGTAAGCAGCCTGGGACATATGGGGAAGGGGGAAATGAGCAGCCTAGGACATATGGGGAGGGGAGGGAATGAGCAACCTAGGACATATGGGGAGGGGGGAATTAGCAGCCTGGGACATATTATGGATGAGCAGCCTGGGACATATGGGGAGAGTGGAATGAGCAGCCTGGGACATATGGGGAGGAGAGAAAGAACAGCCTGAGACATATGGAGAGGGGGTGGGCCGGGGAATGAGTAGCCTGGGACACATGGGAATGGAGGGAATGAGCAACCTGGGACATATGGGGAGGGGGAAATGAGCAGTCTGGGAAATAAGGAGAGGGGGGAATGAGCAGCCTAGGACATATGGGGAGGGGAAAGTGAGCAGCCTAGGACAAATAGGGAGGGGGAAATGAGCAGCCTGGGACATATGGAGAGGGGGAGAGAATGAGCAACCTGGGACATATAGGGAGGGGGGAATGAGCAACCTGAGACATATGGAGGATGAGCAGCCTGGGACATATGGAGAGGGGGGAGATGAGCAGTCTTGCACATAAGGAGTATGAGCAGCCTGGCACATATGGGGGATGTGCCACATGGCACATATGGGGGATGAGCAGTATGGCACATATGGGGGATGAGCAGTATGGCACATATGGGGGATGAGCAGCATGGCACATATGGGGGATGAGCAGCATGGCACATATGGGTGATGAGCGGCATGGCACATGGGGGGATGAGCAGCATGGCACATAGTGGGGGGCATGAGCAGAATGGGACATAAGAGGGTGCAGTATGAAGAACGTTTAGACTGGAGGGGCACAGTATGAAGAAGTAACATGTGAGGGGCATGGCATGGAGATGGAGGTAGCATGAGGAGCACCCACTAAAGAGACTGGGAGGGCTCAGTATGCAGAATGCATAGCATAAGGTGGCTCACTATAGAGTAGGGACAACATGAGGTGGACCGTGAAGAGGAGGTTGCATGGAGTGGAGATCATAGTTCATAAGTGAAGAGGGTGTGGTGAGTATAATTCATTATGGTGAGGACAGTGTGGTGGTTTTCATTTATGAGGCGGTGTTGATATGTAACTAAGGACAGTGTAATGGGAATATTTTATAGGGAAAAATAATGTAGAGGCCATATACCATAAGTGAAACAGTGTCGGATCATTTGAGCAGGAAGCACAGTGAGGGGCAATTATTTATTAAGGGGCACAGGATAGAGTTTACTTAAGGTAGTTACAGTATGCTTTAGTCAGAAATATTACAATGACACTGTTTTGGTATGTGCTGCAAAAGATCAGACGAGAGCAGTCTTGAGAGAAGCAGGACAATATGTTGGTAAGACTGATATTTTAAAGGAATTTTTTACCTCCGAAATGCCAATTAATCTGCATAGACATTTATATAGTGAATGTACTGTTCTGGTGATGTAAAGGCATTGGTTATGGTTATGTATTCCTGTATTAACAGGGGTTCTGGTGATGTATTACTGTATTGACAATGATTCTGGTGTATTACTGTATTGACAGTGCTTCTGGTGATGTACAGACAGGAGTTCTGGTAATGTACAGTTGCGGCTAAAAGTATTGACACCCCTGCAATTCTGTCAGATAATACTCAGTTTCTTTCCTGAAAATGATTGCAATCACAAATTCTTTGGTATTATTATCTTCATTTAATTTATCTTAAATGAAAAAAACACAAAAGAGAATGAAGCAAAAAGCAAAACATTGATCATTTCACACAAAACTGCAAAAATTGGCCAGACAAAAGTATTGGCACCTTCAGCCTAATACTTGGTTACACAACCTTTAGCCTAAATAACTGCAATCAACCGCTTCCGGTAACCATCAATGAGTTTCTTACAATGCTCTGCTGGAATTTTAGGTGTTCTATGGGATTCAGGTGTGGACTCATTGCAGGCCACCTTAGAAGTCTCCAGTGCTTTCTCTCAAACCATTTTCTAGTGCTTTTTGAAGTGTGTTTTGGGTCATTGCCCAGCTGGAAGACCCATGACCTCTGATGGAGACCCAGCTTTCTCACACTGGGCCCTACATTATGCTGCAAAATTTGTTGGTAGTCTTCAGACTTCATAATGCGATTCACATGGTCAAGCATTCCAGTGCCAGGGTCAGCAAAGCAACCCCAAAACATCAGGGAACCTCCGCCATGTTTGACTGTAGGGACCATGTTCTTTTCTTTGAATGCCTCTTTTTTTCTTCTGTAAACTCTATGTTGATGCCTTTGCCCAAAAAGCTTTACTTTTGTCTCATTTGACCAGAGAACATTCTTCCAAAACGTTGTAGGCTTTCTCAGGTAAGTTTTGGCAAACTCCAGTCTGGCTTTTTTATGTCTCGGGGTAAGACGTGGAGTCTTCCTGGGTATCCTACCATACAGTCCCTTTTCATTCAGACGCCGACGGATAGTACGGGTTGATACTGTTGTACCCTCGGACTGCAGGGCAGCTTGAACTTGTTTGGATGTTAGTCGAGGTTCTTTATTCACCATTCGCACAATCTTGCATTGAAATCTTTCATCAATTTTTCTTTTCCGTCCACATCTAGGGAGGTTAGCCACAGTGCCATGGGCTTTAAACTTCTTGATTACACTGCGCACGGTAGACACAGGAACATTCAGGTCTTTGGAGATGGACTTGTAGCCTTGAGATTGCTCATGCTTCCTCACTATTTGGTTTCTCAAGTCCTCAGACAGTTCTTTGGTCTTCTTTCTTTTCTCCATGCTCAATGTGGTACACACAAGGACACAGGACAGAGTTTGAGTCAACTGGCTGCAAGTGTGATTTAGTCATTGTCAACACCTGTTAGGTGCCACAGGTAAGTTACAGGTGCTGTTAATTACACAAATTAGAGAAGCATCACATGATTTTCTAACAGTGCCAATACCTTTGTCCACCCCCTTTTTTATGTTTGGTGTGGAACTATATCCAATTTGGATTTAGGACAATTCTCTTTTGTGTTTTTTCATTGAAGACAAATTAAATGAAGATAATAATACCAAAGAATTTGTGATTGCAATCATTTTCAGGAAGAAACTGAGTATTATCTGACAGAATTGCAGGGGTGTCAATACTTTTGGCCACAACTGTATTATTGTACTGTTGGGAGTTATGGTGATGTAGTCATGTGTATGTTATAATCTTTAACTTAACAGACTTGATGCTAAAACCTTATAGGGTGAGTGTGCTGGACTAAAAATACAGCTGAATGTCAGCCAAATAATTAATTGACTAAAGCCCCCAAACACTTTAGATAGGTGTCTGATCTGGCAGCGATCTTGCTCGGCTCTCCCATATACAGGTGTCTCTACATATACAAGTGTTCCTGTATTCTCTCTTGGAGCTGTTGCTAGATATCTCTGGCTGCAGCTTATCACTTAGGCTTCGTTTACACACAGCGTAATTCTGCATTTACACAGCGCTATTTTGCATATGTGCAAATGTAGTGGAATGCAGTGAAACGCATTAATGTTAGCTGTGCGAGCATTTCAATGCATTTCACTATATTACATTTACATGCTGCACTTTTGGACTGAAAAGTGGATGCGTAAAAATAATGAACATGTTTATTCTTTTTGCGCTTTTTTGCTGCGCTTTTACTCACTTTGCCGTTCTCCCATGGGATCTATCCTCATCAGGAGACCGTAGGACCTTAGGAGGACCCAAGACTGTACCGTGTGACTGAATGTCGTCATGTGGTCACATGGTTCTCTGGGATCCTAGAGGCCGTGCTGGCTGTGACCTGGCGGGAATGAAAAGACACCGCCAGCAGTCACCGGGGGAGCGTGGCGAGGTGGGTAAAATGCAGGAAAAAAAGTGCAGCAGTGTTCACACACAGAACGCTGTGTTCTGTAAGGATCTGCACCAAAAATAGATCCTCACAAAACAGAGCAATCACGCTGTGTGTGAACATAGCCTTAGCGGACCAAATGATCTACTTCATGGAAATGCTGGGTCTTTATCTCCCTCAACCAATCTTCAATTAGAGCCCCCACATACATTGGACTGTCCTCACAACCTGTTCATATCGGTGGGCTTAGCTAACTTTAGTCTCGTGTATGGAGATCCTTAACTACTATCTGAAGGCTTACAAGTGCTCTCTGATATCTGTGAACCCCCTAAGTGCTGGAAATCAAACAAACAATGCTTCAGGACACAGTTAAAAAGAAAAACCTCAAAAGAATGAACATATAAATAGCAAGTCATTTTTACATTGCTGTGCATAAGTTCATTACTTTTTGCATCTATTTGTTGCATTTTTAGGCTTAATACTGAGCGGATCTCTCTGAAAAATGAAATGCTGTCTGCATATACGCTTAGTCTGACTGATAGATTCTTGCATATTCACTGCAGTGACATGCAAACAGCTAATCACAGATGCCCACATCTGTCAGCGCCTCTGTGATTGGCTGTGGCAGTCAGACTGCATTTCAACAATCTGGATGGTGAAAGAGGGGAAAGATGGGGTGCACCACTGTATATCTGTTTTCCCTGTGAGGGCAGGGGTGCTGCTTTGTCAACAAGAAGTCAATGTAACGAGAGAGAAGGAATTGACAAAAAGAATAGCAGCACACCACCTTTCATGGTATCCAAAAATAGCAAATTTTATTAAAGACCAAACACAGTACATGTAAAATCCATTAAAAACATACAAAAAACCACAGACCTACATAGAGGAAAGAAGCCCCTGTGGTTGTATTCACTAAAATATAGGGCAATTCCAAAAGATATACATCAAAATAACCATTTATGTGACAGCATCTCTCCTAAGACCTATCAGAAACCATCCTACTTATCACAGATGAGAATACAGATAATATAATTGTTAATTCAGTTTTCACCCTCTCTATGTATAACTTGGCTACACGCCTTGTAAAAGGGCCCCTCCAGCCACAATATATAATTCCAAAAAACCCAAGAAGAGGGTTTTTGCCCCATAAAGTATCAAAAATTGACCAAAGGATCATATTATATTTAAAACACAGATATTTTAATGTTTTCTTTCCCTAAAAAACATATATATACAGTCAGATTCAAAAATTACAATTAGACCCGTATAGTACCATTAGTAGGTTTTACAAAAGTAAAGTGACCAGTGCATAGAAATAAAAAGAGCCACAATTATGTCCCAATAGAGGTGAATAAACTCCGAATCCGTATATAATGCAAGCAGTTAAAAAAGACTGGTTAAGTATCTGGGGTGTACTTTTAGATCACTGTGGGCTTTAGCGATATTAATATGTAGCCAATGCTCTCTCAATCTATCCAACCCAACAGCGTTGTTTTAGACCCCTTATATCAGCAATTTAGGTCCCAATCGCTGCTTAACCATTTTAGTTGTCTGGGAGTAGTTAGTATGGTTCTGGGTACCCCCCAGACGCGTTTCACTGCAATCAGCTTCCTCAGTGGGGTGTCCCACGCGTATTGCCGCTGCCTGACATATCAGCTCCCTGATGAAGCCGTCACGCAGCGGCGATACGCGTGGGACACAGGTCCCCTGTTCCATGCTCTGCTTCCTTGTGCCCTGGCAAGCCCTGCACTGACACTGGTTCCCACACCCAGGACTTATTATTCTACAACCAGCCTTTATCAGACCACAACAGTTTGGGTGAGAGATTTCCTCTAAGGGGGATTTATTTGTGTTTTGTCCCTAGGTGGCAGCCCTTTGCAGGGAGCAGTCTGGTGGTTCCTTGTTCATTTCTTGGGCAACATATGCTCCTTACTGTGTTTTTCACACAGCTCAAATTTATACCACTTATATTATCTGTATTCTGATCTGTGATAAGTAGGATGGTTTCTCACAGGTCTTTGTCACAAAAATGGCTATTTTGATGTATATTTTTTGGAATTGCCCGATATTTTAGTCGATACAAAAAATCACAGACCTACATAGAGGAAAGAAGACCCTGTGGTTGTATGTTTTTAATGGATTTTAGATGTACTGTGTTTGGTCTTTAATAAAATTTGCTATTTCTGGATACCATGAAAGGTGGTGTGCTGCTATTCATTTTGTCAATTTCTTCTCTCTCATTACACAATCTGGACGATGATTGTGCTTGGTTGCGATGCACATTAGTGTAAGGCAACAAACCTGCAGTCATAAGGTGTTAAATAAATAAATAATTGAGCAAAAATGAACGTTAATGTGATTTGAATAAACATGTGGGGCTTCGCAGTATTTTTAAGTCTAGCTCAGTGAAATTGGACAGCTGCGAGCTGCCACCCTCAGCTACGTAATTTTACCTTGGCTGGCAAAAAAAAAATGTGTGGGTTCCTCCCTATTTTTAATTGCCAAGGAAAAACTAGGCAGCTGAGGACTGGTATTCTCAGTGGGAAGAGGGCCCATTGTCTACGTCGACGCCATGCTAAAGAATAGCAGCCCGCAGCTGCTTCTGAAAATGGCGCATTCATCGTACCACCATTTACAGGTACGAAGTGATCTTCATGGCAATAGCATGCTGGTTAATAAGGGGTTAACACCAGCTTTGTATTGCCAGCTGGTATTAAGTCCTGAGATTCTTAATATCAGGCCAAGTTAAACCCAACAATTAAGAATCTCAAATAAATATTAAAAAAGACACAACACAGAGTAGAAATTGTTTTATTAAAAATAAAAAAACACAGAGACACTTAGTAACTCTATCTTTATTACCCTTCCCCACCCTCATACCCCTCCACCATCCTCAACCTTCTCTCTTTCTGGACAGACTCAGCTCTGGCTACATCAGAGACCATGGGGAGGAAAAACACATCCGTTCCACGTGGCCACTGATCACTGAATGACTGAGACCTTGCAGTATAATAATCAGTGAGGTCACAGTTCACATAGCAACAACAGTTACTATGGCAACAGTGACCTCACCGCTTACTATATGACAGCCCTGAGAACTGCACTTAACCGATTTACTATAGCGCCGGTCTCATCGCTGCCATATAGTAAGCGGTGAGGTCGCCATTGCCATAGCAACAGCGGTTAAGTTTGGCAATAGTGACCTCATCACTTACTATTTGACAGTGCTGAGACCTGCACTTTACCGTTTTACTGTAGCGCAGGCCTCATCGCTGTCATATAGTGAGCAGTGAAGTCACCCTTGCCATAGCAACATCAGTTACTATGGCAACAGTGACCTCACCACTTACTATATGACAGCTCTGAGACCTGAGCTTTACTGTTTTACTATAGTGCCGGTCTCATTGCTGTCATATAATAAGCGGTGAGGTCACCTTTGCCATAGCAACAGTGGTTACTATGGCAATGGTGACCTCACTGGTTACTATATGACAGTGCTGATACCTGCGCTTTACTATAGTGCAGGTATCAACACTGTCATATAGTAAGTGGTGAGGTCACCATTGCCATAATATCCGCTGTTGCTATGGACAACACTGAGATCTGCACTATGGTATAGCAGTAAAGCGCAGGTCTCAACGCTGTCATATAGTAAGCGGTGAGGTCACCATTGCCATAGCTATTAGCTGAGATTTGCGCTTTACAGCTTTACTATAGTGCAGGTCTCAGTGCTGTCATAAGCGGTGAGGTCACCGTTGCCATAGTATTTGCTGTTGCTATGTACAGCTCTGATGACCTGCACTATAGTAAAGCAGTAAATAGCAGGTCTGAGCACTGTCCTATAGTAAGCGGTAACTATGGCAACTATAGTAACAGCGGTTACTATGGTAACTGTGACCTCACCGCTTACTATATGGCTACATTCACACACAGCATTTTGGCTGCATTTTGTGAGGATCCATTTTTGGTTCAGAAACTGCCAGAGTGAGATTGTGTGTGATTGGCTGTTTTCCACTCAGTGCAGTGAATATGCAAGAAGCCAAATGGGTGGACATGGAGGTGATTCAGCGGGAGCGTGGGAGAATGAGCTGACCTGGAAGCAGCAATGGGATTCTGGTAAGCGCGATTCACCTTTTCTACTATCCATCCATCCATCCATTCATCCATCTATCTATGATGAAAAAAGACTACAGCTCTCCTTTCAGCCTTTATTAGGCCTTCAGGCAAAGTTGCAACGTTTCAGTCACATGGACTTTGGCTGGAAGAAAGTCCATGTGACTGAAACGTCGCAACTTTGCCTGAAGGCCTAAAAAAGGCTGAATGCATCTGAAAGGAGTGCTGCAGTCTTTTTTCATCATATGATGTATGAAAGAGTGATTGAACCCCACTCTGGGCTGAACTTCCACCCGCCTTATCAGGAAGAAGTGCTGCTCATGTTTTTTCCAATGAATGTATCTATCTTCACTAGGTCCTGTCACTCACAGCAGACAGCTGTATGGCAGAACAGTATGCAAACAGTCTACAGTTTGTCTGTATACTGTTCTTATGCAGTTTGAGCATGTTCTCATCCATCTCTGCCTTTTTACAGCCCTCCCTGACCTCATCGTTGGGTCCAGGAGAAAATTACTCGTATTTCCCATTGACTTACATTGTACTCGCTATTCGGAATAAATATGAGAGTATTACAAAGTACTCATTCCGAATGTAACATTTACAAATATTTTGGTACTCGCACATCCCTAGTTATCATTCATATTCTCTGAAAAAAGGCCAAGAAAGCAAAAATTCTGCCCTGGTATGTAAACTTTTATTGTTGAATATATGTTTATTAGTTTTTATAAAGTGTATTAACGTAAGTAAATAACATTAGTACAAAAGTATAGAGTACAAATATGTAAAATACTAAACAAGGTTAGGATATGACTTCTTTAAACTAGGACTCAGGAGGCCGAAGTACAAAGAATGAGTTATAGAGTAGGCCTCTTTAGCACTCAGGTGCAGCTTCGCCGGAGCAAACGCAATTCACATTTGGAGGACGAGTGTGTACTTTGTAAGAGAAAAAAAAAAAACGCTCTATTTGAGAAGTCACAAAAATATTCTCTATCTCCCACCATTGGTAAGTGTGGGGGCTAGAGAAGGGAAAAAGGAAAAACAAAACATATTATGTGTATAACCAATCGGTCGTCTTGGGAGGGAAGGAGAGGGAAAGGAAGGAAAATAGGTGTAAAGTAGGAAGAGAAAGATTCAGAATAATAGAAGAAAAGGTGAAGATGTACAGAGAACAAGGGAGGCATGGCTTTTACTGTCATTAACACCAATAATGAGATGTTGGACAAAACCCCCCGTTACACAGCAAGAACTATGAGAACAAATCTTGGAAGTTAGGGGCGTCTCTAAAGAGGATCCATTAAGACCACACCATGGTGAACTGGGGAAGGGTCTGCTCGAGCCCAGCCGACAGCTCCTCAAGACGGCAAAGAGACTCCCATTTCTGTATACCATTCAAAAACTGAAGGCGGGGTCTGATCTTTCCAGTGGCGAGGTATCACCTACCGGGCCGCATAAAGGCAAAATCTGAGAATATCTCTCTTCTGGGACCTCAGCGACCCAGGGAGCGGGGTATGTAAACTTTTGAGCACAACTGTATCTCAGGTTCTTTGCCCCTATATTTTAAGCTCTTTGATGAAGTAGCAAAAACCTGGTGACAGATTCCTTTTCTTGTGTACATACATAAAATTAATCCTGTGAACAATAACTAACCAAGCAGAATTCTGAATGCAGCTCTAAAATATAATACAAGCTGTAGCCTAGCTCAAGTGAATTAATGCAAAGCATTTACTAAATCATTCACAAAATGTATTAAAGCATTTACGAAATCATTCACAAAATGTATTAAAGCATTAACTAAATCATTGATTATGCAGGGAATGTCTACACTGGCAATCAAAATTAGAGAACAACACACAATTTCCTTAATGGGAACCTGTCTCCCCTCCAGGGTCCATTAAGCTAAAAGAGCTGCCTTCAGCAGTACCTAGTGAAGGTGGCTCTTATTATCATTAGCATCTAGTGAAGGTAGCTCTTATTATCCTACCCCCATGGGACACTGAAATAAACCCTTTATTAGATATTAGTTTAGTTGTGGGAGGTATACTGTCCTCCATGGACCTAAACGCTTTGTTGATGTTACCCCTCCTCCTTTTTGGTCCGGATCCCTCCTCCTCTCTAACTTCGGAGCGCCGGCGTCAGTGCATGCGTGTTCTCTCAACTCTCGGGCATTTCCGTGAGCTCTGCCCAACTGCTGAGGTCCCATGATATTACGCAGCACCAGATCCCACCCTATGGTGTGTTATGCTGTATGCACACTGCAGGGCTGAGAATCTTGCAAGGGGAAACTCCTAAACTAATATCTAATAAAGTGTTTATTTCGGTGTCCCTGGGGGATAGGATAATAAAAGCCACCTTCACTAATTGCAGCATAGGCGCTGCTGAAGGTGGCTCTTTTAGCTTGATAGGCCCTGGTGGGGGGTGAGGGGGGTGACAGGTTTCCTTTAATGTTAAGGTCATTGTGTTGTCCTATGTGAAAATATCCTAACATGTAAACAGTAAAATAGCAGTATTTTAAGCCTATTTCATAAACTGAATATATTCTAAAGCACAGAATAAAAAGTAAATGAGATAAATGAAATAGAACACTGATCAAAATTAGAGAACACTTTCAGATACCTGCAAGTTATTCGTGTTAATCTGTAACACTGTAATTAGAAGCAAGTGCAGATTGGGTTTTATCGTTTTATACAGTTCAGAGGCTTCTAAGACGTAAGTGTCAATGCTCACACACACAACCAGTATAATAAGCAAAAAATGGCGGCTGTTGCTGGACCCACATTTCCACGTGCAATGTGGTCAATAATCCAAAGTTAAATAGGGTTTGTCAGATAATTAAAAAAATTATCAACAAGTGCCAGATTAACACGAATCCAAAGGTTCCCAGGGACAATGTGTTGTTGGTCCGCGCTGCCACAGAAAACATGTAATCGAAGGCTTCAAATTATAACACCTTTATTGGATCCATCTGACGGGTTTCAGAGCCTGCTATGCTCCTTCATCAGGGAGTGTATCATACACACATTTGGGGAATGTTTTCTACTGCATGGGTTGGATCTCTCAACAACATGTGGTTACTTAATTGCATTCAGCACTCAATCAGTCCGCACTTTTCATGCAGGACAATGCCCCCTGTCACAAAGCAAAACAGGTAACAGTTTCTTGAAACAAAAAACATTAAAACAATGAAATGGCCAGCACATAGTCCTGATTTCAACTCAATAGAAAACCTCTGAAAATCCATTGGTGACACAGTTATGGTCAAGAAACCCACAAAGTCACAGAACGGTGGAAGAGACTGGACCCCATCCTAGAAATGTCCCTATTCGCCAACTAAGAGCCTGATATGTTTTGGACCGCTATACCCCACCCTGAACATGCCCCTGTCCTCTAAAAGGATCCTGATATATCCTTGACCTCTATATGCTTCCCTACTCCCTACCTCCATCCCTCTATTTTTACCATTTACTTTGCAAATAGAGTCTGTGGAGCCTCGGTTAGGAGTCTCAAACACAGGACTAGCCAGATATCCCTCCAGGGAAGGACCCAGCCAAGTGGTGGCTCCTTGCGGAGAACACCATAACCACCATACTAAGTGGCCCAGGGGGCAATGCGCCTAGGAATTCACTGTGTTGAGCTCTTTAGCCAGCTGCCCGTGGTGTTTTCTTGGACTGGTCTCCCTGAGATCAGTGAATGCTTTGTGATGTTACCATTTTCTTTGTTAATATGTACTTAGTCCTGCCAATAAAGTTTTGAATTGAATTGACTGGAAGAACAATGGACCAAAATAAACACTAGAGCAGTAGGAAAGAATAGTGATGTCCTGTGACCACAGATGTACTGAAGTCATTCAAAGCAGACCTGTACACTTCCTACTGATTGATGATTATTGTAACCTCCATAAAATTTAGTTTTAAGCTTACTCTGTGCTATTGTCATTAATGTTCTCTAAGTATGATCATCACATTTTATGTAAAATAAAGGTTTTAAGTTGATGAACTTTGGTTATTTTGGAAAACACTTTCAGTGGCATATTGTAACACTTTTGCAAAAACCTTCAAATGTTGATTCAATTCTGTCTGAAAAAATAAAGTGATCATACATTGTTCTGTAATTTTGACCGCCAGTGTACATGTCAGTTGTAAACTAATGTCAAAAATTAGATAGAAGTTTTACAAAATAAAAACTGTTTTGTTCACAATATTACTCTGGAACACAGTTGAATTTCTTCTACATGTGATCATACAGTTGGAGCCAGAAGTTTCCATGCACTGTTTAAAAAGCACATATGCACATTTTTCTCACTATCTGATATGAAATCAGAATAGGCTTTTTCTGTTTTAGATCATTTAGGATTACCATCATTATTTATATTTGCCAAATGCCAGAATATTGAGAGAGAATGTTTTAAGGCCTTTGTTTTTTACTTTTAGCAAAGTGACAAGTTTACATACACTAAGATTACTATGCTTTTAAACAATTTGGGACAGCCCATATGATGATGAGGACATGTGTTTGGAAGCTTCTGATAGGTTTATTGGCAAAATTCGAGTTAATTAGCGACATACATGTGAGGATATTTTAATGCATACTTGAAACACACATCTTTGTGTATCATCATGGGAAAGTAAAAAGAAATCAGCCAACATATCAAGAAGAAAATTGTGGACATGCACAAGTCTGGTTCATCCTTGGGGGTAATTTCCAGATACCTGAAAGTGCCTCGTTCATCTGAACAAACAATTATATGCAAGTACAAACAAAATAAGAATGTCCAGCCATCATACCACTCACGAATTAGATGGTTTCTGTGTCTCAGAGATGCATATGCTTTGGTCTGACATGTGCATATCAACCCAAGAACAAAAGCAAAACACTTTGTGAAGATGATGGTGGAAGCTGGTAAGATTTTGTCACTATCCACAGTGAAATGAGTAATATATCAACATGGGTTGAAAGACCACTCTGCCAGGAAGAAGCCATTACTCCAAAAGAAACATAAAAAATGATAAATTTTTGCAAATGCACACAGGAACAAAGATCTACATTTTTGTAGACATGTCTTGTGGTCTGACGAAACTGAAATTGCACCGTTTGGCCATAATGACCATTGCTATGTTTGGAGTAAAAAGGGAAAAGCTTGGACGCCTAAGAACTCCATCCCAACTGTGAAACATGAGGGTGGCCACATCATGTTGTGAGGTTGTTTTGCTTCAGGAGAGACTGGTGCAATTCACAAAATTGATGGCATCATGAGGAAAGAAGATTATGTGATATTGAAGCAACATCTCAAGACATTAGCCAGGAAGTTAAAGCTTGGACAGAAATGGGGCTTTCAAATGGACAATGCTCCAAAGCATACTGCCAAACTGCTTACAAAGTGGCTTACAGATAACAAAGTCAATGTTTTGGAGTGGCCAGCCATCACAAAGCTTTGATCTCCAGCCTATTCAAAATTTATGGGCTAAGCTGAAAAGGCAGGTGCGAGCAAGGTGACCTATAAACATGGCTTAGTTACACCAATTCTGTCAGGAAGAATGGGCCCAAATTCCTACCAACTATTCTGAAAAGATTGTGGAAGGATATCCGAAACATTTGACTGTCTCTCTCCCCACCGCCCTGTAGAATGTAAGTCCGCAAGGGCAGGGCCCTCTCTCTCCCCTCTGTATTGGTCTGTCACTGTTTGTTCACTGTATTTTTAACTTGTTTGTATGTATCCCTTTCTCATGTACAGCACCATGGAATCAATGGTGCTCTACACCATGTTCCAAATTATTATGCAAATTGGTTTTAAGTGTCATAGGTTTATTTTATTTTGTCAATGAAACCCATTGATTGATTTCAGTGATCCAAGAACACTTAGACAAATACCATCTCAGATATCTGTGATAATTAGTTTGGCAGATGAGCCCAAAAAAAGTAAAACTGGTTGTTCCACAATATTGAGCAGGCCACAGTTTTCAAGTAACATGGGAAAGAAAAAGGATCTCTCTGCTGCCGAAAAAAAACAAATAGTGCAATGCCTTGGAAAGTGATGAAAACATTAGATATTGCATGAAAACCTAAGTGTGATCATTGTACTGTGAAGAGATTTGAGGCTGATTCTGAGCACAGACGTGTTCGTGCAGATAAAGGCAGAATGAGGGAGATTTCTGCCAGGCAAGTTCATCGCATTAAGAAAGCAGCTGTTAAAAAGGCCTTACAAACCAGCCAACAGATATTTGAAGCTGCTGGTGCCTCTGTAGTCCCTCGTACCTCAAGCTGTAGGATCCTTCAAAGGCTTGCTGTGGTGCATAAACCTACTATTCAGCAACCCCTTAGCAGTGCTCACAAGCAGAAACGGTTGCAGTGGGCCCAGACATAAATGAAGACTAATTTATAAACAGTCTTGTTTACTGAGGAGTGCCGATAATTTGGAACATGGTGTATAAATAAATAAATAATAATAATAATTTGATCCAAATAATACTTTTTTAGGGCAATGGTACCAAATACTAATGAAATATATGTAAACTTGTAAATTTGCAGAAAGTAATAAAAATGCCTTAAAACATTCTCTCTCTCATTATTCTGGCATTTGGCAAATATCAATAATTATGGTAATCCTAATTTACCTAATACGGGAAATGTTTAGTCTGATTTCACATCAGATAGTGAGAAAAACATGCATGTGTCTTCTTATATAAATGTTATGTATGTAAATTTCTGGTTTCAACTGTATATAACTATGGCTATCATAGGACACTTATTCAGTGGGATATGTACTGCCTCCATACTGTACCTTTGCAAACTTCAAACAATTCTTGTTTTCTCCTCTGCTATTGTCTGTCAATTCGAAGTTGTACAAAGCTTTGCAGAGCGCTGGAGGTTGGTCTATTTTTCTTAAAATTTTTACGGATCGGGCTGGAAAAACACCAGTTCCCCCATTAAATTCACCATGAAACCAATGATCATCCAGCTGTCGATGTAAGATAATAATGTCTCCTTTATTGAAGGAAAGATCACTTGCGGTTTGTCCTCTGTAGCTTGACACTGCTTTAGCACATGGCACCTATACAATGGATAAAAAATAATCAGAATACACAGAGAGAGTTCATGCTTCAAAATGTATTTCACATTATGTAACAAGAATGTATTCTCAGAGAACGACCTATTCTTTAAATGTAATTTGTGTTAAGGCCAGGTTACATGCAGCGACATCGCTACCGATGTCGCTGCAATGTCACAGTTATTATGACATTTGCGGCGACCTCGCCAGCGACGTCGCTGCTTGTGACATGCCGCAACGACCAGCAATCACATCGCTGATCGTTGTGGAATGTCCGGGACCATTTTTCAATCGTTGGTCTGCTGCTGTCACGTATGCATCGGCATGTGTGACAAGGGCAACGACCAGCGACACCCAGTGTGCACCCAAGACCCTGAACGATCCAAGTGACCGTCGGGTGTCGGGCGCATCGCTGGGTGATCGCTGGTAAGTCTGCCTGTGTGGCATCCCACCAGCGATCACATAGCGATGTTCTAGCGATCCCTGCCAGGTCGAAGGATCGTTGGTGGGATCGCTGGAACATCGCTAAGTGTAACGTGGGCTTTAAACCTTGTTGTTTTTATAAATGTCATTAGCTTTAAAAGCACCACTCCAGGTTATTTTTTAATCGCACTGCTGGATTTATGCTCCCAATGGCTTCAACTTCTATCACCAATACTCCGGTCAGTCTCTGTTGATTTGAGACCTGCTGGCAGATCAAGTGCTTTATTGAATGCGGTGGAGATCACAAATCAATGCATCTCTATGAGAGCCTCAATCTGGCTTCGTTCTGGCTATCATAGATATGTATTGGGTGCTTGTTACATAACGTCTGACTTTCTGCTTGCAGATGTTACAGTCACAAGATGGCCCCGTGGGACCAGAGTGACATAGGTAAAAAGTGAAGACACTGGAACATGAGTATATGACTGGCATCTGGGAGCTTACATTTCAAGCAACACTCCAGCACTGAACCCCCTCCTGCTGGAGTGTTGATTTAGAAAAGCTCCCTGGGTCTTGCAGTATTCACACTGGCTACAGAGCCTCATATCAGACTGATACATTCAGATTTTTAGTTATTCCATTCATTCTGTAGTAATCTCATTATCATTATACTGTACATTGAAAGTTAATGTCAATATACAGAAAACACAGGATTCATTATTCATAATAAGTGATAATTACAGGTCACCTTCTCCACTCCCTACACAACAATAGATGCAAGAATTCTAGAACATATTAGAAATTTTCATAGAAATCAATGAACATCATTAAACCACAGAGGTAAAGAAAAAAACTCACCATGGCCACCTACGATAATACTAATGCACAAGTAGGGGCAGAGAACTTCCCAAAATGGAGATGGGGCAGCGCTGGTGCATCATGCAGATGGAACAATCACTCACAGCCTTTTAATTAAGGGGAGCAGCTGCTTGCATAACGCACACTAATGATGCTGCATAGGGGGTCTGTCTTATGGATAGGTGAGATACACACAGTGTCTGAACAGGAGCCTATTAGTTACACCAGTTGTGGTGGGCTGGTTAGCACTGCATGAATATATGTACTGTGTCTGAACAATAGCCTATTAGTGATGCCCAGTGTGACGGGCTAGTTGACAGTATATGAGTATATCTTACAAGACATACTCACCAGTTTACCATCAAAACGCAGAAAGCTCCCCTACACCCAGCAAAAAATGTATAAAATGTGCATGAATAATGTGAAGTATTAGTTGATATTTTGGCCAAAATACAGAAGCTTGCAACCTACACGTCAAGGGTCCGCATGTTAGCAAGTCCCTATCTAATTAAACCACAGAAGAAAAAAAATTCAATAACTCACCATGACCACCTAATAATAATTAAAAGGCTGTGAGTGGCTGGTCTATCTGCATGATTATTTTTAAATCAATGAACATCCTATGGTTTACATGGCTGCTGTAGAGGCTGCTGATGTTTCAATACTCAAGTTTAAAGCATAACTGGTATCCTCATTTTTATTTTAATAAATCAATAGTATACATAAAAATAAGCACGTTATAAAATACAGTTAGGGCCAGAAATATTTGGACAGTGACACAATTTTCGCGAGTTGGGCTCTGCATGCCACCACATTGGATTTGAAATGAAACCTCTACAACAGAATTCAAGTGCAGATTGTAACGTTTAATTTGAAGGGTTGAACAAAAATATCTGATAGAAAATGTAGGAATTGTACACATTTCTTTACAAACACTCCACATTTTAGGAGGTCAAAAGTAATTGGACAAATAAACATAACCCAAACAAAATATTTTTTATTTTCAATATTTTGTTGCGAATCCTTTGGAGGCAATCACTGCCTTAAGTCTGGAACCCATGGACATCACCAAACGCTGGGTTTCCTCCTTCTTAATGCTTTGCCAGGTCTTTACAGCCGCAGCCTTCAGGTCTTGCTTGTTTGTGGGTCTTTCCGTCTTAAGTCTGGATTTCAGCATGCTCAATTGGGTTAAGATCTGGTGATTGACTTGGCCATTGCAGAATGTTCCACTTTTTTGCACTCATGAACTCCTGGGTAGCTTTGGCTGTATGCTTGGGGTCATTGTCCATCTGTACTATGAAGCGCCGTCCAATAAACTTTGCAGCATTTGGCTGAATCTGGGCTGAAAGTATATCCCGGTACACTTCAGAATTCATCCGGCTACTCTTGTCTGCTGTTATGTCATCAATAAACACAAGTGACCCAGTGCCATTGAAAGCCATGCATGCCCATGCCATCACGTTGCCTCCACCATGTTTTACAGAGGATGTGGTGTGCCTTGGATCATGTGCCGTTCCCTTTCTTCTCCAAACTTTTTTCTTCCCATCATTCTGTACAGGTTGATCTTTGTCTCATCTGTCCATAGAATACTTTTCCAGAACTGGTTTCTTGAGGTGTTTTTCAGCAAATTTAACTCTGGCCTGTCTATTTTTGGAATTGATGAATGGTTTGCATCTAGATGTGAACACTTTGTATTTACTGTCATGGAGTCTTCTCTTTACTGTTGACTTAGAGACAGATACACCTACTTCACTGAGAGTGTTCTGGACTTCAGTTGATGTTGTGAACGGGTTCTTCTTCACCAAATAAAGTATGCGGCGATCATCCACCACTGTTGTCATCCGTGGACGCCCAGGCCTTTTAGAGTTCCCAAGCTCACCAGTCAATTCCTTTTTTCTCAGAATGTACCCAACTGTTGATTTTGCTACATGTCTGCTATCTCTCTGATGGATTTTTTCAGCCTCAGGATGTTCTGCTTCACCTCAATTGAGAGTTCTTTGACCGCATGTTGTCTGGTCACAGCAACAGCTTCCAAATGCAAAACCACACACCTGGAATCCACCCCTGACCTTTTAACTACTTCATTGATTACAGGTTAACGAGGGAGACCCTTCAGAGTTAATTGCAGCCCTTAGAGTCCATTGTCCAATTACTTTTGGTCCCTTAAAAAGAGGAGGCTATGCATTACAGAGCTATGATTCCTAAACCCTTTCTCTGATTTGGATGTGGAAACTCTCATATTGCAGCTGGGAGTGTGCACTTTCAGCCCATATTATATATAAATTGTATTTCTGAACATGTTTTTGTAAACAGCTAAAATAACAAAACTTGTGTCACTGTCCAAATATTTCTGGCCCTAACTGTATATATTATCAGACAAATTTGCGTCTTTCTCTGCCAGAACTGATCAGTTATTATCAAAATTCTCAATTGTGAAATAAAATCTGTATTCAATGTAGACATTCCAATTACTGAGATGGAAGATGGCAGGAAAATCATCCACAACCACACCAACCAAGACACAAGTAAAGCAAACAGAAGTGAAGACTATATTGGATGAAAAGGACACAGCTTTTCCAAAAGACTTAACTCAGATCTCACCTAAAAAGGTTATACTGATAGCTTTTGCATTTGATTTTGACAATTTATATTCATTTGCCTTCCTCTTTTCACCCCCTGTATATATGATATATATATATATGGTACAGACCAAAAGTTTGGACACACCTTCTCATTCAAAGAGTTTTCTTTATTTTCATGGCTATCAAAACTGTAGATTCACACTGAAGCATCAAAACTATGAATTAACACAAGTGGAATTATATACTTAACAATAAAGTGTGAAACAACTGAAAATATGTTTTATATTCTAAGTTCTTCAAAGTAGCTACCTTTTGCTTTGATTACTGCTTTGCACACTTGGCATTCTCGTGACGAGCTTCAATAGGTATTCACCTGAAATGGTCTTCCAACAGTCTTGAAGGAGTTCCCAGAGATGCTTAGCACTTGTTGGCCCTTTTGCCTTCACTCTGCGGTCCAGCTCACCCCAAACCATCTCGATTGGGTTCAGGTCTGGTGACTGTAAAGGCCAGGTCATCTGCCATAGCAACCCCATCACTCTCGTCAAATAGCCCTTACACAGCCTGGAGGTGTGTTTGGGGTCATTGTCCTATTGAAAAATAAATTATGGTTCCAACTAAACGCAAACCAGATGGAATAGCATGCCGCTGCAAGATGCTGTGGTAGCCATGCTGGTTCAGTATGCCTTCAATTTTGAATAAATCCCCAACAGTGTCACTAGCAAAGCACCACCATACCATCACAGCTCCTCCTCCATGCTTCACGGTGGGAACCAGGCATGTAGAGTCCATCCGTTCACCTTTTCTGCGTCGCACAAAGACATGGTGGTTGGAACCAAAGATCTCAAATTTTGACTCATCAGACCAAAGCACAGATTTCCACTCATCTAATGTCCATTCCTTGTTTTTTAGCCCAAACAAGTCTCTTCTGCTTGTTGCCTGTCCTTAGCAGTGGTTTCCTAGCAGCTATTTTACCATGAAGGCCTGCTGCACAAAGTCTCCTCTTAACAGTTACATCCCTCCGGCTCCAGCTCAAGAACATCTCACGGATCCGCTCCTTCCTCACCCACGACACCGCTAAAACACTCATCCATGCTCTTATCTCCCGCCTTGACTATTGCAACCTCCTTCTCAATGGCCTCCCGGCTAACTCCCTCACACCTCTCCAGTCTATCCTCAACTCCGCTGCCCGACTAATCTACCTGTCCTCCCGCTACTCCCCTGTCTCTCCCCTCTGCCAAGCCCTTAACTGGCTCCCCGTCTCCAAGAGATCCCAATTCAAAACACTAACCACGGCGTACAAAGCCATGCACAACCTGGCCCCGATACCAACCTGGCCAATCTCCCGATACCTACCCTCACGCAACCTCCGCTCCTCCCAAGAACTCCTCCTCTGCTCCCCCCTCATCACCTCTTCGCACAACCGAGTCCAGGACTTCTCCCGGGCATCTGCCTTACTCTGGAACTTCCTGCCCAAACACGTCAGACACTCTCCTACCCTGAGTAGCTTCAACTGTCACCTGAAGACTCACCTGTTCCGTCAAGCCTACAACCTGCCATGAACCCAGGTGACCGCCCCATACCTGACATTCCCCCATCCTACTGTATCCTAACCTGCCCCTCATAGACTGTGAGCCCTGTGGACAGGGTCCCTGCCCTCCTGTACCTGTATGTCCTGATCGCCTAGATTTAGTGTACTTGTTCTTGTCTCCCTCATCCTCATGTAAAGTGCCATGGAACCTAATGGCGCTATATAAATAAATAATAATAATAATAATAACAGTTGTTGTAGAGATGTGTCTGCTGCTTGAACTCTGTGTGGCATTGACCTGGTCTCGAATCTGAGCTGCTGTTAACCTGCGATTTCTGAGGCTGGTGACCCGGATGAACTTATCCTCCGCAGCAGAGGTGACTCTTGGTCTTCCTTTCCTGGGGCAGTCCTCATGTGACCCAGTTTCTTAGTAGCGCTTGATGGTTTTTGCAACTGCACTTGGGGACACTTTCAAAGTTTTCCCAATTTTTCAAGCTGACTGACCTTCATTTCTTAAAGTAATGATGGCCACTCGTTTTTCTTACTTAGCTGCTTTTTTCTTGCCTCAATACAAATTCTAACAGTCTAATCAGTAGGACTATCAGCTGTGTATCCACCAGACTTCTGCACAACACAACTGATGGTCTCAACCCCATTTATAAGGCAAGAATTCCCACTTATTACACCTGACAGGGCACACCTGTGAAGTGAAGACCATTTCCGGTGACTACCTCTTGAAGCTCATCAAGAGAATGCTAAGAGTGTGCAAAGCAGTAATCAAAGCAAAAGTTGGCTACTTTGAAGAACCTAGAATATAAGACATATTTTCAGTTGTTTCATACTTTTGTTAAGTATATAATTCCACATGTGTTAATTAGTTTTGATGCCTTCAGTGTGAATTTACTATTTTCATAGTCATGAAAATACAGAAAACTCTTTGAACGAGAAGGTGTGTCCAAGCTTTTGGTCTGTACTGTATATATATTTTTTATTATTTTTGTTTTCTGGGGAGAGAGGAAGAACGTCGCGGAGTAGAGAAGAAGAGGCTGGTTATAATCCATGTATATTTTATAAATTGTAATATTAGTAAAATGTTTCTCCTTTCTCATCCATTTTTTCGGTGAAACAACATTTGGGATTCTGCCAAATTCCCAATTTCCCATTTTCAACTGTACTGGATGACCTAACCCCTTTTGGGATAAGAAAACTTCTGTGTTCAGACCCCCACGGACCTGATGATCCACCTTTTGCAGTAATACTTGGTTTGAAGCTGCGCCACTTTTTTACCAACCAGCTGCAAAGCTAACATTCTTGATATAAATATGTATCTTTCAATACCATGGACAAAAAGTCCCACTATATACCTATATGGTCATTCTTGTGGTGTGTTCCTGAGGAAGAGGCTGGGACAGCTTCGAAATGCGTAGAATAAACACCTTCCTTTCACAAGATTTGGTCTTTCTTTGCAACCAGCAGCGCGGGTACTACTCATCTTCAGTCCTTTGGATAGCTATGCACGTTGTTCCTTGTGGAACTGCAGCAGATGTATGAGCGATTTAACCGGTTGCGGGGCACACTACCGAACAAGGTGAGCAATTCCTTAATAATATTTCCATTTAATAAGAAGATAAGATCCTATTGCGCCCTTGTCTGTCCCTATTTAGGTGTCACTATATACCTAAAGTTTAATCCCACCCTTGTTTGCTCCCCAACTCAGTCCTGTTCAAGTCACTCGTACAGAACTCTACCTTTACCACACTCATCATGGCTAATCTCAATATTGTTTCATTTAACATAATGAAAAGATCTCAAATATTGAACCATCTTGACAAAAAAAAACATAGTAGACATTGCCATCCTTCAGGAAATGTATTTGTAAAACCCTACATACCCATAGGCAAAATAAGACGTACACCAGCTGGTTCAATGCAAACTCTCCAATTAAAAAAATAAAGGAGTCTCCATAATCAGAAAAATACGTTTCACCCTAAAAGATGCCATCTACAATGTAGATGGAAGATTTAATTTCTTAAGATGTTGGATTCATAAATCTTTTTACACCCTGGCAAATATTTATACACACAATGTAAACCACTATCCATTCTTTAAAAAAGTATTTGTATTCTAAACAAATTTTCAGAAGGTTATCTAATTCTAGGAGGAGATTTCAATATACCCCTACATCCTCCACTAGATACCTCAAACGGACACTCCACAGTTAGATTTATCAAAAATATTTTTAACTGAAATGCTTCTAAATTATGCCAAATCTCTCTCAACCAAAAAGTATTCTCTCTTTTCCACAGTGCATAAAAAATACTCCAAAATTGACTACTTATTCCTACCACATCACCTTTTAAATACAATCAATAAAACCTCTACGACACCATATAATTCTTGATTATGCCGTGTTATTCTTTAACATGGTAGTAAATCCACTAAAACGTCATTTCAACTGGAAACTTAATAATAACATAATGAAAAACAATTCTTCAAAAATATGTAAGTACAGGTATCCATAACTACTTTAAAGAAAACTGCCTCAATAACATTTGCAACTCAAACACCTGGGAGGACACAAAGCCGTACTTAGAGGCTTCTCATCAAACTTGGTTTAAGAACAATAAAAAGAAAAAGGAAGAAACAATAAATTTGCTAAACCAAATAAAGACACTAGAGGGAAAACACAAATTAAAACAAACCACCACAATAGAAAAATAACTATTTTGATAGAGATCCAAGCTCAGAGATGTTTTCAACATAAAATCTGAAAAATATCTGAATTACTCCAGATTTAAATCTTATATACAAGCCAACAAATACGGCAAATACCTGGCTAAGGCCCCTTTCACATCAGCGGTAATCGCTGATCGCGGCAGTTGCAGTGAAAAAAACGCAACTGCCATGATTACCGCATAACAACCGCACTTGCGGTTCACTTGTGGCAAGCCCCATGCAATGCCTATCACTACTGCTCTTATCTCGAGGCAGAGTGGGGCATCTGCCCGATGAAATCTGCTCACCTGTTCCGGTTGTGTGAACACACAACCAGTATTAGCGCTCGTACAGCTGCCGCTGGATCCACACCTCCACGTACAACGTGGCAAACAATCTGAAAACAGGACAAAATGCTGTTGATCCACGCTGCTAGATGGAAAAACCAGGACCCAAGAAGTCTGGTGCAATGGTGTAACTTTATACCAACGCGTTTCGAAGCAGCCTCTGCTCCTTCCTGAGGGATAATCCTGTCAGCGATTTTCCAGCTTCCACTGATGTCAAAAAGGTGGCTTTTCCACTCTGTCATAGCTGACGTTATGCTTATTGACAGCTGGCTTCCCAAATTTTTGACAGTGAGCTGGTTGTCAACCAGCATGAGGTCAGTATCCCGCCCCCTCTACAGAGGAGAGTGGAAGAGAAGCAGCTGATCTGTTTACACAACTATGTTATCTCTTGCAGGAATGGTCTGTTACCGCTCTTTGGGTGGTGAACGGCACTGAGGACAACAGGCAAATAGGTGGCAAATGTTACATAATAAAGTGCTAGTGCAAAAATCAAAAGAGTACATGCATGAGTCATGCCCAAGAAAGACCCACACTATCAGGGTATAAAACTAGTGCGAAGCTATACTAGGTAAGGTCCCAGTGTAAACTACTGGTGTAAATACCAGCACTAAAGCTCCCTTGGATTAGGGAGATTCTAACCCATTTGCCAAAGTTGAGACTGCACAAGTCCCTGCAGTGGAGAGATCCCCTGGGTCCGGATCCCAGTATAGCCTCGGCACTGGTTTTATACCCTGATAGTGTGGGCCTTTCTGGGGCATGACTCATGCATGTACTCTTGTGATTTTTGCACTAGCACTTTATTATCTAACATGGTACTGTTTTGTATGAGCCCTCTGCATCCAGAGCTGTGTCCATCATTCATGGTTTTGTATTAATTGTCCACTGTGATGTGATTTTTCAGTGTAACCTGGATGTAAACTTACTATGAATTACCATTTTTGTAATGCATGTCTCTTAAACATCATCTGTCCATCTTTTACACCACAATAGACCAGTTGCTTATTCGGAGTTAATAAATCTAATTGTGCACACTTCCTTCTCCTTTTTCTCTTCATTTATAAAATATCTTATACTATACATCACTACATAACATTATCTTAGGCTAGGGTCAGACTTGCGTCTGCCCCTAGCCCGCTGGATCTGTCAGAAACTTAGTTTCTGCACTGAGCAGCGCATAGCTTTACCAGCAGGTAATGTTATGCACCGCCAGGCTATGTATCTCTATGATAACCGGACATTTACCGCAAGTATCGGCTCCACAGAGATCTCCAGGATATGCACTTTTGCAGCGCACATAGGAAAACATTCAAACAGCGTTTCCTATACGCTCTGCAAAGCCATATCCTTAAGATCTCTGTGGAGCCGGCGCCTGCGGTAAGCATCCGGTTGCATAGATACATCTGGCGGTGCATAGCATTACCTGCTGTTAATGCAATGCGCTGCTCCATGCAGAAACTAAGTTTCTGATGAATTGGTAAGGCTCAGGGGCAGACGCAAGTCTGACCCTAGCTTTATACTCTACACATTATATATATTGCTACATCATGAATATAGAGATATTACACTATATATAAAGATGCATGACACAGTTTACAATATTATGATACAATGCGGTTGGTGCCTTCAGGGCAGGAGCAAATGGGCATAGTCCACCCAGTTACAGTTGTAACCCCTGGATGTACAAATACTGCCTCAGCGGTATTTCTGTTGGAATGTTTTGGCAGTCATTATGCCGACAATGGGGGCTATGGGTTTTGGGACTTTAAGGGGGCAGAAGCTTCATGTCAGTACTCTGAGGGGAAGGTCTGATGTGACTTATGACCCTCTCTCAGAGCTGCATGTGGTTCTCCATGTAAGAAAGTTGGGGATCACTGCCCTACTGTATATAGGGAGGAAATGAGTCAGTCGACCGGGTAAGGGGTACTCGGATACCGGGACAGGTTGTTATTTCAGTGGAGATCACGGCTGGTCAGGTCCCAGTCCCGTGCCCTGGACACTTAATGGCTGAGGGGGAAAACTAATTGGGATGGGGGATTATTATACGTGACGACACCTGTGGTACCTGGTAATGGAGTTACCAGCGCTGCAGCCGGCCACTAAGGTGATGGTAGTACAGCTCCCCACAGGCAGAGCTTTACCTCAGGGCAGCGGGGTGGATGAGGGGAGTAGTAGTCTTTGGCTCTAAGTATTGTAGAGACCTTTCAGGTGACGGGTTAACTAGAGAGAGAGTCCAGATCAGCTCAAACAGTTCTTTACTGGTACCAGGCAGATATTTAAGGTACACGGTACAGTCCAGTTTGCCGGAGTATTGGTTGTCACAGGCTTTGGGGTTCACCACAGAGTCTGTTGGAGATACCTTTCAACACTTTCCTTGGTCCTGCTTTTTAGGGCTCTTATGGCTCTTTACTCCCCACTCACAAGTCTAGTCTCTGGTCCTCAGGGTCTGTTGCTTTGAGTCTTTGTTACCTCTCAGCGTCTTGAACCCGGCTATGGGACAGATGTTGACTTCTTTGATTGGTGCTGTGACTCCTTCTTATAAAGATCACAGCCTGCCGGTCAGTGGTTTGGGATAAACCTGGCAAACCACCTCGTTCTGGTACACCGGTGGTGACCAGGACACTTCAGATGGCTGTCACCAAGTCTGGGGTGCCTACTTTCTTGTCTGGGTACCTCTTTAAGGTTAAGGTACCCTCCTGTCAGAGCTGCACTCTCAGCTGCGTCCATCCTCCTTGAGTTCCTCACACCGTCTGAACACTTACTGCTGTCAACTGTCACTGATGTCACGTCTCCCACTCAGCTAAGCTCCACCCCCTGGGACCTACTGAATATACAGTCCCTGGTGCTAGGGTGTCTATACTGGGCTTGTTGTAGTTTTGTATACAGACTCTGCAGTTCCCCCCTCTACCTGTGAGTATGGAGGCACCTTCTGTTTGGTGTGCAGTACCTCCCTGTGGCGTCCCACCATATACATTTTTTCTGGCCTGGATTCAAGACAATAAAAGTATGTAAACTGGGCCAAGCATGTCACTATAAAAAAATACATCTGTGTTAAGACATTTTATTATGCAAAAGTCACATAAAAAAGGCAACATAATGCTCCAGAAGATGTCACATAACTGTAATGTAACACATGACCTGACATAGGACATAATGTCTGCATTTTTAAAAGCTATTCAGAGTGAGGGGCAACTGGATGTCAAGCCCTATTGCACTGTACTATTAGCCATCACATTTGGAAATCAAGCACTTTGTCGAGCAAGATAAGTCAGTAATGTCTGCACAGCATATTGAAAGATTCCACCCTATTCAGAAATGTACATTTTAAGCCATTTAATTTAGTAGGCAAATGCTCTTAAATTCACATGCTGCTTTTTCTACTCATTTGGCCACACGCTGCGCATGTCAAATAAAATAAGGCATTCTCAGTGCCAGACACAACAAATAAAGTAAATCATTTGCTATAAGCTGATATGCTGCTTTACAACAGTGAATTCATTGACATCACTCTATGGGAAAAACAAAATAACATTGAACACGTTCCAGGAAAGTTCCACAAACTTCTTTTTCTCTGTTCAGCAAACATGCAACATAATAATGCAAATAGCAAGAATAAACATTGTGATGGTTTTAGCTGAGAAGATAAGTGACTGCTGGCACAGTATGTGCTGGGTGGTGGAGACTAGATAGGTTATAACAACCCTTCCTCTTGTCATCCTGCGGCGCCCCACTATGCAGGTGCCACAGAGGGGTACTGCACCCGTAAAAGTGGTTAGTCGCCCAGCTGCAAGTGGATTTCAGGATGATAAGCGGAACCATAAACCCACATCCCACACTAGATCACGCAGTGGGAGGGAACCCGGGAGGGGATTTAGTCACCTCTAGGGGGAAGTAGTGGGGCGGAGAGTTAGTTAGTCCAGGCAGGGAGCCTGAGGGAGCGAGAGGGTCTCTCGGCTGAGGAACCTGGGAATGACAAGGACAATCCCAGATACAAGAGTGAGTGGGGGATAGAGGAACCTGAGAGAGTTCGCCCCAGGAGAGAAACCGGGTACCGGAGCCTGCACCTGTGGGAACCTTTAAGGCCCGCAGAAAATCCAATGCACGGGGGTATATCTATATACGGCCCTGACTCTCGAGTGACCAATAGAGGGGATCAGACACAGCCAGGCAAAGCCGCAGTGTTCAGCACAAGGTTACTGACGAGAGCAAGAGAAGGAAAGAGAAAGACAGCAGTAGGTCAGAACTACTCTATGAGGTCATACTTCTCACCAGCGACTGGGAAGCAGGGAAGAATTGGAACAAGAAAAGCACACTCTGGGGGTTCCGTCCGGCTACCAGAGATCCACTTGCAGCCACCCGTAGCCACTTGTCATTTAACATCTAACTGCACTGAGGACTGTAATAACACTGCTAAAGTTCCAGTAAAGTGCCCAGGTGAAGTGACTTTGACTCTGCTGCATCTTCCTTCCAAGAACTCATTCCTTTCACAGGATTGCTGCCCCAGAGGTCCCAGTCCTGCCTGCGGAGGACTACAACATCTCAGCCGCAATAACATCGACCTCCAGAGGACTGTGGTGGTGCTGGTGACATCTCACCAGGTACTGCAGGTGGTGTCATGACAATTATAAACTTGTACATAATCCCCTGTATATAAACTCCCCCTTTTAAAGTGTCACCCAGGACACGGGATAAGGCGCGGCCGCCATTCCCCGTGACAAAGTTAACCCTCTGCCGCCTGATACCCGAGTACCCTATGCCCTGTGGCTCAACAATCCATCAGCAACAACTATATTGTACTAGATGGGGGCCCGATTCTAACGCATCGGATATTCTAGACTATGGTTAGCAGAGTTTACGGTGACTCAGTGGTTAGCAGAGTATACGGGGGCTCAGTGGTTAGCAGAGTATACGGGGGCTCAGTGTTAGCAGATTATACGAGGGCTCAGTGGTTAGCAGACTTTACGGGGGCTCAGTGGTTAGCAGAGTATACAGCGGTTCAGTGGTTAGCAGAGTATACGGCGGCTCAGTGGTTAACAGAGTATACGGGAACTCAGTGGTTAGCAGAGTATATGGCGACTCAGTGATTAGCAGAGTATACAGCGGCTCAGTGGTTAACAGAGTATGCGGCAGCTCAGTGGTTAGTAGAGTATACGGCGGCTCAGTGGTTAGCAGACTTTACGGTGGCTCAGTGGTTAGCAGATTATACGGCGGCTCAGTGGTTAGCAGAGTATACAGGGGCTCAGGGGTTAGCAAAGTATACGGCGGGTGAATGGTTAG
The DNA here is from genome assembly GCA_033576535.1 of Allobates femoralis. NCBI lineage: Eukaryota > Metazoa > Chordata > Amphibia > Anura > Aromobatidae > Allobates > Allobates femoralis. Next base: position 468,795,136 of record JARQOC010000004.1, read on the forward strand.
CAGAGTATACGGCGGGTGAGTGGACAGCACAGTATACGGTGGGTGAGTGGACAGCACAGTATACGGCGGGTGAGTGGACACACACATGCCTACACACACACAGACACCTACAGACACACCCACACACACCTAACACCTACACACACACACACACCCCTCCCCGGTCTGACCCGGTCCAGCTGGAGCCCGGTGTTCCCGTCCTCGTCCGTGACTCTGCTCTGGGGCCGGATCCTCTTCTCACAGTGAGGAAAATCACAGCCTGGAGCCCCGGATCGGCAGGGGGCGGCAGTGAGCACAGGAGCTGTCTTCAGGCTCTCTGCTCCCCAGCTCTCTGCTCTCTGGTGCCCCCTCTGCTCTCTGCCCGGCTGCAGTGTGACGTCGGGGCCATGTAAACCCAATCACAGTCTTTTCCCTGGCAAAAGCGGCAGCAGATTCCTTCCATTGCGCAAGCGCAGCACGGGGCTGACAGCCAAAGACAGAGCGGCAACACCTGAGGGAGAGGAAGATGGTGGACGGCAGCGGAAAACTGAGGGGGATCCGGGAGCAGATGGGTAAAAGATGGCAGGAGGCCGTATATGGGGGCGGAGGAGGGAGAGAGGGCGGTGGGTGGACAGGAGGCCGTTATGATGGAGGACGTGGCCTGTCATGGTGGAGAGCTCAGGAGGGCCCCCTGGCTTGTCATGGAGGGAGAGCTCAGGAGGGGGGATCATGTGGACGACCGAGAAGGGGAGCAGACAGGTGAGCGGAGGAGAAAGGGGAAGGCGGGTGTAATGTGCGGAGAGGAGAGGCGCTGTGACACTGCTCCTATATCTACTATATAATTGCCTATTCGCGTGGCTGTTTTGCATATGCTGCGCTCATTGGTCTCCGTGGCTGGCAGCGACCAATGAGCGCTGGCGCGCAATTCCGGCTTCACACAGACACAATTAGGCAATTATATAGTAGATATCTACAACAGTGCCAGTATTCAGAGGTGTCGGTGTACAGAAGTTTTGGTTGTTTGGCGGTGTCAGTGTTCGGCATTGTCAGTGTCTGGCAGTGTCTGTGTGCAACGGTGTCGGTGAGCGGCGGGTGTCTGTGTGCGGCGGTGTCTGTGTGGCAGTGTCGGTGTGCGGCAGTGTCTGTGCCACGCCAAAGTGAAGGAGGTGCAGTATACAGCAGATATATACAATGATGATGAGGAGGAGGTGTATAAGTGAGGAGATGGAGGTGTATACAGCAGATATACAGTGATGAGGTGGAGTATACAGCAGATGTACAGTGATGAGGTGGAGTATACAGAAGATGTACAGTGAGGAGGTGGAGTATACAGCAGATGTACAGTGAGGAGGTGGAGTATACAGCAAATATACAGTGATGAGGTGGAGTACACAGTGAATGTACAGTGAGGAGGTGGAGTATACAACAAATGTACAGTGTGGAGCTGGCGTATACAGCAGATGTACACTGTCAGTGATGAGGTGGAGTATACAGCAAATGTACAGTGAGGAGGTGGAGTATACAGCAGATGTACAGTGAGGAGGTGGTGTATACAGCAGTGATGAGGTGGAGCAGCACAGCTGCAGTAACCCGATCTGCAGACAGCACTAACCTCACACCCGGGCGTAGCAACAGCTGCACTGGGACAGGAGTAGCTCTGCATACCCTGTCATCAGAAAGACAGAGGGGAGTGGAGAGAGGAGAGTGGAGACCTGGAGCTCAGTGTGACAGGGGAGAGCACTGCACGGCGGGGAGGAAGGGACCAGGGCCAAGGAGGAGGAACGAACTGGCCAGGGCCGGGGAGCGCACCAGCTGATACCGGGGAAGAGCAGCGCACCGGCCAGGGAAGAGGAGCGCATCGGCCGGGGTCAGGGAAGAGGAGCGCACCAGCCGGGGCTGGGGAGGAGGAGCGCATCGGCCAGAGCCAGGGAGGAGGAGGACAGCACCAGGGAGAAGGAGGAGCACATCGCGGGGATATGGCAGACGAGAGCAGAGAGCGGGCATAGGTGAGAGATTAGCGCCATCACTGCTCCGGCTGCACCCACACACTGCACCAGGCTCTATATATCTACTATATAATTGCCTAATCGCGTGGCTGTTTTGCATACGCTGCGCTCTTTGGTTGCCCGCGGCTGGCGGCAGCCACTGAGCACTGGCGCGCGATTTTGGCGTCAGGCAGACACAATCAGGAGATTATATAGTAGATTCTCTAAAGGTACCGTCACACGCGGCAATATTGCTAGGCAATTTCACTGGTAATTTGCTGGTTGCAGTGAAATCATGGACACATTGTTCCATTTGTACACAGCAACAAAATAGAACAATGTGTCCATGATTTCACTGCAATCAGCAAATTGCCAGTGAAATTGCCTAGCAATATTGCCGCGTGTGACGGTACCTTTGTCTTGAAGGATAGACAAAAGCTCTGTGCTTTAATGCTGCAATACAACTCCTGTTTACATATTAATTATCATGCAAAATGGACAATTTATCTTACCCTTACCACCAGCCTATATTCTAAATCCTGCATTTGTAGCTGGCTGGCTCAACCTCTTTTTATATTGCATTTTGCTGCGGCATTAAAACAAATTTTTCCTTGTGTCATAGAGTTGACTTTTAACTTCTCAAAAAGTGGTTATCTTTTCATCTAATAGGATAGTATCTATCCTAAGGATGGGTTATCAGCATGAGATTGATTGGGGGATTACACCCAAGACTTCTTTGACCAGCTCTTATTTGCTCGGTTGTGGTCTGGTAAACGGTAAATTGAAAAGAACTGAACTTTTCAGCTCCATTTAATATGCTGCAATTGCTGATAAGAACTGCACACACATTAGCACCTAGTGTAGATAGGACGTAATAGATATGTCATCAATATTGGATCTATGGTCAATTTCCTTAAATCCAGATGAAGTAGAAATTCCTTAAACATTCTGCACTCTCAGCTAAAGTTATCTTTCAACATTATTTGCACTTTAAAATACACTATATGAACAAAGGTATGGGGACACCTACCCATTACACAGGGGTTTTTAAATTTTTTAGGCATTAATACTGCTTTCTCTCACCTGGGAAGACTTTCCGCAAGGTTTCAGCATGGGTTAGAATTTTGCCTATTCATCCAGAAAAGCATTTGTGAAGTCAGGCACTGATGTTGAAAAAGATGGCTTGGTTTGAAAATCTCCATTCTAGTTCATGCCAAAAGTGTTTGACGGGATTGAACTAAAGACTCTGTGTGGTCCAGTCAAGTTCTTCCTCACTAATCACAAACCATGCCTTTATAGACATCACTTTGTGCATTGGGGCCCAATATGGATGGACAAAGGCCTTCCCCAAACTGTAGCCACGAAGTTAGATGCATAGAAGTGTCCAAAATATCTTGATATGTTAACACATATTTTTTTCCCTCAGTGGAACAAGAGGCCCAGGACAACCCATAAAAAACCAAATTCATAGCGATATCCCTACTCCACGAAACATTACAGAAGGCACAATGCAGTCAGGCCAGTAACAATTCCAGGCATTCGCCAAACTCAGACTGGTCCATCAGACTGCCAGATAGAAGAGCGCGATTAGTCACGCCACAGAACACATTTCTATAGCCCCAAAGTCCAGTGTAATATTTACACCACTCTGACACATAGGATTGTGATGGGTGATGTGATACTTACATCCCTCTTCTCAGCTATGGAAGCCCAAATTTGATTATTGCTTAACACATCTGATGGTGGTTCTGGTGATGTATATGTGTACTGATGATGGTACTGGTGTTTATGTATTGACAGAGGTTCTTTTGATGTAGTCATGTACTGATTAAGATTTGGTTAAATACTGATGTACTGATGATGATTCTGCTGTCATGTGCAAAGTACTGATGGTAGTTCTAGTGACCTATTTATTTACGGATTATGGTTCTTGTTGTATGTATGTACTATTGATGGCTATGGTGTTCTGTTTATGTACATGAGGATTTGGTTTTGTACTCATGTACTAATGATGGTTCTGGTGATAAATATAGGTACATGAATACATCATCAGAACCACAATCAGTACAGAAATATGGCACAAGAGCAACCTTCAGTACAGAAATACAGCACCGAAACCACCATCGGTTTTGTTGCAAACTATTTGTCACATGACTGACGAAAAAAAAAAATCACACAAATCCCTTTATCTATAACGTGGTCCGTTTACCTTCCATTAGGTATCTGCCAAATGCTGGACTCCTTAATTGAAACCAATTGACCCAAATATAGCTACGTCATAATGTCAGACTTGGGTTTGACATTTTAATGTGAGATGTCAGTGAATGGATATCACTATTTAACCCTTGTATTTTGTAAATGATTCCCAAACAATGAATGATTCTATATTTAACTTTGAAAATGCACGTGCTGTTGAGCCTTATCCCTAAAGCACGTCACTTTTGTTTACTTTTGCTAGTATTTTTGGATGAAAAAGGTAACAATTCTACCCATTAGAGGGGAGGAGGTACATTAGGGGTCCTTTTTAGCCTAGTCTCTGACCCAGTCCTATACTTGGAGGCTGAGGGTTTCTCAGGAGATGGGGTGGAGGGGGGCCACCATCGGCTACATCTGCGTGGGGCACCAAAATATCTTATCTCGGTTTTGATATGAGTGCTTGATTTTACGGAACGAGTTGTACTTTGGAATAACACCATTCATTTTATCTTAGGCCAGCTTCACACCACGGTTTTGAGCTTTCAGGTTCTGTCCAGTTTGAACCAGACAGAACCTGATCCAGCTTTGCCCCCATGTATCCCTATGGTGCCGGATTGGTCCTATTTGGCCATCCGGTTTCGTGTTTTTCTCCCTGATTTGGTTTGCTTTTTGCGACAGACACAAAATCAGAGTCAGTGTCATTTTTTGTGTCCGATGCAAAAAACGAACAAAACCGGAGCCTTCCGGATTCGGGGCAATCCATCACCCATAACATAGGAGTCTATGAACGCCAGATTGCCCCGGATGTGGCAAAAAAATCGGATAGTTTCCCGGAGGCCATTTACAGAACAGCGCCGGCTCTGAAATGCTAGCGCTCATTCAGCACCATGGACAGCAGCAGCATTTCAGAGCCACCGCTGAACATTCAGCACTATGGACAGCTCCACTGCACAGAACGCTGATATTTCAGCACCACGGACAGCATCAGCAATGAGTAGAAATGAATCCTGAAAAAAACAGGATTGGAGGTTATATTTGCCCTCAGTTTCTGCTCATCTGGTGTGGTCAGGTTCTGTCCAGTGCATCCTGCAAAACACTGGACAGAACCTGACAGCAGAAAACCATGGTGTGAAGCCGGCCTTATAGTGTACTTGTAAATGGGTAAAAACAAAAATTTTAATGTGATGAAATTGTGAAAAATACACAATTCTGACATTATTTTTTGTGAATTTTTGGTGGTGGAAATGACCTAGCATTATGTTTCTCTTCATCAATATGCTTATGGTGATACCGAACTTGTTAAATTTTCTTGTTATTTTAGTGAGAAAAAAAAAATCTGAACTTTGAAAAAAGAATTTTCATTATGTGATTTTGATTTACAAGACCTTTCACATTTTCATTTTTTGGTAAATAAAGCCATGTGAGGCCTTAGTTTTGCAGGGTGAGACAATATTTTTAATTACATCATATTGAGATGGATTTGACATTTTAATCGCTTCTTACAGGTAGATGAGCGAACCTGAACTATAAAGTTCGGGGTTGGTACTGAACACAAGGTTTCTAGGGCTTGTACTCGAACGTGGACTAAATAAAAATTATGTTCCTAGTTCATTGTTTAGGTATTGTTTGCATGGTAACAACATTTTTTTTAAAGGCTGCAGCGCATCCAGTCAGCAAGCTTTATTGCATGGGAAATGACTGTTGGCTTATGTGAACAATGAAGATTTTCCAAAAAATGTCTCAGGCTTATATTTGATAACTAGCATTGGTCGAACAGACAGCTATGGGCTGCAAACCACAGCTGTCTGCTTTACCTTGGCTGGTTATCAAAAATACAGGTCATCCCACGTTGTTTTTTAAATAACCAATTTATAACTTCAAAATAAATCTTGGAAGTTCCCACATAATCCAAAGAGTAATGTGCCTTGACGTCTATTGATTCTTATGGAGCTTCGCTCTGAGAAACGTTTGAGAAGGAGGCTCCAGAGGTCACTACCGGTCAGTGGTATGCTCAGCTAATACAGACCGCTGACTGGCAGTGACTTCCAGAGTTTGTTCTGAGAAAGTATTTAGAACAAAGCTCCATAAGAATCAGTGAGCGTCTAAGAAAGTTGTCAGAATGTGATAGAGAGAATGGGACAAAGAAGAGAGAAAGAAAAAGTGAAAAAGTAAGATCCAGTATGTGTTCCTCCTTACATTGTGATCTCTCTAAAGAGGGAGGAGTTAAGAAAAGAGTCACAATGGAACCATCTTTGAGCTGTCTCTTCACGTTCTTTTTGGGTGTGGGCGATCAAAGTTTCCATATGTCTGGTCAGGTCCACCTCCTGAAACCAATCCCCTAGCATTGGGGGAATAGTTTGCTTCCACAGTCTAGGAATAATTGTCTTAGCCAATTGCAGTAGGTGTCTTAAAAGGGATTTTTTATACACAGATTTTGGAATAGAGGTCATATATAATAGGACTGCCTCTGAGGTATGAGGTAGAGTTATCCTGGTGACTTCAGTGATCACCTTCAGTACACTTTTCCAGAAGGGTATAAGAACCACCATTTGAGCATCATTGATGCTGTTTTGCGACCACATCTCCAGCAAAGGTCCGAGGTCTGCGGATGCCACCTATGCTGAGCCTGCGGTACTCTATACCACCTTGAAACTATTTTAAAACTAGTTTATTATTGCTTGGTGGCAATGAATGATTTATGGGACAGAAAAAAAAACATCTGTTACATTGTTTTACAGTAAATATTTTTCCAAGTTCTTTCTCACAAGCTCTGCAGAAGGGAGGGACATCCGCCCCTCCGATCATAAGTAGTCTGTATAGATTTGCTATGGATGATGTCATAATCTAAAGTTAGCGAAGAAATAAAATGTTGGAGATGTGTTCAAACCTGTGGCGTGTACCTAAGAGATCTCTCCCAATCATATCAGAAAGGGGCAAGAGGGTTCCTCTCGGAGCCACTTGGTGTATACGTAAGGGTGATTTCTTTGTGCTATTTAGGAAAAAATTAGAAGAGCAACTGGGGTGGGGACTTTGGGTTATCTATTATGGGTAATAGAGGTCCCTTAGGATCAATCAACTAGTCTCCCCATGACAGTCAGCAGACACTTTTCAAAGTTTGTGATAAGCTAAATGGTATCTCAATCTTACATTTGGACAGGTCAGACCAGGTTCAAGGGAGGGTTGCCACTGACAATGGGCAAACAGACTGCTTAATCTGCACCCACAATTTTGACTTTGAGTCATGTAACAGATCCAACACTCTTGCATATGCTGCCGGCTATGATAGTAATGGCAGTCAGGGAGACCCATTCCACCCATATCCTTTTGTCCAGTTAGGGTATTAAATTTGAGTCTTGGATATCTCCCCGACCAAGTAAAGTGACCAAAATATCGTTTGACTTTGGTCCACAAGAATAACGATATATGAAGCGGGACAGTCTGTAAGAGATAGAGCAGTCTAGGAAGTACTGTCATTTTCAGAGTGTTAACCTTTCCAAACCAGGAGAAATTGCCTAGACTCCAAGACTTCAGATTTCCTTCCAACCTGGATAAAAAAGGGAGAAAATTAAGAGCAAGCAATCTAGACAAATCTGTGGGAATCTGAGTCCCTAAATAATCTATTGCTTTGCTCGAAGGCCACTTGAATGGGTAATTAGATTTCATTAAGTTTGTGTGATGTGCAGAAAGCCCAACACCCAACACCTCTGATTTATCTTTGTTGATTTTATAGTTTGACCATTTTGCAAAACCTTCTAGCAAGGACATCAAGGATGGGAGTGAGGTATTCGGGTCAGTTAAATATATCAATAAGTCTGCACAGGCAGAGCATTTGTGTTCCTGACCCACTATCCTTATCTAATGATATATAACAATGGGGATATGGGGCATCCTTGTTGGGTTCTATTTTTGATGAGTAATGAATTTGATAGTGTACCATTAATTTTAAGTTTGGCCAAGGGAAGTGTGTATAAAGCTAGTATTTTTGAAGTGAGTAAAGGTCCTATGCCAACATGTTAAGTGTCTGGATCAAGGCGGATAGGCATAGGCAATTCGATCAAAAGCCTTTTCGGCATCAAGTGATGAAATTAGCAAAGGAGAATGGAGTTCTTCAATAGACTCCCAGCTGTCATAGCAATTCATCGACGTCCTGCAATCATGTCGTGGGCACCTAGAATGACACGCTTCCATGCTGGTATGCTGGTAATGCTGCTTTCAGAGATAGACAGGTTAATAATTGTGGGCTGAGCTGGCCACCAACGTCGATTACAAGAGAAGGTCATGGCTGTAACACACAGTCATTACCAGCCGTGTATGGAGCGAGCTAACCCCTTCTGCCTGCCCCATACACCTGCTGTCAACTTGAATCGTACATGTACAGAGAATGTCGGCAAGGGGTTAAGAAGTACAATGTGACAGGGAACAGCAAAGAAAGTCAGGTAAAGCTTGATGTTCCTATGGGGGAACATATTAGAGAGAAAACACATGTAGGATCAGCCTGTTCTCTCCTGCACGTTTACATATCAGAGATTTAAGGTGTAGGTTATGGCAACTCTAATGGCCACTTTACACAGGGCTACATTTCTAGCTTATCCACAGGTAACTTACTGGCTGCAGTGAAATCATGGAGACATTATTCCATTTGTACACAGCAACAATATAGAACCATGTCTCCATGATTTCACTGCAGCCAGTAAGTTACTTGTGGATAAGCTAGAAATGTAGCCGCGTGTAAAGTGGCCATAAGGGCTCTTTCACACCACCATAGAAATGAATGAATACAAACCAATAAAAAAGATATTAAACTCAGACCTGTGTTATTCAATAAGACAGTGGTGATAAACAGTTTTTTCTTATATTGATTTAGTGCTGAAATCGGATGAGACACCCCCAATCGAGTAAATGAGTGTGAAAAAAAATTGATGTCATACGGAACCACAGTGTGGCACCCGATTTTTATGGACACTTAGCCATTTACAGGTCCATTTACCGATTCCTATGTTACAACATGGCAAATAGCTACTGAGTAAATATACAGACTGCTGAGAAAGTGGCCTAGCAATAGAGCTAAGAAGACACAGCATCTAGAGCTTCGCAGAACCTGGGTATTCACCCACCCGGGACTCGTCGCTCCATAGATATTTGCAGGCAGTAGGACCGAAGCCCACACCCTCTTACCTCCAGGATCTTCAACAGTTGATCCAGGGAGTCGACAGGTTTATTAGTCAGCCCCAAGAGCCCAGAGGCAGGAGAAGGAGATACAGTGACACTATCTAAATGGAGGGCACTCAGTCCTGTACTGGATGCTCTGAGGGAGAGGGACATACTATACTCCTGGGGGTTTCCCATTCAACTTCAAGTCCACAACCAACAAGGGACGTTAATCCTTAGGGACCCTTGGATCTCAGAGCCTTTTCTGAAGAACTTGGCTTGCCTGAAATCTCTATCACAGATTGGCCCCAAAATCCCTTCTGTCCTCCCTGTGACGGAGAGGATTGTTGGCACCCTTACCTTTCACAAAGGACCCGCCACAGAGGATCCATAGGACCTCGCCAGGTTGAGCAATGAACAATATACTTGCAATGTTATAATTCTGTGTGTAGAGTGGAATCCCAAGGATTTGGCTTGGTAAAATATGATAGTCATCCGAGACTCACCCACAGTTGTGTATAGCTGTTGTAGCTTAGCTTTCTGGCCCGCTTCGGGCTAGGGATATGAGGGAGTCGACAGAGAAGATAGTGGTCTGAAATTCTGTGTTATTACTTTCTATGTTACTGTTTCCAATGTTATTTCACCCTGTAGAGTACAGAGATGAGGTGGGGATCCAGCTTGAGAGCCCTTTGTAATGCTTGTATGTTTTTGAGAGCTTCCTGGGTGGAGTTGTTTCCCAGTCAATATGTTTCTGACATGCCCCTCCAGTGCCTTAGGATACTCGGAACCAGGCTTTGAGGCTTCATCATGGGGATCACAGGGACTAAGACCCGGCTCCGTGCCCTGGCGGTGTCATTAAAACTTCAGTGTGGGTATCTCTCGCTCTCAGGGAAAGTAATCTGGTGTGGAGGGTTCATTTTGGGAAGGGATGACTGGACCTCGGGATACTTGTGTTTTTACATGACGCCACTCACATGTTGCGGCTATAGATGGCCGTTGCTGCACGACAGTTCTCCTAGGGACTGATGATAGGGAGGCAGCAATGTTCTTAAGCCCCTATGGTAGCCACCTTTTGTGCAGATGTGTGCGGAAGTCGACTGTGTACCCATGGAAGTTCCACAGTCTCCAGGTTGCTAGCTGAGCCTTGTCTGTTGCCTCCACTAGTCTTGGGGTTCCTGGTGTCCCTAATCTTGCGGTCTGGTCCCTCCACTTGCCTACGTCTGACAATGGATATGAGCCCCTCGGGTGGATAACTCACTTCCCGTGTCTCTGGGACCCCCTCTTCCGCCTGGAGCCACCTGGTTCTTGTCTTTGCTCCTCAGTCTGGCCTCAGGACAAGCTCCCACTATCTCCAGTCCTTTGAACACTTCTCTTAAGTTCTTCTCCTTCTGTGACATACTTTCTTTCTCTATCTTCCCTCCAATTCGGCTCTCACTGTCCCGCTGTTCTTCTCGCTGTTGTCTAGCGGTCTCTCCTCTCTGCTGTTTAACTGTCTCTCCTCCTTTCTCACTCTATTTATACCCTTTGTCATGTGTCCCATGTCATCTATGTGTGTTCTTCCTGGCTTCACTCCTTCCCAGGTGCTCCCTCTAACTACTTCCTCTCCACCCATGAACCACTACAATGGTTCCTGTTGCGTGGCCTAGGTGTCCCGATACCGGTCTGTACCCCTCTTACCCGAGAGTGAGATACTGCACCCTAACAGGGTTGCAGTACCTCTGTGGTGAATGGATTCGCAGAGGCGCCACACTTCCGTTGAAAGTTAACCCATTTAGGGTCACTTGTGTTATAAGTGTTACTGGATTGACTAGCAGTACTATTAAGTCATATCCAGGTGTTTGTCTTCGACTTAGGTTCGAGGACCTAGCCTACTCTTTTGGTAGGTTTTTCTAACTTTCCTGCTTCTTGTCCTTTACTTTATCTCTTTCTTTCATTATCTCTTTTCTTTCTCTCCTTTTTCTTCCCCAACCTTCCCCCTTAACTGCCTTATTCTATTCCCTGGCCACAGATTCTGGCATTGCCCCCCATTGAAAATTGCTTCCCTGAATGTAAAGGGATTTAATGTACCATAAAAATGTACTTAGATACTTTATGGCATACATAAAATGGGGGTACATATCCTCCTCCTACAAGAAACCCACTTTAAAATATACAACTTTCCAGGCATAAACAATTAATATTTTAGATCCTGGTACCATGCTCCCATTCCTTGCGCTAGATCAAAAGGGGTCAGTATACCTTTACACAAGAACCTTGTACATTCGCTTCAGAGGATGGAAACTCATGTGAATGGGAGATTTACCCTTTGAAACTCTTAATAGATGATTATTTGTACACAATTGCTAATTTTTATCTTCAAATAAAGGACAAGCTGAGGCGCAAGTGAGATACCTTAAGAAGATGGAGACCTTCGCACAAGGCCAACTGATCCCTGGCGGGGACTTTAATCTCGTAATAGACAGTTAAGTTGACACATTGGTGGGTAAGTCTGCAATTTCATCTAACTAAATTGGCGCCCTAAAAAAATCCCTGTTCCTAATCAAGGCTGCAGACATCTGGTGTATCTCCACCCAAATGAGAGCGATTATTCCCATTTTTCTGCAATCCATTCCTCCTACAGTCGTATAGATTATTTTTTAATTAGGCATCAGTTGCTTAGTTAAGGTCCCGCTGCTTCAATTGGCTTTATGACCTGGTCTGACCATGCCCCCATATTTTTAACTATCTGCCCTCCAAACTCCCCATCCCGGGTTTGGCAGTGGAGATTGAACCCTAGTCTATTGATGGACAAGGACACAATCCACAACCGTAGAATTTACTATCTCAGACTTCTTGCTTCATCACAGTGAGCACAAAACACCACTCCCAACCAAGTGGAAGACCCTTAAATGTGTCATTAGAGGCGTCCTTATTAGAGAGGGAGCCAGATTGAAAAAAGAAAAATCCTCCCACATTAAGGACTTGCTGTCACAAATTCACTCAGTGGAATAGAAATGCCAAAAAGATCCTAAATCTGATACCCTTCTATTACTGAATAAATGAAAGGACAACCTTAAACAATACCTTGACCACTCATACTTAAAATTTTGAGAATGTACTCAACAATTCCACTACGAATTCCCAGACAAATGGGGAGGCCCCTTGGCAAGACATATTCACCCTAGGGTGATTACTACATTTATTCCCTCTATTAAACAGGAAGAGAACAAGATAGTACATCACCCCACTTAAATAGCTAATGCTTTTAAAGAGTATTACGAATCCCTGTGCAATATCAAAGAGCTCACTGGAGACGCCCCCTTCCCCCTCAGGCTTGCAAGGAAAGGTTAATAAGTATATTGCCAAAACGGCCTTGCCCCTATTGCTAGAAGACATAGTAGAAGAACTTGATAATCCATTTACACTAGAAAAAGTTTCCCTAATTATCAAAGCAACCCCTGTTGTGTCCCCATCTGATGGCTGTAAATCTAAGCGCTCTAATTACCAGTCCCTTAGATAATTGTATGCTCAGTACTTACCCCATCAGAGGCAACAGACAGTTTTCAACTCGATCGTCACTGCAGCTGTAGTAAGACAGGAGAACACTATAGTTTTCTTCCGTATCTTGAATTAGTCACAATAAACGATAGGTAAAATGGATTAATCTGTACAGGGGTGTACACATGTGTCTTGAGCAATGGCTTCTGCAGACTAACTGGCGAAGAAGGGGGGACGTCTTGTACAGACACAACTAAGGGAGCAACTTAGGGACAAACTTAGTACAGTCTAATCTACCCGGTAACAACAAGGAATTACTGATTGGAGGAATATATACAATGCAGAGAAATATATAAAACAGGTTGTTCCCATTCATGGGACACAACAACCCCCCTAATAAGAGTCCCAGACCAGATGGTTTACAGACAAGTTCTATCAGACCTTCGCAATCCATTCACAACCATTTTTAACGAAGGTCTTTAACACCGTCTCGTTGGAGCATCCCTTTCCCAGACATACTTCAGAACTTACAATTTTGATCATTCCAAAACCAGATAAACACCCTGAGGTTTGTTCAAGTTACCGTCTGATCTCCTTGATCAACAATGTCAAACTGTTCTATAAGCATTTAGCATCCAGAGTGTCGCCTTCTCTGCCTTGATGTTAATGAACAGGTAGTTTTTATACAACACAGAAAGGCATAAGACAATAATCTTAAAACCATTCTGATGGGCTCATATATCCAAAAAGAAAAATGTCCTGCCTGAGTGTTCTCAGTCGACGCGCAGAAGGCATTTGACAGAGTTAGTTGGCCTTTTCTACGGTGGGTGTTTGAACAAATACACCTAGGACCGAACTTTTTGGACAAAATTATGGCATTATACTTGAATCCCTCTGCCAAAATACATTGTAATGGAATACTCTCAGATTCATTTAATATCACGAATGGTATGAGGCAGGGGTGCCCGGTTATCACCATTACTGTACTCCTAAAGGCCCTGTCACACATAACGATCGCTCCAGCAATCCCGACAGCGATAACGACCTGCTGGAATCTCTGGAGTGTCGTTACCTGATCACTGGGGAGCTGTCATACAGGCAGATCTCCCCAGCGATCAGGGACCTGGGAGCCACCTCTCACATCGCTGAAGGCGATGTCAGTATCCTCCCTGCTTAGCACTGCCTGTAAGCAGGGAGAACGCTGGTAACTATGATAAACAGCATTCTCCCTGCTAACAGGCAGTGCTAAGCAGGGTGGATGCTAGTAACCATGGTAAACGCCGGGTATCTAGGCAGCGCTCGCTGCCTGAATACCCAGTGTTTACCATGGTTACCAGCCCTGTGAGGTCACTGATTGCTGGTTTCTCGCGATCACACGCAGCGATGCATGCTGACCAGCGCGAAACCAACGATCAAAAAATGAGCCGCGGCACTTTGCAACGATCAGCGACCTCACAGCAGGGGCCTGATCGCTGCAAAGTGGTCACACATAACGACATTGCTGGAGAGATCGTTGTAACGTCACAGTTACAATGATCTCTCTAACGATATCGTTATGTGTGACTGGGGCTTTAGTGATGGAACACTTTACAGTTACTCTGAGGCAAAACCCAGAAATCTACAGAATTTTGGTGAGCGGGAAAGCCCATATGTTAGTGCTATAAGCAGATGGCTTACTGGTTTATATTACCAACCCTGAAATTTCAATCCCTCCAATCCTCAAAGAATTTGAACTATAGCCAAGTAAGTAATTTTAAAGTCAACCTAACAAAATCTGAAATTTTGAATATTAACATCCCAACTGAATGGGGGAGGGGCATCTCCAGGCCTCCTTTCCCTTCAAGTGGTGTGCATCCTCTATGAAATATATGGGGATTAGTCTCTCTGCATATTTATTACAACTATACGAATTAAACTATAAGCCGTTACTCTAGCGAATTGTTGCAAATCTGGGATTGTTTGAGAAGCATATACTTTCGTGGTTCAGGAGAATAAACATTTAAAGATGAACATCCTTCTGAAGCTTCTCTACGTGTTTTCGACAATCCGATAGCCATCACTCGAACCTTCTTTTTGCGACTTAAGAAGATAATGCCCAATATATAGAATAAACAACTTAGGCCGGCTTCAGACTGCGTGTCTGATCCGATCCGTAGCTGTCCGCTTGAGGCAGACAGCCGCGGACCGGATCAACACACAGGACTGGGGGCTATTATGCCCTCCGATCCTGTGTGCAGCCGCACGCAGCTGAACCAGCTGACAGGTCAGGACCGCGGCCCCTCGGTCCTCACCTATTAGCAGCGGGAACTGCGTGCGGCTGCACACAGGATCGGAGGGCATAATAGCCCCCAGTCCTGTGTGTTGATCCGGTCCGCGGCTGTCTGCCTCAAGCGGACAGCTACGGATCGGATCAGACACGCAGTCTGAAGCCGGCCTTAGAGTAGAGCCTATACAACAGGTATGATTCAAATTAACACTAAAAAGATTTGACAATATTAAAAATGTTCACATTGAAAAATTGTGGAAACTAAGGACATTCTAAAAATAAATTATGCAATTAGTTTTTTAGGAACAAGAACTAATAAACTTTTATAAAGCAATAGATTATGGGTGTGCCAAGAAGAATTTGAGCAGAGTCGGCCAAAAGTAACTACATTCTTGACGCTATATCTCATGGCATGTTCTGACATATTGCCTTCCTTTACGTTACATTTTCAAACAGTGAACATCTGTCTTCAGTTAATGTAAACACTGAGCTTTATCCATCACACACCAATGTCTATTATATGCTGGTTGTAGCCAATGCCTCTGAAACTATATCGCTCATGTCCAGTATACTTTAAGTATCATTTGTTTGATCATGAGCAACTTTACATAGTATTATTATTATTATTTATTTATATAGCGCCGTTAGGTTCCATGGCTCTTTACATGAGGATAAGGGAGACAAGAACAAGTACACTAAATCTAGGCGATCAGGACGTACAGGTACAGGAGGGGCAGGGACCCTGTCCACGAGGGCTCACAGTCTAAGAGGGGCGGGTTAGGATACAGTGGGATGGGGGAATGTCAGGTATGGGGTGGTCTCCTGGGTCTCATGGCAGGTTGTAGGCTTGACGGAATAGGTGAGTCTTCAGGTGACACTTGAAGCTTCTCAGGGTAGGAGAGTGTCTGACGTGTTCGGGCAGGGAGTTCCAGAGTAAGGCAGATGCCCGGGAGAAGTCCTGGACTCGGTTGTGCGAAGAGGTGATGAGGGGGGAGCAGAGGAGGAGTTCTTGGGAGGAGCGGAGGTTGCGTGAGGGTAGGTATCGGGAGACCAGGTCGGAGATGTATGGTGGGGCCAGGTTGTGTATGGCTTTGTACGCCATGGTTAGTGTTTTGAATTGGGATCTCTTGGAGACGGGGAGCCAGTGAAGGGCTTGGCAGAGGGGGGAGACAGGGGAGTAGCGGGAGGACAGGTAGATTAGTCGGGCAGCGGAGTTGAGGATAGACTGGAGTGGTGTGAGGGAGTTAGCCGGGAGGCCATTGAGAAGGAGGTTGCAGTAATATATAACATATAGATAATAGTCAGAGATGTCTGCTCAAACAATGAGTAAGCTCATATTAATCAGCCATAAAAGCACTCAAATACAGTATATTATATGTAAGGAAGTTGTTAACAGTGTAGAAGCATTCAGAGTCATCTACTAGAGCAAGTATTGCATTTTAAAGGGAATTTGCCACCACATTTTTGCTCCCTTGTCTGATATAATGAAGGAAAATAGATCCTGAATCCAACAATGTATCACTTATGTTACTGGGTGCAGCAGACACAATCAGAGTTTTTAGAAGTATCATGCAGCATAGCAGAGAAAGCTAACCCCACCCATACCCCTAATTGGCAGCTTTCTATGTACATTGGGTGATGATTGCAAGGGCCAGGTTACTCAGCTAGCTGGGCCCGGGGTATAATGTTTACGGTGGTGATGCCCAGCAGCTAACTGCACATGAAAAAGGGTTATTTACAGGGGATGAAAGTTTATAAAGTTTGTGATGCCAGCTGAGGTGTCCAGCCAGCACAAGTACTCTCAGGGGATAGGTATTGTAGCAGCTAGGTGTTGTACCCTCCTCAGCCAGGGCACTCTACTGGGGTGTAGTAAGAGGTAAGGTGATGATGGGAGTTGTGGGTAAAAGGTGCAGGGATACAACATGAAGAAGGCACAGAGAGAGTTGGATGAAGTCTTTTCCTTTACTGGCAGTTGGTAACAGGTGAGATCCAGGGGAACTGCTCACCAGTTTCAGGGTCTGGCCAGTCTGGAAGAATCTGGAGTCCATTCACCAAGAGGGAGAAAATGCCTCCCTGCTGTTCTCTATATGTTTGGAGTCTCAGGTGCCTGGGAGCTATCCTGTCCTCCCTGTTCTCTCTTTTTTTCTGTTTAGTTTCTCTAGCTAAACAAGCAAAGCAAACCCTTACATGTCGTGCTGTCCTAATCTTCACAGCTCTGGGCTCTCTGTATTGCTGTGCTCCCGGGTCTACACGACTGACCAGCAGATCTGCAATCTGCCAATCCTCAGCTTCTCTCCACAGGATCTGCAATCCCAGAGTGACCGAGGGTGCTGGTACCCTGCTTTCAGCATGGTCCTGGGGTGAGCTTCTTCCCTTCCTCCCTCACACTCTACTCCTCTCTCTAACACCCTTCCCCCAGACAGAAGGATGTCACTCCTAAAACATAGGTACTCATGTTCCCCTTCTAGTCAGGGATCAGGCTGTGTGGATGGTCACTTAGTGTAGGGAGTTCCAGTTACCTCTAGGCATGGCACCACCACTGGTTACAGAGGCGATACCACTGTGGCGACCGGACCACAGGGGCGCCACAATTGTATTTTGACAGTAAATTGTTAATCAGTGGTGAAGGACAGCGCTGAACCAGGATGCACTTGTCCAGTAGTGATAGTCTCCTGCTAATAAAACACTCAGCTTATTGTAAAGGATCTCTTTCAGCAAATAGGAATTGTCTGAAGTCAAGAACTTCTTTAACGCATTTGCAACTATACAACACAGTCAAAAAATGCATGCATGGAGTGGGTTCTGCACCATA
Organism: Allobates femoralis; assembly: GCA_033576535.1. NCBI lineage: Eukaryota > Metazoa > Chordata > Amphibia > Anura > Aromobatidae > Allobates > Allobates femoralis. The sequence goes on from JARQOC010000004.1 coordinate 468,812,999, forward strand.
CCCAGCATCTGCCAGCTGTAACATACAGACAGCATCTGCTTGTAAACAGCAGTGATAGAAGCATCTGTAAGTCCATCTTTAGCTATGTATTTGCTGCTATCAATCACTGACAAAGGCTATTAAGTTGGGACATCGTTGGTGTGTCAGGTCACCAGCTCCCATTGGCCCCACATTGTGCAATTGCAGATTGTTGAAAGATTACCAAATCAGCAGATACCCTTCAGCAGTTGTCACCACATTTCTACTTCTCTTAAGCTCAGACACAGGCTACGATTTTTATTATTATTTATTTATATAGCACTATTAATTCCATGGTGCTTTACATGAGAATTACATATAAAATTATAGATATAGTTTACAGTAAACAAATTAACAATGACAAAATGGTACAGAGGGGAGAGGACCTTACCCTTGCGGGCTTACATTCTACAGGATATTGGAAAGGAGACAGTAGGTGGGGCAGCAACGCGGTCATTGCAGGCTGTAAGCTTTCCTGAAGAGATGGGTTTTCAGGTTCTGCCTGAAGGATCCGAGTGTGGTGGATAATCGGACATGTTGGGGCACAGGATTCCAGAGGATGGGGGATACTCGGGAGAAATCTTGGAGGTGGTTGTGTGAGGAACAAATAAGTGTGGAGGAGAGGAGGAGGTCTTGAGAGCATTGAAGATTACGTGAGGGAAGATAGTGGGAGATTAGTTCAGAGATACATTGAGGGGACCGGTTATGGACAGCTTTGTAGGTCTGTGTTAGTAGCTTGAACTGGATTCATTGAGGGATTGGGAGCCAGTGAAGAGATTTGCAGAGGGGAGAAACAGGAAAGTAGCGAGGAGAGAGGTGGATTAGTTGGGCAGCAGAGTTGAGGACAGACTGTAGAGGTGCAAGTGTGTTAGCAGGGAGGCCACAGAGGAGTATGTTGCAGTAGTCGAGGCGGGAGATGATGAAGGCATGTACAAAAATTTTAGTAGATTGATGGCTGAGAAAAGGACATATTCAGGAAATATTTTTGAGCTGGAGGCGACAGGAGTAGGGATGAGCGAGTATGCTTGTCACTACTCGGTACTCGCACGAATATCTCGGTACTCGGGGTACTCGGCGAGTACCGAGTAATCTCGTGATACTCTTGCTATGCTCGGGGTCCACCTCCCTGCATATTGGCGCTCTTTACAGAGCCAGCCCACATGCAGAGATTGCCTGACAGACACTAATGCCATAGCCATGTTGGTTGTGGCATTACAGTGATTGGCTGGCCGCACAGCATCATCAAGTCTTTATAAGACCTGACCGCGCTGTGCTCGTCACTCTGCTCCACAGACAGTCAGTGTAGGGAGAGCTGCTGCTGATTGAGGGACAGATTTGTGGCCTTTCAGCTAGTGTAGGCGCAGGGCTGCCAGTCTAATTACCACAACAGCCTTTCTGAGGCAAAGTACATAGTGTACTCCTGCAAACCCAGGAGCCGACGGCGACATTGTAAAGTATAGGAAAAGCCGACAATAGCGGCAATCATGTAAAATAAAGAATTAACCCTTGACATGCCGATTTCTGTGGACAACATGTCTATAGGGAGGGGGGGCACTCCCTAGAGACATGTTGCCCACATCTATTGGTAACATTAATCCTTTGTTCATCCCTGTGGCAGCAGGTATGAACAAAGCATCCGGCTACCGCATGCATTCACATGTGCCTTGCAGTAGCCGGATGGGCTCCCATAGGAGCCCATTACAGCAAGCCTTCTGCGGTTTGCAAACCTTCCGAAAACTGCAGCTTGCATGATTTTTAATGCTGGCTGCAAATCTGGAAGCGGTAACCGGATTGCATGTAGTGCAATCCGGTTTTTTAATGGGCTCCTATGGGCTGAGGATCCTGATCCGGTTTTGAGCAATTTGCATGCTTGAAACCGGATCAGGATTTGCATTTGCTACCGCAAATGTGACCCTAGCCTATCTCAGCACAGGGGATGTGGTATGATCAGATCATGTCCCTGTATGTTCAGACACATCTATTACACAGTACATAACAGGGACACATATATAAGATTATCTCAGCACAGGAGATGTGGTATGATCAGATCATGTCCCTATACGGTCAGACACATCCATTACACAGTACATAGCAGGGGCACATATAAAAGATTATCTCAGCACAAGAGATGTGGTATGAGCAAACCTCATTCCTGTATGGTCAGACACATCCATTACACAGTACATAGCAGGGACACATATATAAGATTATCTCGACACAGGAGATGTGGTATGATCAGATCATGTCTTTGTATGGTCAGACATATCCATTACACAGTACATAGCAAAGACACATATATATATAATTATCTCAGTGTGGCACCCCTGTGGGGGATTGTCACAGGTTCCACTGATGCAAGGAAGGACTAACACCTTGGTTAACACAGCACACACCTCCTTCCACCCCAGACCTGAAGGAGGAGCTCTAATGGCTGCATTAAGTCAGTTCCCCTTTAGACTTTAAGAACACTCAGGCTGAGGGGAGGAGTCAGTTAGTCCCTGTAGTTTCAGTTGAGTGCAGTTCCTGTGAAGAGAAGGAAGAGAGAGGAGACGGAGGAACTGGTCGCTGGGGAGATTCAGGACCAGGGACCACTGACCGCTGTGCACACCCCAGGCAAGGGGCCGGAGGCAAGTGGAGGAGCCAGGGAATTGAGAAAAGGGAAACTTGTTACTACAGCTCTTTAGTACACACGGACACTGGAATCTGACGCTTCCAGCCTGCAGAGCTGCAGCAGAAAGCCCAGGAGACTCAGGAGCAGTGCAGCCCTGAGGAGACAAAGTAAGAGACACTAAACTGACCAAGCATAGGACCAGGGGCCACAACAGACACAGGGACCTTGCAGAAGGACCTCATTGTCAGCTTAGGACTAAGATCAGAGAAGAAGAAGTGGTGGATTCAGGCTCATCCCATACTGCGGAGTACAGACACAAAGGAGGCCTCGGGGACCTGGTTACTACTCTGGACTGTACCTGTTACCCTGTCATCAGTAAAAGGTACTGAAACAACAATCCCTGTGTTTCTGTGTGCCTGTTTAACCGCCGCAATTCACCATTGTGTCAGCAAAGACTCAACTACTACTACTTCCCTCATCCATCCCTGCTGCCCTGAGGTAAAGCTCCACCTGTGGGGAGCTGTTCCACACTCTGCTGCACCCATCATCACCTCAGCGGCTGGCTGCAGCACTGGTAAACCGTTACCAGGTACCATAGGTGGCGTCACGTTAATAATCCCTTTATTCCCCCACCGTTCCCCGCCATTGAGGGTCCAGGGCACGGGACTGGGGATCAACCAGCCATGATCCCCCCCCCATCAGAACTGCCATCAGCCCTGTACCCGAGTACCCATACCCTGTCGGCCGCCTCATCAGCACACAAACATTTTTTTTAACACATCAATTTATGGAAATTATTAGTCCAAAAATCTATTGATTAAAATGAACTTTAAAATTAACTTTGTTCGTGGGATAACCTCTTTAATAAGGCTGGGGTCAGACTTGCGTCTGCGCCAGCTCCTCACGGCTCCGCTGAGAAGCGGACAGTGTTAACGGGATGCCCTGGCTGACGACGCTGCCCCGTAGCACCCGCAGTGTACCTTAGCAGCGGTCGCACACTGAGCTCCATTACGGACGCTTTTCAACGGTTCACTGGAAGACGCTTATGACAACGTTTCCTGAGCGCTGTTGAAAAGCGACCGTCCTGGAGCTCTGTGTGCTAAGGTACACTGCGGGTTGCTATGGGGCAGCGTCGGCAGCCAGGACATTCCGGTTAATGATGTCCGCTTCTCAGCGGAGCCATCAGGAGCTGGGGTTGAGGCAAGTCTGACCCCAGCTTAATGGGGATAAAAGCGATGGTGCGGTTTCCACTGGTCTGTATTCACCAATAAATAAGTGATCAGCTTCCAAACCTAAGCATCCCGTGGATCGCTGATAACTTGTTTTCACCAAAGAATCCCTTTAATGCAAACTACAGTAATTGTACATCGCATTTATGTTGAGCCGCCAATATAATGGGTATAACGGCTAACATGTATTTACATTTAGCTAAAGAGTGGGTGGGCCCCTGGAGTCAATTTCCCTGATGGGCCCCAGACACCTCAGTCTGACCCTGGGCGCCGTGTCTTCCTAGGGACATTGTAGTGCCTCCTAAGTTTTGCCAGCCCTGCATAGGGCAAACTATGGAGACCCACTTCCTAATAATGGTAACATTATTTTATGAGGCCCTCCTCCACGTCTCTTCCAACGGGCATTGGAGTGCCTTCCAATTTTTGGCAGCCCTGCATGCTTTGAAGCCTCTGTGCCTGATCATGCTGGTGGTGTTCAGGGTTGTAGTTTTGCTACCCCTGCTGATGCTTAAAAAACAGCCAGACTTGGGAAGACCTAATATTTGTACTGGCAACTTCCGTCGTGTTGGTGTTATAGGGAATGGTTGTCCACCTTCTGTCTGCGGCCACCACACTGCTTCTTCCTGTCTGTTGTGGTGCTACCCCTCCCTCCAGGGCCGGTGTTAGGGGGGGGGCAGACTGGGCAGTTGCCTAGGCCCCCCACTCTCTTAGGGGCCCCCAAGGAGCTGAACTAAATAGAATAAAACAGTAAAAAAAAAAAAAAAAATACAATATTTGTATCGCTGGTTCTAGAATCTAAGCTATACCAATAATGAAGTAAATTAAATACACATATTGTGTATACTGGCGTAGAATTAGCTACAATAAAGTAATACATGGTAAAAAATAATTAAAACGCCAGAATTGTGTTTTTTGGACTACCACGTTGTTACAATACAATGCAATAAAAGGCAATCAAAAATGTTGTATCTGACTCAAAATGGAATCAGTAAAAATGTCAGCTCAGGGCACATAAAGTAATCCTCACATAGCCCTGTATCTTCAAAAATTAAAACATCATGGGTCTTGGAAAATGGCGAATAAAGCAAGTGTATTTTAAATATTTTTTATTTTTTTTTACAAATTTCTGGGGTTTTTTATGATTAAAATAAAAATGTTCAGTATCTTCTTATTCTGACCTAAATAATCAACTTATGAACTCACTTTTACCATATAGTTAACATGATGAATAGAAAACTCAAAAAAATTGTGGAATTGCACTTTTTTTGCACTTTCATTTGCAATTTCAAAGCACTTGGAATTTCTTTCTCATTCTCCAGTACATTTTGTGGTTGAATAAAGGATGTAATTCAATTGTACAACTCATCCCGCAAAAAACAAGCCCTCGTATGGCGATGTGGAAGGAAGAATAAAAAAGTTCTGGCTCTTGGAAGAAGCAGAGGGAAAAATAAAAACGAAAAATCACTCATTGGTACGTTATAAAATCCTTGTAATTGCCGTATAATAGCAGCAGGAACGCCCCCCGCAGGCTTCAATCTTCACATGTTCATGATGGGAGTAATTAGAGTTTGGGGACCTCCTTAATTCCTACATTTGTAGACAGTTATCAAGCAGAACTTACAAGGCTTTAAAGGGGATGTCCAGGATTAATAAAACTTTACTACATTCTTTCAAAAACAGCGCCACCCCTGTGTACAGGTGACATGTGGTATTACAGCATAGGTCCATTCCCTTCAATTAAGATGAGGTGCAATATCACATACAACCTGTAGACAGGGGTGGTGCTGTTTTTGAAAGAAATCAGTCATGTTTATAGAATTCTGGACAACTCCTTTAAGATCAATATCTCCACTAGTGACCCCAGAACAACAGGATGGGGCTTAATTCAAATGTATTTTTTATAATATGAAGAATATAGCAGAATTTTGTTAAAGAAGACATTTAAGTAGATGATCCTATGGAAACATTCCTCTTACTGACTCTCCAGTTTGTAAAACCTATTTAATTAAACACTTGTAGGTAATTTTTAATCAATATAAGGAGTCCTGTGTTCACAATCCCCATCTCTTTGTCAGAGTATAAGAGGTTAGAAAGAGCGACTCTCCCTGGAGGAGCCATCCTGTATGACATAGACAATGATGTGAATGGATGTGTGTGTCTGTGTGTGTGTGCTAGGTGTATACGTGTAATATATAGTGTTTGTGGTTTGTGTCACATACCGTGTGTGTCTATGTGTGTGTGCTCGGTGTATAGGTGTAATATATAGCGTTTGTGTCACATATCGTGTGTCTATGTGTGTGTGCTCGGTGTATAGGTGTAATATATAGTGTTTGTGTCACATATCGTGTGTGTCTGTGTGTGTGCTCGGAGTATAGGTGTAATATATAGTGTTTGTGTCACATATCGTGTGTCTATGTGTGTGTGCTCGGTGTATAGGTGTAATATATAGTGTTTGTGTCACATATCGTGTGTGTCTGTGTGTGTGCTCGGAGTATAGGTGTAATATATAGTGTTTGTGTCACATATCGTGTGTCTATGTGTGTGTGCTCGGTGTATAGGTGTAATATATAGTGTTTGTGTCACACACTGTGTGTTGTGCGTATGTAACTTCTACATTTATAAATCCCACCAGCACAGATTGGAGTTCCTAGGTGTAAACAGGTCGGCAATCGGCCAACAAACGAGCAAAATGCGTCTCATCATCGGGTGATTGGATGTTTATGGAGGAACAAAAATCCTTGCTCTCGGCAACACTGCAGAAGAGCTGCTGATAACATGATCCTGTAGGGGTAGATTGATCTACCGGTGATTGCTCTGCACCCATCATTCTTCATCATCCTGTGTAAAAAGTCTGTAAACAAGCGCTGAATTACTTGAATATTATAAATCGCACTCATTTACCAGTCTGAATGAGGCGCTTGTACATGTAACCTAAATGTCTGAGTGTGACGGTGCAATATGTGAGCATTTAGGGCCCCACTTTAACCTTTTGCCCAGGGCCCCACTTTGCCTAATACCGGCCCTGCCTCCCTCCTCCTGTACGCTGCTGTCCTCGCTCTGCATGTCCTTCTGCCACTTTGGGTCAGTTAATATATCATCCACATCATCATTTTCCACTTTCGCACCATGGTCCTTCTCCTGACTTTCTGGCAATTGTGTCTCATCATTGTACAACTTTTGTGACACTTTCCCACTGTCGCCTTCATGCGACCGTGGCTGCTCAAATATTTGGGCACCACTACATGCGCCAAAAGCCTCTTGCGCCCATTCAAGTTGAGCAGGTGAGAGGCCCGAATCTATATATGGAAAAGATAACAGCTCTTTAGAGTGTCCAAGTGTGGGATCTGTTTTGTCCGGGGACTTTGCATGACGGGAGGAAGGAGGCTCAGAGTGAGGAATATGCGATCTGGACAATCAAATAAGAAGGAAAGTCTTAAAACAGCGATACAACCTCCAAATATTTTTTTATATCACGAAAAGTTTATTTGTTAGCAAACGAACAAAGGGAAATTCACACAAAGTTTAAAAACATTTAAAATAGCCCAATCAGCTATAACGCTCCACTTGGATGGCTATGCCAAGGGAGACCTCCTTGCTATTTATATACACGACAAACCAGTCAAATTATAATACTCTGGTACAATATTAGAAATAACAATTGTCAAACACAAAGTATCAAGCATTTATTCTCATGGCGGGTTTACACGTTGCGATATCGTAGTACGATTTCAATGAAAAGTCCCGTGGTTCGATCGTTGGACCCGAGATTGTTCCTGCGTTGTATGGTGTGAACGTCCAATACGATGCAGGAACGATGTCAATGCGATATCGGGGATTGAATGAGCGTGCTATTCAATGCCCCGATATTGAAGGGAGATTGGTGTCGGATCGTGCTGTGTAAACGCACAACTACGATGCGATTTGAAACGTCACCCATTCACTCCCATGTTAAAGGATCGTTCCTGGGTTGGGGGGCGTAGACATCGCACGGATGTTGTATTCCGATATCGCAGCGTGTAAACATCCAATGCGATGCGGGAGAAACGTGCACTAATTGCGCGCTCCCGCGCCATTGAGTTGCGCTATCGCAACGATATTGAAGCGTGTAAACCCACCATCACAGATTTCTGTTTCCTATATGAGAGGTTGTATGGAGCCCTCAATGGGTATGTGCACACGAAGCAATCAACAAGTGCTGTTCAATCGGTGAAGAGATATTGGGAAAACCAGGTTCATAATAGTATGACAGACCCTGCTGTTTTTGGCATATATTTCTATGGGCTACTTTATATGGAAAGTTATTCCTCAAAGATAGATATGTTATAATATTTTTAGCACGGAGTTAGTATGTAAATATCATATATCTGAGCATATATATCTCGATGCTAGAACAACATTTGAGCAGAGGCAGAGTTGGTGTCCATCCTGTACGGCGAATCAGTATTTAGTTCACCCAAAAATAGTGTTTTTAATTATCATACCAGGAGCAACCCCACTAATAGTATATTCCCTTAGGCAGCGTAACACATGGGGAGCGCCACACCTCCTACTATTATGCTGAAACACGGGTAAAACTGGTCTTGACTGGTACTGTATACCTTTGGGGGATTTTATGCTTTAATAGCTAATCCTGATAACTGCAATATTCTATATAACAGAGCTCTTATGCATGGCTCAGATTTAATTCTGTATTATTTTGTAAGGGTTAAACTTATAACCCTTACATTTTCCTAAGGGAATATACTGTTAGTGAGGGTCACTCCTGGTATGATAATTAAAAATGCTCCCTTGGCATATCCATCCAAGTGGAGCCTTATAGCTAACTGGGCTATTTTAAATGTTTTTAAACTTCGTGTGAATTTCCCTTTGTCGTTTGCTAATAAATAAACTTTTCGTGATATATAAAAATATTTGGAGGTTGTATCGCTGTTTTAAGACTTTCCTTCTTATCTGATTGTCTGTTCTTAGCTAGTCTAGCGATACCTATTGCTATTCTATATAATTGGTGGTGCCCTCCCTACTTTGAATATGCGATCTGGACTCACGGCTACTGAGACTTGACCGTGTGGAAGACTGGGTGGTTGTGGTGGTGGCAAACTGACTGGAAGCATTATCCGCTATCCAACTAACAACCTTTTGACACTGTTCTCGGTTTAATAGTGGTGTGCTGCGGTCCCCTAGGAATTGGGTCAGAAAGGTCGGGCGAGAAGATGTGAGTGTTTGTTGTGGCACAATTGTAGCTTGCCCACGGCCTCGGCCTCTGCATGCACCATCACCATAACGTCCAGTTCCTCGTACCTTGCCAAGTGCCTTGCACATTTTAAACGGAGGACTATATACCCTGCCTGTATACAGCTAGATTAATCTTGAAAAGGAGTTTACACACCGCAGTCTGCTATATACAGCTGCTAGATTAATCCTGAAAAGGAGTTTATACACCGCAGTCTGCTATATTCCCTGCCTGTATACAGCTGCTAGATTAATCCTGAAAAGGAGTTTACACACCGCAGTCTGCTATATACCCTGCCTGTATACTGCTGCTAGATTAATCCTGAAAAGGAGTTTACACACCGCAGTCTGCTATATACCCTGCCTGTATACAGCTGCTAGATTAATCCTGAAAGGTTACATACCACAGTCTGCTATATACCCTGCCTGTATAAAGCTTGTAGATTAATCCTAGATTAATCTAGATTAAACCGCAGTCTGCTATATACCCTGCTTGTATACAGCTAGATTAATCCTAAAAAAGGAGTTTACACACTGCAGTCTGCTATATACCCTGCCTGTATACAGCTAGATTAATCCTGAAAAGGACTTTACACACCACAGTCTGCTATATCCCATAGCTGTATACAGCTAGATTAATCCTAAAAAGGAGTTTAGTTTACACACCGCAATCTGCTATATACCTTGCCTGCTTGCATATGGCTAGATTAATCCCAAAAAGGACTGTTTAGATGTATATTAGAAGCCTCCCCAGATGTGACTTGAATACAGCCTCTTGTGCTACACTGCAGTCTGCTATATACCCTGCCTGCCTTTATACAGCTAGATTAGTCCTCATAAGGACTGTTTAGATGGATATTAGAAGCCTGCTACACCAGCCCCAGATGTGACTGGAATACAGCCTCTTATGCTACACCGCAGTTTGCTATATACCCTGCCTGGAAGCATGCATTAAAGGATCCTTTTTTTCCCCTTGTCATGTTCATGGCATGCGTTTTCAATTTTACTGCTTGCGTTATATATATATATATATATATCTAGACTCCCAGGGGCGGGCTGGTGCAATTTGCCCCGGGTGGCAGTATGTTTTTTCCAGCCCTTGCAGGTGAGGAGCGGGGTGGATTGGGGGAAGCACTGTTGAACAAAGTGAGGAGCAGGGGAAAGTGTGCTGCTGGATGAAGTGAGGAGCGGGTGGTGGGCAGTGCACTCACCATGCTTCCTGGCGGGTGTGTCCGTTGGCGGCTGCTGAGATACAAGCAGCTGCAAGCAGAGCCACCGGCCCGTTTCTGTATAGAGCGGGCCATAAATGAGGACAATTCCACCAGCCTGCGGGGCACTTGCCCCCTGCCACCTGGGCCAGTCTGCCCCTGTATCCTCCCCTATTAAAAAAACAGGCGTTTTTGCAAAAGCACCAAAAAACGCTGCATACCGCATTTTTCGGTGCACTTGCAAAAACACATAGCGTCAAACGCATTGCACTTTTGTAATGCATTTATTGCATTGGAGTCTATGGGTGAGTTAACGCATGCATTTTACAACATTTGCACATGAAGATGGCGCATGCATTTAACAAATGCATGATGCAAGTCTGACCCTAGCCTAAAGGCCCCGTTACACTTATCGATGTCCCAGCAATTCAACCAACCATGTGGATCGCTGGAACATTGTTAGCTGATTGCTGGTGAGCTGTCAAATAGGCAGACTCACCAGCGATCAGCGCCAGCGAGTACGCTGGTATCCAGGGTAAGCATCGGGTAAGTAAGCGCAGCGCTGCATTTAGTTACCCGACGTTTACCCTGGTTACCATCTCCCAGCGTGTACCATCTCCCAGTGCTTGGAGACCTGGACCATAAATTTATCGTTGGTCTCCCACTGGCCGGCCAGCATCGGCCCATGTGACAGCGGGAGACCAATGATAAATTTATGATCCAGGTCATTTACCAATGAAGAACGACCTCATTGTTGGTCGTTAGTAAATGTCACACACAACTATATCGTTTAGACATCGCTGCAATGTCACCAAACCGGTGACGTTGCAACTATATCGTTAACGATATCGTAGTGTGTGACGGGGCCTTTAGATGGTACAAAGCCTTTTTTTCTTCTGTTATTGGAAAGTGATCCGAAATGATCAGGTCTTTTATCTCCCACAGGGTCTTGCAGCTTACTCTTGTGATAACAAAAAATAGCCTATCCTGAACCATATCTTATGCACGTGCGACAAGTATGTTTATTCATAGCCTATTGGGTTGGCATCATGCCATATATCAATGAGCTTACTATGTTCTAGTAGTGACACCGGTATTTTGTTTTGAAATATTTCCATATGCTTTTGCCTTCCCCGATGGTTCTATCGTCTTTAATGTTTACTACAGAATTAAAGTCACCTCTTATTATAATTTTTCCTTCTGTCTCCTCCAGTATTTGCTTCTCTCGTTCTGCAAAATAGCCTTTGTTATTTTCATTAGGGGTGTATATGTTAAATAGGTGAACTCTTCCGATTGGGCTATCTATTAATAATGTTTGTATCCTTCTTTCTGTGTCATTTTTGTGGTTTATCACTTTATAGTTTGCCATTTGTGGATCATCTCTTTCTTATACTTTACCTAAGGTACCCTTAATTTTTTCATTCTACAGAAATCTTGTTCTTTCAAATGTGTCTCTTGTAAGATAGCCACATCTGCTCTGAACCTCAAGTGTCTCAGTACTGACATTCTCTTTTGTGGGGACTGTAAACCTTTCATGTTACATGTAACAATTTGCATTACCTTATAATCTTAATAAACTCACTTACAATGGAGTGTTTGGTTTTAACGTAACTTTATTCTTTCATGAGATATTTACAAGTTTATGACCACTTATAAAGTATGTTTAATGTGCAGCCCATTGTGTTGGATTGTCAATGCAACCCTCTTCTCCCACTCTTGACACACTGATACCAACACTGTAGAAGAAATGCTATCACAGGCTTCCAGTATCCATTGTTTCAGATGCTGCACATCTCATATCTTCACAGCATAGACAATTGCCTTCAGATGAGTGATGAGGAAAACTTTTTTGTGAATGGTGAAGTTAACAAACAAAACCACCACTATTGGTCTGACACTAACTCATAGTGGAATTATCAACTTCATCGAGATACTAAACAATAACCTCCCATATGCAGAGGAGTATACACCATGGAGGCAGATAGATCGCTAGTTTAATTGGGATACCAAAAATTCAAGCGACCAACATCTGAATATTAAACAATTTATTTGACAAGATATACAAGGAGGGACGTACACAAAGAGAAAAGACATCCCATGTGAGGTGTCTCCTGTTGTGAATATTAATACATAAGTACAGAATATATAGTCAAAGTGAGTCAATGATGGTACAGCAGAAACTGACATGCAGGTAGAACTTTACTGACCAAAATAGACCCCTGACGAAGGACACGAAATGGCCATCGGGGTGTGTGTCTCCTGGCTGTGAATACCTCTTGGTGAGATTGTTACACCATTGCAATTATGTGATGCTTTTTGATGCTGGTTGTTGTTTTTTCTGATGTGCTGCATCTGATACCTCTGATTCAAATTTTGGGTCAGAACTTATTATGGGTAATATTGCACTATAAATAAGCATTACTAAATATGATACAATTTAATTTTCTGGATGCTTAGCATTGGTAGCTCTACTGAACTAAATAAGTCCTAACTATAAATGGTTATAAAGATAGCTATAAGCACTTGCACTTTATTATCCACTAGCTATATTTTTGTGGATAATATGATTCCTACATTACATTATTGAAATATTTTGTAGTGACTATTTTGGTCAGTAAAGTTCTACCTGCATGTCAGTTTCTGCTGTACCATCATTGACTCACTTTGACTATATATTCTGTACTTATGTATTAATACTCACAACAGGAGACACCTCACATGGGTTGTCTATTCTCTTTGTGTACGTCCCTCCTTGTATATCTTGTCAAATAAATTGTTTAATATTCAGATGTTGGTACTAACTCATAGTGGATAGATCCCTCCAAGACTGTTGGAACACAAAAATTAATGGCATGGTGTGGAATATGGGGTACAAAGATTGTAAAGCCATTCTTCATCAACGGAAACCTCAATGCCACTGGATATCTGGATCATGTAGCAAATTCAGATATCCAGTGGCATTGAGGTTTCTATTCTTTTCTTATAAAACTATATGTGAACACACTTATAAGGCTGCCTTCAGACTTGCAGATGCATCTACAGCGTTTTACAGCGACATCTCGCGTCCATGGTGCGGGCGGGAGTGTGTGATTTGTGCGCAGGCATCCGCGTGCGCACAGATCACTAATGGCGGGCAATGAGAGCGCACGGCGGTCCGCAAGCATCTGCAGACCGCCGTGCGCTCCATTATAAACATAGGGGCCGCGGTCTGCATGCAGATGCTTGCAGATGCATCTGCAAAATGCTGCAGATGCATCTGCAAGTCTGAAGCCAGCCTTAGTTCCCCCTGCTCTATAACATGGTGCCTGCAGACTACACTGTATTTTTCTGGTGACAGGTTCCCATTAAGGTTACCATGTATCATAGAAAAATGTTGGACCAGTGCTAATATGATATGTTCTTCATATATAAAAGTGCTTAAAAAACTCACAATGACCCCTTCAGAAGCATACCACTCCAGTCAATACCTTTTTGGTAGATTTTTCTGTATATTTTATTAGTGTATATTGCAGTCTCTGGAAGGTGTTACATATTAAAAGTATTTCATAATAGTATTTTTGGGTGGAGTCATAAATTGATAATAATATTTTGTGAGATCCTCATTTTATGTGCATGATTCTATTTTTAGTATAAATCCTTGTTACATATACTTCTATTCTAAAGGTATAAAGGTTATTCCAGTTATTAATGGTGTATGAGCGAAGCATAGTGATTACTGCAGTTATGCTTCATGTAGCTGCAGTATTTGGATTGTAAAATCTATCTTTAAGGTACCGTTACACGTCACAATATCGCAATGCAACATCGACAAAAAATCACGTGGTGTGATCGTTGCAGTTGATATCGTTGGTGCGTTGTGTGGTGTAACAGGGCAATATGACCAGAAAAAATTGCAGGTACGATATTGCAAGAAGATTGTGCAAGCACTTCAACCGTACAATGTTGCATATGTGATCTGGCATGATCGTGCAGTGTGACGGCGCAACTACGATGTGGAATGCAACTTCCCCTATTCACTACAATGTTAATGCTCAGACACTGGGTTGCTCATACCCAGCGCACAAAAGTTGTGTACAACATCCTAGTTGCGTTGCCTGCCGATATCTCCCTGTGTGATATTTCCTATGCGACAAGTGCCAAAAATGTGCACGCTCATGTGATATTGTATACGATATCGGAACGATATTGCGACGTGTAATGGTACCCTTAGTGTTAATTCAATTCATGTGATTTATTGACTAATTTGTGAATATTTATTTCCATATCATTTTTTATGATCATGACCTATAGTCCATTTTTGCTGGTTCTGGAATACAAATATTACATGCTATTTCAGAATTTTATATTAGTAATTGTCTCAAAAGATATTCTATATTTTTATTTATTTTTTTTTTTAAAAAGGGATTTTATGAGTGACATCTTAAGCACTACTACCCTCTAATAACGTGTAATGATAAGGGTGGAATCATACCTAGCAGACACACTGCCCATGTAATAAGAAAATGGAAAGTGGGAGGCTAGTATTTGAGAAAAGTGTCCTCTAAGTCTGCCTTCACACTACGAATTGGATCCGATCCGTGGCTGTCAGGGTGAACCTGGCAGCCCCGGACCGGATCAGCACACAGAACCAGAGGACTAATATGCCCTCTGTTCTCGTGTGCAGCCTGACGCAGCTGACGCTGCTGATGATTCAGGACATGTATCAATCGAGGCTCGACAGCCTAAGGCGGCCGTCACACGCTGAGATATCTTGCCAGATATCGTTTAAGCGATCTCCTTTTTGATCGCTTAAGCGATATCGGGCAAGAAATCGTTGCATGTAAACAAGCGATTTACGATGTGAAATCGCTTGATCGTGACATCGCTGATCTGAGGTCCGGTTCTCAGATCTAGCGATGAACGATGCAACGATCTGCATCATCGTGGTGTATAACACCACGATGATCCATCTCCCAGCGACCGCGCCTATGCTGGGAGATGGTAACTATGGTACACGTCGGGTAACTAAGCGACGCGCGGCGCCTAGTTACCCGATGTGTACCATAGTAACGAGCGAGATCGCGGCTCCGCATCGCTGGTGAGTCTGTCTGTGTGACATCTCACCAGCGATGTGAGCGATATTGTAAGCGATTGCGCGTGCACGTGATCGCTTACAATATCGCTAAGGATATCTCAGCGTGTGACGGCCGCCTTAGTGATACATTGATGGCAGACAAAGATTACGGTGCGGTGCCCTTCGCTAATCATCTAATTTCCCACTGTACTATTCCATGACACAGAGCAGACTAGGGCCATGTTCACACACATGCGTTTTTTTGACCATCTCTGCGTTTTTGGGCTGTTAAAAAAAACGCAGGTGCGTTAACGCAGAGTACATTTGAGTGTGCATGCAGCGTTTTTGGGTGCTGGAAAAAAACGCAGGGGTGGTTTCCCAAAAACGCATGCGGTTTTTTTAACATGGGCCCCTATGGGAATCGAATGCGTTAACGCAAGTGCCTATATGTGCCCTGCGTTAACACGTGCGTTTCCCATAGGGCCCATGTTAAAAAAACGCATGCGTTTTTGGGAAAACGCACATGCGTTTCTATAACATGGGGCCCTATGGGAAACGCATGCGTTTTTAAAAGGCACATTTATGCACCCTGCATTAACGCTTGCGTTTTTGCCTGCGTTTTTGAGGAAAGTCCAAAAAGGCTAAATTTCCTTTCAGACACACAAGAGACATTTTTTAGCACTCCTAAAAAAACGCATGTGGTTTTAGGAGTGCTAAAAAAAACGCAAATTGTGTGTGAACAATGCCTATAAAAGCTCCCTCAATTATAGATATTTTACATTGTTATATTGATTGATTAAAAATGTCTTTGTTTCCATAATGTACTTGGGTGGCATAATGGATAGCAAAGGTTATATTTTAATCTGATCATTTACCATCAAATACCGATATCAGTACCTTCTATTTTTTTACGTGATTTATCTTTCGAATGAGACTAAAAAGACTCATGGAGAAGAGTAATAATGACCATGTACATTAATATTCTTAGGGTACTGTTAGGGTGCTTTCACATCAGCGGTTTACGCTGATCGCGGCAGTTGCGGTGAAAAAAATGCAACTGCCGCGATTACCGCATAACGACCGTACTTGCGGTTCACCTGCGGCAAGCCCCATGCAATATCTATGGGGCTTGCGGCAGGTGCGGCAAGTGCGGTGTAGTTGCGGTTTCGGCACTTGTGGCAGGTGCGGCCGCAAAAAAAACGCAGTATGCCACGTTTTTTTTCGAGTCTGCACCTGCCGCAAGTGCCGAAACCGCACTTGACGCACCTGCCACACACTTACCGCAAGCCCCATAGACATTGTATGGGGCTTGCCGCAAGTGTGCCTCAATCGCGGCCATTATGCGGTAATCGCGGCAGTTGCGTTTTTTTCACCGCAACTGCCGCGATCAGCGTTTACCGCTGATGTGAAAAGGGCCTTTCACGTCGCAACATTGCATGCAATTTCACTTGCAACTTACTGATTGCGGTGAAATCATGGAGACATTGTTCCATTTTGTTGCCGTGTACAAATGGAACAATGTGTCCATGATTTCACTGCAACCAGTAAGTTGCAAGTGAAATTGCATGCAATGTTGCGACGTGTAACGGTACCCTTATGATCTCAGTTTACATGCAATCCAGATAATCAAATTCATAATAAATCATATTGGTAATTAACTTTAATACAATATCCTCCCATTGCCAACTAACCTGATGTGTTCATAGGCTGGTTTCACACTGCAGTTTTTTCACTGATCAGTGTCCATCCAGTTTGTGTGCCAAAAACAGGAGAGGAACCAGGAGAGGAACTTGCAGAGAAAAGCTATAATTGAAAGATTGACACCTGTTCTGAGTTTTGGAGACACTCCTGTTTTTGGCACACAAACTGGATTAACACTGATCAGTGTAAAAACTGCAGTGTGAAGCCAGCCTTAGGGTACCGTCACACACAGAGATATACTGCATGCAACTCACCGGCTGCAGTGAAATCTTGGACACATTGTTCTATTTTGTGGCTGTGTACAAATGTAACAATGTGTCCATGATTTCACTGCAACCAGTGAGTTGCATGCAATATATCTCTGTGTGTGACAGTACCCTTAGGGTGCCTTCACACTTCGGTTAGGTCCGGTCTAGGCCTGTCAGGGGTGAACCTGAAATCCCTGGATCAGATCAGCACACGGAGCCGGAGGGCTATCATGCCCTCCGGTCCGGGGTGCAGCTTGCCGCAGCTGCCGATGATTCAGGACCACGGCTCGCAGGGAGCTAGCCGCAATCCTGAATTATAACAGCGGCGTGCAGCCGCAGGTGTCCAGTTCCCGGATCCTCTCGGATCGGGGCAATCCGGTCCCATAGGCTCCCATGTTAAGGGAGCGACACCAATTATCTGGAGATTGGTCTCCCCGGACACAAAAACGTTGCAAGCAACGCTTTTGTATCCGGGAGAAAAATTCCACTACTCCCGGATTCTTCCGGCGAGATGAAAGTCGGATGGCAGATAGCTGCCATCCGGCTCCATAGGGTACCCCTGACAGCCCCGGACCGGATGTGAGTTTGCTGACATTCTCTTACGTGAGAGAATCAGATCAATTATGTTAATGACACTCATTTTAAAATCTGATTTTTATCAGTATCAGCTTAGGGTGGTTTCACATATGCATTTTTTTTTGCATCCAGCAGTAATCCAGCTTTTTTTTAAAAACCGGAATGCAAACTGGATCCGTTTTGTGCTCATTGATTTTCAGTGGGCACTCCAGTTTGTGCAGTTGCATCTGGTAGCTGCTGGATGCAGAAGAAACTGGGTTTTTAATCAGTAGCAAAAACACAAAATGTAGTGTTTTTTGGGGTGGATAAAAACTCGGTCCTGACAGAATCAAGTATGATCTATCACAAATTAATATGGAAGACAATAGGCGCTGGATTCGGTTTTACCAAATCATGCAGAAAGAGGAAAAACTGGATTCAGTATGTCTACTGAGCATGCGGGTGTCCCTAGAAGCTAGATAGATAGACATATATAGAGCTCACCAGTCTCCTGCTCTCCCGCTGCTTGCTTCGAAGGCTGCCCATTAAAGCGTCATGAATATTGACTGGACTGAACTGCAACAGCTAATCATAAACACTCACTCTCTGTGAGTACCTCTGTGATTGACTGTTACACTCAGACTGTGCTCCCACAATCTGTACCAGTGACTTTATTTGATTGCCATACACATTAATGTATGGCAACCGAACTGCTGTCATGGTGTGTAATATAAATAAATAATAGGGAAAAAAAATGGCGATTCGCTGCATTTTTCATTTTAAAATAAAGTGGACAGCTGCGGGCTGCCACTGTCAGCTATTTAGTCTCACCTTGGCTGGCAATGAAAAATACAGGGTAGCCCATTTATCAAAAAATAATTTAAATAATTAACTGAGTGACCAAGTGCGGTCTGATGTTTTGCACGTACCCACTGTTTTGATTAGGTCCAATATACGGCATAAAAAAAGCACTGGTCGGCACTGCCACTTTCATTAGGCCAAATGCTACCCAACAAAACCTTGTGTTATGTGCTCACGTGAGTGAGCCCTAAGAAGTGCTAAATAAATTTTTAATTTTATTGCCAACATATAGACAGGGGTGAACCTAGCCTCTCTGCTGCCTGAGGCGAACTGCAAAACGGCGCCCCCCCCCCCCCCCGCCAGTAAATTTTTTAATTGATAAAACTAAATCTGGTTCATACAGACTTATATTTATCCTGTGTAAATGAGCAAAATAGAGGACATTTTAGTTTACAGAAACAGAAAAAAAGATGTCCACACAAAGAAGTCAGCGCCATCACATGCACATACAAGAACCACACAGAAAAATCCAGACCAAGGATCATTAATGGCAATGGCAGCTTGGCACAAGCATTTAGACACATAATGACGACTGTCAGAGCGGTGGTCCTGTAGGCAGACACAGTCCTGCATCCTTATAGCTCAAGAGGCAGCACTGATTGCCATCCTCTGGCACACGCCTACAAAACTCTGGACTGCTGCCTGGCACTGAATATTCAGACATGTCACCATGCCGCACCATCCA
The DNA here is from genome assembly GCA_033576535.1 of Allobates femoralis. Lineage (NCBI taxonomy): Eukaryota > Metazoa > Chordata > Amphibia > Anura > Aromobatidae > Allobates > Allobates femoralis. Next base: position 468,832,397 of record JARQOC010000004.1, read on the forward strand.
CACACCACAGGTAGTGACCTGCAGTCTGAGCATCAACAAGCTGCCACTGCACTAAGTTAGTAAAATGGCGCTTCTCCTCCATCCAACAGACCACACTTACTCCCGAATTGTTTAGCTAATCACAAGCGCCACACACGGGGCTGTCTTTAAGTAATAATAACAGGGTCCTTCCTATTGGGTTGAGCAAAGGATGTGGGAGCGGGATGTGGGAAGAGCACCACCGACCAACCACTGCTCAGGAGAAACAAGGCTGGATGCCTGAATGTACCGAGGGGCAGTACTGGACCTGGTGTGTAAGGGTGGTTTCACATTTGCGTTCGGAACGCAAGCGTAACAGAACGCAGCCAAACGCATGCGCACTGCGTTCCTATGTTTAACATGGAGCGGTTCCATTTGGATACGCAGAATTTATGCGCCCTCCTCTACCCTCCAAATGCAAAATGTTGCATTTTTCGTGCGTTCACAGGCGCTTGTTTTATCAGCAAGTGCCCGCGAGTGCACAAACAATGCATGGATCTCAATGGATCCGCACTGTCCTCCGCATGGCGGTGCAGGAGAGCGCTGCGGATCACACTGAAATTTCGTCGGCGGCGGCCGGAAGGAGGAGGATCTCCGCCACAGATCTCTGCCTCCCGGCTGCCATCTAGATCGCTGATTGGCTGGCCGGGCACCATACTGATGTGAACGCATGCAGAGAATCTCTGCTGCGTTCACATCAGTATGACAGCATTTGCCCTGCGTTTGCATGCCCTGCGCATGCAGACACAAACGCAAATCTGAAACCAGCCTAAGTTATGGCCAGTCAGTCCTGCAGCAGAGGGACAATGCATCCTGCATCATAGAAAACATGGAGCCCCAGAGCAGACATTCTAATTGGGCACCCCCCAACAAAAACAATATTTGGCTGGGTCACATAGGTACATCTCTCACAACATGTCAGCCTTTACAAAGTAATTTTCCTCCTACTATGCACCCCCATAGTCTTCTATAAAATAGAATGCACCCCCACAGTCCTCAATATAGAAAACCGCACCCCCACAGTCCTCTATATAGTATATTGCACCCCGTAGTCCTCTAAATAGCATATTGCATCGCCACAGACCTCCATAGACAACAATTCACCCCCACAGTACTCGATATAAAATAATGCACCCCGACACTCCTCCATGTAGTATAATGCACCCCACAGTCCTCCATATAGAATAATGCATCCCCACAGTCCTCCATATAGAATAATCACCCCAAAGTCCTCCATATAGATGAATGCACCCCCACAGTCCCCCAAATAGTATAATGCACCCCACAGTCCTTCATATAGCATATTGCACCTCCACAGTCCACCATATAGAATAATGAAGACCCACAGTCCTCCATATAGCATAATGCAAGCCCATATAGCATACTGCACCCCCATAGCTCTCTTCATACAGCATATTGGACCCCCATAGTCCTCCATATAGTATAATGCACCCTCATAGTCCTCCATATAGTATAATGCATCCCCTATAGCCTTCCTTATAGTATAATGCACCCCCATAGTCTTCCATATAATATAATGGGCCACAATAGTTCTCCATATAGTATATTGCACCCCCATTGTCCTCCTATATTATATTATATTATATTATACATTACATAGTGTTCTATCAATGTACTCACTAAAAAAAACTATTAAAAAAATAAAAAGTAAATACCTCTTCTCCTCAGCACAGCGGCGCTAAGTGATGACATCATTGTTCCCCGCCGTGCTGAGTTGCAGAGGGTGGACAGCGGCGGCCAGGACTCCGGAGAAGAATGCTGCCGGCAGAGGCGGCCGGGATTATAGGAGCGGCATGTTCGCAGGGCCACCACAGGTACACACATGGCTCCGCTCCGTACACCTAGTACACACTCAGCTCCGTACACCACGTACGCCTCGTACACAAGCGGCTCTGCTCTGTACACCTTGTACACACGTGGCTTCGCTCTGTACACCTCGTACACACGTGGCTCTGCTCCGTACACCTCATACACATATGGCTCCACTCCGTACACCTAGTACATACGTGGCTCTGCTTCGTACACACGCAGCTCCGCTTCGTACACACTGGGCTCCGCTGCGAACGCCTTGCACACACGGCTCTGCTCCATACGCCTCGTACACACATGGTTCCGCTCCGTACACCTTGTACACACTGGGCTCTGCTCTGTACACCTCATACACATACAGCTCCGCTCCGTACACCTTTTACACACTGCACACTGGTCTCCGCTCCGTACACCTCGTACACATACAGCTCTGCTCTGTACACCTCGTACAAGCGCAGCTCCACTCCGTACACCTCGTACACTCTCAGCTCCGCTCTGTACACCTTGTACAAGCGCAGCTCCGATTCGTACATCTCGTACACTCTCAGCTCCACTCCTTACACCTTGTGCAGCTCAGCTCCGTACACCTCATACACACTCTGCTCCTCTCTGTACACCTCGTACACTCTCAGCTCCTCTCCGTACACCTCGTACAAGCGCAGCTCCACTCCGTACACCTTGTACACTCTCAGCTCCGCTCCATTCACCTTGTACAAGCCCAGCTCCGATCCGTACACCTTGTACACTCTCAGTTCTGCAATGTACACACGTGGCTTCACTCCATACACCTCGTACACACGCGGCTCCGCTCTGTACACCTCGTACACACGCGGCTCCGCTCTGTACACCTCGTACACACCGGCACCGCTCTGTACACCTCACACACACTCGGCTCTGCTCTGTACACCTCGTACACACGCGGCTCCGCTCTGTACACCTCGTACACATGCGGCTCTGCTCCGTACACACACGGCTCTACTCCGTACACCTCACACACACACTCGGCTCCGCTCCGTACACCTCGTACACACTCGGCTCCGCTCCGTACACCTCGTACACACTCGGCTCCGCTCCGTACACCTCGTACACACTCGGCTCTGCTCCGTACACCTCATACACACTCGGCTCTGCTCCGTACACCTCGTACACACTCGGCTCTGCTCCGTACACCTAGTACACACGCGGCTCTGCTCTGTACACCTCGTACACACGCGGCTCCGCTCCGTACACCTCGTACACACGCGGCTCTGCTCTGTACACCTCGTACACACGCGGCTCCGCTCTGTACACCTCGTACACACGCGGCTCCTCTCTGTACACCTCGTACACACTCGGCTCCGCTCCGTACACCTCGTACACACTCGGCTCTGCTCCGTACACCTTGTACACACTCGGCTCCGCTCCGTACACCTCGTACACACTCGGCTCCGCTCCGTACACCTTGTACACACTCGGCTCCGCTCCGTACACCTCGTACACACTCGGCTCTGCTCCGTACACTTCGTACACACTCTGCTCTGCTCCGTACACCTTATACACACGCGGCTCCGCTCCGTACACCTCGTACACATGCAGCTCTGCTCTGTACACCTCGTACACACTCGGCTCCGCTCCGTACACCTCGTACACATGCAGCTCTGCTCTGTACACCTCGTACACACACGGCTCCGCTCCGTACACCTCGTACACATGCGGCTCTGCTCTATACACCTTGTACACACACGGCTCTGCTCTGTACACCTTGTACACACACGGCTCCGCTCTGTACACCTTGTCCACACACGGCTCCGCTCTGTACACTTTGTACACACACGGCTCCGCTCTGTACACCTTGTACACACACGGCTCCGCTCCGCACAACTCATACATACACAGCTCCACTCCTTACACCTGGTACACACGCATCTCCACTCTGTACACCTCGTACACTCGGCTCCACTCCATATACCTCATACATACACAGCTCTGCTACATTCATTTACAACCAGCCCCCCTCCCTAAACCCCTCTCATCCCGATCACACACAGCTTTTGTTCTTATCTCCAGAGCACACAAACAGTGAGTGACTAACCGCAAACACTGTATTGCAGGAGCAGGGCATGTTGGCAGTCAGCACATTATCTGACTGAGTGCAGGTCACAGTGCCGCCCCCTGTCTTCTGACTCATCTTGCCGCTTGAAACCTTGTACTCACAGTGGCTCATGGACGGTGCGGCCCTGCATATAGATACTATATACAGTTGTGGCCAAAAGTATTGACACCCCTGCAATTCTGTCAGATAATACTCAGTTTCTTCCTGAAAATGATTGCAATCACAAATTCTTTGGTATTATTATCTTCATTTAATTTGTCTTCAATGAAAAAACACAAAAGAGAATGAAGCAAAAAGCAAAACATTGATCATTTCACACAAAACTCCAAAAATGGGCCAGACAAAAGTATTGGCACCCTCAGCCTAATACTTGGTTGCACAACCTTTAGCCAAAATAACTGCGATCAACCGCTTCCGGTAACCATCAATGAGTTTCTTACAATGCTCTGATGGAATTTTAGACCATTCTTCTTTGCAAACTGCTCCAGGTCCCTGATATTTGAAGGGTGCCTTCTCCAAACTGCCATTTTTAGATCTCTCAACAAGTGTTCTATGGGATTCAGGTCTGGACTCATTGCTGGCCACCTTAGAAGTCTCCAGTGCTGAGTATTATCTGACAGAATTGCAGGGGTGTCAATACTTTTATCCACAACTGTATCTATCTATCTATCCATCTATATCCTGCCCCGCTCCCACCATCCTGCCCTGCTCCCACCATCCTGTTCCCCCGCCCGCTCCATCCTGCCCCGCTCACCTCCATCCTGCCCTGTCGGCTCCATCCTGCCCTCCCGCCACCATCCTGCTCCCCCACCGGCTCTATCCTGCCCCGCTCGTCACCATCCTGCCTTCCCCCCCGCCGGCTCCATCCTGTCCCGCTGGCTCCATCCTGTCCCCCCTGCCACCATCCTGCCCCCCCCGCCACCATCCTGCTCCCCCGTCGGCTCCATCCTGCCCCGCTCGCTCCATCCTGCCCCACTCGCCACCATCCTGCCATCCCCCATCCTGCCCCCCTCCCCGCCACCATCCTGCCCCGCTTGCTCCATCCTGCCCCGCTCGCTCCATCCTGCCCCGCTTGCTCCATCCTGCCCCGCTCGCTCCATCCTGCCCCGCTCGCTCCATCCTGCCCCACCATCTCCATCCTGCCCCGCTCGCCACCATCCTGCCCCACCCTGCTGGCTCCATCCTGCCCCTCGCCGCCATCCTGCCCCCCCCCCGCCGCCATGGTATTCCCATTTCCAAAATCCTATCCCAATATGTGGAAATGTAGTACAGTTCTCCTGATTACGTAAGTCTCTTATCTCATTATCAGGGCAATGCAATTGCTTAAGAATCCATGGTTACGACCACAGGAAACTAACTGTCACACTATGAGTGGTCGTAGCCATGGCTACCTAACTGCAATGCATTGCACTGAAGGTAAGTTGCCTAGCAAATCAGGAGAACTATACTAACCATACTACACTTTCAATTGGCGGTATTTGCTCACATTATTATTAAACCTACTACACATTAGAATAGGAGATAGGATATTGAAGATGTTAATACTCCTTTAAGTGATAATCTACCATAGAGAATTTCTTTAGTGGACATACATACAAATATGCACTCAGATATATATATATATATATGTGTGTATGTATGTGATTGTGTACTCACTATAGGTTGTTTTCGGCAATGCTAAAGAATTTAAGAAACTCTCCAATATTGGAAAAGAATGGGGTGCATTTTATTTTTAGGATTTTACAACTCAATCTCACTGAAGTGCATGACAAAATTTCCCGGACAAAGTACCTTTGAGTCCGCGCTGCTGCCAGAAAGATATGGAAACACCAACGACACTGGACGTCTGGGTACTGGTGATATAGGTTTATTTTCCAATGCGTTCCAGAGCCACATCCCTGAGGAAGGAGCTCAGTATGTGGCTCTGAAACGCTTCGGAAAATAAACCTATGTCACCAGTACCCAGACGTCCAGTGTCGTTGGTGTTTCCATATCTTTCTAGCAGCAGCGCGGACTCAAAGGTACTTTGTCCTTTAAATTTTGTCATTGAAGAACCGCAGTAACCTGTGGAAGTACAGTCCCTGCAGCAGCTGCATTTTCTAAGCGATTACGCTGGTTGTGTGCTATGCAACCACACCAGGTGAGCAATTCTAATTACCATCTTAAACATGTCTATAAAGGATAAGACCCTATTTGCGCATTCTCAACTTTTTAGATAATCACTGAAGTGCATGGCACTATTGACTATGGCAGATCCATGGTGTTGTTTATAGAAAAAGACTTTTCTAAACACTTCTCTCCTAATTAGGGATAAGCAAACTGGACTTTAAAGTTCATTGTTCAAATTGAACACAGACTTTACAAAAATTTTCAGTGTTGGGATTCAGAGTTCGAGTGCTTTTCGTACGCAAATCACTGGAGCGAGCATCTCTGTATTTGGGTACACTTGCTGCTCATCCTAGTGTGAGCCACTTGCAGTGTTCAATGGCTTGTACTGGGGGGTAAAATCACAGTCATCAGATGTAGTGTGCACAAACAAAAAGATGACAAGACTACGCTTTGCCTCTCCTGGAAGTGCTTACATACAGCCTGCCATAAACAAAGCAGAGAGCCAAACTGCCCAATCAGTGACTTCCAATGAGGTTTGGGTCAAGTTTGGGTCCAGAACAAACTGTTTATAAAGTCTGCTGAACCCACAGAACCCAAACCTCTGTGGGTTTGTTCATCTCTACTCCTAATACTAGATGGCTTTGTTCTTTAGATGAGAGCATACTTACAATCAACAGCATTTTAATATAACGAATGGACACAAATTAAGGTATAAATAGAATAGTATCTACAACAGAAGCGCATAAAGGCTCAATTTTCTTCAGAAGCATATTAGGGTTGTCATAGAAATGCATGAGGCCTCTAGTCTGTAGTTCCATATGCCTCCTATATTAGAGGAGAATATTTGTGTACACATGGTAGTGGTGCCTGATGAAGAATGTATGACTTTGCACTGAGGCCGTGTCTCTTTACTGAAATATATAATCTATCATAGATTATAGTGTGAAAATGGCAATGTGGCGTAAGGTAGGAGAGCCCCTTTAGCAAGACACCTGGTGCAGCTTATCTAATGAAGCAGTCATTAATTTTTGCCAGAAAGCAAAATCTCTCATTCCAAAACATTATTGTAGATTTAATTTTTTCATGTGAATTAATGCATATGGATTTAGACAAAGACCACAAGCTTAGGCAACACATGCTTAGAAAATGAGATAGCACTAGAAATACCTTAGCCATGAAATGCCGACATTTCCCAAAGGGAATCAAACTATGTCTGATTATTCATTTAGACTAAATAACAGGTGTCTCCTTATAATGGCTATCAAGGACTTCATTTGTATGATCATTTGCAATCTGCTCATCTGCGTGTCACATATGAGAAAAATCTACAGTGAAGTGAAGTGGAACAATGTAATTTATTCGGTAAGAAAAGTCCAGAAGTGCCCTGGACCTGCACTGCCAATTGCATGTAAAGATCTAGGCATATTAACAAATTCAGTATTTCCTTTTTCACCTCCTTAGCAAAAGCATCTATCCTATTAAGGACGGCACTGGTGCTTGTAGTGCTGGTGCTTTTCTAGTTACAAAAGACATATTAAGGCTATATTAAGTGAGTCTTATTATTAGTAAGGAATCAAACTAACATTGGCACCGGATAACTAGAGCTTCATGGCTCCATTAAGCGATTGTCAATTTTAAGTACATTATCTTGAACAGTGCTAGAAGTGTTTTTCTATGAAGAGCTGTATTGAGAATTCTGTAGGCTTGTAAAATACAGAATTAAAGAGGTTGGCCACGACTATTCTTATTGATAATAATATGCGATCGATGGGGGTGAGACACTCGGTAGGATGTTGTCAAAACACAGAGATCCCATCATTTCTATAGCGACTGTATCACCCCAGGGTATGGGAACTCAAATGTCTGGGCCTCTTTCTCACCAAACGGGGAATGTCGCAGGTGGCCTGCCCAGATCCATGGCCCTGGGGACAGCCTAAAAGAAGGTTTTTTTTTCAGTATATACAAGGGCTTAAAGTCTTTGTCTCGTGATGCCACCTGTAGTACCTGGTGACTAAACACCAGTGCTGCCACAGTCCTCCGGAGGGTGGTGGTATTGTGGCTAGGGTGGAGCAGCTCCTTACAGGTATAGCTAAGCCTCGGGGCAGTGTTACCTGTTGCCAGGATGGTGCAAAGTGTTGAGAAAAGTCGATGAAAGCAGGACAGAAACACAGAGGCAATTCACTCTTCCAGGTACTTTACTTGAAAAACTGATCAAGATAGTGATACAGCTCACAGTACTTCCCGCAGAACGGCCGGTCGGGTAATCGCAGCAGAATACAGAATCGGTGGAAGTCTCTGGCTTGTCCTGTCCCTTCTGTCTCTTCTCAATGCCTGCTTTGTGAGCAGTAGTATGTCCCAGGGGATAAACACCCTGAGAACGTCTTCGGAGCCGGGACAAGTACGGTCGGAGGGTGTACACTCAAGGCCGCGTTGTCAGACCCGTGCACTCCGGGTGAACAAGTCAGGACCTTTCTGTCTGGGCTACTTCTCTCTCTAGCCCTCTTTTGAAGCCCCCTTTCTCTCTCAAGTAAGCTTCTGTTCTCCGTCTTTCCTCGGGGAAGACACTCCTGAATATTCCCCTTGCGTTCTACCTGCTCCTCTCATGCTTCCCAGTCTCCAACTCTGGGACCTCCCCCTGGTTGCATCGGTGTGTGTGTGTTGTGATCAGATCCTCCCACAGTGTTCTGCATTCTGCTTGCGACAGAGATAACCACACGCTCATCTTTGCGTGCAGTACCCCACTTGTGAAGCCTGACCAGTGGGGTGCCACACTACAAATCCTCTCCCTATTCAAAAGAGTAGGGGTGGGATGTGTAGTATTTAGCTGTGACCATTAGAGTTTCAGTGGAGTAGCTGTGTTACTGCAGCATTCAAGAACCACTGGCTGACACCGATAACTGCTAATCGGCAGGTGTGTTGTGTATTACACGTCCACCGAGTAGATTTTGATGGTCTACAATACATATTAATAGGCCATCAATAAAAATGTAGTGACCCACTGGTTTAAGTACCTTTGAGCCAAGAGATTGTCCTGGGGACAGTTTGGGAGGAAGTACTAGAAGAGGGCACATAGTTGTAGTTTGAGTTCTCTTTCAGGGTGCAGGTGACATGTTGTGTGTAGTTGATATAAATAATTGGTATTGGAGCAGTGGTGAGAGAGGGCTGGCAGTGATATATTTCAGGAATTAAGGTGTAGTAACCAAGTAAGAGTGGAACAGGGAATATGAACAGAGATAGCTTCCATATCTATATGTAGGGTGAGCATGGCTGCCAGATAGGATGAACTGTCAGCCAGGGTTTAATTCTGTACAATTAGCACCACAAGTGCAAAAGAAACAAGGTGGCTAATCAGAAAACCTTGAATCATCAAGAGACCACCTGGTGTACCAACCACATGACTACAGTATGGTCAGACTGTGTTGTTCCAGTTAGAACTACAAAGTGAATGAATGTGACTTAGGCTGTCCTGTTAGTTTTTGAAACAAACAGAACAGGATTGTTTTTGCCTCCCATGTATCCCTATGATGCTGGATTGGTCATATATGGCCATCCAGTTTTGTGTATTTAATACAGGATTCGTTTCTGTCCTGTTTTTCACCTATCCCAAAAATGAAGACTGCATGAGATCCGGTGACAAAATCGGACACAAACGATCCGGTGCGGTCCGAGACACTTAACTTGGGGGCCTATGGAGCCGGATTCCTTAAAACATTGGACGCTTCCCGGATCCGGTTCCAGGGTACAGAGCATGCCCAGAACAAAAGCACTGCTCTGTACCCGTGGTACATGTGTGTAATTTCACTTTAGCAGGGTATCTGTATGCACTGCTAACGTGAAATTAGGTCAAGGGATGGTTAAAAATAAAAAAATAATAAATTCTTACCGATCTGCCGACTCCGAGTGTCCCGCGATGAATTCATCTCAGAAGGCAAAAGGACCTGTGCATCAGGTGACTGGGAAGGGGCGGGGCAACTCGATCAGCTGATAAGTCACATGACTGCATCAGCACGGTTGTAAAGATTTAAAGTGAAAGTGGACAACGTTGACAGCACTTCTCTGGCTCCGCTCAACCCTGCTATTTCTGTGTCCGGATGCTGGACCAGGACACTAAAATGGCATCCACAGTTGCCAATCCGGTGCTGTCAGTTCCTGTTCATTGGGTCCTGCAAAGAACAGGATCCCATGAACAGGAACAAAAACATAGTGTGAAGCCAGCCTTAGCAGTTACAAATGAGAGACTTGCATAGCACCACAATAACAATTTCCTGTTATCTCCACTTAGAGATAGATATGTTTTGAAGATTCTTTGCCTAATTAAATTTAGGAGGCTTTATTATCCCTGTGCAGGGAATGCTAAAAATCTTGTCTTGAATAGGTTTGCTACTCAGATTACATGTATTTCTGTTCATTATTATGTGTCAATATTCACAGCTTTTTCTTAAATACCGCTCAAGCCATTTATTACCCAGTCCAGTAAAACAAGAGTTAATCAGTTAATCACACCCGATTGTCAGATTTATTACCAGTATATCGCAATATGTATGGATGAAGTGTTCTGTGATGTTCCCCTCCCCTAGTTATCCTTCCATGGTTTATGTTCTATGATAGAATTGATATAAGACTTTCAGGCATGGGTTGTATCTGGGAAATTGTAACACTGGATTCATGCTAAATCAATTGTTATCAACAGGGGTTTTGTGACATCCAGCTTGTGTTTCTCCTCCATGTATATATTTTGATATGGCTGATATATGCAACCGTGGTCATGGGACTTACCCTGGTATTAATTGATTTTAATTTTGTCTGCACCAGTTTGTGGTTTTCTTTAATAAAGCTCAATTTCTACATTATAGTGGTGTGCATAATTGATGTATGATCTTTTCTTCAGTTCTAAATTAATGTACTTCACATACACCAGTTGCACCCCTACCTATTATTAATTAATTTACTGTACAGCACAATAGTCTAATCTTAAACACGCTATGATACGCTACACTACGATATTGTGAACGATGTCGTTGAAACATCATGGGTTTTCGAGACTTTCAAACGACGACGTAACGACGTCGTAGCGTGTGACAAGTCGATATGACCAGCGATAAGTCAGCTGATCGTTGATCGCAAGTTTATGAACAGGACCATAAATCAGTCATTGATCGTACGTTCGATCTCCTGCATCGTTGTGTATGACACCGTGATAAAGATCTCGTTTACGACTTCGCCTATTCAGAACCGAAGGACGTAGGCGACTAAAGGACCGCCAGTATCGTTCGCTTGTCGTGGAATCATTGCTGCTTTGTTCACGATATCTGTACATTTAACACCTCACCAGCGATCCTTGAACGTCGTTCAAGCGATTAAGGTCAAGTCGGATCGTTGAGACATTGAAGCATGTAACGGGCCCTTAATGGTACCTTTACACGCCGCTACCAAAAGGTAGAACCGGCAGGTATCGGAGACAATTGTACCTTTTACCTTCAAAACACCGCAAAGTGGCGGCGTGTAATTCAGGTTGCACCTTCCTGTCTCTTTGGATACCTGTCTTTCAGCCGTGCTCAAAAACAAGCAGGTATAATCCTTATGGTAGCGGCGTGTAATCGGGGCACAGGTACGGTATTTGAGTTCCCTGGGGCGTGCCACAGCGTCATGTATACCACGCCCCATCAGCGATCATTGGTGGGGACTACTGTGTACCCATTGGCTGTCCCTGCACAGGGCGGCATATTTAACGATCTGACACATTTGCTATAGCGTCATGTATTAGCCAGCCTCCCAGTGCTGGCTGGCCAATCAGGAAGTTTTTGCATTGTCCAATCACCATACGAGCGTCGCGTAATACACAACTCTGTCACGCCTATGTAGTTACGGTGCACAATATGTACGCCCATATTCCCTTGTTGTAGCGGCGTGTAAATCAGGGAAGGTGTTCCACAGAAGGTATCCTGCGGCACCCGTCGGCGCTTCCGGGGAACGAAAATACCTTCTGTGGAGCACCTTGTGGCGGCGTGTATTTGCAGCATCAGGTACCGTTAGCAACCGTTGAAAACGCGCGCGTGCACGTGCGGTGCCTACCTGTTGCTACCCTCGGTAGCGACGTGTAAAGGTACCATAATAGAGATGCGATAATAGACCTTAAAGAAAATCTTATAAACCACAATCAAATGTGGAAGAAAAAAAATCTACTGTGAGCTTCTCTGCAAATTCAAGCTAAAATACATAGTTTGTAAACAAGATTTTGTAAAATGTTTAATGGAGGCCAAATCTAGTAGACTGAAGTTCCATCTAGTGAAAGATCAGAAAGGTTTGCTGGTTTTAATGTGGTAAATGAAAAAACTGTGGTGTCATTCATTACATCTAATGAAGCAGATCTCTGGTTTGATGAGTAAAATATCCTAAGAAAGTACTGCAAGGAGTGCAGCTGCATCCTGGCAGCACACATACATATTTTATATACATTATTCAGTCGCCTAAGGGTCATTCCTTCCCTTACATTCTGCATAATCAGACATTTGTTGCTTGTATTGTACAAATAGACAATGATTATTAATGAAAAATGTCTAAATCATTTATTAAATAAGATATTTTGATGTTTTTTTAAATAACGGCAGGTTAGGAAGAGAAACACATACATCGGTTCATTAGAAAACCACCACCAATCCCTTTTGAATCAAATACAAGGTATGTGCCTCACCTGCATTAAAAATGAATGTCTAGACGCTGACAAGGTTGAAAACTGGGCCTCTTCTAGCATACTTGGAATAAAATTTACATTGCCTTTCCAAGGCAAAATAAATAAATAAATTAAGCCGCCACTTTCTGTTTCAAATTCTAAAATATGTTTTAGGAGTTCGCTTCCTCCTTTTTTACATATCATTTGAGAGCCAAAGCTAAACAAAGTCTAAAAAAATAGTGCATAGCTACAGCACTTACTGATACGATAGTTCAGGGTAGTATTCAGTACTTTCTGGAAATTTAAGTAAACTACAGTCATATGAAAAAGTTTGGGCACCCCTCTTAATCTTACTCATTTTTTTTGTTTAAAATTGTTTTTTTTCAACAGCTATTTCAGTGTGATATATGTAATAACTGATGGACACACTAATATTTCAGGATAGAAATTAGGTTTCTTGTACTAACCGAAAATGTGAAATATGCATTATTTCAAAAATTGACAGGTGCAAAAGTATGGGCACCTCAACAGAAAAGTGACATTAATATTTAGTAGATCCACCTTTTGCAAAAATAACAGCCTCTAGTCGCTTCCTATAGCTGTTAATGAGTTCCTGGATCCTGGATGAAGTTATTTTTGACCATTCCTCTTTACAAAACAATTCCAGTTCAGTTAAGTTTGATGGTCGCCGAGCATGGACAGCCCGCTTCAAAACATCCCACAGATGTTCAATGATATTCAGGTCTGGGGACTGGGATGGCCATTCCAGAACATTGTAATTGTTCCTCTGCATGAATACCTGAGTAGATTTGGAGCGGTGTTTTGGATCATTGTCTTGCTGAAAGATCCATCCCCGGTGTAACTTCAACTTTGACACTGATTCTTGAACATTATTCTCAAGAATCTGCTGATATTGAGTGGAATCCATGCGACCCTCAACTTTAACAAGATTCCCGGTGCCATCATTGGCCACACAGCCCCAAAGCATGATGGACCCTCCCCCAAATTTGACAGTGGGTAGCAAGTGTTTTTCTTGGAATGCTGCGTTTTTGTGGCGCCATGCATAACGCCTTGTTGTATGACCACACAACTCAATCTTTGTTTCATCAGTCCACAGGACCTTCTTCCAAAATGAAACTGGCTTGTCCAAATGTGCTTTTGCATACCTCAGGTGACTCGGTTTGTGGCGTGCATGCAGAAACTGCTTCTTTCGCCTCACTCTCCCATACAGCTTCTCCTTGTGCAGTGTGCGCTGTATTGTTGACCGATGCACAGTGATACCATCTGCAGCAAGATGATGCTGCAGGTCTTTGGAGGTGGTCTGTGGATTGTTCTTGACTGTTTTCACCATTCTTCTTTTCTGCCTTTCTGATATTTTTGTTGGCCTGCCACTTCTGGTCTTTACAAGATCTGTCCCTGTGGTCTTCCATTTCCTTACTATGTTCCTCACAGTGGAAACTGACAGGTTAAATCTCTGAGAAAACTTTTTGTATCCTTCCCCTGAACAACTATGTTGAACAATCTTTTTTTTTCCAGATCATTTGAGAGCTGTTTTGAGGAGCCCATGATGCCACTCCTCAAAGAAGATGCAACTAGGAGAACAACTTGCAAGTGGACACCTGAAATAGCTTTTCTCATGATTGGATACACCGGGCTATGAAGTACAAAGCTCAGAGGGGGCGTGGCCTGAGCATGGCGGTGTGAAGACGCTTCATTTGAGAGCTCTGCGGACCCGGGACTCTTAATCCTTATCTAACCGTTCCTCTGCCGCCCAGATGTCAAGAAGGAGGAAGCAGGAGGAAGCGGGTGGCTCAGCCTTGCCACCGGTGAAGCCGGGGAGAGAAGCGCTCATTGCCAAGCTGGGGGGGGAAAGACCGCGCGCTCGCCTGTAATGGCGCCGACCTGAGTGTCTGCAGGGAAGCAGCCGCAGCGGTCTTCACCACCGCTACAACAGAGATCACCCCACAGCAGGGATGGAGAAGAGCAACTACCCACATCTCAGAGATCACTGGAGGAGAGACGGGAACAGCAGAAAGAGACTGCAACGGACGAATACATGATGAGACCAGCAGACTCTGTAGTGCCACAAAATGGCGCCAATGATGAGGGAGATGGTGAGTCATGGAGCGCAGCTCCCATTACACTGCATTTAGGGATGGGGTCTCATACACAGCCTGATCATTCCTGTGCAGATTTGAGAGCCATCAGGGACATGATAGCCACCCTCCCTTCTAAACAAGATATTGATAATATAGTGGCCCGCATGGAAGCCTCTCAGGAAAAGGCCCTCAGTGCAGTAAGGGAGGATATGGAGATTATTAAGTCCCAGGCAGCCATGACACCAGAGGCAATGAGTGCTATGGAGGAGAGAATCACCACCCTGGAAAGGGATGCTGCACGTTCTAATGCTTTCATTGTGGCCTTGATTCTGCAGACAGATGACCAGGAGAATAGGGAGAGGAGAAATAATGTTCGCCTGAAAGGAATCCCTGAATCCGTCACAACTAACATACTCTTGGATAAGACTTTAGACATATTTAACATGGTGGCTCGGAGACAGCCGGGATCGACCTATAGGGTGGATAGGATACACAGAGTCTCCCGTCCTGGCCCTATAGACCCGGAAAACCCTAAAGATGTCTTGTGTAGGTTACATAACTTTACAGACAAAGACAATTTGATACAGGCTGCCTGGGCTTTTGGAGATATTGTATTTGAGGAGGCAAACATACGCCTTTTCCCTGATGTCTCTAGCCGCACCTTGTATATGCGGCGCCAGTTGCGCCCATTGATTTTGAAGATAAAGGAGACGGGAGCTACATACCGCTGGGGGCATCCTTTTCATCTGATTGTGAAAAAGGGCAGCAGGCTGTTTTATCTCTGGCATAAAGATGAGCTTGAAGATTTATTCTCTTCTTTGGACATTCCATCGTTCCCCGTCCCAGACTGGCTCTCTCTGGAGGGCTTCAAAAGATTTGCTGCACTGGGTCGACAACGCAACTATTCAAAAGATGACACACTCAAGTGAAGAGGTCGAGGTGGGGGCACTCCACGTTTGTCTCCATCATCGTCCGGTGGCGGGAGACGAGAGAGGGGAGAATTGCTGACGGATCTCCCGACCTGAACCTCGGCTTTTATAGTTGTTGATTTATTTTTCCACTGTGGGGGTTGGTTCTTCCTGAAAAGGAAGCGGGAAAGGGGAAACAGACATTGTCTTCCTGTGTAATGTTTTTTCCTTTTTGAACTACACAAGACTAAATGCAAGACTATCGCCCCTATTAGGTTATTTTTGTTGATATTACTGAGATTTTAAATTTTGATATGTTACTTTAGAGTTCCGGGTCTGCGGATAACCGCCTATAGGTCAGTCACAACCTCACCGATCCCCCTTTTATTCTTTTCTCTCTGTGGGGATCGTGTTTATCGGCGAAAACCGATATTGACTTGTACAGTCTCTTTTGATACCCCTGGACACGAGGGGTCTTGGTGGTGAGTGAAGTTTCTTTTTTACTTCGCCCGCTACCAACTTTCTTCTTTCTATTTTGCTCTCTCTTTATTCTACTGTTAATCTTTCTGTCCTTCCCCCCCACCTCCCTTCATGTTCCCTTTAAGTTACCTTATTATATTTTACTCATAAGCTTACGCATAATTTAAAGCTATTGACATGTCAAACAATGAGCTGACGTCTTTGAAGATAGGATCATTAAATGTACAGGGTTTGCATGACATGGGAAAACGCTCTATATTAATTATCTGAGAGCTAACAAAATGCATATTGCCTTTCTTCAGGAGACCCACATGAGTGCAACTGAACCATACAAACATCTCTAACCACTGGTTCCCTTCGACATACCATAGCTACTCTTCGGACCCACATTCATCCGATACCAGCATTTTGATGTCGGGATCGTTGCCTTGGGAGCTCTTGGATTCCTGCGATGGTGAGGATGGGAGACTGCTTATGGTCAAAGGTAAGATTGCCTCTCAGATGTATACCTTCGCCTTACTCTACCTCCCTAATACTGGCCAGATATCTGCCATTTTGCGGTTTCTGGAGAAGATTGATGTGTTCGCAGAGGGGACTCTGATATTGGGAGGGGATTTTAATATTGCGCTGGATCCTGATCTTGATACTTCCAAGGATAAAACTAGTATCTCTAAGATGGCACGGAGAAGGCTGCGAATCGCACTACATGATCACCAGCTCTTAGACGCCTGGCGGTTGCTGTTGCCGAGCTGTAAGGATTATACGTATTACTCCCATACACATGACACATACTCTAGAATTGACTATTTTCATCTGAGACATACGGACTTGACACACCTACAAGATGCTACAATCGAACCGATCGCCTTTTCAGATCACGCTATGGTCACGATCTCCCTTGCACTTGCCTCCCCAATTCCGAGACAATGGCAATGGAGGCTTAATGCGTCCTTGTTAGAAGACCCAATTATACTAGCTGATGTGATTCAGAAGGTGAAAGACTATTTTGTTCTAAATATCTCTTCGGCTGTGTCGCCAGTGACAACTTGGCACGCTCATAAATGCATACTAAGAGGCATATTAATACAGCATGGGGTTAGACTAAAGAAAAAAAGAGATACTGAGATCCGAGAACTCATGTTCAAATTGAAAGATTTGGAAACCAGACACAAACGGCAGGAACTCCCCTCTGTAAAGAAGGACCTCTTAGATGTTAGAGAAACATTAAGTTCTAAATTACTGCAAAAGGCGAAGGGTGTGCTTTCACGTTGCCGTCGCCACTTCTACAAACATGGGAACAAGGCGGGTAGATCCCTGGCTAGAGCCTCTCGACTGCAGAAAGCTGCCACTTACGTACCTGAGATACTCAATCCGAGTACTTCGCGATATACAAAATTTCCCTCAGATATAGCAGAGGGGTTTAAACAGTATTATACTGCTTTATATAACCTGGATGACGCAAAATCAGTAGCGGCGACCTCTGCCTTCAAAGCCCTTATACGAGACTATATTAAATCCTCGGGTTTACCAAAAATCCCGGAATCAATCCTCACATCTCTGGAGGCTCCAATCTCAGAGATGAAGGTCGGAGAGGCTATTTCGTCAGCCAAATCTGGCAAGGCCCCGATGGTTTTACGGTGACCTATTACGAAACTTAAGACGTCCTTACTCCCACATTTAACAGCTAGCTTTAATGCTATGTCAAAGAAAACCCCACCCCCTAAAGATGCATTACGTGCCACTATAGCGGTGATTCAGAAACCGGGAAAAGATCCCATGATCTGCTCTAGTTACCGCCCGATATCCTTACTTAATGTAGACATCAAATTGTTTGCTAAGATATTGCCGACCAGGCTCTCACCATTCATTCCTGATATAGTACACCCGGATCAAGTGGGATTCGTTGCCGGGCGGGAGGCTAGGGACAACACTACCAAAGCCATCAACTTAATACACCATGCGAAGGTTTCTAATGCCCCCCGATGCTACTATCCACGGACGCCGAGAAAGCGTTCGATCGCGTTCATTGATCCCTTATAGAGGAGACGTTACTACACATCGGTCTGGGAGCAAAGATGCTTGGATGGGTGTTGTCCCTTTACTCTGTCCCGTCAGCGAGGGTTCGGGTGAATGGTATTTTATCTGAATCTTTTGATATTGCTAACGGTACACGTCAGGGATGCCCGCTATCCCCGCTGATTTTTATCCTGACGCTAGAACCATTGCTACGTCATATCAGGGGAAATGGTGACATTTCTGGTTTAAGATTGAGATTGCATACACACAAAATAGCGGCTTATCCAGACAACCTTTTGTTTTTCGTGGGGAACCCCAGAGTCTCCATTCCAAATCTCCTGAAGAAATTGGAGAGATATCACACTCTCTCGAACTTCAAAATTAATAGATCCAAGTCAGAGGCCTTAAATGTCTCGCTTTATGTTGGTTTGGCTTCTGAGCTGGAGGACGCCTTTGCTTTTCATTGGTCACCTAAATCCCTACATTACCTGGGATTACAGCTTACACCAGATGTTCGTAATCTATACGGAGCAAATTTTCCCGCCCTGCTAACTACAATTAGAACGGAATGCGAGAGATGGATGTTGTTGGCCTTTACATGGATGGGTAGATGTCAACTTTTTAAAATGACTATTCTTCCAAAGATCTTATATTACCTGCAGACGCTTCCCATCAATGTCCCGGCGTCGTTCTTTAAAACGGTCTCGCAACTCCAGACTAGATTTATTTGGAACAAAATGAAACCGAGAATAGCAAAATCTAACTTGCATAGACGTAGGAGAGACGGTGGAGTAAACCTTCCAGATGTTAAATTATATCACATTGCCAGCCACCTTGCACGCGTAATAGACTGGTGTAGACACAGCGAGAACAAATTGTGGGTTCAGATAGAACAGGACTTCACCCCTCTTAGACTTCAATCATTGTCGTGGGTTATATTACGGAGAGACGAGACTGTCACTGGGCATCCAACGATCGGACCTACTCTTAAGATCTGTAACCATAAATTGGTTAGATGTTCCATAATACCACGTGCTTCGACTATGTTCCCGATTTTGAGTAATCCTAATTTCAAACCGGACATAGGTGATCCTTTATTCCAAAGGTGGATTTCAGATGGGATGGACAGAGTGGGGACCTGGGGTGACGGAGACGTATGGCCCTCTCTAGAACAGCGTAATGCGATCACACGCCCGATAGCTTTGGGATTTTGGAGATGCCTACAGCTTACACATTATTTACGGACACTCCCCCTTAAATCGACCTACCACAGACCTAAGACGCTATTCGAACACCTATGTCAAAACGAAGGGGAATGTAGACATGCCCTACCGAGATCATATGCTTTCTTGATCTCCCCTCCAGACCTGTTGACCCCACAGTTTATGCTGAATTGGGAGTCTGACTTGGGGCTGGAATTATCATTAGATAAGAGATCAAACATCTACGAATTAGCGCATTCTACATCAATATGCTCACGATTACAGGAAGCTAACTATAAGTTGTTAACTAGATGGTACAGAGTCCCCTCGCGATTGCACGAAATTTTCCCAATTTTGCAATTGATGCAAACTGCTGGAGGTGTGGTGAGGCGGAGGGTACATTGCTCCATATATGCTGGGAGTGCGCAAGACTTCGGCCATTCTGGTCTGAGGTAGTGAAGATTATTAGAATGGTTACGGACTATTCCGGTGAGCTTGGCCCGAGTCTCTTTATGCTGCACCATTGGGGGATTCCTACACATAAATATAGGAGATCCCTATTGAGATTTCGCGTGATGGCGGCGAGATCTTGTATCCCAATTCTCTGGAAGAAGGAGACTTGCCCTTCAGTTGCTTTATGGTTAGAAAAGGTAAATGACCTCATGCACCTGGAAGACTTAACCTCCTCACTTCATGATACATATGTGCAGTTTAGAAATACCTGGTTTAGCTGGATGACATTTCAACAGTCGGATATATATAAGTCCTACAGAGACCTCTAGACGGCTCAACTAGTCTGAAGCTGTAATAGATTGGGAATGTGAGTAATCCTGGTTTTGTTTGCCCTCCCTCCTCCACCCTGCCCCCTTCCCATTCCTACCCACTCTCTTTTTCTTCTCTTTCATTTCTTTCTCTTTTTGAATCTGTTTGTTGTATTTGTGAGGTAAGCGAATCTTATCTGTTTGCTATCAAAGTTACAATTATGAAGTTTACTGTAATTTAAAGTTACAGAATATACTGTATAATGAAAGGTAACGCAGAGGATACACTTGCTCAAATTCTTTTTGTTATTATTTGTTGTTACAACATAAAAATAAAGAAATAAAGAATTATAAAAAAAGTACAAAGCTCAATGAGGTTACCAACCCAATTTAGTGCTTTAGTAAGTCAGTAAAAAGTAGTTAGGAGTATTTAAATCATGAAAATCAGAAGGGTGCCCATATTTTGGCACCTGTCAAATTTTGAAATAATGCATATTTCACATTTTTGGTTAGTACAATAAACCTAATTTCAAACCGGAAATACTGCTGTGTCCATCAGTTATTACATATATCACACTGAAATAGCTGTTGCAAAAAAACAATTTTAAACAAAAAAAAGAGTAAGATTAAGAGGGGTGCCCAAACGTTTTCATATGACTGTATAAAATGTCTAAAAGGCTTTTTTACATACAGAGTTCATCACAAGTCAGGTAAACAATTATGATCTTCTATACAAAGCTAATTGTTCTGCCTCTTACACACAGCCTTAGTATGCATGTGAGTCGGTCGACAGTGTAGGGGGTACTCAGATACCGTGACAGGGGGTTACTTCGATGTGGGATCACTCCTGGCCGGTTCCCGGTTCCGTGCCCTGGATCCTCAGTGGCAGGAATGGGGGTGATGTTAATGGAAATGATAACGTGACGCCACCTGTGGTACCTGGTAATGAGGTTACCAGCGCCACACCCCTTCCTGGATAAATACACTCATCCGCGAGTGTTGTAACCAGACCGTGTTTGAGCTTACTTTTTATTTTATTTTTATTAACATTTACCCAGGTAACTTTTAAAACACAAAAACAATATGATTACTTTTTAGTCTTCCCCTGCGGGAGGCGCTGTGCTTCGGACGTTTGGCATTAAACATTTTTACTTTAAATGAACATTAGCCCAACAGGGCCAGGTATCAAGTCTCTGATTTTAAAATTCAATCAGGTGTTTATAAAACAGAACACATTTACGGTACGTACATGGGTTACTGTCCAAAGACTGCAAGGAAAAAGGCACAATCTGCAAATGCCACAAGAAAAATATACACTATTTAACTATGTACAATGGTGCGGCATACCAGGTTAAACTGGTCAGTCAACACTTCTGCTGACCCGGATCGCGTACCACCCTCAGAGTCCTGCATGGCGTTCATATGTGATCTTGTCACTGCAATATAGGTCCCGATCCGAGTGGCCTTGAGGGAGATACCATTCCACATCTCTCCTGGCAACAAAAACCTCAGAATAGAGGCCTTCTTCCTGGGCAAAACCATATCTGGTGCCCAGGTTGAATACAGTGATGACCCCCTTTTCCCGCTGTTGCACGGGCAGTGGGGGTTGGGTGTGGGTAAAGGCGTGAGCCTGGTGGGTTTCCATCTCGTTTGCCCACCATAGCTCGCGGGGCCCAGACACCCCCGTGCCGCCGGCTAGTTCTTCCTCTCGGTCCTCCTCCCCGGAACTCGCCTGGTGGTTGGATCGTTCTTCCTTGAATTACTCCACAGTCTGGTCGGGCCCCTCGGGAAACCGGATGAGGTCCTCTGGCTCCGCAGCCTCCTCTTCCCCGGGCTGGTGCGGTCTCAGTCTTGGCCCGCCCCCTAGTTATTTGGTGGCAATGGGGACGGGGAGGAATTTTGGCACCTTTGCATAGTCCTTCCCTGATGAGGAGCTGAGGCACGCCCCTGGGGCAGCACATTTTTCAGTCACATTTCCATGCTGCCATTTTGGGCCTACGCAGTAAATAAAGTCCGGTCAATAAAAGTCCAATTTAAGGCACACGGTAACCGTTTTTTTCGGGCACGGGATCCTGTTCGTGACACCAATTCGAGTCGGTCGACAGGGTAGGGGGTACTCAGATACCGGGACAGGGGGTTACTTCGATGTGGGATCACTCCTGGTCAGTTCCCAGTTCCGTGCCCTGGGCCCTCAGTGGCAGGGATGGGGGTGATGATGATGGGGAATGATAACGTAACACCACCTGTGGTACCTGGTAATAGGGTTACTAGCGCTGCGGCCAGCCGCTGAGGTGATGGAAAGGCAGCTTTGGTAGTACAGCTCCCCACAGGTGGAGCTTTACCTCAGGGCAGCGGGGAGGGATGAGGGGAGTTGTAGCCATCACCTCTGATGATGATGCTGTGGCCCTCCGGGTGCCCAATGAAATAAGGACAGACATCACTTCAGCTCAAATGGTCCTTTACTTGCTCCAGATGAAAACAGGTACACAGTACAGTCTGGGTTAACGGGTATTGTAACCGTGGGTTGTGAAGGTTTCCTTAGAGTCTAACAGTGATGTCCTCAATATGCCGCTCGTGGTCTTGTTGCACTCTCTCTCTCCTACCCCTCTTGAGCCAAGTCTCTAGTCCAAGGGGTCTGTTACCTACAAGTTTTTCACTCGTCGGCGTCGTGAACATAGCTGCGGGACTGATGTTGGGCTGCTTCAGGGGTGCTTTGGCACCCTGTATGTATCGGGCCCTCAGCTTGCCTGTTTGTAGTTAGGGATGGACCTTGCATGTAGCTACCTCGGCTCCGGTATGCCGGTGTCGACCTGGGTTCCCGGCTGGCTCCAACCAGGCCCAGGTAAACCCCCTTCCAGAGTCTGGGTCGCCGCTCTCCAAAGTGGCGCCCTCCTGATGCAGCTGCAGAGTCCCCTGCATCTGCCTTGCTCGCTCTCCTCACACCAAACTAACTGTGTTGTCACTCCTCATCTCCCGCTCTCTAGTCTCCACCCCCTGGGACCTACTGAATATCAGTCCCTGTAATAAAGTGTCCTGTGTTGGGTGTTGGCGTGCAGACTCTGAAGATTCCCCATGTCCACGGTTACACAGGCATTACATCTCTAATTAGGATGTAATACCTCCCTGTGGCTCCTTGCCATAGGGGCGCCATACATCCATGTCGTACAATGACAAAGCATTGTATAGGTTCTTCCAGGAACACCTGGCACCTCCGAATTGATTTTAAAATATTTACCCCTCCTCAGATGCTCAGATTCAGATTCTACCCTAGAAGCACATAGAGGAGGTTGTATAAGATTTGCACTAAAAATAATTGAGCTCATGAACTATACGGTGGATTGGCCAAGTTTCCAAAATACCACAAAGCTGTTGGGAAAATGCTAAAAAAAAGGGATCCAGCAGTCAAATAGGTGAAAAAAAACTGTTCGTAAAAAACAAAAGAAAAATAGAAAAAAAAAAAAACTCTAAAAGGTAAGACTGCCGAGACCCAATATTCAGTTCCCCTCGCCGCGCAATGATTGAGACCACGACATTGTAAGTTTTCAAAGCTTTATTAAAACACGCAACAAACCCGATAGCTATAAAAGGGGGGCGGAAAGTGGACGCTCACTATCAAAGGGACCGACAGGACTGTTGGGAAATAATGAAAGGGGTGGATTGATTTTGGCCGCAGCTCTTTGAATAGCCTTGAGGCATATCGGCCTAGTAAGGCGTAACAGCCTTGACCGGCCTACCGGCCTTGCGAGGCATATCAGCCTTAGGTCCTGGGAAGAGGCAAAACCCGATGCCCAGGCCGGCCTAGACAGGTTGACACCCTGTAGGAGGTACGCCCGATGCCTAGGCCGTCCTGGACAGGTTGCATTTTACCAACTCCTTCTTCCACCGGCTGCGACTTAAAGCTTCCTTCTAAGGGGCGGGAGGGCGGGCGTTGATGATCGCCTGGGAGAGCAGGATGGTAAGAGGGAGGTTGCCCATAGGTAAGGCTACTTATAGCCAGGAGGCAGGCTGAGAGCTAGTGAGAAAAAGGGGAGGAGGGGGACCTGCGAAGGCAGTCTAAAGGTAATTGAGAGAAAGGGGGGCTTCTTTTCTTGTCACTATCTCATTGCACGGAGAGGGGGAGGGTTTGCTGCTGTGCCAGCTGAGGGCTCTGCAGTCTAGGGCATACAGCAGCGGCCGAGGTGCCCTCCAGACTGCCGAGACCCAATATTCGGTTCCCCTCGCCACGCAATGATTGAGACCACGACATTGTAAGTTTTCAAAGCTTTATTAAAACACGTAACAAACCCGTTAACTATAAAAGGGGGGCGGGAAGTAGACTCTCACTATCAAAGGGACCGACGGGACTGTTGGGAAATAATGAAAGGGGTGGATTGATTTTGGCTGCAGCCCTTTGAATAGCCTTGAGGCGTATCAGCCTAGTAAGGCGTAAGAGCCTTGACCGGCCTACCGGCCTTGCGAGGCATATCAGCCTTAGGTCCTGAGAAGAGGCAAAACCTGATGCCCAGGCCGTCCTAGACAGGTTGACGCCCTGTAGGAGGGGCGCCCGATGCCTAGGCCGTCCTGGACAGGTTGAATTTTACCAACTTCCTCTTCCCCGGCCAAGGAGCTGCTCTAAGCAGAGCCAGAGCTGCGACCCCCCCACAGGTGCTTCAAAGCTTCCTCCACCCCATCTTGGATATCTGACAAGAATATATCCAACCCTATCTCGTTTAGGCTGCTTCCGTCCGACCTTAGGAAACCCTTCACTTCGTTCTGTATAATGTAGTGGTGGACTACCACGCCATTCCTGGCTGCCGCTAATTGCGCAATTCGTGTGTTGACCTGTCTCCTGGAGCATTCAACCGCTGTCTGGTTTTTCGCCCATATCCATGTAACCCTGGGCAGCATAGCGGACCATACTATAACTAGGCGGTTAAAGAAGAGGTCCAACCTTTCTAAATCTGACTTCATGATCGCCAACAGTTCTTGAATCCTCATGGACACCAACTCGTCGCTCCCGGCATGTATTACTAAGATCACTGGATCCGATACTACCTTGAAATGGCCACTGCCTCTGGGAGCACCCGCGCCCATGTAAAGTCTATTGCATTTTTCCAATGGACATCATGATCCCGGAAACCGAGATTTTCTCCTCCTGGCTTCTTCTCCGCTGCTCGCTTGGCTGCCCATAGCCCGTCCGTCAATCTGCTTACAGTAAATCAGGTCTTACATACCGAAAAAAGGAGTCTGACTTTCATCTTCCCACCTGTTGTATCTTGTGGTTCGAGAAAGCCGCTCCAGCTGCCTCCATTGCTGCTCCGATCCGAAAGGAATGTGTGCCGTACTGTTTTGGTTGAAGACCAGCTTTCTCTAGCGAGACTTTTAGCAGACTATTACGTCGTCATGCCGTAGCCCCCCTGGGCTGACTTGCTGACTATTCGCTAACGGTAGCGCTCAAAAAGGCAACAGCGAATGCTGCTGTAACCAGCAAAACTTCATGGTGACTGGTGCAGGTGTTGGGTAACTTGGCTACCAAGTCTGTGAGGAGGGAGTAAGAGATGGGCCTTCTACTGTCAACTTGCCTGTGCTTTCTCTTCCAGCCTTTAATGGCTTGCGCGAAGAGGAAGGACTTTGTAATATCTGGCCAGCCCCGTAACCTGAAGTGGAAAGCTAAACCCGCTAGGCGTTGTTGTGCTACTGTACCTGAACTGCCGCTTTCATGCAATTTTGTGAGATAGCGCGCTACTGTATGACATAGAAAATTGGGTGATACCTGCTGTGGGAGTATTGGCACCATCTCGTACCATTCTTTCCACGCCTTACCGTATGACCGCCATGTGGCTGGGGCCAACGATGCCTGCACCAGCGACATCAGTGATTCTCCGCAAGCTTCCACAGGAACGGCGGGCATTCCAGACCCTCGCGGTTCGCCTCTGGACGCAGTCTCCTGAATTTCTGAAAATCAAAATGTGACAAAGCGTCAGCTGCGTTGTTGTCGACCCCCGGCACGTGACGTGCTCTGAACCAAATGTTGTGCTCTAAGCACCTGAGTACCAGGAAACGGAGCAAGTTGATGACTGGCGGGGATGAGGATGCCAGGCGATTGATTGCGTGTACCACGCTGATGTTGTCTGTCCAAAAGCAAATTCTTTTGTTAGCCAACTGATCAGCCCACAGTGCCGCTGCCACCACTATCGGGAATAGTTCCAACAGGGTGAGATTCATTGTCCACCCGACTGCGTACCAGGTTCCTGGCCAACGGCTGGCACACCATTCGTTGCCTAGAAAGACTCTGTGTGCAGTGCTATGTCAGAGCATGACACCTCTGGTTCTTGGAAACACGTGTGATCGTTGTAGTTAGCAAGGAAGGACTTCCAGACTTTCAAATCTTTTTTCAGCGGTCTCGTGATCCGTATCCTGTGGTGACCGATAGACATGCCCCTGGTGGATAAAGACAGCCTGCGAGAAAAACTCTACCCATAGGCATGACCCTGCATGCAAAGGCCAAAAGCCCCAACAGTGATTGCATTTGTGCCAGCGTGACCAGCTAGAAAACCTTCAATAAGGGCTGTGGTTTTCGTGATCTTGGCGGGCAGCAGACTAAAAACCATGTGCGTGGTGTCGATTTCTATCCCCAGAAACGACAGCACCTTCACCGGTCCTTCAGTTTTCTTCGCGGATAGTGGAACTCCGAAATTCGCCGCCAAAGCCTGAAAGGCGTGCAGCGCTGTTGCCAGGCCCGGTGTCAGCACCCGGGCAAGTGCCGGGGCCCAACTGCTTGGAGAGGGCCCACCGGGCCCCTGGGGGCTAGGGTCACACTTACATTGTGACCCTAGCCTGACGCAAGTATTGTCTGCTGCAGCGCAGAGCATTTAATGCTATGCGCTGCTAGCAACGGAGCCCATAGAAACCAAATGTTTACATTGCCAACCAGCGGTTGGCAAGGTAAACACCGGGTTTCTATGGGCTGCATCGCATAGTATTAAACGCTATGCGCTGCAGCCGAAAATACTTGCATCAGGCTAGGGTCACAATGCAAGTGTGACCCTAGCCTCAGGGGCCCCTGAGCACTGCCCTCACAGCCAGGGCCATATCCAGGGATCAGGGGGCAGCTGGGGGGTCATTTTTAGCTTAATACAGCATCGGAGGTCTCCCTCCTCCCCCCTCAATGGGAGCCGACAGAGCCGCACACTCTGGGCTGACAGGACCTGTGATGATGTCAATGGAGGGTGGAGTCAGGGGTCACATGATCAGATCCTCCATGTATACAGGACTCTGCTGTCCTGCCCATCATGAGGCTCAATTAGGTGAAGTTTGTGTGGGGTCAAGAGGCATTTACAGTATGAATGTAGCAGTGGCGAGTGTGTACTAGGTGTATGGCAATCAGGTGAAGTTTGTGTGGGGTCAGGAGGGATTTACAGTGTGAATGTAGTAGAGGCGAGTGTGTACTATGTGTATGGCAATTAGGTGAACTTTATGTGTAGGGTCAGGAGGGATTTACAGTGTGAATGTAGCAGAGGCGAGTGTGTACTAGGTGTATGCAATTAGGTGAACTTTATGTGTGGGGTCAGGAGGGATTTATAGTGTGAATGTAGCAGAGGCGAGTGTGTACTAGGTGTATGGCAATTAGATGAAGTTTATGTGTGTGGTCAGGAGGGATTTACAGTGTGAATGTAGCAGAGGCGAGTGTGTACTAGGTGTATGGAACGGAGCTGCGTGCGTACGAGGTGTATGGAGCAGAGCCGTGTGCGTACGAGGTGTATGGAGCAGAGCCGTGTGCGTATGAGGTGTATGGAGCAGAGCCGCATGTGTACAAAGTGTTCAGAGCAGAGCCGCATGCGTACGAGATGTATGAGCAGAGCCGCATGTGTACGAGGTGTATGGAGGAGACCCGCATGTGTACGAGGTGTATGGAGCGGAGCCGCATGCGTACAAGGTGTATGGAGCAGAGCCGCATGTGTACGAGGTGTTCGGAGCAGAGCCGCATGCGTACAAGGTGTATGGAGCAGAGTCGTGTGCGTACGAGGTGTACAGAGCGGAGCCGCATGCGTATGAGGTGTATGGAGCGGAGCCGCGTGCGTATGAGGTGTACGGAGCAGAGACGCGTGTGTATGAGGTGTTAGGAGCAGAGCCGCGTGCGTACGAGGTGTATGGAGCGGAGCCGCGTGCGTATGAGGTGTACGGAGCAGAGCCGAGTGTGTATGAGGTGTATGGAGCAGAGCCGCATGTGTAGAGGTGTATGCAG
Source organism: Allobates femoralis (assembly GCA_033576535.1). Taxonomy (NCBI): domain Eukaryota; kingdom Metazoa; phylum Chordata; class Amphibia; order Anura; family Aromobatidae; genus Allobates; species Allobates femoralis. The sequence continues at coordinate 468,860,806 of JARQOC010000004.1, forward strand.
CAGAGCCGCATGTGTACGAGGTGTATGGAGCAGAGCCGCATGCGTACAAGGTTAATGGAGCAGAGCCGCATGTGTACGAGGTGTTCGGAGCAGAGCCGCGTGCGTACAAGGTGTATGGAGCAGAGCCGTGTGCGTACGAGGTGTACAGAGCGGAGCCGCGTGCGTATGAGGTGTATGGAGCGGAGCCGCGTGCGTATGAGGTGTACGGAGCAGAGCCGCGTGTGTACGAGGTGTTAGGAGCAGAGCCACGTGCGTACGAGGTGTATGGAGCAGAGCCGCGTGCGTATGAGGTGTACGGAGCAGAGCCGAGTGTGTACGAGGTGTATGGAGCAGAGTCGCATGCGTACGACGTGTACGGAGCAGAGCCGCATGTGTACAAGGTATGTGTACCAGTGGTAGCCCCCCCGAGGATTCCGCTCCCGCTCCTATAGTCCCAGCCGCCTTTGCCAGCAGCATTCTTCTCCAGAGTCTCTTCTGCCGCTGTCTGCATTCTGCAGGTCAGCATGGAGGGGCACGATGTTGTCATCACTGTGCTGATATGTACAGAGCGACCGGAGGAAACCGGAGCGGCGAGAAGAAAGGTGAGGAGAAAGGGAGGTCCAGACGGTCAGACATTCCGCTTGGCTGCGGTGCCACCCATATGTCAGTGTAGCTCCATTGAGCTGCTTGCATTATTTGTGTGTTTGAGGATGCTTGCGTATATACCAAGCATCCTCAGATGCACAAAAATGCAACCTTTTGCATTTAAAGGGTATTTTTAAAAAGCGCAAGGGAACGCAAATGCATTTTAGCCCGCTCCTAACAACGTGTAATATACTCACTGTCAGAAACAGCTCTTGCTGGTTTCGGCAGTCACTGTTCCTGTAAGGCTGCCTTCACATAGACGTCTTTTTAAAAATGTGGCACTTGCGGTAAAAAAACCCACATCTGCCGCATTTTCCGCCTAGCGGCTGCACTTGCTGCGCGTTTGCGGCAAGCCCCATGCATTGTCTATGGGGCTTGCGGTAAGTGTGCGACAATATATATATATTAGTCCGCGATAATGTGCTAAAGGGGGCCCACTGAGACCTTTTCGCACGGGGCCCACAGAAACCTGGAGCCGGCCCTGGCTTGGTAATGTGGAAGGGGTGACGGGAATGAAAAACCCATTGCTGAAACCAGCTAGTAGCGTTTCAGCAGCGGCTCTATTGGGATACCTTCTTAACCATGGCGCTATCCTTGCTGCGCTCACTAGAGTCCTTGTGGACTGCAGGATACTTTTGGTGGGCCCGAGAAAAAGCCTTCTCGAATTTGGCAATGGTGTGATTGCCCATGCAAAATGCACAGTCGTGTCTGTATTTACACAGACCTTGAAATCTGCAATGTCCCTGGTTGAATTGCCAACAGCTGCCCGGGATGCGTGATTTTCCACTTGAATGAGTTTGGGACGCATGTGTAGCCCCCTGAAAAGACTGCACGGTCCTCGGAGCCGTCATCAACCGCAGCCATAGGTCCGTGGCTTTTTTGGTCCAACCCAGATGAGGGCTTTCTGCGAGTTGCTGCCTGAATTCCTCATCGTATTTCCACCACGCTGAGCCCCCGTAGGTTTTGTGTGAGTGGTATATGGTCTCCCCGTACGTAAACAGTTGAGAGCAGCGCTCTGGGTGTTTTTGCCCCATAACGGCCCCAAGAATGTAAAAGGCTTGGGATCAATTACCGATGGTTTTGGCGACCTTTGTTTGCTATTGGAAAAGCGTACTGGGGCTGCGTTTCTCTTTCTAATTAGCATGCTCCGCTTCAACAGGACAAATGTCCACGTAGTCATGCTCAATCTTTTGCTTGATTTCGGTGGCAAATGAGCCCAGACTGGCACTTTGTGAAAGCCTTCGCCCGGGGACTCGTGCTCCACCGAAAGAGCACTACTTAGTGAGGGAGAATTAGATGTGAGGGACCCTGCCCCCCATGGCCTGCCTTGGGACCCCCTTACCCACGAGCTCGTGAAGAGCAACTTACCCCAAGATGTTGATGACCGTGCTGGAGATGCTCGTGTGGAAGCCCTCCTTTCTAAGTATCTGCTTGGAGACCGGTGTCCGTTCGACGGGGTTGTGGACAAGCCTGCTGGCGATCTTCTGGTCCTTTTCGGCGATCGAGAGCCCGCGCAGTCGTCCTTGGAGCAATGTCTGTGCCTGCTGTGCCCGATGTGACTTGACGTCCCTGGGGATGGAGGCCGGCGGCTGCTAGGGGACTGCTGCGGCGACGGGGACATGGATTTGCGATCAGATCCGTACCACCGGGTACCAGCCGCGCTGGCAGCCTGTGCCCTGTAACTGTGCCCTGTCCAAGAGATGTCCGGACTCCGTGTGCATGCAGTGGCCGGGGGTGTCTGTGCTTTAGGACTGGGAGGCCCAGCCAGCCAATAGCCTGTGTTGTCCTCCGAATCAGCTTCGGAGTGGTAGTTATGGCCCCCTAGTCTCATGGCTTGCCCCCCCTTGTGTGCCCTGTGTCTTGCTGGCCTCTGTGGTGGGATAATGCTGCTCCTAATGTCCGTGCGTTCGCGCCTTGCGCTTGAACTCCGGACCGAAAGGGGGCGGAGTCACGTGATCCACGGTCACATGACCGGTGATCACGTGACTCGTCCGACCCCGGAAGTGGTGAGGTGGGGTGTGCGCGCAGCGCGGGCAGTGGCAGGGCATGCACATCGGGGGCCTTGTGCACGGAGCTGAGCGTGACAGGGCGCGCCGGCCTTTGTCCTAATGGCCCACCGCATCAGAAGCGATGCGGTGTGCCTGCGCGACCCCGCACCAGCATCTCTGCGGTGCTGTGGGGCCAGGGAGGTTGATCCGGCCGAGCTGGTCCGCTGGCGCCGGGGGACCCGGCCGGGGACTGGAGGCGGGTCAAACAGGCCGGAGGTCAGCCGGGATGACACGGCTGATGGGGACTTCACCGGCATCCGGCCGGAGCAGGTCCGATGGGCATGAACCTGCATGCCGGCGGCACCAGTCACTGGAGTGTCTCCTGGAAGGGGAGGGACAGATCTTGGCCTTTTAACCCGGGGACCCCTGATGGTGGATGACCGGAGCTCCCCAGGGCTGGTAAGTGATGGGGGCAATATTTGGGGGCAAGGTTGTGTGGGGGCAATGGCACCGCGATGTCCTATTTTTTCGGGGGGCTGTTTGTGGGCATTTCTAGACCGGGTGGCAGGAGGCTTCCTTTGTGGTCGAGTCTTGTTCCCCTTTGAGGCCAGACGTGGGCCTGCCTCTGTGTGACCGACGTGGGCAGCCGTGCTTGGCCCTCCTGCCCTAGCCCTTGTGGAAGCCCTGTTATTGGCCATGTCGACGGGGTGTTGCCCTGATGTTGCTCTTGCTGTTGATCTTGTTGTTGATCTTGCTGTGTTGCCTTGATGTTGGGAGAGGGGCTCCCTGAGGAGCTTAGCCTTTTGCGGGGGCGAGAAGGTCTTTTGGACCTCCTGGTGCCCTGCATCCATCCGGGTAAAAAAGAGCCGTCGCCCACAAAAGAGGCGATCCAGTCGGCTACCTCATGTCCGATCTTCTGCCTTACCTCTGCTGCCAGCGCGTCCATAGTCCGTTCGGCGAAGCGATCGCTGTGTGTTTACCCGTCGACGTTGATGATCGCCTGGGAGAGCAGGATGGTAAGAGGGAGGTTGCCCATAGGTAAGGCTACTTATAGCCAGGAGGCAGGCTGAGGGCTAGTGAGAAAAAGGGGAGGAGGGGGACCTGCGAAGGCAGTCTAAAGGTAGTTGAGAGAAGGGGTTCTTTTCTTGTCACTATCTCATTGTACGGAGAGGGAGAGGGTGTTGCTGCTGTGCCAGCTGAGGGCTCTGCAGTCTAGGGCATACGGCAGCGGCCGAGGTGCCCTCCAAAATAGCTGTCCTTTCCCTTCCTCTTAAAAAACTTTGCTCACTTGAAAAAGATGTGCTCACATACACAAGTGGAGACTGAGCTTTCAGGGGTAACTACAAAATCCTGCTCATATCCTGGCTATCCCTCCCTGTAAAGTGCTTTTAGCTGCTCTTTTCTGCCACTTGGACTCTGTTGCCAATGACACTGAAGTTACTACTTTGCACCAGAAAAGGCGGAGCTACATAATGGCGAAAGAGAAGTACAGATGCAGCTAAAGGAAGGTAATGGTATGGTAACCAAACATAGGAAATTGCCAATGTAAAGTTGGTATGGACGGTTGGGTGAACAACTAAACTACACAGATTTAAGAACACTCCTCTAATTCTATGCACTGGTATAGTGATCGATAGATCTGTTAAGCTGTTTTTTCCATTATCATGATTTGTCAGTAAATCCTCTTATTTACTTACAATATTACAAGCAACATATGACTTGCCCCTCTCCATGTGTTTTCAGTTCCTCCTACTAGTACATGCCATTTACAGTTTAGCTTTCTTGAGACATCATTGTTTTCCTTTAAAATGAAAGATCTCCTTTGTTTGGCTGGCATATCCCTAATCTGTATATAATATTTATGACAATTAAGTGTAACTAAACCATTTCCTAAAGCAGTAACTAAATGTTAGTAAGCAGAGATAAGCAGATCCGTGAAAGTTCGGGTTCAGTGGGTTCAGCTGGACTTTTCAAAAAGTTCTGTTCTGGACCTAAACCTGACCCGAACCTCATTGGAAGTGACTGATTGGGCAGTTCTGCTCTCTGCCCACATACAGCCAGCTATTAATAAATTAGCACCCAAACTTTGAACTCAAACACTTCATTATGAACACCAATCTTTAAAGTTCAGTTTTATCATCTCTTTGGAAGGATTTACTCAACTTGGGGCATGATCACTAGAAATAAGTGCAATACACAAAAGATAAACGTGCTCCCATAGGGAGAACCTGGTGGTCTAGTAGGGCAAATTAAAGGGTGAATGAGGGGTCGGCTCTCATCTGTGATGGTTGTGCGTCTCCGCACAACCTCAGTGTACCGTATGGTTTAAAGGACCTGCGTGGACCGCCTCCACTCTGACACAACTCATGCCAGCTTCCTGACCAGCTCCTGACTTACTCTGATTGGATGGAGCATGGTCGTGTGACTCACGAGTCACTGATCACAGGGTCTGACATCACCACAGGTCCTATCAGTCCAGGGACGCTTGGCTAGGATTATCCGTGCCTCTCTGCAGCTCCAGTAACAGCACACCCAGAAGGGTGGTTGTGCAGAATTAAAGAAAGAAAGGGATATGGCTAAGAGTGCTGGGGGCACAAATAAGAAGATTACTTATGGATTAACACATTTATTTACCACAACGCATTTCCACAATGGACTGCGGTCTTCCTCAGGCAGATTTTCATCAAAAATGAAAATCCACCTGAGGAAGACAACAATCCGTTGTGGAAATACGTTATGGTAAATAAACGTGTTGACCCATAAGTAATCTCCTTATTTGTGCCCCCAGTGCTCTTAGCCAGTAACCCTTTGTTTCACTAGAAGAAAGTGGCAGATTTCATTTACCTATCACTGCAAATGTAATGGACATGGGAATATAATTACATTTTTTTCAATGGAGTTTTGCAGATTTTATAAAATTGGCGGCTCGAAATCTGACTTGTATTTTTGATGTGGTATTGCTGTGAGTTTATTTGTTCATATTGTTGCGTCCTGCTCCAAGCTATGGTCATTCTGGTCTAAAATGATTTTTTACTGGAATACATATTTTAAATTCTTCTGAATCGCCTTTGGTTAAACTTGCCTTTTGGGAATATTAAACATAGCGGTTAAGGGCTCTAATAAAAGGTTGTGTTTCCACATTCTACTGCTCTGTGTATGGAAAGTGATGTATGTAGCATGGTAAGTCAACTAATGCTCCACTGCTGTCACACTGGATTAGTTTGGTAAGCTAATGAGCTAAACTGACATGTTGATAGTTAATTTCTGTTGTAGGTAGATAGACCTGAAACAAATCAATTTAATGGAGGGGAGATTCTAGTCAAACCCTTTAAGGGTGCCGTCACACTTGGCGACGTTCCAGCGATCCCGACAACGATACGACCTGGTGAGGATCACTGGAACGTCCCTACGTAGTCGCTGGTGAGATGTCAAACAGTCAGATCTGCTCAACAATGCAGCAACAATACAGCGACCCGTATAATGACCTCGGCAGTTGTTGGGACCTTGTCACCCAGCAGCTAGTCTGACGACTCAGACCTACGTGGCTGAGTTCTGAGTCGCCAACTAAGGCGTCAAATACACTGATACATACTGCCAAGCGGGAACCCGAAGATCAAAAAATGGTCCAAGCCAACAAAGACGATCGGCGATCTCACAGCAGGGGCCCCATTGCTGCTACGTGTCAAACATAGCGAGATCGTTGGCGAGGTCGATGTTGCGTCACAAAACCTGTGACGTACCAGCGATCTCACTAGCGAACTCGCTATGTGTGATGGGGGCTTAAGCATCTAAGTAAACACTTGTTAGCTTCTCATTGTAACCTTTGTGGTCATTTCTAGTGTGTACATAAAGACTTATCCTTCAAGACCCACCAGTCAAGTGAACTGGTCAATGACAACCAAAAGCAATTCAATTTAAAAGTAGAGGCAATTGTTTCTCCATTTTGTCTCATTTGTTTTCTTCTATAGTTTGGGTTGGTATAGCTCCAGGCATACAGGAAAACTAAATTGCTGCATTTATAGTACAACTCAACCTTATGAGGGATATACAGTGGGGAAAAAAAGTATTTAGTCAGCCACCAATTGTACAAGTTCTCCCACTTTAAAAGATGAGAGAGGTCTGTAATTGACATCATAGGTAGGCCTCAACTATGAGAGACAAAATGAGAAAACAAATCCTGAAAATCACATTGTCCGATTTGGAAAGAAATTTTTTTTTTCAAATTTTGGTGGAAAATAAGTATCGTAGTTGGTCAATAACTAAAGTTCATCTCAATACCAAAGTATTATATATTATATATCCTTTGTTGGCATTGATAGAGGTCAAACATTTTCTGTAAGTATTCAGACGGTTGGCACACACTGTTAAGGCCACTTTACACACACAGATATCTGTGACCAACTTCTGAACAGATCTCTGGTTGCAGTGAAATCATGGACACATTGTTCCATTTTGTGGCTGTGTACAAAATGGAGCAATGTGTCCATGATTTCACTGCAACTAGAGATCGGTTAAGAAGTTGGACACAGATATCTGTGTGTATAAAGTGGCCTTTACTGGTATGTTGGCTCATTCCTCCATGCAGATCTCCTCTAGAACAGTGATGTTTTGGGGCTGTCGGTGGGCAACATGGACTTTCAACTCCCTCCAGAGGATTTTTATAGGATTTAGATCTGGAGACTGGCTAGGCCACTCCAGAACCTTGAAGTGCTTTTTAGGCTGGAGGCATACTTCCATGCATCATACACGGAGCATGTTTGATCCATGACAGTGATGCGAGTATGGTGTGTGTGGGTGAGTGTGCATGGCTGTATACATGTGAGTGTGCTACGTGAGTGCGTGTGTGGTGCGTGTCAGTGTGATGCAGTCCACGGTCCTAAAGCAAACTTGAGGTCCATGGACAGCATTTAGCGGCTTTGAGTTAAAATATATATTAACCCATTCACACCCAGTGTGTGTTGTCAGCATGTGTCCAGGGAGTGTGGACACTCCCTGGACACATGCTGGCACCACACAAACAGCAGGTAAACCCTTCAGACACCGGCTTATTAGCCGCATCTGCAGCCTCTGTGCTGACATGCAGCACAGAGGCTACAGATGGGGTTAATATGCAGCAAAACCCCACGATTTTTACAATTTTAACATATGCTGTGCTTTTACTAGTCATCTTGCACCGCTGCTGTCACAGTGGTGCAAGATGATTGGTTACTGTACCGGCAATCCGGCAAATTTGACAGCCGTGGAGTTTGAAGCGATTTTTACAGCACACGCATGCAACTATTGCACCGTGTGCTGTATGAGTGCGAAATTTTCTTGCATCCATAGACTTTGCATTTACGCTCGCGTGGGGAAATCGCGTGCAATCACAGCATGCTGCGATTACACATGCATATCCCTCGCAATGCAAGAGTAATGTGAGGAACTCACACTAATGGGACCAGTATCATTTAATGATACTGGTCCAATTGCAATGCGAGTCTACCTTGCACTACAGTCGCGCGAGGCACACGGATAGTGTGCCTTCAGCCTTACAAAGCCACTTCTTCATTACCCTTGTGGTATGCTTGGGATCATTGTCATGCTGAAAGACCCAGCCACGTTTCATCTTCAATGCCCTTGCTGATGGAAGGAGATTTGCACTCAAAAATCTCACGAAACATGTGCTCATTCATGGTGTTCTTTGGACGCAACTCAGCATTCTTTCTCCTCCAAACACAGCGAGTTGTGTTTCTACCAAACAGTTCTACTTTGGTTTCATCTGACCATTTGATATCCTCGCAATACTCTTCTGGATCATCCTAATGCTCTCTAGCAAACTTCAGTAGAGTGTACAATACATGGTTTTGTTTGGGAAAGTAATAGGGTTTGATTTCTTAAGTATCATCATTGTGGTATTACCCAAATATTCTCTGTTTACACACTCATGATTCAAGGTTACAAGCACAACTTTAGAACATAATGGGGTGATGGAGCATATCAAGGTTCATTTTTATGTAATAGTAGAAATAAGCCAGATGCTATTGCATTGGGAGGGAAGTCTCTGATTCTGTCTCCCCTTGTGCACTCTCTCCACTCTGTGCTGTCTCTCACCCTGTTCGCTCTCTCTTACTTTTGCCTTTCTTTCTGCTCTGTGTGCTGTATTCCCCTGTGTGCGCTGTCTCTCCCTGTATGCACTGTCTCTCGCTATGACTCTGCCTCTCCCTGTGCCCCTGCATCCCATGTGAACTCTGTCTTCCGTGTCCCTGTGTCCCATCACTGAGCCACCCTACAATGCTCACCACTCAGCCACCATACAGTGCTCAGCACTGAGCCACCATACAGTGCTAACCACTGAGCCACCATACAGTGCTAACCACTGAGCCACCGCACAGTGCTAACCACTGAACCACCGCACAGTGCTAACCACTGAGCCACTGCACAGTGCTAACCAATGAGCCACTGCACAGTGCTAACCAATGAGCCACTGCACAGTGCTAACCACTGAGCCACCGCACAGTGCTAACCACTGAGCCACTGTAAAGTTCTAACCACTGAGCCACCATACAGTGCTAAGCACAGAGCCACCGTACATTGCTAACCACTGAGGCACCATATATAGTGCTAACCACTGAGCCACCATATAGTGCTAACCACTGAGCTACTGTAGAGTGCAGACCACTGAGGCACCATACAGTGCTGATCACTGAGCCTCTGTACAATGCTAACCACTGAACCACCATATACAGTGCTAACCACTGAGTTACTGTAGAGTGCAGACCACTGAGTCACCATACAGTTCTGACCACTGAGCCACTGTACAGTGCTCACCACTGAGCCACCATATACAGTGCTAACCGCTAAGCCACCGCACAGTGCTAACCACTGAACCACCACAGTACTAACCACTGAGCCACCATACAGTGCCAATCACTGAGCCACCATACAGTACTAATCACTGAGCCACCATGCAGTGCTAAACACTGAGCCACCATGCAGTGCTAACCACTGACCCACAATACAGTGCTAACCACTGAGCCATTGTACAGTGCTAACCACTGAGCCACTATACAGTGCTAACCCCTGAGCCATCATACAGTGCTAACCACTGAGCCACCATACAGTGCTAACCACTGAGCCACCTCACAATGCTAACCACTGAGCCACCATAAAGTGCTAACCACTGAGCCACCATACAGTGCTAACCACTAAGCCACCATACAATGATAACCAATGAACCACCATACAGTTTATTTTTTAAATCTCCCGCCAATAAGTGGTGCTGCTCAGCTGATTAATCATGGCACGCGACCAATCAGCTGAGCAGTGCGGTATTGGCGGGAGACTTAAAAATGCCCGCCGCAGCTCGGGAGATGGGCGGCTGCCATGGCCGGGAGATTAGCAGCGCATTTTTAAATCTCCCGCCAATAATGAGCGGCGCAGGATTCAAATCTTCCCCCAAAGCCACGCGGCACTGCTCATTGGCTGCGCGCCAGGGATAACAAAGCTGAGCTGCTGCCAGCTGAGCCAATGAACAGCACGGGAGTCAAATCCCGTGTGGCAGTGCTCATTGGCTCGACTGGTGCCATGTGGCTTTGAATCCCACGCCGCCCAATGGCTCAGCCGGCGGCAGCTCCGCCAATGTCCGGTTTCGTGTAACTTTGGTGGGGGATTTGAATCTGCACCGCTCAGCCAACGAGCGGTGCCACACGGCTTTAGCTAGGGATTTGAATCCTGTGCAGCTCATTGGCCGAGTGCCAGGGACGCTCAGTCAATGAGCGGTGCCGCATAGCTTGGCGGGGGATTTGAAACTTGGCCGCCATATTGGAATACCCATAACTTGGGTGTTCCAATATGGTGGTCAATGTACTTCCGATGCGAGCAGCTGGGAGATGAGCGGCTGGCGCTGCTCATCTCCCAGCTGCATTGCCACTGACCTCCTTGCGGCGGGAGATGAGCCACGGCTCTACCGTTGGGAGATCAGTGGCTAGCGCTCCTGATCTCCCGACAGAATGGTGGTGACGTTCCGCGGTGGATTGTGGGATAGCGACACAATCGCCGGAAGTGTGACAGGACCGATTGGCAATTATATATTAGAGAATGTGCTAACTGATGTATTACTGTATATTTTTTGCTGGTTCATAGTTCATTGACAGAGAGTATCTGATGCAAAATATACTCCCAAGCTGCATGTGCTAGTTATCATTAAGTGGAAACTCCTACATAATTCTTCTTATCCACTTATCCCATTCTACTGCATTATTATTTCATGACAATACTCTCACTGTTCTCTCCCATCTTTAAAAGTCAGACTGAGTCATGGAAAGTCAATTTTATGTGTCTGCATTCTCGTCTTCTCTAACAAAGCTGAAAACAGGTTACATTGCAAGCTGATTGCAGGTAAAACAAGCCATGACCTCATCATATTATTCATATCAGTTGTATGGTTTGCTCCATTAAAGAAGATGACCTACTGTATCATGGCACACATTAAGAATTCATCATGTCAAATATAAAATGTAAAGGTGTTGTACGAGTACATGCGTTTATGCCCCACTGCACACTACAGCACTAAATTAACAAAATCAAAATTGGGTTTCATTCTCAATTTTACTCTAGAAGTGTTGTCCCGTGTATGTCATCACAGCCATAGTTGAACTTATTGAAAATCTAACGGCCAACATCTGAACAGATCTCTGGTTGCAGTGAAATCATGGACACATTGTTCCATTTTGTGGCTGTGTACAAATGTAACAATGTGTCCATGATTTCACTGCAACCAGAGATCTGTTCAGAAGTTGGTCACAGAAGTTGGTGTGTGTAAAGTGGCCCTTAGAAGACTTGGAAATGGTGCTTGCAAACTATTAAGGTACCTTTACACGCTGCAACTGTTCTAGGAATTATACTGACAACTTACTGGTTGCAGTGAAATCATGGAGACATTGTTCCATTTGTACACAGCAACAAGATAGAACAATGTGTCCATGATTTCACTGCAACCAGTAAGTTGTCAGTATAATTCCTAGAACAGTTGCCGCGTGTAAAGGTACCCTGACAGAAAATTTGTGTCCCAAAAGCCAATACAGTGGGGAAAAATAGTATTTAGTCAGCCACCAATTGTGCACGTTCTCCTACGTAAAAAGATGAGAGAGAGGCCTGTAATTAACATCATAGGTAGACCTCAACTATGATCTACACCATAGTTGAGTTTGAAGTGTGACTGTTTGAGGTTGCAGACAGATGTCTTTTAAGGCCGCTTTACACGTCGCAATATCGTTCCGATATTGCATACAGCCTCACGGGAGAGCGCGCGCGTTTTTGGCTCTTGTCCAATATCGCATAGTAGATCGGCAGGCAACGCAACTACGATGTCGTACGCCCCTCTTGCACACTGTGTCTGAGCAACTCAGGGAACGACCAAATAACATTGGAGGGAATAGGGGAAGTTGCCATCTAAGTTACGCTGTCACACATGCCAGATCGCATAGCAAATATTGCACGGTTGAAGAGCATGCACAATTCAAAAACAATATCGTAGTTGCATCGTTTTTGAGTTGCGTTGCCCATTTACACGACACATTGCACGAATGATATCAACTACAACGCCCCTACCACGGGACTTTTTATCGTAGTTGCGTTGCGATTTCATGACGTGTAAAGCGGCCTTAATAGTGATAACAAGTTCAACCCATGCCAGTACTATAGGTAATGAGTGGAGGCCAGAGGAGCCTCTTAAAGAAGTTGCAGGTCTGTGACAGCCAGAAATCTTGCTTGTTTTTAGTGGACCAAATACTTATTTTCCACCAATATTTGAAAAAAAATTCTTTGCAAATCAGACAATGTGGTTTTCAGGATTTGTTTTCTCATTTTGTCTCTCATAGTTGAGGCCTACCTATGATGTCAATTACCGACCTCTTATCTTTTTAAGTGGGAGAACTTGTACAATTGATGGCTGACTGAATACACCACAAGGCCTAAAATGGAGGAGGGATACAATGGGGGAAAAAAGTATTTAAAGATTAGTTTTCAATAACATGAGGTATTAGGGCATCCTGAAGAAATTGCATAACAAATTATATAGTCTCCTTTGACCTATTATTTTTGAGTAAGGTAAAAATGTAGATCTCATAACATTTGAGTGGTAATTTTTTTTCCACAGCCAAATGTTATAAAATTTTAATTTCTAATTATATTGTTGTCTACACCACTAGATACATTTCTTGTGGTGTTTAGTTTGTCAAATAGATCTGTTGTGGGTGTTGCTGCTTGTTTGACATTTCAAGGGCTCTAAAAATGCAACATGGTGGCCAAATTTGTGCTTTGGGCAAAAAAATCACAAGTCCATCCGCTCCCCATGGTCTCTGTCCACTGAATGACAGTGCTGACCTGGCTGCTATTCCTTGGTCATTCAGGAGCCGCAGGGATAGGGGCCAGGTAAGCTGGGAGTAACTAAGGTGACCCATGGACACCATTGCCACAGTAACTCTTTGCTTGGTTACTATGTTAACGGTGTCCTCGATGATGTCACCACTTACAATGTCGCAGGTCTCAGCAGTGTCATTAAGCCAATGAGCGTGAGTGTCTGTGATTGACTATTTGCCGGTCAATGCAGTGAATGTGCATAAAGCTTAATGGGTGGTCCCAGAAGCAGCAGCGGGACACTGTAAGATGTTCTAGCCATTTTTGTCATCTATCCTATCTATCTGTCTATCCTAGTTTAACTTTTTCCAGCATGGGAAAGACCATGCTGAAAACGCTCACAGTGTGCAATTTTTTATCGCACCCATTGACTTGCACTGGCCACTCACTTGCGATATACTCATGCAATCACAGCATGCTGTGATTTTGCACGCTGTCCACGTTCAGCGGAGGAAAAAGTTACCAATCTGACTTGACTGATTGTTTAAAATTTGTCAGAGTGCAATACAAGTATTTCTCTCATCGCACTTGCGTGAGGTTGATACAAATGTGGCTTTACCCTTAGAGTAAGGATACATTCAGATGTACCATTTTTGCATCTTTTTTTTATATTTTGTGCAGTATACTGCACGAAATGGATCATTCAAATGAAATCTCAGCCATGTCAATGGGTTTTCATTTTTTGCCATTCAGACAGGACACTTGTAAAGTGATCAATTTTTTCACTTTGAGTGCTCTTTTTTACAAATGACCATGTTGGTTTCTGTGGCATTTTTCTCCTGCGTTTTTCCCATAGGAACCATTGTTAATGGAGAAAAAAATGTAGCATTCAAACGCAGCCACACACAAATCAGAAATGGATGATCCATTTTTTGGTGCTTTTTTGAGGACATCCCCTGTTTTGCAGCCAAGAAAAGAAAAGGAGAAAAGAAAGTAGAAAAAACAGTTCATCTGAATGTAGCCTAAACAGACTTGTGTCAGTCCCAGCTCCTGACAGCTCCGCTGAAAACTTAGACGTTTTCAGCAGAAGCGGCCAGCGTTAACGGGAAGTCATGGCTGCTAACGCTGCCCCATAGCAACCCGCAGTGTACCTTGACAGTGGGTGCACACAGCGCTGCAGGAGATCTGCTTTTCAGCAGCGCACAGGAAACGTTGTCAAGGTACACTGCGGGTTGCTATGGGGCAGCTTCAGCAGCCAGGTCTTCCTGTTACGCTGGCTGCCTCTGCTGAAGACTTCTAAGTTTTCAGCGGAACCGTCAGGAGCTGGTGCAGACACAAGTCTGACCCAGCCAAAGAGAGCTGCTCACACAACTTCCAGGTGTCAATTTCATCAGAAAGTGAGAGTGAAGTGGCCACTAATTGGCTGCAGGGCTCATGTGGTATAATAACGTTTTTCGATTCACTGTTCACACATCACTGGAACAGCACCAGGACTGAAGGTAAGTTTAAGGCTGCTTTCACATTGCGATTTTTTGGGATCCGATTTGGCCCCCATGTATCCCTATGGGCAACGGATCGGATCAGATTTTGCCCTTAATGGCATCCGATTTGTGTCGGATACGATTGTGTCTGATTTTTTGCTGTACCGAACATCGGAGACTGCTCTGATTTTGGGAACAGCGGACCAAATCGGATCGAATCGGATTCGGCCCGTTCCACAGGAAATAACATGGGGGCCTATGGAGCACGGGTCCAAGAAAACATCGGATCGTTTCCCGGACCTGATTTTAGGCCCCTTTCACATCTAAGGCAACAGACTCTCACCCTTCGCTGGCTCACCAGGGATTAGAATATAGCACAGCAAAGTCTGTAGCTAGGTGACTGGATCGTCCCAACCTGGGTTGCTTCCTTATGCAGTTTTTGTCATCACAACCGAATCCGATCATTCGATGCTGAAGTCCTTGTAGAATTATAATCCAAGTTCTGATCCCCTTGGTCGGCACCAAAATGCCTAGGCCTGGGGTTATGGCCGGCCAATCGGATCAGAAGATCCTAGATTAACTGCCTGTATCCAATCTGCTGGTCAAAAAGAACAGTCCTCCTTATATACCCTCAGCCCTCATTACAGGATATTGGGGACTTCACAATTGGTGGAATAAGACTGTCTTTTCATTCTTTGGATCTCAAGCTGTTTATAAGACTACCTACAGTTTTGTATTGCTGCCAAGGGAGAGCCACATACTGTTTGACATAGCAATACATAGCATAGAATGTTAGTAGGATTAAGTTCTCTGAGTGTCATGACCTTTTCTGACAAGGGATGAGATAATAACATTACACACAGTAAGCATCTCCAAGACTCTGGGGACAATGAGTTGCTTATCACAAGGTAGGGAATACCATACAATACAAAGAGGCAAGATAATTACATTACCCATTTTAAATACTAGCAGGCTCCTAGAAATATTGTGTAACCCATGAGTGTCATATTACAAGTTTGCAAACCAAAGTACAATATTGTCGGGATAAATAAGAAATCATCATATGTTATCCATTAAAGGCGTCCATTTCATCACATTCCTCCCCCTTCCTATTTAGCCCGACAGGGCAGTCAGCTGTGACAAGTCTCAGTCATCCTTCTCCTCTGGGTGGCATTGTCTTTTTTAATGGTGAAGTCATCAATCAAGGCTTCCATCTATACACCTCCCCAGATTACCTCCCCCAGGATAGGGCTGACATATTGTGCACCAGCACTAAAATGGGATTCCGGAGTGGAGCTCCCATAAACTTCGTGCTATCAATTCCCCCCAGTCAATGGCCACAGTCTGGTTAGGTTCACTCACTGTTGATGGCTGGGAGGAGAATGATGGGGGCTGGGAGCATGGATTATCCTCTGAAGGTGCGGTAACAAGATCCACATCAGGGTGTTGCTTGGCTTCTTGGATGTGGGGGATGGTGGTGTCAAACTTGCTGGATAGTCCTTGTCCTGGGTCAGCACGCAAAACAACAGATGTGGGGAGGCCATCTATGAGCCCCACTTCAACCTCCTGCAGGTTAGCCCCTGAAACAAGAGGTGTGGGAAGGCTGCTCACAAATCCCACATCAACCTCTTTCTGGTCAGTCTCCAAAACAACAGGGATAGGGACGTTGTTCTTAAACTCCAACTTGTCCTCTCCCTGCTCAGGCAGGGTGTTGACAGGATCAGTTTCTTGTAGTTTCAGGGCTTGGAACTGGTGTCTTTCCAGATTGCCACTGGATCCATGATGTGGCACACAGTTTAATTCCTTTGGATCAATCTCGGCGGGGTCCCCAGCATTCTTAGCATCCTTCTGGGCATGCCACTGGACCAATTTCTGGATCAAATGCGACTGTGTGTCAGTGTCCCTGAATTCAATTTCTCGGAACTGACATGCCACCTGTAGTTGCAGTTTTTTATAGCAGCTGTACTTCCACTCCAGTCCTTATCCCATGGCTGAGCTGGTGGGGTTGTACATGGCAGTGTCCGAAACCTGTATGTCTCACCTATGGCCTGATGGGTATGCTTATATGCCTCCCTGGTTGTAGAGCCCTTGGACGGTGTCCACGAAAACCAGCCCCCTGCAGCTCCCCTAGTTAAACCAGGCTGAGTAGTATCCCACCGCTGCCATCAATTGTGGAGACCTGGGGGTCAGTGGGTGCTCTCGTCCGCTGGTCCAGCCACCTTTGGAAAGACAGCCTGGTCCAGGGCTCATCCCCAAACTGAACGCCCGAGCTCCTTACCCGTGGGCGGAACACTACTCAGACAACACAGGGTGAGGGAACCACAATATTAAGGCTTTATTGGATCCCCAAACAGTTAACAGCATATAACACATAACCAGCAAAATACAGCAATGTAACAGGCAACAGAGTCTCACCCTTCTGCTGGCTCACCAGGGATTAGACTATAACACAGCAAAGTCTGTAGCCAGGTGACTGGACGGTCCCAACCTGTGTTTCTTCCTTATGCAGTCTTTGTCATCATAGCCAAATCCGATCATTCGATGCTGAAGTCCTTGAAGAATTAAAATCCAAGTTCTGATCCCCTTGGTCGGCACCAAAATGCCTAGGCCTGGGGTTATGGCCGGCCAATCGGATCAGAAGATCCTAGATTAGCTGCCTGTATCCAATCTGCTGGTCATAAAGAACAGTCCTCCTTATATACCCTCAGCTCTCATTACAGGATATTGGGGACTTCACAATTGGTGGAATAAGACTGTCTTTTCATTCCCTGGATCTCAAGCTGTTTATAAGACTACCTCCAGTTTTGTATTGCTGGCAAGGGAGAGCCACATACTGATTGACATAGCAATACAATGGAATGTTAGTAGGATTAATTTCTCTGGGTGTCATGATCTTCTCTGACAAGGGATGAGATAATTACATTACAGACAGTAAACATCACCAAGCATCTACAAGACTCTGGGAACAATGAGTTACTTATCACAAGGTAGGGAATAACATACAATACAAAGAGGCAAGATAATTGCATTACCCATTTTAAATACTAGCAGGCTCCAGAAATCTTGTGTAACCCATGAGTGGCATATTGCAAGTTTGCAAACCAAAGTACAATATTGTCGGGATAAATAAGAAATCATCATATGTTATCCATTAAAGGAGTCCATTTCATCACAACTGTCATTGCACAAAGCAGGCAGGTATGTGGCAGCTACCTGCCTGTTTTATTATTATTATTATTATTATTTATTTATATAGCGCCATTAGATTCCATAGCGCTTTAAATATGGAGAGGGCAGACGAGGACAAGTATAATATGGGCTTGGCAGAGGGGGACATCAGGGGAGTAGCGGGGAGACAGATGGATTAGTCATGCAGCGGAGTTTAGGATAGATTGGAGAGGTGCGAGGGAAGTAGCGGGAGGCCGGTGCGCAGGAAGTTGCAGTAGTCAAGGCGGGAGATAATGAGAGCATGAACAAGTGTTTTAGCTATTTCATGGTCAAGGAAAGTGCAGATCCGGGAAATGTTTTTGAGCTCGAGTTGGCAGGAGCTGGCAAGGGCTTGGATGTGAGGTTTGAAGAAGAGGGAAGAGTCAAGGATTACCACAAGATACTTGGCATGAGGGACTGGGGAGAGTGAGCAGTCGACAAGGATGAATAGGTCTGGTAGAGAGGGAGAGTGGCTTGGAGGGAAGATGATGAACTTGGTTTTGTCCATGTTCAGCTGTTAGTGCTTAGGCACATTATTTTATATAAAAATCCTGGATAACACCTTTAACAGCATGTATGAAAAACAAAGATAATATTTATTTTGGGTAGTGTAATGCTTTTACATCATGGAAATGCATTTATATGGCAATATACTTAAATAATTGAAATCCATATCAAAATCTGTGTATAAATCTCATTTTAATGCTGTGGATTTTCTTGAACATGTATGGACCAGTTTAGATAACTTAGTTCCATGTGATTTTATCAAGCCATATACAGAGCCCAAAGGGAAATTTCCTATTAAGTATGGCCCATAGCAAACTCCATGAAAAAGCCAAGGTGCAAATATAGGTATAAATCAAGACCAACATGCACATACATCAAAGTATTCACAATTTTACAGTTGCATGATCAATGTAATGAAAGGCAAGATAAGATTCAAAGAAGACATGCCATACCAAAGTGCAAGTAGTACCAGAGTTTAGCAGGGGAAGGGGAGGAACCCCTCTAGTTACAGTCCACACGTACATTTCACTTGTTTCTTAATGTATCCCCTGATGAAGCTGATACATTGAGAAACATGCAAAACGAACGTGGGGACTGTAACTAGAGGGGTTCCTCCTCTTCCCCTGCTAAACACTGGTGGTACTAGCACTTTGGTATGGCATGTCTTCCTTGAATCTTATCCTGCCTTTCATGTACATTGATCATGCAACTGTAAAATTGTGAATACTTTGATGTATGTGCATGTTTGTCGTGATTTATACCTATATTAATTTACACCTTGGCTTTTTAATGTACATTGACTATGAAGTTGTAAAATTTGTTAAAGGGAACCTGTCACCTGGATCTAAGTCCCTACACTATCACTACCTGTCCCTGCACCTTCCTAGCTGCTCCCTATCTATCCCTCTCTGAGCTAAATCCGCCCTATAAAACTGCAGAAAAATAACTTATAACTTACAGAAGTCCCTGAGGCTGAGGACTGAGAAGGCGGCGCCAGGCTCCATTCTGCCCCTCCTCGATGCAGCAGCACACGCCCCACTGGGCGGCATTATTCTTTCTTCATCACCGCCTCCTCCATTTGGAATCTCCCACCTGCTTTACACCTATCATGTTGTGGTGATGCGACCTCGATGTGTCCCAGGGTGAGCTGCTACTGGAGCTAAGTGCTGATTGAAAGCACAGACGCCCAGGTGTGCGGGTGAATAGGAGATGATATGAGCTGCCCTGGGCTGTGGGGAGGGGTGGAGTGTGTCAGGATAGCAGCAGGAGCTGCTGGGATTGTATGAGGTTCTACTCGGCTGCGCCCCGATGTAACAGGCCAGACTAACCCCCCCGACCAGAATATACTCGGGGTTAAAGTGGCCTAGGCCAGATTATACCCCTCCGTATACCACAGCAGCTGTAGATCAGGGCCCCTAGCAACACATGGGGGCCCGAGGCAGCACAAAGTGGCCCCAGGCAGCAGAAAGTGGCCCTACGCATCATACAGGGGCCCAAGGCAGTGCTAGGGCCCCAGGCAGTGCTAGGGGCCCCAGGCAGCACAAAGTGGCCCCAAGCAGCACAAAGAGGCCCCAGGCAGCATACAAGGGCCCCAGGCAGTGCACGGGGCCCCAGGCAGCACAAAGTGGCCCCAGGCAACATACAGTGGCCCCAGGCAGTACTAGGGGCCACAAGCTACACACAGGATCCCAGGCTACACACAGGGGCCCCATGCAGCATACAAGGGCCCCAGGCAGTGCACGGGCCCCAGGCTACACACAGGATCCCAGGCTACACACAGGGGCCCCAGGCAGTGCACAGGGCCCCAGGCAGCACACAGGGGCCCCAGGCTACACACAGGAATCCAGGCTACACACAGGGGCCCCAGCCAGCATACAAGGGCCCCAGGCAGTGCACGGGGCCCCAGCAAGTGCACAGGGCCCCAGGCAGCACAAAGTGGCCCCAGGCAACATACAGGGGCCCCAGGCAGTACTAGGGGCCCCAGGCTACACACAGGGTCCCAGGCTACAAACAGGGGCCCCATGCAGCATACAAGGGCCCCAGGCAGTACAAAGGGGTCCCAGGCAGCGCATGGGGGCCAGAGGCAGCACACAGGGGCCCCAGGCAGCACAAAGTGGCCCCAGGTGGCCCACTGCCTGGGGCCCCTGTATATTGCCTGTGGTCACTTTGTGCTGCCTGGGGCCCCTGTGTGCTGCCTGGGGCCCTTGTATGCTGCATGGGGTCCCTGTGTGTAGCCTGGGATCCTGTGTGTAGCCTGGGGCCCCTGTATGTTGCCTGGGGCCACTTTGTGCTGCCTGGGGCCCTGTGCACTGCCTGGGGCCCTTGTATGCTGGCTGGGGCCCCTGTGTGTAGCCTGGGATCCTGTGTGTAGCTTGTGGCCCCTAGTACTGCCTGGGGCCCCTGTATGTTGCCTGGGGCCACTTTGTGCTGCCTGGGGCCCCGTGCACTGCCTGGGGCCCTTGTATGCTGCCTGGAGCCCCTGTATGTTGCCTGGGGCCTCTTTGTGCTGCTTGGGGCCACTTTGTGCTGCCTGGGGCCCCTAGCACTGCCTGGGGCCCCTAGCACTGCCTGGGGCCCTAGCACTGCCTGGGGCCCCTGTATGTTATGTAGGGCCACTTTCTGCTGCCTGGGGCCACTTTGTGCTGCCTCGGGCCCCCATGTGTTGCTAGGGGCCCTGATCTACAGCTGCTGTGGTATACGGAGGGGTATAATCTGGCCTAGGCCACTTTAACCCCGAGTATATTCTGGTCGGGGGGGTTAGTCTGGCCTGTTACATCGGGGCGCAGCCGAGTTGAACCTCATACAATCCCAGCAGCTCCTGCCGCTATCCTGACACACTCCACCCCTCCCTACAGCCCAGGGCAGCTCATATAGTAACATAACATAGTAACATAGTTTTTAAGGTTGAAGGAAGACTTTAAGTCCATCTAGTTCAACCCATAGCCTAACATGTTGATCCAGAGGAAGGCAAAAAAAAACCCATGTGGCAACACTAATCTCCACATTGGGGGAAAAAATTCCTTCCTGACTCCAGATACGGCAATCAGACTAATTCCCTGGATCAACGCCCTATCAAAGAATCTAGTATGTATAACTGGTAATATTATAGTTTTCAAGAAAGGCATCCATGCCCCTCTTAAATGTTAGTAGTGACTCACTCATTACAACATCATGTGGCAGAGAGTTCCATAGTCTCACTGCTCTTACAGTAAAGAATCCGCGTCTGTGATTATGATTAAACCTTCTTCCCTCCAGACGTAGAGGATGCCCCCTTGTCCCAGTCTCAGGCCTAAGAGTAAAGAGATCATTAGAAAGGTCTCTGTACTGCCCCCTCATATATTTGTACATTATTATAAGATCACCCCTAAGCCTTCGTTTTTCCAAGCTAAATAACCCCAAGTTTAATAACCTGTCTTGGTATTGCAGACCCCTTAGTCCTCTAATAACTTTTGTCGCTCTTCTCTGGACCCGCTCTAGTTCAGCTATGTCTTTCTTATACACCGGAGACCAGAATTGTACACAGTATTCTAAGTGTGGTCGCACTAGTGACTTGTATAGAGGTAAAATTATGTTCTCCTCATGAGCATCTATGCCTCTTTTAATACATCCCATTATTTTATTTGCCTTTGCAGCAGCTGCCTGACACTGGCCACTAAATGTGAGTTTGTCATCTACCCATACACCCAGGTCTTTTTCAGTGATAGTTTTGCCCAGTGTTTTATAATTAAGCACATAATTATACCCTTTGTTTCCTCTGCCCAAGTGCATGACTTTACATTTATCCCCATTAAAGCGCATTTGCCATTTAGCAGCCCAAGCTTCTAGTTTACATAAATCCTCCTGTAATATAAAATTGTCCTCCTCTGTATTGATTACCCTGCAGAGTTTAGTGTCATCTGCAAATATTGAGATTCTACTCTGTATGCCCCCTACAAGGTCATTAATAAATATATTAAATAGATTTCTCCTATCATCTCCTATTCACCCGCACACCTGGGCGTCTGTGCTTTCAATCAGCACTTAGATCCAGTAGCAGCTCACCCTGTGTGTGCTGCTACCGAGCAGAAGATACAATCTCCCATATGCTGTGTCCGGTCAGGGGACACATCGAGGTCGCATCACCACAACATGATAGGTGTAAAGCAGGTGGGAGATTCCAAATGGAGGAGGCGGTGATGAAGAAAGAATAATGCCGCCCAGTGGGGCGTGTGCTGCTGCATCGAGGAGGGCAGAATGGAGCCTGGCGCCGCCTTCTCAGTCCTCAGCCTCAGGGACTTCTGTAAGTTATAAGTTATTTTTCTGCTGTTTTATAGGGAGGATTTAGCTCAGAGAGGGATAGATAGGGAGCAGCTAGGAAGGTGCAGGGACAGGTAGTGATAGTGTAGGGACTTAGATCCAGGTGACAGGTTCCCTTTAAAGAGGACCTGTCACCAAACCAGGCATGGTGATCTAATTACAGCACTGGATGCAGCATGTCTGCTGCATCCAGGCAAGGGGTCCCCCAGCCCTTGAGCCCCCCTGTACCCTGAGTAAATACACTTAGAAAACTTACATGCTGCAGCCAGAATGGAGGTGGCTAGAGGCTGAAGTCGTAGGGCAGATTCACACCCCCTGCATGTTTAATCTGCCCACCGCTGCCAATCATTGTCTCCCTCTTATGCAGCATAACACAGAGTTTGTTTTTTGTTTTTTTTAGAAATGGCTGTTTAGCCCCGCCCCCTGCAGTGACTTCACTGCTTATACCCGCCCTGCTTTATGGTTAACAAAGAGCAGGGCGGGGAAAGGTGGTGATGTCAGACCGGGAGGCCAGCCGCCCCGCCTACTGCAGTGACATCACCACTTATACCCGCCCTGCCCTATGTTAACCATAGAGCGGGGCGGGTATAAGCGGTGACGTCGCCGCAGTGGGTGGGGCTAAAAGGCCATTTCTAAAAAACAAACAAAAACCTGTGTTATACTGCAGAAGAGGGAGAGAATGATTGGCAGCGGTGGGCAGATTAAACATGCAGGGGGTGTGAATCTGCCCTTCGGCTCCAGCCTCTAGCCACCTCCTTTCTGGCTGCAGGATGTAAGTTTTCTAAGTGTATTTACTCGGGGTACAGGGGGGCTCAATGGCTGGGGGACCCCTTGCCTGGATGCAGCAGTCATGCTGCATCAATTGATGTAATTAGATCACCATGCCTGGTTTGGTGACAGGTCCTCTTTAATATATTGATATATGTGCATGTTAGCCTGCATTTGCTACAAGGGAATATGTGCATTACTATTATGTGCTGACTGTTATTTCGTTTGTGCCAATTGTACCTACCGCATCCAATTTTTACAAATTGCACCATTTATATGGGTGGCACTTTTGTAATAAAAATTATTTTTACATTGAAAGCAGAAAAAACTCCTTTTTGTCCTCGTTTTATTAAATATTGGACCAGTGTATGCATGGGGAACGCTCTGCAACCTTAGACATTTTCGCACAATCTTATAACTATGTGTACATGTTGTGTATAAATTATAAAACTAATATTCTTTTGTATGAAATGGGCTGAATAGAAACTAGGGATGAGAAATTGTTTAACTCTTTTGGTAGCAGAACAAGTAACAACAGCTTGATACATTATTAATACGTCTCCTAAATAATTGGTTTTAATTTCGAAAAATTTCCAAATTACTTTATTGAAGAAGGCAAACAATTGTATCTATACAGAATTACTAATTAGCATCCTCTAAATTATGTAAAAGATTGCTGCCAAGGGGCATGTAAAATGTTTTATTGCTTTGTGCTGTGAGTACAGATGAGCAAAGTAGAGAGTTATACTGTAGCTGGAATACTTCTTATACTTTTTTGACAACGATGCTAGAGGCATTTTGGAGACTGTAGAATATTACTAATTTATGGAGCACAAGGACCTCAGGCCAGTGCTAAACTCTTAAATGACACATTTACTAGCATACAAGACCTCTGCTGGATAATTGGATTCACAGCAAAATCTACTGGAGTATTTTAAATGAGTGGCACTTTATGACAGGTATATTTATATCTTCTGGGAATGGTTTATAAGAAAGCCAATTGTTTCTAGTTCATGATTGTATGGTAGAATCACAGCATTTTTCTGGACCCAGATGCTAAATACTAACAGACTATATTTTAAAGCATACTACAAAAAATACAAAAATATTAAAATAAGTAGATTAGATATTAAAGGGAACCTGTCATTTAATAAACGCTATTAACCTGCAAATATGGGGTTAATCTGCAGGTTATTTACACACTTGAGGGACCCAAATGGAGATTTTTCACCCATATTATTAATAGTCTATGGTTGGAAAAGTTACTCTACTCTGTTTTGTCTTAAAATTTTGTCATCTTTATTGTAAAACTACACAAAGAATATTTAAAGACATTACAAATCTGGAGAAGTGAATACATACAACAACACCCTATTTAAGTTATCATGTACAGATTACCAAATGTAAAGAGACTAACAGAAACCAAACTGTGGGTAAACTCCCATCACAGAATTCACGGTTACAGACAAATAATGGAAAACTCACGGGTGGAAGTTACTAATCACAATGCTCTTAAAGTGTGTGCAATTTATGCCAGATCTTATTACAAGATCAGCAAGGAGCTGGTACTAACAACAGGGATTATCTACATAGTGGGTACAGAGAATAGATGTGGATCCTCAAGCTGTGGGTGATATAATATGTCCAAACCCAACCGTTATACTATCGCCGCCAAACCATAGTCTCACAATGCCACCGTTGTGATCTCAAGCAGATTGTAATATGAGATAACCACCTTTTGTTCCCACTAACACAGCATTATATAGGCATTGATTAGTTAATGCTTACCCATGAAGATACTTAAATCGGCCACTTTTCACTGGGGGAGCCCCTACATTGCGCCCAAAGGCTTCCTCAGGGGGCTACAAGGACCCCAAACCTCTCACCCCTACGTTGTGCCCGAAGGCTTCCTCAGGGAGCTACAAGGACCTCCAAACCTCTCACCCCTCTTATACTCCTGTCATGCCATTAGACTCATGTCAGGCCGTCCATTTCCGGACTGCCAGCTCAGCGTCCATCCACCCATTCCCGTGCACTCCTGGCACTTCCTGGGTCTCGGTAAGTCACCGGCTACGTGACCCATTAGGACTAATCAAGAAACTGCGGCGTCGGTAGGGGTGGATTCAACACCCCGTGCATGCACAGATAGGATGGCCGGAGTGATGTCACTCCATGATATCGGCTGTGCCATGTTAAAGAAGGGCACATCATTATCTGTCCAGAATATAGTACCTATATTTACAGGCTGAACAGATTAATATTTGCTGCAGTTAGATATGGTATCAGTAATGGACAAAACTGGTGTGAAACTTCACCCCCACAAATAAGAGATCCTCCCAGTATTTGAACATGTACCATAATAACCACAGCCTGGGAACAGAATGTCTAAATCACAACAGCCTATCTTAACATATAACCAATTTATAACTAAAGACGAGCGGTGTTCGATTCGAATTGTTCGCCAATCTCAAATTCGAGCTGATTTGGGCGGTGTTCGAGTCATTCGCCAAATTAGAACAATTTGCTTCAAATTCGGCAGTTCGAGGTTATGCTCGATAACGCTTCGATCACCAAAAGCTTAACCCTAACCGTGTTAATGAATGTTAATGTCCATTTTCTGTGTATAGTGTGCTGGGGGGTGGGGGGGAGTTAACACATCAGTGCTGCAGAAATAATAGCGATCTCCATTTTGTTTTCTCCAAACTGCAGATACAGCGGGGCGGTGCAGGCTGTCAGCACACACATCACACACACACAGCAAAGTGCATTTTTTGCACACAAGCAAGGTCAGGGATCATTGGCTGTGTAAGTCACATGTCTTAGCCCTATAAGATCCAGCCATTTTCCCCATCGCCACCATTTGCTCATTGCTGTAGCTCTGTGTCAGACGGCACCACTGCTGCTGTGGGCGCTATACAATGAAATCAAGCAATTGTGTTCTGATTCAGCTAGTGAGTGAATACAAAGTTAGATAGATAGGTTTAGGGAGTAGGGACTGGAGGGAGGGTGCGAATTTTTGGAGTATCAGCCCTTTTGAGGGCTGCTTCATAGGAGTAGGGACTAGGGACTAGTAGTCCAGCAGCCCTTTTTCAGGTCTACTTAATAAAAGCAGGGACTAGTTTAAATTGCAGCCCTTTTTAGGGCTAGGTTAGAGCAGTCCCTATTAGTTTTTGCCAGGCAGGTATGTGCCAGTGCTGAGCAAGTGTTTTTCACAGCATCTGGCCACATCTAGCTCTGTGAATCCTTTAGGTCAGGTAGTGTAGCACTGCTGTGAAGAAAGCTACACCAACTGTCTTAAGTAGGCATTTTTTGGCTGCAGCTAGTTCAGGCTATTTGTTCAGAATAGTACTGTAGCAGTTTCACTTACACAGTGGTGTAGCCCACTTGTGAAAGAAGCTACACCGCCTGTGCGGTTCCTACTAATTTTTAACTGCACCTTGACCAGATCTCACTTCGTGTCAAGTAGCAGTGCCACAAAAAGCTTTAGTGTAGGCCCCTTCTAATACAACCAACTACACCGCCTGTGCGGTTCCTAATAATTTTTAGCTGCACCTTGCCCAGGTCTGATTTCGGGTCAAGTAGCAGAGCCACAAAAACCAGTAGTGTTGGCTACTTCTAATAGAACCAACTACACCGCCTGTGCGGTTCCTACTAATTTTTAACTGCACCTTGCCCATGTCTAACTTCGGGTCAGGTAGCAGTGCCACAAAAACCTGTAGTGTAGGCCACTTCTAATAGAAGCAACTACACCGCCTGTGTGGTTCAAACTAATTTTTAACTGCAACTTGACCAGGTCTGATTTCGGGTCAAGTAGCAGTTCCATAAAAACCTGTAGTGTAGGCCACTTCTAATAGAACCAACTACACCGCCTGTGCGGTTCCTAATAATTTTACCTGCACCTTGCCCAGTTCTGACTTCGGGTCAAGTAGCAGTGTTGGTGCAGTCACCTCTGCTTGATTTACATCCGACTTTTTTTGGTCCAACAACTGTACAGTTGCCAATTTTGTCACATACAAAATGAGTGGCAAAAGGCCTGCTGCTGGTGGAAATGGGAGTAGGTGCGGTGGAAAGGGAAAAAAAGTTTGTGTCTGTGGGGTAGATGCTACATCTACATTAATATCTGCTGAAGAAAGAGAATCTTCCAGCCAAAGTAAGATGTCAACTTCTTTACGTGGCCAATCGGATATGATCCCTTTCTTACGGACACGAACATCGGTACCACTTGTAAATGAGGCACGAAAACAGCAAGTGCTTGAATGGATCATAACTGCTCCATCAAGTGGTCTCTTCTCCACCTCAACTTCTATATCACAAACCCTCCAGACATCTGAGGTGTCAGCCCAATCGCACTTGATTCCTCCAAGCTCCCAAGTCTATAGCCGCCCTAATGAGTATGGGGTAACAGACATGGTTGAGTCTGCAAAGCTATTCAGTCACACAATAACCTGGGAATCAGAGGTCTGCTCCAAAGCTGCAGTGAGTCCAGACGAGTTAATAATCTGCCCTGATCCCCAGAAGCTTTGTGAGTCAGATCCAGGCCCAGATGAAGAAGGTTCTGACCTTCATGTAGACCCACATTCCCTAACAGTAACTACTCTTGGTGGACACAAGGAGGATGATGCTGATGAGACTTGGATACCGGATTGGATTGACAAATTAAGTTTTCGGTCAAGGCAGGAAGAGGTTGTCTCTGAGGAGGATGAAGGGTGTTAGAACACAGAGAATCATGATGAGGTTGGAGATCCCACTTACTGCCAACCCACAGTAAGCCAGTTGATGAGGTCAGCACAGGAGGTGAAAGAGGATGCTGTTGTGAATTCTGCTTGTGGGCTCCCTCCTGTGGTTGTGGCTGGTAATGCAGTTGATCCTGTTTTGCACTCTTGGTCAGGTGAATTGGATAATTGCAATTCTGACTGGGGTGTTTAAGGTTGCAGGATTTCTTCAATCCTTGCCAGTTGTCAATGTTCCTGGAGGTGTTTCACCTCTGCCTGGTCTCTCCTGCCCTGCTGCAAGACTTCCAAGCTAAGTGTATGGTTTAGTCTTTTGTGGCACACATGCTGTGTGCTTGTTTTCTGAAATGGTCAATTTTTGCTCAGAGTGCATGCTGTGTTAACTTGCTCTCTGTTAGGAAGGTTTCTTCCTAGGATTTTTGTGCTATTCAATTGTGGGCTCGTTCAGCTTTTTGTGTCAGTATACATATATTGAGAATTGTAGGATTCACAGGAGGTTTGCAGATCTAGAGGGCGCCGAGTCTTGAGTGGACTCAGGGTATTTTTGTATTATCTGCAGTGGATATTTTTGAAGGGATTTTATACTGACTGCAATAGTATCCTGTCATGTCTCTATCTAGCTAGAAGTGGCCTTATCTTTGCTTGATTCTGTTTTCTGCCTGAGTGTGTCTTTTCCTCTTACTCACAGTCAATATTTGTGGGGGGCTTTCTATCCTTTTGGGGTTCTGCTCTGAGGCAAGATAGCATTCCTGTTTCCCTCTTTAGGGGTAGCTAGTTCTCCGGTCGTGTTGAGGTGTCTAGGGTATGGTTAGTCACATTCCACGGTTACTTCTAGTTGTGGAGTTAAATCAGGAACTGCAGTCAGTACAGGTACCACTTTTCCTGTGAATTTTATTCATGCAGCTCCAAGGTCACCGGATCATAACAGAATGCTACTGACGACGAGGTTAGGTTGCGCCTTCCTGGACATAGATGGAGTACTGGAAGCACGTCAACAACTGCATTGGCAGCCACAACTCTGCCTCTGAGCGTAAGTCGTGCTGGCTCTGCAGCTCACATGAGTTCTAAGCCTTGCCTAGCCTGGGCCTTTTTTGACATCACCAAGGATCTCCCAACTCATGTCATCTGCAAGATTTGTCACCAATCTCTGAGTAGAGGCCAAAAACTCACTAGCTTGAGTATTTCATGTATGAACCGCCACCTGGACATGAAGCACAAGTTGCAGTGGGAAGCTCACCGTGCTAGAATGAGTGCTAGCGGGGTGGACCTACCACCATATGCCCCAGCAAGTGCATCCGTATGCTCTTCATCATCTGTGACGTAGACCTTCCACCTCTTTACCCGCAACAGGCAGTGTGATTGGCAAGTCATCACTTGGTTTTCAACTGGACAATGCTGGTGGTGTTGAGCTCTCTCAAACATCGAGAGCACCACATTTGGATGAAAGCAACATTACATCTTCGCCTGCACCTCCCTCCCAGACCAGCAGTTTGACACCCTACTCAACTGTGTCTCAGCACCTCAGCCAGCCGTCCGTCCCTCAGATGTGGACAAGTAAAAGGCCATTTCCTCCTAGCCATGAGAAAGCTAAGCGCTTGAATTTCACAATCTGCAAGTTGTTGGCTTCAGAAATGCTGCCTTTCCGCCTGGTGGACACAGAGGATTTTTGAGACCTTATGTCCATCGCAGTGCCCCAGTACCAGATGCCCAGTCGCCACTACTTCTCCAAGAAAGGTGTGCTTGCGCTCCACCAGCATGTTGCACACAACATCACCGCTCCCTTGAGAAACTCTGTGTGTGACAGGGTACATTTCACCACAGACCCTTGGACGAATAAGCATGTGTAGGGACGTTACATGTCGCTGACTGGGCACTGGGTATCTATTGTGAGAGCTGGAGAAGGGTCTGCTGTCCAAGACTTGCTGTCCCCACGAGTAGCAGGGCTCAATGCCATCAGGCAGTCATTTCTTTGAAATGCCTGGGAAATGTGAGTCACACAGCTGAGGAGTTGTGGTCAGCTCTGGCGACCGAGTTTCAGCAATGATTGTCTCCACTCAACCTGCAGCCAGGGAAGGCCGTGTGTGACAATGCTGCAAACCTGGGTGCGGCCCTTCGCCGGGGCAATGTCACACATGTGCCTTCTATGGCTCATGTGTTGAATATGGTTGTCCAGCAATTTTTGACACACTATCCCGGCCTAGATGGGCTTCTGCAGAGTGCACGGTCGCTGTGTGCTCATGTCCGGCGTTCGCATCCCGCAGCTCAACGACTTGCTTGGCTCCAAAAGTGTTTCGGCTTGCCTGTTCAACGGCTGAAATGTGAAGTGCCGACATGCTGGAATTCTACTCTGCACATGTTGCAGCGACTGTGGAAGCACCGCTGAGCCCTGGTGCAATGTGTTATGACATATAGCCTGGGCCAACGAGATCCAGAGGTGGGGCAGATCACACTGTAGGAATGGTCTCAGATCAAGGATCTATGCACCCTTCTGCACACCTTTGAGATGGCGACGAAGATGTTTAGTGCTGACGATGGCATTATCAGCATGACTATTCCGGTCATCTACATGCTGGAGCAAACTCTAAACAATATTCGGAGTAAGGTGGTGGGACAAGAGGAGGTGGAGGAAGTACAGGAGGAGTCCTATTCGGAAGGGATGACAACATCTCCAAGGTCCTAACGGTCGGCAGCACCAAGACGGTGGGCAATGGGAGGATGGTGGAGAGGGATTAACGAGGGGCATGGTAGCAGCCAAACTGCAAAGGAAAGTGCAGAAGCCCAGGAAGAAATGGAGGATGAACTAGTGATGGGCATGGAAGATGCAGATGGAGACCTTGATGACATTTCTATTGTGCGAGGTTGGAGGGAGAGGGCAGCGGAAGGAAGCATGATTCTCACCTCCCCATCAGCAACACAACAAGGATTGGTCCTCCTGGATGCGCAAGACACATGAGCGCCTTCTTGCTGCACTACCTGCAACATGACCCTCAGATTGTCTGAATAAGGGCCACTTTACACACACCAACTTATCTGTCCAACTTCTGAACAACTTACTGGCTGCAGTGAAATCATGGACACATTGCTCCATTTTGTGGCTGTGTACAAATGGAACAATATGTCCATGATTTCACTGCAGCCAGTAAGTTGGTCAGAAGTTGGACAGATAAGTTGGTGTGTGTAAAGTGGCCATTAGAAGCAATGCCGACTACTGGGTTGCCACACCCCTAGATCTCCAGTGCAAGACCAAATTTGCCTAAATAATTCCTGCCATACAAAGGGACGCACGCATTCTCGAGTATCAGCAGAAGCTGATACATAATCTCAGATCGGCTTTTCCACAAACCAGCAGTGGTAGACAGAGTGAATTTCACAGTTCTCACTTGTCAACCATGGGACTGTTGAGTCATCATCACTCACACCTTACCAGTAACACCGTATGTGGTGGTGGTAACACCAATTTCGTGGCCTCGTTTCACGATTTTTTTAGACCATCGTTTGCAAGGCCTGAAGACACAAGAAGTCTGACATATAGTCAACGCCTGGAGCGGATGGTACACGAGTATCTCCAACTTAATATCAATGCCATGACTGGGGAACTGGAGCCTTGCTCATTTTGGGCTTCCAAACTGGAAAAATGGCCTGAGCTCGCCACTCACACCTTGAAGATCTTGTCGTGCCCCGCAGCCAGCGTTCTCTCGGAACGTGTCTTCAGCGCTGCTGGTGGTGTGTTGACAGACAAGCGTACGCGTCTGTCCGACCAAAATGTGGACAGAATAACGTTCATAAAGATGAACAAGGCATGTATCCGCAAGGACTTTTCTACCCCTGTGTCATCCTAGGGAGACTAAAGCCTTGTGGATTTTTGCCTAAAAGTAACCATTTAAAGTTTGAAATTGTGGGGCAATTGATGCAACTTGAGTGGTGTCTGTGCCTAAATTTTTGGAAAAAATTGAGACTCTTCTAGTAGGCCCCTATATGTGACACAATACTCATCGTCTGCACGAGGCCTTACAGATAGTGAGGAAAAACCTCAATAAATACTCCTCACCTGCACAAGGCCTTCCAGATACTGAGGAATAACATCACCAAATACTCCTCACCTGCACAAGACCTTCCAGATACTGAGGAATAACATCACCAAATACTCATTGCCTGCACAAGGCCTTCCAAATACTGAGGAATAACATCACCAAATACTCCTTGACTGCACAAGGCCTTCCAGATACTGAGGAATAACATCACCAAATACTCAGCGCCTGCACGAGGCCTTCCACATACTGCGGTTAAAACTGCACCTAATACTCATCGCCTGCACAAGGCCTTCCAAATACTGAGGAATAACATCACCAAATACTGCTCGCCTGCACGAGGCCTTCCAGATACTGAGGAATAACATCACCAAATACTCATTGTCTGCACGAGGCCTTACAAATACTGAGGAATAACATCACCAAATACTCAGCGCCTGCACGAGGCCTTCCAGATACTGAGGAATAACATCACTAAATACTCATTGTCTGAACGTGGCCTTACAGATACTGAAGTAAAACTCACCAAATACTCAGCGCCTGCACGTGGCCTTACAGATACTGAAGTAAAAACTCATTAATGTTTGCACTATGTTATGATAATTGTTGTATTCCTTTATTAAGCTATAAACACTACAAGGACTACTCTAAAATGATCTTCATTAGATAACTAGTTAAAACAACCAATGTGGTTTATGTGACATGTGCATTGACAAAGACCCTTCCCTCTCACACAGTTACACAGCATACAATATTTACAGGGATCCCAAAGGATTTCCCAATAATCTAGGAACGAATATGGTAGTCTGACCTAGCGTCAAATTCAGTCAAGCATCAACGGTCAGTAATCCTCAACCTAGTATCCTTATTGAAAATAATTATAGGAAGAACCATATAATATTTCAACGTTTAATTTTGCAACCCGACGCGTTTCACCAGCAGTTATGCCAGCTCATTAGGGGTACACAGTTTACACAATATTATACATGGTTTTGTTGCAACCACACGCAGCCAATTGAGTGTTGAAATTATCTCATCCCACCCAGTGACTAAGGGTTATCCAGCCTAAAATGTGTCAAGATTATGGTCAGAAAATCATCCAGGTATAGTAGTGACTAAAAGATATTCAAAAGACGTCACCCGGGTGAATATTCCATTCAAACCCTGATTTAACATACCTCTCACAGGCAGATAACCTCAATAGAACCTTCCACAGATTCACTCAAAACTTGTTCCATAGTGCCTATCAACAAATACACTTATTTGTATAAGCCTCTATAACTGCCACACTCATTGCTTATTATTACATTTTCACATATTAATGGTTTTACACACCTCCATCAGATTGCAGTGATGTAATCCTGTATCCACCAGAGACAGTGATTACCCGTACACATCTCACATGAATGAAAGGCGTCAGTGATATTGGATCTATTGTCCACTAGTCAGAGGGCAAAAACCCTTATGGGATCAATCTAGGAGGAATAGGCAATGCGGGCACCATTCAATTAAATGTGTATAATGATACAACACTGTGAATCATAAGTTATAGACTGTGGAAGCACCTACTATAATAAGGTCCTGACTTCAAATGTCACCTCTTCCAATCCATAAGGGGTGCCAGGTACCTAAATATTAGAGGTTGCATCAGTCCAACACCCATAACACAATATAGCACATCAGAGCAATGCCTCACGCATTACCTAAATTAGGGTTTGTGCCCTCTGACTAGTGGGCAATAGATCCAATATCACTGACGCCTTTCATTCATGTGAGATGTGTACAGGTAGTCACTGTGTAACGCCGGTGGTCTGGTGTCTTGGTTCCCTCGGCGTTACTGCGTTGCGTAGCCGCACATGTGTTGTAGTGTCAGTGCTCCGCTGTTTACCTTCCATGTGTGGACCCTGGCTCCCGCTGTGGAAGCTCTCCGCGGGTTGTGAGGTCCTCTGCAGGTCCTCTGCAGCTGGTGCATGACTATCCACGTGTGTCTAGGCTTGCAGCCGCTGCCAGGTGCTCTGGGCATCGGTTCCTGTGCTGGCTATGCTGTATGGGTTCTGACTGTGCCTAGGGTGCGCGCCGCCACACCTTCCCCAGTTTTGTAAGATGGAGAGTGTGCGCTTGAATTGCTGTCCCCAGCCTATTGCTGAGGGTCAGCTCCTATTTAAAGTTCCTCTTGCCTGTTGGGCGTCGCCAGAGCCTCTCATTAGGTTGCTTAACCTAGCCCTGTGTGTTTGGTCCAACATGCTGCTCCTGGTCTGCCTTATCTACAGCTCCTTTTCTGCCTGCAATCAGTTCTGGGAAAGCTGATGTCTGTGTCCCTGGACCCGTCTTATCTGTGTTGGTACCAACGTCCTTGCCTTATATGTGGATTCCTGCTTGTCCTGATGTTCCCTGTCTGGAGCCGTGTCTGTTGCATGGAGTCAGACGCCCTGCCTGTCGTGTCTGATGCTCCCTGCCTGTCTGTGTCCCTGATGACTCGTGCTCGTCCATGAGTCGCTGCTGCCGTGTCCTGATGACGTCC
This sequence comes from Allobates femoralis, assembly GCA_033576535.1. Taxonomy (NCBI): domain Eukaryota; kingdom Metazoa; phylum Chordata; class Amphibia; order Anura; family Aromobatidae; genus Allobates; species Allobates femoralis. Next base: position 468,895,291 of record JARQOC010000004.1, read on the forward strand.
GCTGCCTCGTGTCCCTGATGACGTCCGCTGCTGCCGGTGTCCTGATGACTCGCTGCTCCGGTGTCCCTGATGACGACCGCTGCCTGCCGGTGTCCCTGATGACCGTCCGTCGTGTCCCATGACGACGCTGCGGTCGTGTCCCTGATGACGATGTGCTCGTGCCTATACGACCGCTGCCGTCTGTCCCTGAGACGCGCTGCGTCGTGTCCTGATGACGACCGCTGCCGGTGTCCCTGATGACGACCGCTGCCGGTCCGGTGTCCCTGATGACGACCGCTGCCGGTCGGTGTCCCTGATGACGACCGCTGCCGGTCGGTGTCCCTGATGACGACGCTGCCTGCGTGTCCGATGACGACCGCTGCGGTCGGTGTCCCTGATGACGACGCTCGTCGGTCCTGATACGACGCTGCGGTCGGTGTCCCTGATGACGACCGCTGCCGGTCGGTGTCCCTGATGACGACCGCTGCCGTCGGTGTCCCTGATGACGACCGCTGCGTCGGTGTCCCTGATGACGACGCTGCGTCGGGTCCTGATGACGACCGTTCTGCCTGGTGTCCGAAATGACCCCGAGGTCCCGCCTGGTGTCCGAGATGACCCGAGGTCCCGCCTGGTGTCCGAGATGACCGAGGTCCCGCCTGGTGTCCGAGATGACCCCGTCCGAGATGTTCGTTCCATGATGTTCCGTGTCCATGATGTTCCGTTTCCATGATGTTCCGTGTCCAGATGGATGTTCATAGTCCTGGTGGTCCACTCCATGTAGTCTGAGTCGGTTCCGCTCTTGCGCCTGGACGGGCTCCTCCTCCGTGTTCCTGGGGAGTCTCCAGCCGTGATCCCCGATGACACCCTGCCTGCAGTGCTTGGATCTGACCAGCCGAGTTCCTGGAACGGTGCTCTCCTTGTTCCGTCTGTGTCCTGAAGTCCGGCCTGTTCCCTTATTCGTGATGTGTGGAATCGGGAGTCGGGCTTATTGTCTTACATGTTGTACTATGTTCTTGTTCAGTAAACATTACCTTTTGCTATACCTGAAGTGTGCGGTGTCGTCATGTCCTGCAGGTTACCACCTTGCCCACATGCTCAGTTGCCACAGAACCCGGTTGCTGTTCTACCCTAGTCTGGGCAGGCCCGGGTCTCCCCTGTGGTCCAGTGGGTCCACTTACCTATTACCACCTGGGTCGCGAGCGCGACCGTCACACACTGTCTCTTGTGGATACAGGATTACATCACTGCAGTCTGATGGAGGTGTGTAAAATCATTAAAATGTGAAAATGTAATAATAAGCAATGAGTGGGGCAGTTATAGAGGCTTATACAAATAAGTGTATTTGTTGATAGGCACTATGGAACAAGTTTTGAGTGAATCTGTGGGAGGTTCTATTGAAGTTATCTGCCTGTGAGAGGTATGTTACATCAGGGTTTGAATGGAATATTCATCCGGGTGACGTTTTTTGAATATCTTTTAGTCACTACTATACCTGGTTGATGTTCTGAACGTAATCTTGACACATTTTAGGCTGGATAACCCTTAGTCACTGGGTGGGATGAGATAATTTCAACACTCAATTGGCTGGGGGCTTTTCTATCAATAGTACTTATGTAACAACTACTGTGTCAGTTATATAGTTCTTTATGTCTCCAGGGCGTATACCATCTTGTCTTTTTTGGTGGAATGAACCAACAGATGAATGTCTGACGCCTAAGTGATAATATAACAGTAAATGAGGACCAATATTTGCTGTACCAACCACCTGCGTGTGGTTGCAACAAAACCATGTATAGTATAGTATGTAAGCTTTGTACCCCTGATGAGCTGGCATAACTGCTGGTGAAACGCGTCGGGTTGCAAAATTGAACGTTGAAATATTATATGGTTTAGACTCCATGGGTTCGTCCTATAATTATTTTCAATAAGGATACTAGGTTGAGGATTACTGACCATTGACGCTTGACCGAATTTGACACTAGGTCAGACTACCATATTCTTACCTAGATTATTGGGAGATCCTTTGGGTCACATAATATGTCTGTAACTTAGGAATAAATTTTGAGGAGCAGCATCAGCTGTAGTTTTCGTGCATTTATGCAGACGCTTGCTAGATGAGGAGGGGGGTGCAGAGAGGAAGTCTTTGTCAATGCACATGTCACATAAACCACATTGGTTGTTTTAACTAGTTATCTAATAAAGATCATTTTAGAGTAGTCCTTGTAGTGTTTATAAAGAAGTAAAACTCAAATACTCATCGTCTGAACGTGGCCTTAGAGATACTGAAGTAAAACTCTCCAAATACTCATCGTCTCCACGAGACGTTACAAACACTGAAGTAAAACTCACCACATACTCATGTGCATGATGCCTTACAAATACTGGAGTAAAAAAGGATTTTAGAGGGGCATGACATGCCTATATCTGTGTCTCCTCCTCCTTTTATTCGTCCATCTCTTTTCTTTTCGCATTTGTATATGTACTTGTCATTTTCCATGTGTTTGTTGTGTCTTCTGAGTAGTTTGTCACCTTTTGGACATCTTAGGTGTTTTCTATGTGTTTGTGTTTGCCTGACATTGTTTTTAATGGGATTCGATGTTGTTCGACGAACATATGACGAACACACATCAAATTTAACTAATTGAATCGAATTCGAACACCGGGGTGGTGGCTCATCTCTATTTATAACATGAATAAAATATATATATATATATATAATACACACACACACATTTTCTCAGATGTCAGAAATACATTAAAGGGAACCAACCACCTCAGATCACCCTAATACACAGTTAGTACATGTCCCTGCACCCTAAGGATATGTTTCCAGCACTGTTTTTGTGTAAAATCTTGCATTAGTATAACTGATATAAAGAGTTTATAAACTTACTAGCATGGAGACATCTGGGCGTATCCCTCCTTCTGTTATACTTCAGGGCTGTGCATTCATTGCATGGCTGTGCTCCCCCTCCCTCTGTGCAGAGGAGATAACGATCACGCCCATCAGGGCAGGGCAGCAGGCACGGAGGGAGGGGGAGCACAGACATGCAATGCACAGCCCTGAAGTATAACAGAAGGAGGGATACGCCCAGATGTCTCCAGGCTAGTAAGTTTATAAACTCTTTATATCAGTTATACTAATGCAAGATTTTACACAAAAACAGTGCTGGAAAGGTATCCTTAGGGTGCAGGGACATGTACTAACTGTGTATTAGGGTGATCTGAGGTGGTTGGTTCCCTTTAAAATCAGATTGTATGTTTGCAAAGAGATAAGGGCTTATCACAACATCAAATATCCGCACAGTTAGTGAAAAAGTAATAAAAACAAATGAATTAAAAACACTTAAAAATGAGCACCCACAAGGTGTAATTCACATGAAGTCTTTAGATCTTTTTTCACATCTTATTTTTATAGGAATGGTGCGAAACTTAGTTTTTCGTTAAGGCTCTTTGGTCTCATAGTGTCGACACGTATGATCCATTAGCACTCGCACTGTGCCAATTTCTTTTTATAGTCACCTCCAAGGGATCCTAGATGTATTGCATCTATTGCTATCACTCTGAGACCCTTCGGATCCCATTGATGCTTCGCCTTAAAATAGTGAGCAATGGTTTTAAGTGTTGGGGTCATCAGGTTCCATTTTTCACATGGCCTTTATATCACAGACATGTTCCCTCACGCAAACAAAAAGTTCATGCGAGGTCAGTCCAACATATATGAGGTCGTACGGACATGTTGCAGAATAGATGACGTGGGTCGTTTGACAGTTGATATATTACATATAGTAAATTCCCTCCTGCCAACTGAGGGCAAAAAGGTTTTTGCCTGTGTCATGTTCATTCACTGTATGGGGTGTAAGAACATGACACAGGCAAAAACCTTTTTGTCCTTGGATGGCAGGAGGGAATTTAGTATATGTAAATATATCAACTGTCAAACGACCCACGTCATCTATTCCGCAATATGTCCGTGCGATCTCATACATATTAGGGCCACGTCACACACACAGATATTTTGCAGATATTGTTCACAGATCTCTGGTTGAAGTGAAATCATGGACACATTGTAACATTTTGTGGCTGTGTACAAATGGAACAATGTGACCATGGTTTCACTTCAACCAGAGATCTGTGAACAATATCTGCATAAATATCTGTGTGTGTGACGTGGCCCTTAGACTGACCTCGCGTGAACTTCATTTCTATCTTCTTTTATAGTTTTCCTTGTGTATGTATACATCCCATTTTCCCTTTCATTTGGACCTTATCCTTTAACCCCTCACGTACCCACTGTGAATGAATTAAGCACATCAGAAGCACAATGGGATAAAATTGTCTCCAACTTGGAATCATGCATCCATACAATAGGTGATAAGCCCTTCTCTTTGGAAACATACAATCTGATTTTGAATGTATTTCTGACATCTGAAAATATTTATGTATACATGTTATAAATTGGTTATATGTGAAGATATTGGTGATGCAAGAATAGTGCCATTCAAGACTGTTGTGATTTAGACATTCTATTTCCAGGCTGTGGTTATGATGGTATATGTTAAAATACTGGGAGGATCTCTCATTTGTGTGTGAGGGGGATATACCCCATTTTTGTCCATTACTGATACCATTTCTAGCCGCAGCAAACATTAATCTGTCCAGCCTGTAAATATGGGCACTATATAGTGGACAGATAGTGATGTGCCCTTTTTTAACAGCACTGTCGGCATCATGGAGTTTTAGGGTGTTGTTGTATTCACTTCTCCAGATTTGTAATGTCTTTAAATATTCTTTGTGTAGTTTATAATAAAGATGACAAAATTTTAAGACTAAACGTGTGACTTTTCCAACCATAGACTATTAAGAATAAGTGTGAAAAACCTCCATTTGGGTCCCCCAAGTGTCTAAATGTATGTAGGAGGAGGTATATTAGGGAAACCATTAGAAGAATATATTGCCTGAGTGTAGCTGTGTTTTTATAATCTGCAGGTTAGTAGCATTTTAATAAAGTGCAGCCTTTGCAGGAAATTATCTTTATTCATCCAGGTAGCCTTCGTCTTCCAGCTATAGAAGTGCAGCCGGCAGCTCAGTACAGCCAATCACTGCTCAGTACATAGTGTGCGGTAGCTGTAACCATGCCCCCAGCACTAAGGCTGCCTTCACACTGGCGTTTGGGTAAGCAGCGCACGATGCGCATGCGTATCCGCATTGTAAAAAGCACTCGTACGCATCGCGAACCTGCTTTTTTATGTGGCATATCCATACTAATTCCTTCTTAAAAACACAGCGCATCATTGCTTATACATTTGTTTCAACCAGAGCTGGGTGCACTCGGTCACCGGGGCTTCTGTGTGGGATGTCACGGGTGGTCGGTATCCCCGGTGCCGTGCCCTGGCGAACAATTATACCAGGTGTTGATGGTAAACGGTGGGGGTAAAAGGGGTTATTTACAGGGGGACATGACGCCACCTGTAGGGTCCGGTAAGGTGGTACCGGCGCTGCCAGCCGGCCGCTGAGGTGATGGAGGGGGCAGCAGTGTGTGGTACAGCTCCCCACAGGTGGAGCTTTACCTCAGGGCAGCTGTGGTGAGACGGTGAGGGAGGTCAGTGATGGAAATGTGGTGCAGTTCTTACCCCTCTGCTGTTGATGTTGATGATGTTAAGTCATTTGAGCTGCGGCAGGAAGAATAACAGAAATCATTTCCATTTTAACTTTGCTTTACTCGGTACCGGCTGATGGCATAACAATACACGGTACAGTTTGGTTTAGGGTGTTGTTACCAACTCAGGATTTCTCTTAAGGAGTCTTTAGATGTTCTCTCTCTGTCTTTCAGGGTTTCTATTCTCTTTCCAGATCTTTCTGTCTTTCCCACCTTTGAAGAGCTCCCCCGCCAGTCCTACGGTCTGTTTCTAGGAGATAAGGTCTGTCCACTACCCGGTCTGGACAGGGCAACCCGAGACTACAAATTCCCTTCCAGCACCGTAGTAAATGTCTGTCCCTTTTTATTTCTCCTAGTGTCTTGAACCGGTTTTCAGTCCTGAGGGGAGAAGTACCTTTGTGGTGCTGTCAGCAACCCGTTTCTGTTGGGCCTGCAGCTCGTCGGCTTTGCAGTCAGGGCTGAACTCCTGGCTGCCTCGGTCGTCCGTGTCACCGGTGTACCCTCAACATGACCAGCTGGCTCCTACCAGTTCTGGTCCGTTGCCATCTGTCCTGGGCCCCCACATAAAGATGGGGTACCCTCCACTCAACTGAGCTGACAGGCCTGACCACTCTGTCTGCCTTCCCAGCGCCGTCTGAGGTAAAACTGTCAACTGTCACTCTACTCTATCCTAAGCTCCGCCCCCACCTGTGGAACCTACTATATTACAGTTCCCCCTACTCTAAGTGGTGCGGTCCTAAGTGAGTGCTAAAAATAGACTCCATAAGATTTAAATCCTAACCTAGCAACTTACAATAATATTACATATAGATATTAAAAGCAATACCACTCTGTGGCGCATACCCGCAGGGGCGCCACACATGCGTTTTGATCTTGCGCATGCGCATGCGTTTTTGTCAGCATGCGTATCTGAAATATGTAGGCGGAGAGTGGGCGGACCTGAGAATCAGACTCTGGGCTTGCGCAATGAGGAGTACGCATGCGTACCGAAAGCAGCTATCAGCAATGTCCTGCGCACGCTGGCGTACCCATAGGCAATAATGCTGATATTAGGCACTAGTGTGCACATGTGCATTCTTGCGCTTAATTTATTACCCAAAAAATGCAACTTGTTGCGTCCGGAGGAAGTTGATTTTCGGAGGACGCGTACGCATAAGCACCTAGAAGCAGTCAAAAGCAGCATTTTGCTTACAATTTCTAAGTATAGAGACGCAATAAGCATGCTGATGGAATTATTTTTATCGGCATCGTGCGCTGCTGATTAAAACGCTAGTGTGAAGGCAGCCTAACTGATTTTTTACATGACAGGTTCCATTCTAACAATGGCTTAATATAAAGTTCCATTAGAAAAATATCATGATTATAAAAGATTTTTTAGGTAAGCCTGTTCAAGAGCAAATAAGACATCCACTTTGACAGACTTTCAATGTATTGTAACCGGTTCAGGTGTTAACTTTTTATTTTTGGATTGGGGGAAGTCTCTAATTGCTTCTTCTAGTGTAATCTTCAGTCTTAGTCACTGAGTCATGGTATAAATTAAGGTTCTATATTATTTAGGAACTAGTGAAACTATTATCCAGGAAGTAGTATTCATTAATTTACAGTATAATATTTAATATTAATACATAATATTTATCTGGCACTGTTATGCAGTCTGTATTGTATAAAGTGGGTATTTACATACCCATTGCACTTTATTGTTGGTTAGTACTAATTGGCCCAGAATATGCAAACATGAAATTTTAAAATGAGTCTTCTTACATTACAACACTGATATAGATGACACAAGCCCATTAATCAGTGATTGGCTGAAGTGGTCAAGTCTTCACATAGTCATGATGTCACCGTTGCAGGCTGACAACAAAGCTTGGGACAAGTAACAAAGAGGCTTGGTGAGTAAGACTACGTTCACACATTTGTGTATTTTGTTGCGCTTTTTGCCACAATTCTCGCCACGCAAAAAAGCGCAACAAAATACTCCGGTGCTTTCACACACTGAGCTTTCTTCACCCTACAAAGCGCAGTGATGTCACAGAGGGGAGGAAGAATCCTGCTTCCTCCTCCCTTGTGTGACATGTGTGACCGCCCCATTAGATTTCAAAGTGTATTAGTATACACTGCGAAATTTAAATTAAATAAAGGCAAATGTATGAAAAATAATAAAGAATCAAATACTCCGATGCCTTTTCTCTGGTCTCCGGTGCAGAGGTATCATTCTGCCAGGGCCTGCCGTGATGTCAGAGTGACATCACGGGCACTGAATGGCCGCTTGCGGTCATGTGATACATGACTGTGACATCATTCTGACATCACCCCAGGTCCTAGCAGGTCAATTCCTGCAGCTGCTCCTGGCTCACAGACACGGGAACACCCGTTGGAGGGTAAGTATTTAATTCTTTATTATTTTTAATACATTTGTCTTTATTCAACTTTGATTTTGCAGTGTATATTAATATACTGCGAAATCTAATTGGTGGTCACTGGTGTCACAGAGGGGAGGAAGCAGGATTCTTCCTCCCCTCTGTGACATCACATGCAGCAGCGCTGGGCCCTGTAGGAAAAAGCGCCGGCGCTGCTGCGTAAAGAATTGACATGTCAGCGTATTTTTACGCACTGTCTGCACGGCAAAGTGAATTTCCCCTTCATTTTGCCAGCAGACAAAAAGCACATTACGTATATTGAAAAGCGCGTGCAACAAAGCGTGCAAAAATACGCAATGTGTGAATGTAGACTTAAGCTCATTTTTTACTTCTGAACGTTTGCGAGGCTGGGAACTAAAAGAATCAAAGGAAATCTTATGTAAATACAAATTATTATTGTAAATATGCATTTCAGGCTGGAGCATAGTTAATAGTAGGGAATTCTAACTAGGATAACGGAATCCAGAAAATGTATTCTAGCATTATACCTACCTTATCTCACATGTTTCCAGTTATGACCTCTTGAAACATTTACATATATATTAGTCTCTCTTCTTAGCCATAACTACACGCTCTGAGAAAATGATGCAATGACTAATATGGCCAGACAGCATCTTCCTGAAAGTGACTCATTGTCACATACTAATATCATTGTTGATATTGCCTGGCAATCCTCCCGGGACCTACTTTCTACGAGTATGGTCATGAATCTAATCACACATAAGCAGGTTAAAGTGACAGCTTTGCACCACTCCCATATCGGTAATTGCGCAATATATGGGGCTTTTCAAATTACATTATACCAAGTTCCTAATACCTAACCTAAAGCTTCTCTTAATTAATTTTTAGTTTAATAGACTAGCATAGAAATCATATTTTGTAACCTGAGAAGGAAAGCAGGGAATTTTCAGATTTGTGCCAAACAACGGAGCTAACAATTCCCAATTTTTATAATTTAGTCCAAAAATATGTATCCCGGAACTTCAAAGTGTTTTGGAATATATGCATTCAATCCTAGCACCGAGGCCTTTCTGCCCCACCAAAGGTAATCAACGAGATCTCGTAAGCAGTAAATAGGCTGGTTATATGTAATTTTCCTGCCTTATATTATGCTTTTTCCAATCTTCATTGCATGCAGGAGAGTTATCATTGGCTGTAAGCCATAACCATCAACATTAAGAGAAACAAACACTTGAAATAGATCGCTCTTTTTGTAATGACTCTATATAATATATTTGTTTCACTTTATGCATAGAATTACTGAAATAAACCTTTTGACAATATTCTAATTCATTGAGATGCCCCTGTACATAAAGAGGCAAACAAGCAGCAATGTAGAAATATCATAGCCTAGTATGAGAATGCCCCCATCAACCAGAGATAGAACTGATAATATCTGTAAAGGAGACAAGCGCAAATAGGGTCTTATCGTTATACTAGAAAAAGGCCCAATGCTATTGCATCGGGAGTGTGGTGAAATGAATTGTGTGTATCCTTAGTCATGCTAACAGGAGCAGTAAACATGTGTGACACTATTTGCGCTTTTGAAAAAACCTGTAGTATCTGATGTGTTTGATTTGGTTATTCCATCTGTAGCTTGATTTGAGTAATTTTAAACATGTGCATTGTCTTTTGTTAGTTGTCTGCTGTATTTAGGTAAGTAGTGTGTTTTTGTTGGCCGATGTGTTGTATCTTGTGTTTGCAATTGTGTGTCTTTACACGACACAGTGTGCTGTAATCGAATGTGACTGTAAATGATTGTGGTATAGTGTTTTGTGTTTGTGCATGTGTAAAGAAAAAAACTGTAAAGAATTAAAAGCATAGTAGCAAAGTATACAGGCGGCTGTGGTGGTGGCAGAGTATACAGGCGTCTGTGGTGCAGACTTCCTGGGCGCTGTGTGCAGGATGATGGCGGGCTCCGGGGTGTTGGGGATCCTGGCCGTGCTGTGTGCGCTGTGCTGGGCCCCCGGGCTGAGCGCAGAGCGCTGGAGGAGGAGGGTGAGGTGAGGACAGTCAGCTCCGGCAACTGGACGGAGCTACAGGCTGCACATTAGGGTGCCGCCGCGGTCATAATGGCTGACGCTGCGGCGGCCGCCATCTTGCTGGATCCCAGCCACTGCTGCTGGCGCCGCCCCCTCCTCCTATGCCGCTTGTGCACTGCTCCCAGCGCCTGTAAAAATGCGGCTCGCAATGGCGCAGTGCGTGCTGGAATACCGGCACACCATTGGAGATTATATATATTTATAGATATAAGGGGAGCTATGAAGCCGCTCAATGAAACTGCTCACCTTTGCACACCATGCAATCCATCCATACTATGCTCCTTCATCAGGTAATGATGATTCCATGATGAAGGAGCATAGCAGTCTCTGAAATATGTTGGATGGATCTAATAAAACTTCAAAAACTTCAGAGATAGAACTGAGGCACACATATATTTTTAGTTTACCTTAGTTTAGTTTTTTCTTATAAAAGTATGCTAAAAAGAAGCATGCATCTGTCTGCCTCTGTGTTTCATTGTAAAAATATACATAGTAACATAGTTTTTAAGGTTGAAGGTAGACTGTAAGTCCATCCAATTCAACCCATAGCCTAACATGTTGATCCAGAGGAAGGCAAAAAAAAACCATGTTGCAACAATAAGCTCCACATTGGGGAAAAAAATTCCTTCCTGACTCCAGATATGTCAATCAGACTAGTTCCCTGGATCAACTCCCTATCAAAGAATCTAGTATATATAACTGGTAATATTATAGTTTTCAAGAAAGGCATCCAGGCCCTTCTTAAATGTTAGTAGTGAGTCACTCATTACAACATCATGTGGCAGAGAGTTCCATAGTCTCACTGCTCTTACAGTAAAGAATCCACGTCTGTGATTATGATTAAACCTTCTTTCCTCCAGACGTAGAGGATGCCCCCTTGTCCCAGTCTCAGGCCTAAGAGTAAAGAGATCATTAGAAAGGTCTCTGTACTGCCCCCTCATATATTTGTACATTATTATAAGATCACCCCTAAGCCTTCGTTTTTCCAACTAAATAACCCCAAGTTTAATAACCTGTCTTGGTATTGCAGACCCCTCAGTCCTCTAATAACCTTGGTCGCTCTTCTCTGGACCCGCTCTAGTTCAGCTATGTCTTTCTTATACACCGGAGACCAGAATTGTACACAGTATTCTAAGTGTGGTTGCACTAGTGACTTATATAGAGGCAAAATTATGTTCTCCTCATGATCATCTATGCCTCTTTTTAGCATCCCATTTTATTTGCCTTTGCAGCAGCTGCCTGACACTGGCCACTAAATGTGACGTCACACAGCCCACCCTGTCACATGACTGCTGTACAGAGTGCGACTCTGTACCTGGATAAGACAGGTGAGAACAGAGGCAGGCGAGGACGAAGGTGAGGGGGGCTCAGGCGAGGACGGAGCGGCAGGTACCAGTGCCGGGGTTGCCGCGGCCAGACACGTGTATCCTGCGATAGAGACGCCTATGCGTCGCTGTAGCCATGTTACAGCTTGGCGCGAGTTTTGAATGCGCGTGGCTGTTTTGCATACGCTGCGCTCATTAGTTGCCTCAGACAGAAGTGGCCACAAGGCAATTATATAGTAGATAATGGTCTATCTATGACAATACTTAATTCCTGCAGCATTCTGGGGTGTATCCCATTCGGGCCCTGGGATTTGTCAATTTTAGTGATTTCTAGACAATGCCGTACTTCCTGCTGGGTTAAGCAGGTGACATTTAATTGAGAGTTTTTGTTATCACTGATCATATTGTCTGTCATGGGATTTTCTTGTGTAAATACTGTTGAAAAAAAGTCATTCAGCATATTGACTTTTTGCTCATCCTCATCCACCATTTCACCCAGATTATTTTTAAAGGGGCCATATATATGTACTAAAAAGTGTCTTCCACTCTCAGTAAAGTGGACCCCATGCATTGTAAAATTTTTGAAATAGAGCAGGTATGCACTCTCTCTAGGTCCAGTGGCAACTTTTCGACGCTCCTCTGGTTCTTGTGCTTGGCTGGTCATGGACATCCTATCAAAAACGCACATCTCCATTGGACCTTGAGTTCAGTGGCTGTGCTGAGCTAGATGGAACAAGCTGCCAAGCTCAACAATTGGCTATAGTGGGGATGAGCGCTTTCAATGTGATATGATTCCTGTAGCCAAACCTACTGTGTTCATTCATTTAGATATTTTCAGCGTATGGGTTCCACTTTCCTAAGAAGTGGATAACCCCTTTAAAATTGTAGACTACACTTTTCCACATGAGTACATCATCAGATATAATTAAATATTTTATTTCTTATTCAAGTATATCCTAAAAGAGGCAAAAGTTTTCTACACTCTTGAACAAGTCAGCCTGCCTCATTCATACATGCAGAGTTAAAGGAACTTTCTCCAGTGTCACAGAGAAGCTGCTAGGACTCTAGATAGATGCAGATTTTTTTAGGTCATGACTCCTTAATTAGCACAAATATATTATGTTGATAGATGCATTGAGGACGTGGTTTTATGGCACTTATATATACAATAAGTATTACCGGTTATTCTCCTTTTTGAAATTATGCCCAATAGTTAGTATGACCTTCTTTGCAGACTACAAATCTCTACTGTTATCAAAATGGCTCCTGGGGGTCGATCATGTGACAGGACATTCATTACCCTGCTCCAATTGAAAAAAACTGAATATAACAAAGCAGCTGATAAACAGGTGCGGTCACATGCTCCTCCAGCAGTAGCATTTTGTGGAACGAAGCGCTGTCTAGTCTATAAGAAGTGCCAAAAAATCATGTCCTATTCACATTTGTTAAAAAATAAATAAATAAAAAATACAAAGTAGCCAATTAATTTAAGTTTACTTTAATTTCTTTTTATACACATTGAAACACTTTTTCTCAAGTTGGGCAGCTGCTATACAATATTTACTAGCATGAATAATGAAAAAGCTTAGATTAATTTAACATTTCTTAACATTTGTGGGTAAAGCCTTAATTTTACATCATATTCCCTTAAAAATGCTTAAATTGTTTTTTTTATGGTGACATTTTTCAACTTGGTCATGTTAAGGAAATATCACAAATGGAGTGTGAATGATTATGTTTATTAACATAGCATATGTGTATTTATGGTAGCTTCCATAAAAATTACATTTTGTAGTCTTCTATGATAGTTCTTTATGATTGTTGTTTTAAATACAGGAGATTCTGAAGATACAAACAGCAAGACTTTGGGTATGAGCTCAGACGTTTTAATAAGCAATACACTCTGGGTACTCAATTTACTGGAGGTACCTCAAAGTTGAAAAGAAAAATCATTCATTACATAGGTGGTCAACTGTATAAAATATTTAAATAGGGCATCAGCTCCCTCAGCAGCCCCCCTGATCCAATATTATGGGCATCCCGAATAGACTGTAGGCCAGACATTGTGCAGCGCACATATCTGTGTCACTGGTGTTCCATACAAGCCTCATCGGTGTGCATTTTTTATACTACCAACCACCTGCTCCATGAACGGTAGGTTTGTGAGTGGTTGTTTCATCAGTGTTTGCGCGTGTGCTGCCCCTGCCTTCATTATGGGGGAATGCTGCATCCTGTTAGTGCATTAACATTGTGACCTGGCTGTTGTTAAGGCCACTAGTTTTTTTTTTCTGTGTTTTTTTTTTGCAAGTATGTCCTATCTTCAGTTAGATGGAAAGAAAGATCTTATTACATAATTTATCAACTACAGAATGTATTTAATCACTGATCTTTTTGCCACACTTTTGACCCATTAAAACCTTTCCAGATATGATCAATTTCATTAATGAAACAGATAGCAGCACTGAAATCATCACTGGGTCCTTCTGATTAAAGATATTGTGGATGAGGGAATTGCAATACTACATTTTACAATGTGTGAATTACCATGTAATATAATGATGTCTAGATTTGCCCGAATGAATGGATGTCCTTGCTATGACAAATAAAGCAAGATCCCAGATATATGAGGAAAGGATTGTGTTCTTGAGACAGCCCCATTAAAGATAAATTATTTTCAATGAGTCTATGAAGCATGGATCCATTAACGGATTGCTTTTTATCTTTCATCTGAAACTGATCCAGTGAGCAAAAAAAAATGGATCCTTTACAAATGAAATGCAAACGAATGGTAGTTATCAATCAGTTAACAATTCTCCATGGACTCTAAAGGCCACGTTACACACACAGATATATTGGTCACAGATCTCTGGTTGCAGTGAGATCATGGACACATTGCTTCATTTTGTGTCTGTGTACAATTGAACAATGTGTCCATGATTTCACTGCAACCAGAGATCTGTTCAGAAGTTGGTCACAGATATCTGTGTGTGTAAAGCGGCCCTAAGGTATTCCTCACAGCCACTAGATCAGTATTTCTCAACTCCAGTCCTCAGGATCCAGCAGCATGTCATGTTTTCATGATTTCCTTAGTATTGCACAGGAGATAGTTTAATCACCTGCACTGGGGATAATTCAAACACCTGTGCAATACTAAGGAAATCCTGAAAACACGACATGTCTGGTGGGTCCTGAGGACTGGAGTTGAGAAACACTGCACTAGATGCTTATTTCCAAGTGAACAACACAGCTAAATAGCAATTGTTAGCTTCCAACCCATCCTCCCGAAATTGATATTTAATGTTTAAAAATACCAATTTGTCTCCAAGGTTTAGTAAATGTAGCTACTAATAGAGTCCTTTGTTGCTGGAGAACAAAAACGTGAGCTCTCTCAATCCACCCATAATACTTTAATTCTGCTGATAAATACATGTGCTGAAAGTCGTCTACAATGGGGGTGGTGTCCATGGTCAATGCTAGTTTATTATTCATAAGAAGTGAGTCAGTTTCATAATGAAAGGTGCACCTTGTTTTTTTGCCATGTAAGTGTTCCTCATAATTACCAGTTTTAGTTGGATATATCATTAGAAATTTGTCCAGACTGAAAGCTGAAAAGCTTCTAGGTTAGCTATTTGATATATAATTATACAACGGTAAAATCTAATGTCATACATTTTTCCATCTTAATCTCGGATAAATTAAAATAGTCGTCACCATCATGGACATGATCAATTTTCCTGAGGGACCCCATGAAAGACTAACTGGTGTGAAGGAATGAACCAATAGACTGAAATTAATTCTGCTCAATATTAAATATTAACATATTAATTATAATCATATTATAGTAATATTAATTCTAGCACATGATTTTGAGCATAATTAAGTATGCTGATTTTCCCTTATATACAGTATGAACCCATACAAAGTCTCCTACATACAGTATTAGCCCCTATATAGCCTCTATATACAGCATGAGCCTTCACATAGCCTTATATACATTATGAGCCCTCACATAGGTCCTATATACTGTAAGCACCCTCCCATAGCCCCATATATACAGTATGAACCTCCACATAGCTTCTCTTTATACAGTGTGAGCCCACAAATAACCTTCTATATACATTATGAGCCCCCACATATCCTCATGTATACGTTATGAGCCCCACATAGACAGATTATACATTCTGCACTTATGAAGTATGGCCCCCCGGTTTCAGCCTTATAGAGCCATCATAGGGCCGCTGCAGCGGAGCTCCTGACACCCCTTTTCAGAGAACACATCCGAATACTCCACAAATGGTTTAGGGATACTAGGAGTCACTGCTGAAATACATGTACCTAGACAGTTCTCTTTGTAGTATACACTCCACTGGACTATGTCTTGGGTTTTCAAGTCAAGTACTGGATTGTGATTAGAGATGAGCGATGTTCAATTCGAATTGTTCGCCAATCTCAAATTGGAGCTGTTTTTGGCGGTGTTCGAGTCATTCGCCGAATTAAAACAATTTGCTTGAAATTCGGCATTTCTAGTATATGTTCGATAACGCTTCGATCCACAAAGCTTAATCTTCGTAACCCTAAACCTAGCCCTAATACTGCAAATGAATGTTAATATCCAGTTTGTGTGTATATTGTGCAGGGGGGCTTGTATCAGAGCTGCAGCAATAAGGGCGCTTTTTTCCTATTCAGTGTCGGCGCGGGAAATTTAAACAGCTGTCAGTTCAGCTGTATCTTCAAAACTCCCACGCTGACACCGGCAGGAGATCAGCTGTGGCCTGGAGGAGGCCGCCCCCGAGACAGCTGATTGGCTGGCAGGGGTGCATACTAATGTGAACACATGCAGAGATTCCATGTCTGCCATACGCATGCAGACACAAATGCAAGTGTGAAGGCAGCCTAAGTCAGTATTCTTCCCAGAATAATCTGTCTATGAGTAAGATAATGCTTGGACCATTATTCAAGTCTCTGACAGTACACTTTGTTATGGAATGGGCTGTAGGTTACTAATGGGTTTCTAAGAATTTCTAGGGTGAAATTAATTAGATATTTTGAAGACTGTATTTGCATTAAAGAAATTGAAAGTTTGTGATTACAGTCATAGGAAACTCTAGAGTGTTATATACAGTACATTACAGAGTATTTGGAGTTCCTGCACCACCAATTGGCTGCTTTTGGTGTACATTGTGCATTGTCAGAAAGCTGCCAACGAATAGTGTGGGGATATACACAGCTCATGAATATGCTTCAATACATGGCAGCAGGTTTACCAGTGATCATCTCATTATGATAAAACTGTGATTTTATGAAAACTACAGCATGCAGCCCAGTAAGTGACACCAGCTGGAATATAAGTCTCTTTAATTATGCACAGATGTGAGTGCAGAACAACACCTCTGTAAAAATGTTTTATATAAGTATACCCCATCATTGTATAGGCATAATGGGTTTGTAGAGGTGTGAAGATATATGTAAGTTAGCAGCATATAAGGAGAAAACCTCCAAAAATCTAATATTGACCATATTCTGGTCATACAACATTAAAAAATGAACTGTATGTTTTTATGAAATGACTGTGATTCTTTTTTTATTTTGCATTTCTTTAACCAATGTTATTCTAACCATAAGGATACATATGTAAAGACCTAAATGCACTCTATTCTTCAATATATAAGTCTCAACACTTTATGTTAATTTACTGCTTGGCAAATCTTGGTTTTTTTCCCCTGGAATATCTTTGGAGAAGTGTTCAGCTAAAAATACATATCGTATTATTGCTTCTGAGAGAGGCCACTTTGAGAATGGATGAAATAAGCTGTGGAAGATGTCTTTCAGAGTGGAAATTGAGCAGCCAACATTACATTGAAAGGTTGTATTTTAAAACTAGTCATTCAATAAAATTAATTTAATGCTTAAAAGCACTGGTAGGATCCGCACGATGAGAATCATACGTATGAATAAATTCACCAGCTTTGGAATTCAGACTGATGCTTCATCATTGCAACATGTCTGCTACCTGTCTGACTTCATTACCTGTCATTCTACAGTATCAGTAAAACTAATAATTACACTAAATGTCGGTATGATCGAAAAAAATATACTTTAAAAAGCATTTTCTGGATTTGCAGAGAAAATGAATGTGGTCTGCTCTTCTCCTGACATGCATTGAGAGCCTTGTTCAAGTACAGAGATTGTATCACTCTTATTCTTGATAGCTAAGCAATTCTTTCAAGTGCATTCTTATACCTAATACCAGCTTTTACTACATCAGCATGTCTATGGCCCAAACTACAAAAACAAGGTTGGCAACATGTCAAAAAGTTTCTCATTTAACCCTTGAAGATCCAACAAAATTTCATCTTGAGGAAGCAACATGTTTTTTGTTTCACTCTCAATACTTTTAACAGTTATAGCTTATCATGTATGTCTGCAGAATTTATTTCCAATTTCTTATTTTTCTGAAAATTTCACAAAAAATGCATTGAAAAGTTAGCTATCTTTAGCCTTCATACTGAAAATACCAAGGGAATTAATAAACCATATCTAATCTAAATATCAGCAGGCAAAATAGCTAGATAGCCCTGAAGGCCTTCAATTTACAGTGGCCTTTGTGCATATTAAAGTTATAAAGAACCAAATGCAAGAGAGTCTAATATAATCCATATTACAGAATTAAAATCCCATACTCCCATAAGAGAATGCATAGATACAAAAAATGATCAATGGGTTTAACTGAGGTTGTTGGATTGCTGTCCCTGGGTATTTACACCTATGCCTTATGCATGTTTTAGATTTGTGGGTCCACCTGGTTTATCTTTTGATCTCCCCTGACATACATTACTGCTGTTACCCTCCTGTGGGGCTTTTTTCTGTCTTCCTCTGCACTTTAAATTATTTTTCCTTGTGACATTTTTACTTATCAAATATGATTTTAGTGTGCTGTACCCTATTTTCCACAAATAACGGTATACCTTTTTACAACACATTGTTTGGAATCTGGGTTTCTTTCAGCAGAGTATATCTCTGACACACAGTTAAAGGGGTTGTCCAGGCTTTTTGGATAATTTCTATGTCTAGGCTGAAAAACGTTGACAGTTTGTAATATACATCTGGTCAACATTTTGCATTGTCACGTAGACATCACCTATTTGCTTCTGCCAGGGAACGTCCAGGGGGCGTGTTTGTGTTGGAGCCTGCATGTAAATGCACAACTGGCGTTACACCTAGACTTCCTCAAATACGCCCCCTCCCCAGGCTACAGTATGCCCGGCCACCCTCAAACTGCTACAGGCCCGTCCCAACCTCTAATGTGACCACCCACCCCTTCTGCGCACAGCGGTCCCCTCCTCCACTGAAACAATGTGCCGAATCCGCAGCTACGAGATTCGGCACACTGTCAGTGGAGGAAGGGACCACTGAATGCAATATGGTGTGTGCGCTCACCCTGTGGCCCTGTATTATTGTGTGTGCGCTCATCTAGTCCCCTGTGGCTGCTGTCAGTGGAGCCGAAGACTGCAGCTGCTGGATCACTGTGCATAGACATGACCAGCTCAGCTGCACAGAGATCCGGTACTGTCTATACCACAGCCGCCGGCACTCTGTGCAGTGAAGCTGATACTCCCCCTCTCTATACCGCCTGCAGTACAGAGGAAGGTGCCAAGAGGGGCACCGAAACACGTTGGTGGAAGTGGAATAAAGGAACCGACACATCACCCCTAGGACTCCTGTCTATTTGGGGGACAAACTGAAGCATCCAGGGATAATTCTCCAGTGATAGCAGCGCGGACCGTGGACACCTATATCCTGATACCTGATTCTCTTCCCACGTGTGAAGTGGTGGTGGAGGTCCAGCGGCAGCTGTCATATGCAAAACGCCTACTAACCAGTTGTGGGGGATCACAACTGGTACAGGTTAGTGCACCTGTATTTTCACACGCACCTTTCACTAAACATCGGTGATAGGGCACTATTTGCGCCTCGTTTGTCTCCCTTTATATTCTGCAGTACAGAGCGGCGCACAGAATCAGCAGTTGTGGTATAGAGAGGACTGGCTTCACCGGCTCTGTGCCCCACTCTCAATGGCAGGAGATAGAGAGGAGTATCAGCAGCTTCAGTGGAGGCGGTCATATCTATGCACAGAGAGCCGGCAGCTGCAGTCCTCGGCTCCAATGACAGCGGCCACAGGGCACTAGGTGAGCATACACACCATATTTTATTCAGCGGTCCGCTCCTCCACTGGCAGTGTGCTGAATCTCCTTCACAGCTGCGGATTCGGCACGTTGTGTCAGTGGAGGAGACTGCTGTATGCAATGGGGGTGGGTGGACATATTAGGGGTTGGGTCGGGCCTGTAGCAATCTGGAGGTGGCTGGGTATACTGATACTGGGGGAGGGGGCGTGTTTGGAAGAGACTGGGTGTAACATTCAGTTCTCCATTTCCATGCAGACTCCAACACAAACATGCCCCCTGGTCGTTCCCTTGCAGACGCAAATAGGTGATATCTGGGTCATAATGCAAAATGCTGACAGGATGTATATTACAAACAGTCAACATTTTGCAGCCTGGATACACATAGAAATTATCCAAAAAGCCTGGACAACCCCTTTAACCTCAGTTAAGCCCATTGTTTATTTTGTTGTATCATTAACATTATAAGTACTGATTCAGCATTCCTATCATGGCCAAGAGAGTTTCATATATAACACAAAGTTGTGTTTGTATATATTTATATATATACACATTCATGCACACACATATACACAAAAACACAGGGAGCACTTAATTGGTTCAATTTCACAATAACAGTAGCTTATTTGTCCCTGGGTAACAAAAACAACATTTCGAAACAAACAACCGAGTCTCTGCCAAGCTTGTATTGGAGCATTTTAATCAAATGCTGTTTTTGCACAATGGCTGGTAAATGACTGTCTTTTTTACACATTCATATAAGGCATGTACGTGAAAAACCGGTACAAGTGTAAACAGTGTGCCATCCGTGTTTTTCTGGAAATTATAAAGCTTCTATTCTTTCTAGCAACATATAGCACTTAGATGGCACACGTATGCTATCCATGTGCTGCACTTGTTTTTCACTAACCCATAGACTTATATTGGCCTTTATGCTCTGTGATGTTGGAATAAACGGACATAACTTTGTGTGGTCCACAAACATGTGAAGACCACCATAGGTTATAATGGGTATATGTGGTATCCATGAAAAAACATACCAGAAGTACGTACTTGTGAACCTTTCTGAAATTGAACCGATGAAGTACTGCCTATTTTTCCTGGATCTGTAATGCCAAGCTGTTTGGGGTGACAACTAATGGTGCACACCAGCTGCTATTTTAGACAAGTGCTGCTTCTTCTGTATAATATATATATATATATATATATACTAGCTGTAGTACCCGGCTACGCCCGGGTTAATAAATAACTGCTGTTAGCTATAACAACATTGAATTTGAATATGTCATATTAATGACCTGTAGGAAAATAGAAGCTGAGCTGTGATTGATTGCTATAGGCAGCCTAATAAATCTCCAGCCAACAGTAATCCCTCACCCTGGTCGGGCAGTATATGTTACCTCACACATACACATAATAGACAGCTCATGTGACTGACATCTGCCCTAATTCCCTATATGGCACATGTGTTGCACATTGGCTGTTTTTAATCAGATGTTTATGTTTGGAAATTAAAGATAGCACACGTATGAGGCGAGTTGTATGAGGTGATTTGTGCACATCTGTGTTTGTCTGTGTGGTGTGTGAGTCCCTGGGGTGTAGATGTGTGTGTTCCTGTGGCGGGGGGGGTCTGTGTGGTGTGTTGTCTTTGTTGTGTGTGTCTCTTTGTGGTGTGTGTGTGTCCCTGTGGGGTGAGTGCATGTGTCCCTATAGGGTGGCTATGTGTGTGTGTCCCTGTGGAGGGGTCTGTGTGGTGTGTGTGTGTGTCTGTGTTATGTGTGTCTCTTTGTGGTGTGTGTGTGTCCCTGTGGGGTGAGTGCATGTGTCGCTATAGAGTGTGTATGTGTGTGTCCTTGTGGGGGGGTCTGTGTGGTGTGTGTGTGTGTCTGTGTTATGTGTGTCTCTTTGTGGTGTGTGTGTGTGTCCCTGTGGGGTGAGTGCATGTGTCGCTATAGAGTGTGTGTGTCCCTTGGGGGAGGTGTGTGTCTCTGTGTCTCTTTGTGGTGTGTGTGTGTTTGTTCGGGTGCGTGGTGAGTATCCAATGTTGGTGCTGCACTTTAGCGACTATACATTTGCTGTTACTCTTTGTGTGCGTGTGGTGTGTATACATGTCCCCGTGTGTGGTGAATATCTCATGTTGGGGCCCCATCTTAGTGACTATATGCTGGTATGTGCTGTTAGTCTTTGGTGCTATCATTAAGTCCCTCTCATTCACAACTGTCAACTGGTAACTGTCACTTTTTCCCCATTATATAGATAGGGGCAAAATTGTTTGGTGAATTGGAATGCGCGGGGTTAAAATTTCGCCTCACAATATAGCCTATGACGCTCCTGGGGTCCAGACGTGTGACTGTGAAAAATTTTGTCTCTATAGCTGACAGCTGTCGATTTTCCTCCAACACTTTTCCATTCACGTTTTCCCCATTATGTAGATAGGGGCAAAATTGTTTGGTGAACTGGAACGCGCAGGGTTAAAATTTCGCCTCACAACATAGCCTATGACGCTACCGGGGTCCAGACGTGTGACTGTGCAAATTTTTGTAGCTGTAGTTGCGACGGTGTAGATGCCAATCCCGGATATACATACACACATACACACATTCAGCTTTATATATTAGATATATATATACACACAGTATGTATAAGGGCCCTTTCACATCAGCGTTTTTTGAAATTCGCGGCAGATGCGGTGAAAAAACCGCATCTGCCGCAATTGCCGCATAACCGATACACTTGCGGCGCGGTTGCGGTTTTTCCCATAGAAAGTATAGGGGGACTTGCGGCAGGTGCGGCAAGTAATAATAATAATAATAATAATAAAGCTTTATTTATATAGCGCCAACATATTCCGCAGCGCTTTACAATGTAGGGTTAGCGTACAGAAAATATACAGTAAGTAATTACAATAGAGAACAAATAAAGTACAATCATTGGATACAAAAACAATAGGCATAGAATCAATGTGGAAAAAAAAATACAATAAATAAAGCAAGAAATGAAGGTGACCCTGCTCAAAAGAGCTTACAATCTACAACGGGATAGGGGTTGTACAAGGTGCCGGGGCTTATTGCACTGGTGGTCCAGGCATCTTGAGGAAATGGGGTATAGGGCTAAGCTTACATGAATGGTCATCAGTCTGTGTAGACCTTTATGGTTTGGTGGAGTTTGTAGAAGAATAATGTCCAGAGGATAGCCCATTCACTGTCTACAGTACAATGGACATGTTAGGGAGTATGATAGGCCGCCTTAAAAAGATGCGTCTTTAGGGATCGTCTGAAGCCATGCAAGTTGTGGATAGTCCTGATTTCTTTGGGTAAAGCATTCCAGAGGTTTGGTGCAGCTCTGGAAAAGTCTTGGAGCCGGGAGTGGGAGGATCGGATTAGTGCAGATGTAAGTTGAAGGTCATTTGAGGAACGTAGAGAGCGGGTGGGGTGATAGACAGAGATGAGGGAGGAGAGGTAGGGGGGAGCTGCACTGTGAAGAGCTTTGTGGGTGAGAACAAGCAATTTGAATTTGATCCTGTAGTATACGGGCAGCCAGTGCAATGACTGGCACAGAGCAGAGGCATCTGAGTAACGATTGGCCAGATGGGTGATCCTGGCTGCTGCATTAAGGATGGACTGGAGAGGAGAAAGTCTGGTGAGGGGGAGGCCGCTTAATAGAGAGTTGCAATAGTCAAGGCGGGAATGGATTAGGGCCACGGTGAGGGTTTTTGTTGTTTCCAGGGTGAGAAAGGGGCGGACTCTAGAGATATTCTTCAGGTGTAAGCGACAGGAGCGGACGAGAGATTGCGTGTGGGAGGAGAAGGAGAGATCGGTGTCAAATATAACACCCAGACAGCGAGCTTGCTGTCTAGGCGTTATCGTGGTGCCGCACACTGAGAGAGAGATGTCCGATTTAGGGAGGTTAGTGGATGGGGGGAGCAGAAGAAGTTCAGTTTTGGAAAGGTTTAGTTTCAAATAGAGAGTGGACATGATATTGGAAACTGCAGCTAGACAGTCATTGGTGTTCTTTACTACCGCAGGGGTAAGGTCAGGGGCTGAAGTGTATAGTTGAGTGTCATCAGCATAAAGATGGTACTGGAAGCCAAATCTGCTGATGGTCTGTCCAATCGGGGCTGTGTAGAGAGAGAAGAGGAGAGGGCCAAGGACTGAACCCTGAGGGACCCCAATAGTGAGGGGAAGAGGGGGGGAAGTGGAGCCAGCAAAAGATACACTGAAAGAGCGGTCAGAAAGATAGGAGGAGAGCCAGGAGAGAGCAGTGTCCTTTATGCCAATGGAGTGCAGCATAGAGAGTAGGAGCTGATGGTCGACAGTGTCAAAAGCTGCAGAGAGATCAAGGAGAATAAGCAGAGAGTGGTGACCATTACGTTTTGCTGTCAGAAGGTCATTGGTCACTTTGATGAGGGCAGTTTCTGTGGAGTGAAGGGGGCGGAAACCAGACTGTAATGGATCTAGAAGAGAGTGAGCGGAGAGGTAACGGGTGAGGCGGGAATAGACCAGGCGCTCCAAGAGTTTAGAGATGAAGGGGAGATTGGAGACTGGTCTGTAGTTATTTGTGCAGGTTGGGTCGAGAGTGGTTTTCTTTAATAATGGAGTAATGATCGAGTGTTTGAAGGAGGAGGGGAAAATGCCAGAAGAGAGGGAGAGATTGAAGATTTTGGTTAGATGAGTGGTGACGACTGGAGAGAGGGACTGGAGCAGGTGTGAGGGAATGGGGTCGGTAGTGCATGTGGTGGGACGAGAGGAAGATAGGAGCCTGGAGACTTCTTCTTCTGTGACTGGGTCAAATGTGGAAAGTGAACCGGAGGGGATGTGAGGAAGAATGGGGGTGGCAGTGCTAGGAGGCTGAGAGCTGATTTCCTGGCGGATGTTGTCTATTTTATCCATGAAGTAGGAAGCCAGGTCATCAGCACAGAGGTCAGTGATGGGGGCCTGCACTTTAGGACTGAGGAGAGAGTGAAAGGTGTCAAAGAGTTTTTTTGGATTGTTGGATAGTGAGGAGACTGAAGTAGGTCTGTTTGGCAAGGTGAAGGGCAGAGTTGTAGGTTTTGAGCATGAATTTATAGTGGATGAAGTCTCCTGGTGAGCGAGTTTTCCTCCATAGGCGTTCAGCACTCCTGGAGCATCGCTGGAGGAATCGGGTTTGTGATGTGAGCCAGGGCTGTTTTGTTCTCTGTTTGGAGGTTCTGCGGGTGAGGGGCGCTACTTGGTCCAGGGAGCTTCTGAGAGAGTCATTGTAGTGATTTACTGCCTGATCTGGACAGGAGATTGAAGAGGTTGGGGACAGAGATGAGATGAGGGAGTCTGTGAGTGCTTGAGGGTTAATGGCCTGTAGATTTCTGGATGTGTGATAGGTAGGCTTGGGCTGTGTTGGCCGAGGGTTAGTGAGTGAGAAGGAAAGAATGTTGTGGTCAGAGAGTAGAGTTGAGTTATCCAAGGGGGAGGATGAGCAGAGCCGGGTAAAGACAAGGTCAAGGGTGTTACCGTTTTCGTGTGTCTTAGAGGTTGAGAGCTGTGATAGGCCAAGAGAGGTAGTTAGAGATAGGAGCTGGGATGCAGATGGGGAGATGGGGCTGTTTATGGGAATGTTAAAGTCTCCCAGAATAAGGGTTGGTAAATCTGAGGACATGAAATGCGGGAGCCAGGCGGAGAAATGGTCGAGGAACTGGGTGGGTGACCCTGGGGGGCGGTATACCACTGCTACTTTGAGGGGGAGGGGATGGAATAGCCTAATGGTATGGACCTCAAAAGAAGGGAATGAGAGTGATGGGGCTGGAGGAATGACCAGGAAAGTACATTGTGGGGACAGGAGGAGGCCGACTCCACCGCCACGTCTGTTCCCAGGTCTAGGGGAGTGAGAGAAGTGTAAGCCGCCGTAAGAAATAGCAGCAGGGGAAGCAGTGTCTGAATCCTGGATCCAGGTTTCTGTGAGGGCCAGCAGGTGCGGCAGGTGCGGCCGCGAAAAAAAAACGCAGCTGACCGCGGTTTTTTTCGCTGCCGCACCTGCCGCAAGTGCAAAACCGCACTTGCCGCACCTGCCGCAAGTCCCCCTATACTTTCTATGGGAAAAAACGCAACCGCGCCGCAAGTGTATCGGTTATGCGGCAATTGCGGCAGATGCGGTTTTTTCACCGCATCTGCCGCAAATTTCAAAAAACGCTGATGTGAAAGGGCCCTAATACATATTATTCTGTATATATGTTTAATACAATGCATAACATATCTTGTGCCGCGCTGACCACAATGATGTTATTAGCTCAAGAGACTGAACAGGAAACATTAATAATAAAGCATCTTGTCTTCATATCTTTATAGATATATAGAAGTGAATGATTAGTCATAGAAAATATTTCCCGGAATAAGACTATTAATGCAATGAGATACTAGTTTCACTGGCCCTCAATAGTCACTGTCACACACCAATACAATTTCCGCAATAAAAAAAGAGATAAAATGCTAAATAAATAGATTTTTCCAGCACATGGGTAAATTTATATATGCCACAAAACAATGTAAATACAGAACAGAAGCTTGTCTGCCTGCACTAATTTTATTATATTCATAAATTAAAGGGATCCTGTCACCTCCAGAACGCCTCCTAAGCTACCAAAACATGTCCCTGCAGCATATTATCACTAATCTCACACTCCTTTTGTCTCCTAAAAGCATCCTGTGAAAGTGCATAAAAACGTTTTAATACTCACTCATTAGTGATTATAATTAGCAGGGGCTATATTCTTTAGCCCTTAGGGCATGTTGTTTTGCAGGCTCCAGGATCCACCCTCTCTCTCTCTGTGCCACTTTGCTTGTGCAGGCATTGCCCTCCCCCCTCTCTATCACTCACAAAATGCAAATAATTAGTCTTGCCTTCAGCTCCACATCACAGCAGCACAGACAGAGATAGGGTGGATCATTCAGGCTGCAAAACAACACGCCCTAAAGGTACCGTCACACGCTTCAATCTCGATCACGATATCGGCTGGAAAGTCATGTGATCGAGATCATTAGTACAATTTTGCGATATCGCTTGTGCGGTGTCACAAGCATAGATCTCGTTAACGATTTCACGTTTGGCAACACGCCAGCGATCCAGCGCACAACCCACCGATTGAGGCCTGCCAGTGTCAGCAATAGGCAAAATCGTTAATGAGATCGTTTGCACTGTGTCACACAGCACGATGCAGCAGATCGTACAGTCGAAAATCAGTATATTTGAGAACATGTTTTCAAATCTACGATGAGCGATACGATGCATTATCGTCGTCGTATCTAGGAATCACATGCTATGATGTCGTTTGGACATCATAGCCACGCCTCAAAAAATGGGTCGTATCTGCAATATCGTTCACGATATCGCGACGTGTGACGGTACCATAAGGGCTAAAGAATATAGCCCCTACTAATTATAATCACTAATGAGTGAGTATTAAAACATTTTTATCCACTTTCACAGGATGCTTTTAAGAGACAAAAGGAGTGTGGGATTAGTGATGGGATGCTGCAGGGACATGTTTTGCTAACTTAGGAGGCGTTTTGGAGGTGACAGGATCCCTTTAAACTTGCAATTGTAACTTCATAGTGCCTAACATCATCAAATTCTTCAAATCTGAATAGTAAAAAAAATACATAATAAAAAAACAATTATGCACCCAAAATTCTATTACCCTGGACACAGTTTCTACAATATTTCGCAAGTACTGGAAATGATATTGCAGAGCTGTAAACTGAATAAGATTAAAGGGGTTTTCCTACAAAGTTCATTTTAATTTCATTGTCATCAATAAATGTTGGAATAACAAATTCCACAATTGGAAATGTTCCTGTGCTGAGATAATCTTATATAAGAGTCCCTGCTATGTGTGGCGCCCCGCTGGTCGGAGCGTCACTAAGGGGTGCTGCACCCAGACCAGTGTGAGTGGTATCCCTGTGGTCAGTGAATGGGGAGTCTGAGTCTGCTGGAGAGCTCCAAACCCAGCATAGAATACTAGTCTACTGTGGAGACTTCAGTCTCCCGGGCATCTGTGTAGTCACTACAAGGGAGCAAGGCACCGCCTGAAGAGAGATAGCCATCGAGGGTTTCCTGACGACAGCACAGGTGGAAAGAGAGCACAGGAGGCCAGGCCAGGTTTCAAGCCAGCCAGGCTTCAAACCAACAAGCACTGGAAAAGTAGTAAGGAGGGACATCTAACAAAGCCACATAGAACACCCTGTTCATTGGCCACTACCTAGGCCAGCTACCCAGAACTGTGTGACTGTTAACCCGTATTAAACTGTGTTATTCAGTGACAAATAAACACATGTACAGAGTCATACAGCCTCTGTGTCTCCATTATCCGAGTCGCTGCACTACACATACACCATATTCAGCACCACCACCACAAGTGCTGTCCTGCCCCAGGGACTCAGCTCCACCTGCAGAGAGCTGCACCATGCAAGCTGCCGTACCATCGCCCCCAGTGGTCTGAAGCGGCACTGGTGATCATCACCAGAATCTGCAGGTGGCGTCACGATAAACTTATAAATATTTATTCCCATTCCAACTACCCCTTTTTAAAAGCAGACCACCAGGGCCCACGGGTCTGGGCAAGCCACCAGTGACAACCCAAAAGCAGCAAAGGCCCAGACACCCGAGTCCCCATACCCTGGGCGAGTCACTATGTATTGTGTAATGGATGTGTCTGACTGTATAGTGACATGGTCTGATCATACCACATATCCTGTGCTGAGATAATCTTGTATATGTGTTCCTGCTATGTACTGTGTAATGGATGTGTCTGACTGTACAGGGACATGGTCTGATCATACCACATCTCCTGTGCTGAGATAATCTTATATATGTGTTCCTGCTATGTACTGTGTAATGGATGTGTCTGACTGTACAGGGCCATGGTCTGATCATACCACATCTCCTGTGCTGAGATAATCTTATATATGTGTCCCTGCTATGTACTGTGTAATGGATGTGTCTGACTGTATAGGGACATAGTCTGAACATACCACATCTCCTGGGCAGATGGGGAGGATGCAAAAGAGTATACAGACATTACAGCATGGGATCACCAAATAAAATTGAAAATGACATTATAAATAGATTTCTAAATGCCCTTAATTAGTTAATCACACTCATTTTGTCTATGGATGTTATTATCATTGATTCTTAAAGGCAGTTGACTTGTTACGGGAGGAAAGGGTAGGGGGTTTGTTCGTGCTCACCAAATTCCAACGGACCGGATGGTGCCAGAAGGAGACGTCCCGTACGTCCAAGAAGATTATATGAAGTAATGGATCCGGCACCGGACACTTCTCCAATATTCAAAATTTATTCAGTAATTCATAAGATCATAAAATCAGCGACCTAGGGAGCGCAGTCCCGCTGGACGCGTTTCGTACACAGTACTTCATCAGCAGCTTGACTTGTTACACTGACTTAAATATGTAGAATATGAAAGGAACACTGTCAAGTCATTTTTCAGAATGATACTAATATTACCCTTGAATAGGGCCTGGGCAGACATTTTAAAAACATGTAAAACCATTATTGTGCACTTTCTAGTCTCCATGTTAGCATCTTCATACCCTGCAAGAAGTTGGTGCATTAGTCCTCTTCATTTTATGTCCAACCGAATAGTCCGGCTGCTGTATAAGTGTTATTTAAATATCCACACCAATCCAGGCTTGTTCACTCCCTCTCCTCTGTGCTGGGAGGGAGGAAGTGTTTTGTGATGCAGCCTGTAAGATTTCTATGTGTATATATAAACTTTGGTTTTCCTGCAGACATATAATGTGTGTATCTGCTGAGCTAATGATGAAATGTTCTTATCACATAGAAATATCTCCGACTGCACACACTACCCAAATGTCTCATACACACAATTACATAAAGAGCTGCAGCTAAACTCCCCCTCCCTTCTCTGTCTGCTGTGAATGAGTCACACAACAGACAGATCAGAGAGGAGGCAGGACAGTGTAATGAAGCATGAATATTCAATATGCGGGCAGCAGAGAAATCACTGAGTCACAGATGCAATAATTCTCTTTATTTGAAGTTTACAGAAGATAGGAGGGGAGTATAAATAATAGAAATACATGAATAGAGAAAGCTTTTAGAAAGGAATTAGAAAATGATAGCAGTTACACATGGATTTTTGGCCTGACGGTTTTCCTTTAACAGGACAGGGGCCTGTGAGCATGTGCAGTAGGAAGCACCTTCTTTGTCTCTTCATGTGTAGGTAGATATACGTCCGGTGGACATTCTGATCTAGTACTGTAAACATCAGGGGTGCCAAAGGTAAGAAGAGGCCGCTCACACTGCTGTGTACGATATATTGAATGTTACTAGTTGCTGTAATATGGGTTGATAGTATGTGTGAAAAATTATTTAAGATCACAGCAGCAGAACTTCCTACTATACATGCTCACAGTCACCAGGCCATTTTAATGTTCTATCGTGATTACTTCCCTAGAGAAAATGACACTGGTTTGCTAATTAAAGGTAGCCTGTCAGCTACTTTATGACCCCCCAGCTATCACTATCTATCCTGCAGCTTCATAGTACTATTCTAATCATCTAATCATCCCTGTCTGAGCTAATACTGTAGTGTATTAATTGATAAAAAATCATACCTTTTAAGTCTACAGTCCATTGTAATGACCTTTTCTGGACTGTAGATCCTATGTTGACTAAGGCATTGTTCATTTTCTATGAGAGATCTACACATAGATTTTGATCTAGTCCTTGACTTTAAATACTATCCTTGTTATAACTTATGAAAGGAGCTTAGAGAGTGATTTACAAGTGCACACCGTATTATCCCACTTGTTGGGCTTATGAAAGGAGCTTAGAGAGTGATTTACAAGTGCACACCGTATTATCCCACTTGTTGGGCTTATGAAAGGAGCTTAGAGAGTGATTTACAAGTGCACACCATATTATCCCACTTGTTGGGCTTATGAAAGGAGCTTAGAGAGTGATTTACAAGTGCACACCATATTATCCCACTTGTTGGGCTTATGAAAGGAGCTTAGAGAGTGATTTACAAGTGCACACCATATTATCCCACTTGTTGGGCTTATGAAAGGAGCTTAGAGAGTGATTTACAAGTGCACACCATATTATCCCACTTGTTGGGCTTATGAAAGGAGCTTAGAGAGTGATTTACAAGTGCACACCATATTATCCCACTTGTTGGGCTTATGAAAGGAGCTTAGAGAGTGATTTACAAGTGCACACCGTATTATTCCACTTGTTGGGCTTATGAAACGAGCTTAGAGAGTGATTTACAAGTGCACACCGTATTATCCCACTTGTTGGGCTTATGAAAGGACCTTAGAGAGTGATTTACAAGTGCACACCATATTATCCCACTTGTTGGGCTTATGAAAGGAGCTTAGAGAGTGATTTACAAGTGCACACCGTATTATTCCACTTGTTGGGCTTATGAAAGGAGCTTAGAGAGTGATTTACAAGTGCACACCGTATTATCCCACTTGTTGGGCTTATGAAAGGACCTTAGAGAGTGATTTACAAGTGCACACCATATTATCCCACTTGTTGGACTTATGAAAGGACCTTAGAGAGTGATTTACAAGTGCACACCATATTATCCCACTTGTTGGGCTTATGAAAGGAGCTTAGAGAGTGATTTACAAGTGCACACCGTATTATTCCACTTGTTGGGCTTATGAAAGGAGCTTAGAGAGTGATTTACAAGTGCACACCGTATTATCCCACTTGTTGGGCTTATGAAAGGACCTTAGAGAGTGATTTACAAGTGCACACCATATTATCCCACTTGTTGGACTTATGAAAGGACCTTAGAGAGTGATTTACAAGTGCACACCATATTATCCCACTTGTTGGGCTTATGAAAGGAGCTTAGAGAGTGATTTACAAGTGCACACCGTATTATTCCACTTGTTGGGCTTATGAAAGGAGCTTAGAGAGTGATTTACAAGTGCACACCATATTATCCCACTTGTTGGACTTATGAAAGGACCTTAGAGAGTGATTTACAAGTGCACACCATATTATCCCACTTGTTGGACTTATGAAAGGAGCTTAGAGAGTGATTTACAAGTGCACACCATATTATCCCACTTGTTGGGCTTATGAAAGGAGCTTAGAGAGTGATTTACAAGTGCACACCGTATTATCCCACTTGTTGGGCTTATGAAAGGACCTTAGAGAGTGATTTACAAGTGCACACCGTATTATTCCACTTGTTGGGCTTATGAAAGGAGCTTAGAGAGTGATTTACAAGTGCACACCGTATTATCCCACTTGCTGGGCCAACAATCCTAGAACCAATCTATGCATATTTCCTAGCTTGTCAGGTGGGGAGCGGAGGTACTGACTGAGACCAGAGTCAGCCCCCAGTGCACCTGGGCAAGTGCCAGGGCTCTGGACAGCTGGGGGACACTGACAGCGCCACTTGCCGGATGGTGTCCCCTGCCATTACTGCTGTATGCGTCTATACTTTCACATACTGTGGCCCCAGTCATAGCTGCAGCTATGTGAAAGTATGGCCACGGGGGACCGGCCCTCTTCTTTTCATATCACAAAATTTGTACTGCACAGGCATTAAAGAAGCTGCCTTGCACAGTACAAACAGGAACTCACCAGAAGAAGAATGATGTCACCGCAAGGAGAAGAGGATTATCCAATCACTGCTGAGCTTGACTGGACTTAAATGTTCTGTCTTCAGTGTCAGCCGTGTCCATGGTGAATGAGTACAATCTTTGTGTGTGTGTCTGTTTGTGGCTCCAGTTCCCGGTTCGTACACAGCACCATACTGTATATACAGGTCAACACTATATGCTGTAATACAGTGTGTTTGTATATATGGTATGTATATATTGGAGAACTGTGTATGGTATAGTACACCATATACAGCCCCTCAGCCTCTATAGGCAGCCAGCCCAGCAGCAGCCTTCATATTATAATATACAGCCCACCCAGCAGCCTCCTTATCTTCATATATAAAGCTGAAAGTATGGGTGTGTGTATGCCCACTAAAGGAATTCTCACCGTTGCATCTACAATCACCAAATCTTGCACACACACCACATTTAAACTCAGGGAATGTCTATCACTATGTTTTAAGGGAAAATTTTAACCCTACGCCTTACAGTCAGTCTCCATAAAAAATAGCTATTTACTGTTTGTGTGTGTGTCTACGTCCACACATAGCCAAGCCCCTTCATGGCCACACCTATTTCACAGCCATGCCCTTTCATAGCTATGTCCCATAGCCCTTCATAGCAAGCTATATTTTCTGTGTATTTACTTTGTGACTTTTATGTGCAAAATAAAAATATGCAGGTTACCTGTCCAAACAATACCTGTGAGCTGCCTTCTCCCCTCATGTGGGGGGTGTGGGTTTATAGGGAGGTGCAGATTTGTGGGAGGCAAGTTTGGGGGTGCAGTTTTGTGGAGGGTGCGAATATGGTGGGACAGGAATGGGGGCGTGTGGGAGGAAGGGTTGGGCAGTTAGGGGGATAGTGGGGGTTGCAGGTTTTAGGGAGGGTGTTTTTTTAGTGGCGTAGCTGGGTTCCGGAGGGACATTTTTTGGGGGGCGAGGGTGTGGTTTTAGGGGGATGAGGGGCTTTTTTTTGGGAGCAAATGGGTGCAGTTTGGGGTTTGAATGGGGGCATTTTCTGGGGCTGCAGGTTGGGCTTTGTTTGTGGGGGTGCGAGTTTGTGGGGGGTAGATTTGGGGGATGTGAGTTTGGAAGTTGTTGGTTTGGGGGTGCTTTTTGGGGAGGCAAGGGTGCGAGTTTGAGGGGGGCAGGTTTTTTTGGGGGGCGGGGTGAGGGCTTTTTTGGGGGGTGAGAGTGCGGGTTTGGGTGGGTGGGGGTACTTTACATTTTGATGTATAAAATAATACATTTTCTATTTACTTTGTGATGTTTATGTGTAAAATAATAATTTTAATTTGTTATAACTAAGGCCGTCTTCACACCACGGGCTGTCCGGATGTGTTCGGTGTTTTGCAGGATGCACCGGACACAGCCTGAGAGCTCCAGACAAAACAGAACCAAAGGGTTAATATGCCCGCCGATCCTGTTTTGTGCTGGAATCGGCATTGTGCACTGATGCCGCTGTCCAGGTCCTGAAATTTCAGAATTGCATTTAGCGGGGAGCTAGCTGCGGTTCTGAAATTTCAGCCGGGAGCTCTCCAGGTGCTGAAGTTCAGCGGCGGATGGTGCTGAGCTTCAGGGACTGGATTATTTTCCTGATCCAGCGCCTATAGACTCCCATGTTAGGGGGCACTGGATTGCTCCGGATCCAGGATGCAGGATTTTTGTGGGCAAAAAAACTAAATGTGCCTGATCCTCCCGGACAGCACAAAACCGGATGGCAAATAGCTACCAACCGGCACCATTCGGCCCCATAGGGATAATATGGGGCCTAAATCGGATCCGGGGCTGTCTAGTTCACACCAGACAGCCCCGGATCCCTAAAACCATGGTGTGAAGCCGCCCTTAGAACAGTTATTTACTATGCCCGGGCAACACTGTGCTCTACAGCTAGTTATATATACAGCCCAGCAGCAACCTCCATATTACATATACAACTCAACAGCAGTATCCATATTATATATTCGGCCCAACAGCACCCTCTATATTACACATTTGGTCAAAATTGTTGGTACCTTTCGTTTAATGAAAGAAAAACCCACAATAGTCACAATGTCTGAATTTAATTTGTTTATTTTCATAGATTTTTCATTTATTATTACTTTGTCAGGTTCAAATTATTTCTGGGACCATTGTGGGTTTTTCTTTTATTAAACGAGGGTTACCAATAATTTTGACCACGTGTGTTTATATATACACAGCCCACCCAGCAGCTTCTTTGATCTACTTACATAATTTGCTTGTCGCGTCTGTCATCCACTTTCGTCTGTACGTCTCTGAATCTCACAATCCATCATGCCGGCTTGAAGTATGCTGGAAGTCATATTGGGACACCCAAATGATGGATGTCCCAATATGACACCCGCTGGTGGTACCAGCCCAGGCACCACTGCATACCTGCCGCACTTTCGCACAACGCACACCTGCCCCACCACACAACGCACATCCTCCCAGCCGGACATTACGACCCGCTGCACCCACAGCCGACCAGCCATAGCCAGCAGGAAAGTCTGCAGACTTTCCTACCGGCTGTGGCTGGACGCCAGTGGGTGCAGGTGGCTACACACACACACTCATACACATACATGTACATATACACACACATGCATTTACATATACAAGCATACATGTACAAACGTTCAAATGTACACATACATATACACACATACTTGTACAAACACATACTATCATGATAGTCTCTCTTACCTGGGAGACTTGTGCCTGGTTTAAGACCTCTGTCTCGTTCCTTTATTGAGACTTCATTTCAAATGTGTTTCTTTCCCTTAACAGTTCATGAGTTAATGTCAGTTTTCTGTTGCTAGAAGACTGCTTAGTTTCCTTATCAGGTTTTGCCACTCTGTGATCACTCCCGTCCCCTTTATATGGTCACATGCTTCCAGCATGCATTGCTGGTGACTTCACATTCCTAGCCAAACTTCCTGAAATGAGAGCTGACTACTGCCAAATGGTCTGTGGAAAAGGAGCGAGGCAGCAGGCGTGAAGTTGCCGTTTTGTTTCCCTGTCTTTCTCCCTTTCCCTCTTATATTCTTCATTGCAGTGGTTGGGACTAGTGCTCCCACCGGCCATTCTCTGTTGATGGTTAACATCAGGGCCAGCAATGGCCTAGGTATCATGCTCAGCAATGAATTGAAAGAATAAGGATGGCAGGGAGATCAGGGCATAGCTGCAGGTGAGTGCAGGAGGTCACCTCTCCCTTGTTCCCAATGATCTGGGCCCTCCACTGTACTTGTCCCCCCTGTCTCCCCGTCCATTGTGTTTTTGTTGTGCGCTGGACATAGTTGGTCTGTGCATCACTGTCATGTATGGTAGCTGAACATTGCCCTTAGTCCAAGCGTGACACATACATGTACACATACATGTACACACACATGCATATACACACATACATATGCATACACATACATATACTTGCATATACACACATACACACACATACACAAACACACACAGTATAATGTCCCAAAACATACAGGCACACAAACATGCACAGTATAATGTCCACACACATACATACACACATTACATTGTACCGACGCACATATGCACACACACATACATACACACACTCGTACACACACACACACACACACACACATGCCTGCTTCACTCAGGTATACAAAGATGGCAGCCGCATGATGTATCACACCACCCCAATGCAAGATTATAGTAATCCAAGATCACATATCGGAGAGGAACTTGGGGGGAGCTAAAAAAAAGTGGAAAGCGAGTTGTCTCTGTCTATGTTGTATGCAATAAAGGATTTTTCTCAGCGTTGTGTTTTTTTTCCTCCTAACTGAAAGCATTGCTAATGACCAGTTGTCATACTGATGGCTGACATTAGCAATAGAGCTTGACATCAGTTGCCAAAAAAAAGCTGACATCAACCCCTTTATTACCCAGTCCGCGACCGCTACATGGCAGCTGAAAGAGTGGGGTAACTGCCAGTTTTGTCATCTCTCATGGAGGCACAAATGCTGGGGTGGCTACTGGCTGCAATTTTCAGTGTAAGGGGTCCAGAATGCTTCACCCTCACCACACTTAGAATTCCAGCCTCCAGCTGCCTGGGTTACCTTGACTGGCTATAGAAAATACAGCAAAGCCCACACCAATTTTTGTTAAGTTATTTATTTAAATAACTAAAAACATAGGGCTTCCTTGTATTTTTCATTGCCAGTTAAAGTAACACCAGGCAGTGAGGGTTGGCAACCAGTAGCTGCTTGGTTTACCTGTGCTGGCAATAGAAAATACAACAAAACCCTATATTTTTACCAGGATATTAATAAAAAAAACCCACAGAAACAGGTTTTTAAGTTAAAATTCATGTATTTACATACATTGGGAGAGAGTACAGAGGGAAATAGAAAGCAGACAGGGGCCCTCAGCACCACAGAGCCTGCCCCCATCATGACATCACTGCCCTCATGTCATCATGACCTCACTGTCCACATCTAGTATAAGTACCTGTATATATTATAGCCCACAACCTCTATATTACATATACACAGCCTTCAGCTTCTAAATTACCTACACACAGCCAGCAGCCTCTATATTATTTTCATGAATGTGTATGTGTATAGCCATTAAGAATGTCAAATAGTATGGTGACATCACCGTTTACTATAGCGCAGGTCTCAGCGCTGTCATTCAGTAATCAGAGACCATGAGAGTAGATGTGTTAATCCTCCCTGTGGTCTCTGCAGAAGCAGGGCTGAGTCTATCCAGGAAGAGAGGAAGAGGAAGGTGGAACAGTACGAGGGTGGGGAGGGGGTAATTAAGATGGAGTCACTAAGTTTCTCTGTGTTTTTTTATATAAAATAATTTTTCTCTGTGTTCTGTATTTTTTTACTATTTATTTGAGATTCTTATTGGCCGGGTCTAACTTGGCCTGATATTAAAAATCTCAGGGCTTACTACCAGCTGGCAGTACAAAGCTGGTGTTAACCCCTTATTACCCAGAGTGTCATCACCACCAGGGCCACTGGAAAAGCTTGGTAAAGCACCTGGAAGGGGCGGTTGCAGGCTGATATTCTTTAGCATGGGGAGCCCTAAAACAATGGACCCTCACCATGCTGAGAATACCAGCCCTCAGCTGCCAAATTTTACCTTGGCTGGCAATTAAAAATACAGCGGATCCCATGCATTTTTTTTTGCCAACAAAGGTAAAGTTATGCAGCTGAGGGTGGCAGCTTGCAGCTGTCGGCTTTCACTGGGCTAAAAGTAAAAATACTGTGAAGCACCACACATTTTTTTTTATTATTTATTTATTTAACACCCTATGACAGCAGGTTGGTTGCCATACACTAATGTGTATGGTAACCAAGCACAATCACTGTCCAGATTATGGAAATACACTCTGACTGCAACAGCCAATCACATAGGTGCTCACAGAGTGTGAGTGTCTGTGATTGGCTATTTGCCTGACAGTGCAGTGAATATGCAAATAGCTTAAAGGGGAATTCCAGTGAGAGAAATTTTTTAGTGCAGTTCCTGCCATGCTACATGATGAAGCAGAGCTGTACACTGCAGTTCTAGGATCTATAGATCTATTATAATTCAATAAAATCATACTTGCTCCTTTGATTTCCCTTCTCCCTCATGGAATCCTAGATTTCTGCATGTCAGCTTCATCTACGAGCTGAGAAGAGGAGGTGTGCTGGCGGTGTGGATGCTCGAAGCTTCAAGATCAACCTACATTCATGTCCCCTCACATTTCTGTATAGGGAGGGGGTATGGCAGGTGGCCTGGCCACTGACCCCATGCTCACACATACAATCCAGTCCCTGACATACCATCCTATGTGACAGGGGGTCCAGGCTTCAAATAGCAATCATGTCACCAAGCAGATACGAATACATGCTGTGATGCTCTGCTATATGATGATTCATAATGTGTACTGTTATTGTGAGGATGCAAGCAGAGGCAAATCATTACATTGATCGATTCAGCTCTGCTTGGTCTCCTTTTCCCCATAGGAACATGGTAGCTTCTTATCTCTTCATCTTTCAATGGATCATTATTATCATCACTCCTCACTGGAATGTAGGCTGATCCTGCAGCTCCCAGCATCCATGCCCCTGACACAACTCCTGCTTTTTGCTCTTACATGAAGCTGCCAGGCTGACGATTCTTGGGTCCCTGAGGTGGGGGTCAGAGCTGAGGAGCAGGTATAGCGCCACAGGGTAGTATAACACTTTAATATAAAAATGTGTTTTTCTTTTCCCTGTAAGGTCATGAGTTCAGGGTTCACCTTATGGAGTCTGTTTTTACACCCACCAAGGACCACACCACTTAGAATAGGGGGCCGGTAATTTAGTAGGTCCCATAGGGGTGGAGGTGGAGCCTAGGATAGAGTAGTGGGAGGAAAAGTGACAGTTAGTCAGACGGTGCTGGGAAGGCAGACAGAGAGGTCAGGCCTGACAGCCCAGCTGACAGGAGAGAGCCCCATCTCTAAGTGGGGGCTCAGGACAGAAGGCAATGGACCAGGACTGGTTGGAGCCAGCTGGTCACATTGGGGAAGCATCGGCAGTGCGGGTAGCCAAAATAGTCAGGCATTTATCCCTGGCTATAGACCGACGAGCTGCGGGCCCAAGATAACACTAGATCCAGGACCGCTGGGGAAAACGGCCCGAATACCGGATGGGAATTGCACTACCCCGTGATCCCGGGAAAGGATAACCGTACCCAGTTTAACCCAGAAAGCCATAGAAGGAAGGACATCTAGAGACTCCATAACAAGGAACCTGGAACTGGTGACCGACCCCCGGTAAACCGGACTGTACCATATACCATCACCATCTGTCGGTACTCATTAAAGTGGAGTAAAGTTGAATTGGACTCTGTCATCCTTATTGTGGTGCCCGGAGGGCTCAGCATCATCAGCAGCTAAGCAGAGGGGTAAGAACTGCAGCACCAACACCTACTACTACTCCCCTCATCCCTCACCATCCACACTCATCCCTCCCTGCTGCCCTGAGGTAAAGCTCCACCTGTGGGGAGCTGTTCCATACTCTGCTGCACAAACCATCACCTCAGTGGCCGGCTTGCAGCGCCGGTACTATATTACCATTAACTACAGGTGGCATCACGATCCCCTGTAAATAACCCCTTCTCCCCCATCAACATCTCCTCAAATGATCACCAGGGCACGGCACCAGGATCCAGACCACCTGTGACTCTCCACAAAGCCATCAACCCCGGTGACCTAGTACCCACTAGCTCTGGCTGCATCAGATCCAAGCACTGCAGTGTACAGCTCTGCTTCATCATGTAGCAGGGCAGGAACTGTACTAAACTCTCACTGGAGTTTCCCTTTAATACGGGGCCCAGGAAGTGATTCTGCAGGAGCGTGGGAGACTGAGCGGCTCCAGGAGCAGCAGCAGGAGTCTAGTAAGCCCAATCTATTTGTTCTTCTATCCATCTTCCCTAGGTCCTGTCACAGCTGTATGGCAGAAGAATAGGCAGAGAGTGTACATCATGTCTGCTTACTGCTCCCATGCAGTTTGAGCACTGTTTCAGCCATCTTTGCTTTTTACTGCCCTCTCAGACCCCTTTGTAGGGTCCAGCAGAAAATTACTTGCATTCCCCATTGACTCACATTGCACTCGCATGCACTGCTTGAAGCCGGCCAAGAGACAAAGGTGTACCGACGTCACCAGAACTGGAAATGACGAGATTCGTGTCATACCCGAACTGGAGAGCGACGTTCAATGTAGGTTGGGTCAGAGAGGAATCTTATTACAATATCACGCCCATCGGGGCATGATAAACGATCATTCACGTTGCAAACCAACACGCCCAGGGGGACTATTGCATATAGCCCCGGCTTCATTATCATCCTAATTAGTAAGTAAAAAAACGTGTTTTTTTTAGCAGATTGAAAGCAAGTATTTAGCATAGAGAGTGATAGTTATAATGGTAATAGGAAGGTGCAGGGACATGTATTGATAGGTTAGGTGGCTTTTAGGAGGTGACAAGTTGACTTTAAAGGTACGTTTACACGCGGCAACTTTTCTAGGAATTTCACTGGCAACTTACTGGTTGCAGTGAAATCATGGATACATTGTTCCATTTGTACAAAGCAAGATAGAACAATATGTCCATGATTTCACTGCAACCAGTAAGTTGCCAATGAAATTCCTAGAAAAGTTGCCATGTGTAAAGGTACATTAAGAGAGTAACAAAGAGCGCATTAGTTCATCCTTGATATATTCTAGTCCACGTTGAAAAATATTCC
This sequence comes from Allobates femoralis, assembly GCA_033576535.1. NCBI lineage: Eukaryota > Metazoa > Chordata > Amphibia > Anura > Aromobatidae > Allobates > Allobates femoralis. The sequence continues at coordinate 468,935,790 of JARQOC010000004.1, forward strand.
TTGCACATTCGGGTGATTTCACCTTTCCAAGCACAGACATGTATAAAACATAAAATCATTTATACCGTGGGTTCTCTGAAGTATAGGCCAAATCAAACATACCCTGGCATTTTCCACAGCAGACATTGCTTTATGCTGTTTGCAAAAGAAAAAAGGAGAGGCAGCAAAATCTATATCCAGACTGAATTACCACCATATGTCCACAGGCCATCTTCTCTGAGAAAACTAACCTTTAGCACACTTTCATTGCTATTTTTGGGCAGTTGTCTCGTACGTTTCACTATGAATGTAACTTTCACCCACATATATATATATATACATTTATGTAGCTGAACCAATTTGATTAAAAAAAACATAGATAATAGGGAAATAGATTGTTCAGTTTTAAATGCCTCCATCCCACTTTGTAGGAATCAAATCAAGACTGACATACATAAATTCTTCATTAACTTACCCCTTCTATAGGCATTCTTGTCTTTGGGAACAATCTGTAATGTGATTCATGATTTGTCTTCTGCTCTCGACCTTTTCGAAAAGAATCCTGGGAAAACAGTCCTCCCACTCTTTGAAAGGAGTTCTTTCTCACCAGACCTTGCCCACCCTTTATGCCTTCCAGCAAACGGATCAAGAGCAAGTTTGCCGGTAGTTCTTCTATGCTGCAATATACTGGGGTTCTGCATTCTGGACATCTCAGCTGTTTTCGGGCTTTGAGTATCCTCTGTAAGCATGGCTGACAAAACGTATGCTGGCATGGCAGCACTTTGGCAGTGGCATCCAATTTTCCTAAACAAACTGGACAGTTCAGCAAGTCAAGGACAACCAATTCATCCATTGTAGGCAATGTTTATTGCTGAAACCCGAAGATCAAATTTACATGATGATGGCACTGGAAAGAAATTAAAAAACATTATCAAGATGTAAATATGCAGGTGCCATGTTCATAGCAGACCCAGCCTTTATATTTTCAAACCTCACAGCATATTTCTTGGGGAAGAAATCATTCCCGCATACAAGACATTACAATGCCTCACAAGACATTTGCAGATGTGCACCTTAGTTTTACAGCTCAGTTGCAAGTGAGTCATTGTGATTCACAAATGCAATTGAAGCAATAAAATGCTGCTTTCAGATCACTTGTCTATCAGGATCTAGCTTTCTCCACTGCAACAGGTAGCTGGTTACAGGGCGAATCAGAAAACACTGACCTCTCAAACTAGCCAGTGTTCATGGTCAATAACATTTAATGGTATAGGTGCCAAGCAGTCAACTACAAAGATGTTTGTGCTTACACATTCTAAATGCAAAGATTCTTAAATTGGTGGTATTCTCATGTATTCACACTGCACAAATGACAGTTATACAACCGTATGGAATATACAGTGCATTGCGAAAGTAATAACCCCCCCCCACACACACACAGCATTTTTCATATTTTGCGACTTCACAACCTGGAATTTAACAGTTTTTTGAGGTTTTGTATTAGTTCATGTAAAGAATATAATAATATGCCTACAAATGTGAACATTTGTTTTCTTTATATCGTGAAGCCAACATAAAAGACAAAATAACTGAAGACTTAAGTGTGCATAACCATTCAACCTGCCCCCAAAGTTATTACTTTGAAGAACCTCAATATGCATCAATTACAGCTGCAAGTTGCTTTGGATAAGTCTATACGAGCTTTCCACATCTTGCCACAGGGATATTGACAATTCCTCAAGGCAAAATTGCTCCTGCTCCTTCAAGTTAGATGGTTTCCTTTGGTGAACAGCAATCTTCAAGTCTGACAACAGATTCTCAATTGGATTACTGTCTGGGCTTTGACTAGGCCACTCCATAACATTTACACTTTTCCCCTCAACTTCAGCAGTATGCTTTGGGTCATTGTCTAGTTGGAATGTGAGCTTTCTCCCGGTCTCAAATCACTGACAGACTGTAACAGCTTTTGCTTAAAAATATCCCTGTATTTTGCACCATCCATCTTTACCTCAACTTGTACCAATTTACCTGTCTCTGCTATGAAAATGGAGTTCTTCAGGTGATAAACTGTGTTGGTTTTGACACTGGACATAGTGTTTACCTTTAGGGCAAAAAAGTTCAATTTTGGTCTCATCTGACCATAGCACCTTCCTCCATACATTTGTGGAGTCTCCCACATGCCTTTTGCCAAAGTCAAAACAAGCCTTCCAATTTGTGTCTTTTTTTAAGGCCACTCTTCCATAAAGGCTAGCTTTATGGATTGTATGGCTTATTGTGATCGTATATTGGCAGATATTCCAGTATCTACAACTTTCCTAAAGGGAAACGAGGATAAACAGGAGGATCCCTTAGGATGAATATCCATAAGTGATCTGGCTTCCCTCCTGTGATAAAGTGAGGGCAGTGTATTGCATATCTGGTGTTGAGATATGGTATCTTTCTGTGAATGAAGGCACTATTGGACTGGCTGTCCTCACCATTTATATGAAATATGAAAATATGGAGTATTGTGATGATTGTTAATGGAATTGTCATTAGTAGGCCCCATGACAGTGCGAACAGATCAATAGTTAACATTCCTTGAACATCAGAATTCCTTGTGTACCCACCTTATTTCCTCCTGAAGAACCGACAATACATATCATGGAAAGGGGGAAATGCGTCGAGGAGAAATACCAAGATACACAATCTCCCAGGAGATGAGCATATCAACCTAATGGTACCGTCACACGTCGCATTATCTCGTAGGATATCGCATAGAAGTCACGGGAGCGCGCTCACACGTAGATTTGGATCATGATCAGAGTGTAGATGTGTGACGTTGAGATATTGTCTACAACATTGTATCAATTCCGGAGTGAGATCGTGAATAGCGGTCATTAGGATTCCTTGTTTTCACAATGAATGGGAGAAATCGTGGAACACATCGTTATCGTGGTGTCACACCGCACGATGCAGCAGATGGCATTATCGTAGATCGCCTGATCTGAGAACATGTTCTCAAATCTGCGTTGTGTGATCTCACGATATCTCACACTGATATCACGGTACAAGAAGGGGAGGGAGAGGGGAGCGCACATAGAGCGGTCACCAGGGTACAACAGAGGGGAGTTTTCAGGAACCACTCACCTCTTTCTGTTGTGACACCCACAACTGGTAGAATTTGCCTGGTCGCTGCAGATCCCGTGAGGAATAAGTTTAGGAGTTTCTTCAGAATCCGGGATTATAGACCGCGCTGACCAGAAATTGGATGACAAACTTTATTTGGCACACATCACACAGCACACACGATTTGGCAAATTGTGTGTGCTGTGTGCCAAATAAAGTTTGTCATCCAATTTCTGGTCAGCGCGGTCTATAATCCCGGATTCTGCAAGAAACTTCTAAACTGATATCGTGGTGACACACGCTACGACACACTTATGACCTCGTTCCGATGTCGCAGCCACGCCTCCAAACATGTGACTTCTATGCGATATCCTACACGATATTGTGACGTGTGACGGTACCATAAGTTAGATGTTATCAGCACTTGTGCTATATTCCATCAAACATGGAAATAAAATGTATTGTCTATATGCTCTTGAACGACATAATAATGATCTATTCCAATCTAATTAATTTCACCAGTTTTTTTCCCTTACATAATTGCACTGGATAATACTTAGTCTGAATATACTTTTACCATAGAGATTATACAAAAAAATAAATTATTTAGGAGCATGGGTAATGTAAAAAAATCCATATTAAATTGATGAATGATTACATCGAGGATGCAAACATTTTACCTTATTTTACTGCCACTAGTTAGACTCATAAAAACTGGTTGGACATTGCATACAATTAATGACAAACCACACCTGATGTGATTGCTTACATGTACCACATGCCTGCACATAACACGCAGCAAGCAAACACAGGAAACTTTGTTGAAAGCTTCATTTATACATTTTGTAAACAGGACCTGTTGCTTTTATTATAGGTGTTGCTTATGCTCTGTTTGTGTACTGTTCTTTCCTTTTGTTGGGGGTGATACATCATTGGAGGACTGCAACATATATTACTATGTACAGTGACATCTGCTGTCTATTGACTACCAATGACATAGTAAAAAGTTGATTACGTGGAATGTTTTCTTACTGTATGTAAAAGTATAGGAATACTGTCCAACGTATTCCGACTGGTGTGTGACTCGCCCGTGTGCAGTGCGAGCAGATCTCTTACACTTGGGCCCATGCTAGAAAATTAGGAAGCTCAGACCTGTAAGTTTTTCCTCAGCCCATATAGGCTGTGATTGTCTCTGAGTCTCAGATCACTCGCATCCATACAAGTCTATGGGTGTGAGTGAAACATTGCACTGCACTCGGCAGACATCCGAGTGCAGCACGATATACGCGGAGGCCAGCAATGGATAAGGCAGAGATATGAATCTCTCCTTCTTCTCCATAGCTGTGATCTGATCGCAGGATCAGATCACAATAATACTGAAGAAAAGAGTATCATGCTAAGTATTACATTTATTGTGAACAATGTTACAACACTACACAAAGACAGTGCATAAAAATACATCAAGAAAATGGCCACATAATTCTTTTTTTGATCTTATCATACAGTATCAGGGTTAACAATATGAAACCTAGTAAGGTGTATATATCCCAATTTCATAAGGGTCGTACAGCATATATACTCAAAGCACAAGACTCCATATTACTGGTTGAACATAGCAGATACATAAAATATAAAGTGCAAGTGCAAATATCTCAGTGTCACTGCCAATTTGGCTAAGTGATAAAAAAAATCACTGATACATTCAACTCCAAAGTTATAATACCCTCATATTGGGCCCATAGTTGGTAGCAAAGTCTAATAGAAAAGATTCCATACCCATTATACAGTGGCTTAATCAAGATTCCTAAGTCCAGTGGTCACCAATGAAAAATAGAACACGGCGTTTCGCTGGCTTAGCATGGTAGCGTCAACTTCTTCAAGGGGGAAATTTCCACTTGCACTTTATATTTTATATATCTGGTATGTTCAACCTGTAATATGGAGTTTTGCGCTCTGAGTATATATGCTGTATGACCCTTATGAAATTGGGTTATATACACCTTACTAGGTTTCATAACCCTGATACTGTATGATAAGATCAAAAAAAGAATAATGTGGCCACTTTCTTGATGTATTTTTATGCACTGTCTTTCTGTAGTGTTGTAACATTGTTCACAATAAATGCAATACTTTGTATGGTACTCTGTTTTCTCCAGTATTATTATGAATCTGAGAGTATGCTCTTGCAGTTGAGGGACCCCTCATTTGATCGCAATGTTGGGGGGGGGCCTTGTACTTGTGTATACTAGTCCGAACTTTGATTTTGATTTAGGATCAGATCACAGTTGTATGACACTCGGCTCATACTTGCAGAAGAGCCTGAGCCGAGTGTCATTAGCATATCGCATCCAATGTTCACACATCGGTGTAGTGAGGGTTTGCAACAAGTGGAACAGGCTGCCATGAGATGTGGTGAATTCCCCTTCAATAGAAGTCTTCAAACACAGGCTGGACAGACATTTGTGATAATTTATTGAGTCCTGCTTTGAGCAGGGGTGTTGGACATGATGACCCAGGAGGCCCCTTCCAACTCTACCTTTCTTTGATTTAATGAAATTTATATACAAGTAAAGGCCCCGTTACACCTTACAACATCGACTGCGATGTCGGAAGCGATGCCGCGGGTACGCACTCACTTCCGACATCGCAGCATAGCTGTCACATGGCAAGATGTTGCCGGTGATGGCACTGCGATGTTGCCGCAGCGATCTCTCACTGGGCTGGGATCAATCCAGCGAGCGATCCGCTGCAATGCAGCGAATAGGCGGGATCAACCATGACATCGCTATTGCGATGTCACACCGAACGATGCCATAGGTTGCTTAAGTTGAAGTTGACAGGTTTTCCTGCATGCAGGAAAACCTGTCAACTCGGTCTTGAACAGCTATCGTTGTTGAATCGTGCGTTTACACGCAGCGACACAACAACGATGTCGTTTCAACATTGTTCCTGACGTCACTTTTGAACGATGTCGGATACGATGTTGAAAGGTGTAACGGGGACTTAAATAGGATTTCACGAAGAAAACAAATCTAATATACACATCAACCTTATAGAAAATTGTTTTTAAATATCTGTTTTATCATGCAGACTGTAACGCACAGAGTGTTGGATTACTACAAAAAAGGATAACAGTTACATAGATTAAAATATATATTTGGTCATAGACAAGAATAAAACATATAAAATAATATTCTAGATGAAGATATGAGTGAAGAATTCTATTTACAAGTAATATAACATTCCTCAATCCTTTCATTTCCTGCTTAGGGCTTCTTTGCAAGCCTCTCAGTTTCATGGGACTTAACACATAGAGCATTTGTAGCATAAAGGCTTGTAAATCTAATTTTTTTTACAAATTCAACCGTCCTTAATTACACAACTACTTTTATTGGAACAACCTCCTTGAATGTGTGTAAATGATAGATGTTCCACATACTACTCCTAAAAGGGTCATCCTTCTGACCTGCCCCAGGGCCGTGGAGTACCCGGTCCCAGGAGTTTAGTTAATGGGAGATATCACTGTGGTCTGTTGCCCGGTCCCGTGGAACTGATGGTCGCTTAAAAAGGGGGGAAAACAGTCAATAAAAATAAAACAAAAGTGTTTCATGATGCCACCTAAGGTTCTGATATTGTCACCGGCGCTGCAGGACAGTCCTCCGGGGTGATGGTAACATAGTAACATATTTTATAAGGTTGAAGGAATACTTTAAGTCCATCTACTTCAACCCCTAGCCTAACATGTTGATCCAGGGGAAGGCAAAAAAAAACCATTTGGCAACACTAAGCTCCACATTGGGGGAAAGAATTCCTTCCTGACTCCACATATGGCAATAAGACTAGTTCCCTGGATCAACGCCCTATCAAAGAATCTAGTATACTGTATCTAGCTGGTAATATTATAGTTTTCAAGAAAGGCATCCAGGCCCTTCTTAAATGTTAGTAGTGACTCACTCATTACAACAGCATGTGGCAGAGAGTTCCATAGTCTCACTGCTCTTACAGTAAAGAATCCACATATGTGATTATGATTAAACCTTCTTTCCTCCAAATGTAGCGGATACCCCCTCAGTATCTTTACTGATGTTTATGTGCAAGGTTAAGTCCGGGTGGTCTGGAAGCAGTTCAGGATCTCCACACCCGATAAGTTTTGAGGTCTCTCTGTTGTGCTGTGGTTGCTACGGTTCTTGGCTGCCTGTACCTAGGCCCTGACCCTCTCGTGTTGTCCTCACCTGTATGGCAGGTGGCATGAACCCTGCTGGCGGGCACCATTGTGTCAGCTGCGGTCCCCGGGCTCTATATGCGGCTGTGCCTCCAGGTACTGCTGCGGCTGGGAGACCTGAGATCCTTCACTGTCTCGGACTCCGGTGTCCGGGTTGTCAACGCTGCTCCTCTGGGGCACACCAGTATGGTTCCACGCCACTGGCTAACTCGCCTTGCCTCTGACCCTCACTCTTGGGTCCCTCACACTGGTCAGTCTCTCTCACTGGCATGGGTCTAGCGCGGCTCCGTTTGCCAGGGTGTCTTCCTCAGCACTGCTCCAAACTGAACTACCTAACTTCACCCCGAGGCCCAAATTTATAGGGGACCTTGCCTGAATTCAGCAAGTAGAGCTCCCCCTTCAGGTCTGGAGTGGAGTGTTGTTCGTGAGCTTACCTGATGTGAAAATCCCTCCCTGCTCCAGGTGTTCCTGTAGCAACCAAACCGTGGGGTGCCACACTTCCTCTAAGTAGGCTTCACACCACGGTTATTAGGACCTGGGGCTGTCTGGTGTGAACCAGACAGCCTCGGATCCGATTTTGGCCCCATAGTATTCCTATGGGGCCGGATGGCAGTGATTTGCCATCCAGTTCTCTGCTGTCAGGGAGCATCCTGCAGAATTCATTTTTTTTCCCCAGACACAAAATCACAGCTTGCAGCGTTTTTGTGTCCGGGGCAAAAATCTGACAAAATCAGATCCTGCCAGATCCTCTGTGATCCAGTTTGATCCAGCGCCCCCTAACATGGGAGGCTATATGTGCCAGATCCGACAGAAAATCGGATCCAGCTGCCGGATGCTGAAGTTCAGTGGTGGCCGGTGCTAAACTTCAGCACCAGGAGAGCTCCAGGCAGAAATTTCAGAACCGCGGCTAGCTCCCCAATAGCCGCAATCCCGAAATTTCAGTACTGGACAGCAGTAGCAGCTGCACACTGCCTATTCCAGCAGAAAAAAGGATCGGAGGGCATATTTGCCCTCCAGTTCTGTTCTGTCCAGAGCTGTCAGGCTGTGTCCGGTGCATCCAGCAAATCACCGGACACAGCCTGACAGCAAAAATCTGTGGTGTGAAGCCAACTTAAATATATAATATTAATATAGCTAGCTTTAACCATACTACATACATCATTCACCCCATATTTCCCACAGTGCTCAAATGTAAATCTAGCTGATAGATATGCAATCTACCAACATAATACACCATGTTCCAAATTATTATGCAAATTGCTTTTGTCATAGGGTTTTTTTTTGTCAATGATACCCATTGATGGTATTGTGTCTTATGGCCACTTTACACACACCAACTTATCTGTCCAACTTCTGAACAACTTACTGGTTGCAGTGAAATCATGGACAATTGTTCCATTTGTACACAGCCACAAAATGGAACAATGTGTGCATGATTTCACTGCAACCAGTAAGTTGTTCAGAAGTTGGACAGATAAGTTGGTGTGTGCAAAGTGGCCATTAGGGTTCTTTGGATCACTGAAATCAATCTCAGATACCTGTGATAATTAGTTTGACAGATGAGCCCAATAAAAGGAAAACTTGGTGTTCCACAATATTGAGCAGGCCACAGTTTTCAAGTTACATGTGAAAGAGAAAGGATCTCTCTGCTGCTGAAAAGCAACAAATAGTGCAATGCCTTGGACAAGGGATGAAAACATTAGATATTTTACGAAAACTTAAGCGTGATCATCGTACTGTGAAGAGATTTGTGGCTGATTCTGAGCACAGACATGCAGATAAAGGCATAAGTGCAGATAAAGGCAGAATGAGGAAGGTTTCTGTCACGCAAGTTCATTGGATTAAGAGAGCAGCTGCTAAAAAGGCTTTACAAACTAGCAAACATATTTGAAGCTGCTGGTGCCTCTGAAGTCCCTCGAACCTCAAGTGTAGGATCCTTCAAAGGCTTGCTGTGGTGCATAAACCTACTATTCAGCAACCCCTAAACAGTGCTCTCAAGCAGAAACAGTTGCAGTGGGCCCAGACATACATGAAGACTAATTTTCAAACAGTTTTGTTTACACATCAGTACTGAGATGGTCCAGATGGATGGAGTAGTGGATGGTTGGTGGATGGCCACCATGTCCCATAAGGCTGCGATGTTAGCAAGTAGATGGAGGAGTCATGTTTTGGCAAAATCGTTTTCATGCATGACAATGCACTATCTCATGCTGCAAATAATACCTCTGTGTCATGGGCTGCTATGGGCATAAAAGGAGATAAACTCATGGTATGGCCACCATCTTCTCCTGACCTCTACCCTATGGAGAACCTTTGGTGTATAGTCAAGCGAAAAATAAATGAGGGTGGGAGGCAGTTCACATCAAAACAGCAGCTCTGTGAGGCTAGTCAGACATCATGCACAGAAATACAAGCAGAAACCCTCCAGAAACTCACAAGCTCAATGGATGCAACAATTGTGAAGGTGATATCAAAGAAGGGTTCCTATGTTAACATGTAACTTGGCCTGTTAGGATGTTTTGGAGTTAAGTAGGTTTTTATTTCAGTGAATATGATTTCCTAATGCTGCAAATTCAACAAATGAGCATTTTCAGTTCTTTCAAACACTTCCAAATTATTACGCACAGTAAAGTTTCTAAACATTTGAACAGTGCATTTAGAGGTTTTTTTAATTTTGCAGATTATACTGTTATCATTGGGAGGCTTCTTCAATAAAATTCTATGTATACTATAACGCAGTGGTCCCCAACTCCACGCCTCGAGGGCTACCAACAGTGCATGTTTTCAGGATCTCCTTAGTATTGCACAGGGGTTGGAATCATTACCTGTGCATTTGATCACATTAGCACCTGTGCAATACTAAGGAAATCCTGAAATCCTGCACTGTTGGCAGCCCTCGATGCCTGGAGTTGGGGACCTCTGCTCTAACGGGTGATGACTTTTATCACACTGCCTGTCATTTACACTGACCATTTAGGAAAATCAGAGAAAAAGAACATTTGCATAATAATTTGGAACATGGTGTAGATGATGACTATTCATGACTCCTTTTGTAAATTACTATTACTCCATTTATGGGATAATTAACTATACATAAAAAAACAATGAACTAACAATAGTGGTAGAAATATATATAACAGAATTGATAGAATAGCAATTTATATTAGCTGTGTTTTAGCAGTGGTCAAAACCATAGGTACAGTATATGCCAGAAGTAGTAGCTTTGCACCATCTTCAGAGACCCAGCTGGAAGTACTGGTTAACAACATGCATTCTTAACCTGGGTCAGGTGATCTTTTTGGGGGTAATATAAATGGATACAGAATTCACCTATTTTCGTATTACGCCATTTTTGTTGAAATGATCTCCAAAAGGATCAAATATAATTAAATACAAATTAAAAAAAAAATATTCAGATAAATGATTCATAGGTTTCATAAAGATATCAATGGGGTCTGTGGTGCAAAAAAATATTAACAAGGTATGATTAAAAAGATGCTAAGGGCTAAGATATTAAGCTGTTTAAGTAAATATTGCTTGAAAATCAGTTGTACAGTAGTTCTTGATAGGAGAGGCAAGGTTGTCATCCTACAAAAAACAACTATTTATTTTCATTGTTATGCCTCTTCTATCCCACTTATGTCTTCGTTGTTAACTAGTAAAATATTTGATGAGTTGTCTACTTGTCGGCAGTGACTAGACTGAAGTTTGACTTATAGAAATATATTGTCTCCTTCAGTAAATGTTTACCTACTAAAGATTTTGTTAATGTAGAATTATTCTAATGCTTGCAATCCTAATTGATTGGCATTATTCACTTTACCTTAGTTTCCTTTGGTTATTGCTCCCACATAATGTTTTTCTTATTTTCCAATAATTGAGGGCATGGGTTTTTCCATTTATTATTACATAGACATATACCATGGCACCTGATTCCAATGCCAGAATTGCCTTCAACAATAAAACCAATCTCCTTGAAATGTACATCCAACTCCTTAATAAGATACTTCAAATAATAAGAACTTCCCAAGCAAATTCCCAAACTTTTAGATACTGACCTTTCTTTTTCAACACGGAAGAGCTCACAGGATGAACCAGTTTTGCTCCTGGAGTTGTGGCTGCAATGAGACTTCAGTTTACTTTGAAATTATTAAAATGCACACAGCCCTTTTAACTCTTGCAGTACTCTTCTTCATAATTGGCGTGATTCCCAGAGGAAGTTGAGAAACTTAGATACGTCAGATTAGTCATCTAAGAGCTATAGAAATGAGGATTTCTTACATTCTATGAATTACAGTCACAATAAAATATGTTGTAGCAATGTACTGCTCTACAGTCCAAAAATCCCATCACAATATATAGCTTATATTTAAGGGTGCTTAAATGAAGAATTATGTGGTATTAATTGTGTAAACCTACTACTTTAACGTCTTCCTCCAAATAAAAATGGAGAATTAGTTTTTATAGACTTTCTTCAAAAACTTTTAAGTCTACAATGCAGTCAGTTAAAAACAGAATTGTGCTTGTCTCCAGCACTACAAAGCCCAGCAGCACTATTTGTGAAGATGAGGGAACATAGCCATTTGGCAAAATTGGAAGCTCAGCAGGAAAGTGGTTTTATCAATTTTTTGACAAAATTTACTCAAAGGAAAAGTTTACTAAGATTGACAAAAATAAAAAACAACAAGCGTCCGTACTCATCAGTTCACAATTAGGATTAGACCCTGCTTAATAATTAATGTTGTGTTTAACTTTCCCCAAAAATGTAAAAAAAAAAAACAAAGCATTTGATAAGATAATAAAATAAGCTTTGTTAAACAGCTGTGAACTCTCTGATAAGACAGGATCAATGATGACTGTTTCTACCGCCATGTAAGGCTTGGGTCACACTTGTTATGGCAATTGCGTTCACTGCATCCTGATCCGGATATGGTGAATGCAATTGCATTCACACACATTTTTAATCAAAAATGTGTGGTGGAAACCACAATGCGGTAACCGGATTGCTCCGGATGTGTAATCTGGAGCAATCTGGTTACCGTATACTTGGTTCATCCCTGCTGCCGCAGGGATGAACAAAGGGTTAATTGCTTATGAAACATTAAATATTAAAATGAGTTGTCTGCAACATGTCTCTAGGGGGTGCCCACCCCCCGTAGAGACATGCTGCCCACTCCTGAGGGGATGTCAGGGGTTAATAACCCATTTACAGTAAGCCGGCTATTGTCGGCTTTTTACAATTTTATCAATGAAGCCGCGGCTCCCCTGACAGTTGCGCAGATACTGTACGTAATGTACGTATAGTATCTGCCGCTGTCCGAGGTCCTGTAGGCATTTACATTAGGTCTATGGCGGTGCGCTGCCCATAGATTTAATGTAAATGCCTACAGGACCACAGACAGTGGCAGATACTATACGTACATTACCCCATAGAGACATGTTGCCCACAATTAATGTTAATATTTAATCTTTTAATATACAGTTAACACTTTCCTTATCCCTGCGGCATCCCGAGCAATGCGGTTACCACATTGCGGGTCATAGAACCGCTCCGAAAACTGCAGCCTGCATGATTTTTCGCGTAGGCTGCTTGTAAAGCAATCCAATTATAATAATGGGCTCCTATGGGGAGCATTTCCTGCTCTGGTTTTGAGCTTTTGGAAATTTAAAATCCCTGCCGCATGTGTGCCCTAGCCTAACTGTAGAGGCCTATGGTTTGCTGTAGCTGTCAGGTTGGATTTACATAGCTTTTGCCACTACATTCAGTGACTCCATTAGTGGTTACATGGGTGAACCTCCATGAAGTCACATGCTCTTACGGGATTATTGACTACAATAGTTAAGCAAATATAGTAACAGTTTTCAGATTACATTAAAGGGAACCTGTCAGGTCCCCTAATTCTTCTAGCCTAGCAGCAGGCATATGTGTGGAAAAAATTCCCTGCCTAATTCTATTGTCAGGATCCAATGTGGAAAAAAATAATTTTTAATTCTTATTTTCCTTATCCTAATTAGGGCTTTGACTAGTTGAGGGGACGTTGTTACCCCTGACTAGTTGGTCCTCTTTCCATGTTATCACTTCCTTGTGCTTGTTTTTATTCAATGTTCAGGCAACCAAAAAGCATAATAGTGAGATGTTTCGGTCCTTACACTCAGACCTTCATCAGTATGCAAGTGGTGTGGTGAACTCAGCTTAAGTTAAGGACGAGTGCTGGTGTGGTAGCTGTGGTATCCAAGGAGTGAATAGAAATAAGCATCACTTCAAAACTATTTCCGAATGCCAAATATTTTCTTCATAACACTAAATGGGTTTGGACCCTTTTTGAGCACCTTTTCCCCAGAAGTGCCATAGTATCACTATGTATCACAAGTGCCATAGTATCACTCCCTTGTAGGTGTGATATCATAATTCCCACTCCCAGCTCATGGAAATCTTGTGTCTCTTGCCCACAGAGTCACTGCGCGTCTGTAGCTGGGTGTACGATTCCCTATTTCGGATCATGTGCAAGTTGCCTCTGAAGTCTTTCACACTTCCAATGAACAGATTACAAAAAGCTTATTTTTTCTTCATCAACTATAGCAAAAACTTTGACTGTGTTAAGTACCATAACTTTTGGATTACCATGAAGGATATGGGTGTGCCAAACCATCTGATCAGCCTCATTAAAAACCTTTACATTGACAAAGAAGTAACGAAGCACGGTGACAAAGCATGGTTAAATATAGAGCAAGATTTCAGACAAGGCTGTATCCTGTGTAAGGTAGCGGGTAGGATCGGCACGACGGAAGGCAGTGACTCAGGCAACTGTTCACACAACACACAGTTTAATGGTACAGTTCTGGAATATTACAGACCTCCAGGTTCTGGGGCACAGCTGGTACAACTCTGTTCATCCAACACACACAGTACCTCTGTACCTAGGACAGGCTCTGTCCTGGCCGGCTCCACTGGTGAGGGCCAGGTCCTCACTGCTAGGCTGTGTTATCAGCACACAACCACTCTCTCTCTGCACCGTCCGCTCACTAGTCTCATGAACTTCCTCTCTGAGAGGGCTCCCAGGCTGTGTTAGCCTCACACAGCAGTTCCTCTCCACTCCTCAGCCCAGGGCAGCTCATATCATCTCCTATCCCATCACAGGTGGGCTGAGTGCTTTCCATCAGCACTTAGCTCAGATCTCACTTCTGTTAACCCTGTGAGTGCTGCCACAGAGCAAAAGATACAATCCCCCATGTGCTGTGCACCGGTCAGGGGACACATCGGGGTCGCATCACCACATACCTCCCCCCTCTGTTCAAGCCCGTGGGGCAGAACACCAGCCCACGATCCGGGGCCTCGAGACAAGGGCTCCCCGTCCTCGGAGCCCACCGGTCGAGGGGACTGTCGACCAGGGCCGTCCGCGTCTGACACGCGGTCCCATACCGGCACCAACTGTTTCCCTGTGTACCAAGACCAATCGGACCCAGTCACTCTATGTCTCAAAGGCATATCTGTGGAAGGTCTCCCCCTCCCCCAACGGCCAGTGTGGCAGCGCGGTCCACCTATCCTTTTGGCTATGTGGAGTCCTGACGCTATGTCATCTGCTACATGATTGGGCAGGTCATCTGAGTCCCGTAGCCCTAAGTCCACAGTGGAGTCACTGTCTGTACCGTGAGTACATCTACGGGTCTTGGGACATTGTGGTTGGCGCTTCTGCACCTGTATGCGGGGGTTGTACGCTCTGAAACCTCCTGCCTTTACCTCTAGGGAACACCTATCGGGATTACACTCTTTCCCTATAGTGGTGACCCTATGGCAGGTGTCCCAGAGTCTGGATCTTTGGGCTCAGGGCCTGGACCATTCACTACCTGAGGATTAGTTTGCCTCTCCCACAGAGTCCAGAACAGAGGAAAATCCCTCCCCAAAATCATATCGAAAGGCAGTGTCTTCACCACCCCCACTTCATGTCGAACCCGTCCGGACAGGGTAGTGATAGTGACCCTCCTTGTTGGATACCTACGGTGGTCCCCATGGACCCCAAGCACTCGCACCGTACGGCCGGTGGGTTGGGATCTAGAGGCCAAGGAGGCACACACAAGGGTCACACCACTCCCTGAGTCCAACAGGGCCATAGCGTCATATCCATTGAGCCGAACCTGGCACAAAACACTCCTTTTACGCCCAGTCCCATAGCATCCTGCCCTGGCAGATTGGGCGAACATGGACATCCGGCGGGTATACCCACAGTCCATGGACTCCGTGTTGAGGGGACACTGCGCCATTGCATGTCCTGACTCCTGGCATCGCCAACACCTTATGGCGGGAAAAAATTATTTACGGTGCCCCGCTTAGGAGACCCGGGTTTCCGTCTCACTTCTGGGCGGTGCACATTCTCTGCCTGTGGTGGGGTTGAACCCAGCAGAGGCCCGGGTTGGGGGTCCCTAATTGCCGGTTTGGTGGATGCGGTCCGCCGTGCTGCACGCAGTGTCCCAGAGTCCCGAATCAAGTCTTGTGTAGCCACGTGCCGCTCCACCACACTCACTACCTGATCTAGGGTACCCGGGTCACCTTGTCCCACCCACTGTTGGATGGAGACAGGCAGAGTGCGCACAAACCGGTCAACAACCACCCTCTCTATCATTTGTGCGGGGCTCAGGCTTTCAGGCTGCAGCCACTTCTTTACCAGGTGCAACAAGTCATAGGCCTGAGACCGGACGGGTTTACCCTCCTCAAAGGACCCCCACTTCTGGCAAGGATCTCACCTTTCAGAGTCCCATAGTCCATGGCGTCCTCTGTGCAAAGGTCCAGGTAGGCTTTTTGGGACTCTCCGGTTAAGTAAGGCGCCAACATTTCCGCCCACTGCTCTGGCGGCAGTTTCTCCCGCTCTGCAACCCTCTCAGAAATCACCAGGAAAGCTTCCACATCATCCCCCGGGGTCATCTTTTGCATTGCACGCCTTGCCGCCTTCTGGACGCTGCTGTCATCTCTTTGACCTGGGGATGGAGCCGCTGGCTTTGCACGGATTGCCTCCATCAGAAGATCCAACTGTCGCTGCTGATGCTCCTGTTGGCGCTGCTGATGCTCCTGTTGCTGCTGCATTTGCCTGATCAAGAGCTGATTAGCCTCCTGTTGTGCGACCTGCTGTTGCTGGTGTATTTGCTGCTGTTGTTGCTGTGCTTGCACCAGGTGCTTAAGCAGGTCCTCCATGCTGGCTGCTGGTTTGTACTGTAGCGTAGCAGGTTTCACCACTGACATATGTGAACTGAGTTTGCCTTTTTTTTTTTTTTTTTCTTTCACCAAGTCATTGCCGTCAGCAACCAGGTTGCTGTGCCCGCATTCTCCACCACATGTAAGGTAGCGGGTAGGATCGGCACGACGGAAGGCAGTGACTCAGGCAACTGTTCACACAACACACAGTTTAATGGTACAGTTCAGGAATATTACAGACCTCCGGGTTCTGGGGCACAGCTGGTACAACTCTGTTCATCCAACACACACAGTACCTCTGTACCTAGGACAGGCTCTGTCCTGGCCGGCTCCACTGGTGAGGGCCAGGTCCTCACTGCTAGGCTGTGTTATCAGCACACAACCACTCTCTCTCTGCACCGTCCGCTCACTAGTCTCATGAACTTCCTCTCTGAGAGGGCTCCCAGGCTGTGTTAGCCTCACACAGCAGTTCCTCTCCACTCCTCAGCCAGGGCAGCTCATATCATCTCCTATCCCATCACAGGTGGGCTGAGTGCTTTCCATCAGCACTTAGCTCAGATCTCACTTCTGTTAACCCTGTGAGTGCTGCCACAGAGCAAAAGATACAATCCCCCATGTGCTGTGCACCGGTCAGGGGACACATCGGGGTCGCATCACCACACCTGTCACCATTTCTCTTCAAATTATATGCAGAAGAAAATTTTAGGAAAGTTGGACTTGTTGAAAAAGAAGGGATCAAAACTGCTGTATCATTAACAATCTGAAATGCGTAGACAAAACAACATTGACAACATCCGGTTGCTCATTTCCAGTTACAGCCGCCGGAACTGAGGCGGCAGTGCTCTGACACACCGTCACACCTACCACAGGAAAATACTCCTCTATTTAAAGATTGAGTCAGTAAATCAACTTGATCCCCTGATGAAGTTGCCCCCAGGGCAAGATAAGGCGTATGGGACAGGCAGGGGTCCCCCTGCACACAGCTGGGAACCACCCACCATTTGGTAATCTTACTGCTGGTACTAGAGCCTGGGTTTAGATCTTGATGCTATGGTTCATGCCACCATTTGGGTGACCTCAGTATTAGATATCCATTTTTCTGATACTTTGTGCAGGTACTCCTTACAGTGGACTTGTTTAACACTGCCTTGTGACACTACTTTGCCACTGCAGTTTAGCTGCTAGTAGGTTTTCTTAGGACTTTGCAGGATTGTGCTACTGTGGTCCACCATCATATATCAGAGCTTGGTTTAGCTCCTTTTTACAATGTATTGCATGTGTTGCTATCTTCAACCAGGTAATATTTAGATTTATGCTGAAACAATATTACTATTACCAAGGTGGTTTTTGATAGGTTGTCTATGATAGGCTGTCACTGCTATATGCTGTTGCTGTATTTTACCGAGCATATGTTTAATGATTTAAGTTCTTATGCATTCCTACATTTGTAACAGCATCTATCTCTGCACTTTGTTTTGTGTGCATTGAGCTGTGACCATAATCCAGGGTTGACCCCCTCCACCAGTGGGCTGTTAGCCCTTTTTAAATGTTTTTAATGTTTTTTCTAGCTGTGTGTGACATAACTATTGGATAAAGTTTCATATATTTTTTGTACATTGTAGTGATCGCCATCCTACTACTTGTCACTTTTTCTTTCACTAAACACTAAACAAAACAACATTGAGATAGCAAGAACTATAGATGGAATGAAAGACTTATTAAGGAGTGTCAGGCTACTTTCACATTACGATTTTGAAGGGAGCAGATGCTGTCCGATAAAATTGGACAGGATCGGCTCCCTTCTGATGCCTGGCATTAAATCGTATATGCTCACCTATCCCCGAGGCCCTCGCCGTCTCCTGCAGGCTCCCGAAAGCTCCCGGTGTCCTCGCGCTGTCTGCAGAGGTCTTCTGCATCTGTACAGGACCTGCCGTGATGTCATAGTCACGTGACCGCAGGTTACCATGGTGTAACATGCGGTCACGTGACTGACATCACGGCAGGTCCTGTACAGATGTAGAAGACCTCTGCAGACAGCGTGAGGACACCGGGAGCCTGCAGGAGACAGCGGGAGATGGCGGGGGCCTTGGGGATAGGTGAGCATGCTCCGATTTTTGCACCGAAAATAAAATCGAACAGAATCGGATCGGGCCAAATCGGATGGCATTTAGTGCACATCCGATTCGGTCCAATGCCCATAGGGCTGCATGGGGCCCAAAATCGGTCCTATGCTGTTCGATTTTTATCGGACAGCATCGGATTTACAAAATCCGTAGTGTGAATCCAGCCTCAAATGGAAAGCTCAAACATGGGACTTGTAGTCAATATCAAGAAGACAAAGATATTGACTACTACCAGGTACAAACAGGACCCTTTTGAAATGGATGGCGACAAGCTGGAAATTGTAAAGGACTTCAACCTACTGGAATCACCGATCTCTAATCACTAAGATGCAGTGACAACACCAGACGTCAATAGAAAAATAGCTATGGGCAAATCAATGATTAAGTCACTGGACAAGGTATTCAAATCAAGGATCTTGGTGATGAAGACACAACTAATACATAGTCTGATCTTTTCCTTGATAACACATGGATGTGAAACTTGGACGATAAAGGAACAAGACAGAAGAGGAATCATCGCCTTTGAAAAGTGGTCCTGGAGAAGTATGTTTTCAATACCATGGATAGCAAGAAGAACAAACAAATCAATTTTAGAAAAAATCAAGCCAGACATGTCACTCGAAGCAAGGATTACCAAGCTACAATCTACCTATTTTGGACATATATGAAGAGAGCAAGCACTGGATAAGGACATCATGATTGGAAGAATAGAAGATACAAGGCAGGGAGGAAGACCAGAAACCCGATAGATAGATAGATACTATCATGAAAATGGCGAAAAAGACACTAGTGGAACTATTTAAGCTTGCACAAGATCGATCTTCCTATAGGGCATTCATCCAGGCAGTTAAATAATACAATAATAATAATGCCATCTTCAGTGCTGAGAAACACAGGCAGATATTTATCCATCTTACAATATCATTAAGAAACTGTCTAATTAACTATCTCCAAATCTATTTCAATGTCATTAAACTAGCTTCAGCATAAAGAAGAACAGTGAGCCCTTGAAGTGATGACATGACCCACGCAGAGCTCTGATTTCAAAATCATTGGGTCTATCTGCGATTAAATGAAGAGACAGAAAAATTTGCACAAGGCTAACTGTGGTTCTCCAAGATGTTTGAAAGAGCCTCACTGCAGTTTCTTCAAAAACTGCATGCAAATTTACCAAAAAGAATTGATGCTGCTGTGAAGGCCAAAGGTGATTGTAGCACCCAATGCTGCATTGGCATCTCCACAGTTGTTAGACCGACGACCATGGCGTACACACCCATTCAGTGCATCCCCTTAAGTCCTTTCTCCTGCCTTCTGTCCCAGCATCTGGGTCGCAGGCCTACCAGGTAAGTTTTTCGGCTGTGCATGCGCATGACATTTCTTTTCTTAAAAGGGCCAGTGCACCCTAACCTGGAAGTGCTTCTCAGCCTATGGCTGCAGCGCAACACTCTCACCATCAGAGGCTCTGGTGAAGACCAGGTCAAAAACCAAAGTCCAGTCCCTCTAAGTCAGCTGGTTGCTGAGAGCCAGTGGTTCCACTCCCAGACACTCACCCATGTGAGCATATTAGTGGTCAATAGTAGGGATGAGTGAACCGGTAGTGTAATTTTCGGGGTTCATAGTAGAGACCTAGTGTCCTATGCTAAACCCCCAACACGTACCTCCAACTGTGCGTCCATTTTCCTTTTTGGGTTTGCCATCTGAATTAAGCTTGTTGCAAGGTTGCAGCACAGCAAATCAACAAGCTTTTCAGTTGAAGGCACTTCTATTCTAGAGCCACCAAGGTGATCCAGAGTATGGCATGGCTTTAATTGGCCGACCAACCACGTGACCCGGCCTGTATAAGGGCAGGATCATGGGTTGTGCCATTTTGCTTGAATAGCATAGTAATGGTACTTTACTGAAGTGAGAGACAGTGTTACGGTTACAGTGGGCCATTCTGCACCAGGCTCTGTGAGGTTAATCTAAAAACAAGACTGTTTGGCCATTGTACAGCAGGCTCTGTGAGGTTAATCTTAAAAAAAAGTTCTGTGTTTCTAAAATGCAGCAGATTCTGGTGGGCAAAACTTGAAAAAGCTCTCTGTGGCCACTGTACAAGGCCTTGTTGGGTTAATAATTAAAAAGTGCTGTGTGGCCACTACACTGTGCCAATCTATAAAAAAGAAGCTCATTTTGGCCACTGTACATCAGGATCTGTGGGCTTAATCTCTAAAAAATGTCTCTTCCATTTGGCCACTGCACCAGGCTATGTGAGGGTTAATCTTAAAAAAATTCAGTATGGCCACTGCACCAGGCAATGTTGGACTAATTTTTAAAAATGCTGTCTTTTGTCATTGTGCACCAGAATCTGTGGTCTTAACCTCTAAAAAAAAAGCTTTGTGTGGCCACTACACCAGGCTTTGTTGGGCTAAATCTCTGGTTGGCCATTGTGCATCAGGCTCTATTGGGCTATTCTTAGAAAAAGCTAATTTTTGGCCACTGTACATCAGGATCTGTGGGTTTAATCTGTACAAAACTTCTGTGTGACTACTGCACCAGGCTCTGTTGAACTCTCTAAAACTCTCTGTGTGGCCACTGTGCACTAGGATCTGTAGAAAAAAAGCTCATTGTAGCCTTTCCAACACTCTGTTAGGCTAATGCTAATACTATGCACAAGGCTGTATTGGGCTAATTTTAAAAAAGCATTGGTCACTGCACTAGGCTATGCGTGATTCATCTCTAGAAAAATAGCTCTTTGTAGCCATTACACCACCCTGTTTGGATAATCTGTAAGAAAGCTCTGTTTAGCCACTGCACCAGGCCCTATTGGGCAAATCTTAAAATAAGACCTGTGTGCCCACAGCACCAAGATTTATTGGGCTAATCTTAAAAAAGCTGTTTGCCACTATGCATCTGGATCTGTGTTCTTAATATCTAAAAAAGGTCTGTGTGGCAACAGCACCACCAGATTCTGTTGAGCTAATTTCTAATAAAGATTTCTTTGGCCACTATGCACCAGGATTAGAGGATTTAATCTCCAAAAATAAAAGCTCTGTGTGGTCACTGCACCAGGCAGTGGAGTAACTTGAAGTTCATGGGCCCCAATGCGAAAGCTCCAACGGGGCCCCCAGTTGTTGGAAATCTTTCATACCAATAGTCATTTTTTACAGGCCAAAGAGACTTTTGGGGCCCCCCGAAGTTCCAGGGCCCACGATGCGATTGCAACCCCTGCACCTATTGTAGTTACGCCCCTGGCACCAGGCCCTTTTCGGCTAATCTCTGAAAAAGCTCTGTGTGGCCACTGCACCAGGCTCTGTTGGGCTAAACCTTAAAAATCTTTTGTGTGGCCACTGCATCAGGCATTCGAGCAAATTTGTGAAAAATTTCTGTTTGGCCACTGCACTATTGTGTGGGCTTTATCCAGGGGTGGGGAACTCCAGGCCTTGAGGGCCGCCAATAGTGCAGGTTTTCAGGATTTCCTTAGTATTGCACAAGTTATAATTGAGTAATGAAGAGGAAAGAGCGAAGGATTCGGCTTCTACCACTATGACTCACCGGACTCCCAGGCAGCCTAGGCATGGTGGCATGGCTATCCCCCCGGTATAATGTAGAAAGAAATCGCCGGAGCCACTTCTCAATTTTCTGCTACTTTATTGGTGTAGAAAATATAAAACCATCAGTCTCTTCCTCAGGAACAATACACCAGACGCTAATGATCGCTTAACGATTAAGGGTGCTTCCAGAAACGCGTCTGGTGTATTGTCTCTGAGGGGGACACTGATGGTTTTATATTTTTTACACCAATAAAGCATCGGAAAATTGAGAAGTGGCACTGGCATTTTTTTCTACAGGTTATAATTGAATACCTGCACAGGTGATAATTCCAACCCCTGTGCAATACTAAGGAAATCCTAAAAATATGACCTGTTGGTGCCCCTCAAGACCTGGCGTTCCTCACCCCTGGGCTAATCCATTGAAAAGCTCTGTAAACTCTGTTGGTATACTCTCTAATAAAGTTCTGTGTGGCCAATACACCAGGCTTTGTTGGACTAATCGTAAAAAAAAAAGCTGTGTTTGCCACTCTGCACAAGGATTTGTGGTGTTATTCTAGGGCAGGGGTGGGGAACTCCAGTCCTCGAGGGCCGCAAACAGTTCAGGTTTTCACGATTTCCTTAGTATTGCACAGGGATTGGAATCATCACCAGTGCAAGTGATTATGTTATCACCTGTGCAATACTAAGGAAATCCAGAAAACCTGCACTAATTGCGCCCCTCGAGGACTGGAGTTCCCCACCCCTGTTCTAGGGGAAAAAAGCTCTGTGTGTCCTCAGAACAAGGCTCTTTTGAGATAATAGCCACAAAGAAAGGACACATTTGAACGTTTTTTTGTCCCTATTAGGTCATGGCAGAAAAAGCCAAAGTACAAAAAAGCACAATACAAATATAGTTATCAAATTAAGGAGGACAAGGAGTTTTTATATGTGCAAAAAAAGTACTCCTTAATAAGAGCATTAATCAATTGGACATCATGGAAATTAAAGACACAGTGGATAGTGAACAATATGGCTGTTACCACCCTGGGTTCTGCCGCCCGTGCCCCCCGACCTGCTGCCCTTACTCCTTCAGCTCCTATTGCCTCTGTCCAGCCTCCGTGTTCCCGGGTGTCGTCCGTCCGCCGACGGCTCAGGCAGCCGCCGCCCGCGGGTCGGTTGGGTAGCAACTTCCGTACCGTATGCCCCCGGGTACGCGCACTTGTTCCCAGCCGCAGGGGTCCAGCACCCTCTGCCTGAGCAACACTGCTCCTCTCACTTCCGGTACCACTGCTTGTGCACATGGAACTGTCTCCTAATCAGTTTCTGCTGGAGAGTGCAGGGAGCTTGCTCCTCCCCTCAGCCAATCACCAGGTCTCTGGGTCCTTCCAATCAGGACTGCCCTGTTCTGATATAAACCTCCTGTTGCCAATCAGTCGAGGCCAGGGCAACTTCGACCTTCATCTTCTCCTTAGTGAAGCTGCCACTACTGGTCTGTCAGGTCGCTCCTTGTTTGGTCTGTTACCTGATCTTTCTGTGTTACCCCCTCCAGATCACGTTCCTGCCGGTTCCTGGCTGATCACCGTGTTCCTGGATGGTCTCCTGATTCCCTCCAAGCTGATCGCTGGTTCTCGCCCGGCTCCGGATCCCCCGTGTTCCTGGATCTCTCCGTGTTCCTGGATCTCTCCGTGTTCCTGGATCTCTCCGTGTTCCTGGATCTCTCCGTGTTCCTGGATCTCTCCGTGTTCCTGGATCTCTCCGTGTTCCTGGATCTCTCCGTGTTCCTGGATCTCTCCGTGTTCCTGGATCTCTCCGTGTTCCTGGATCTCTCCGTGTTCCTGGATCTCTCCGTGTTCCTGGATCTCTCCGTGTTCCTGGATCTCTCCGTGTTCCTGGATCTCTCCGTGTTCCTGGATCTCTCCTGTGTTCCTGGTGCTCTGTATTCACGGTTCTCGTTTCGTATTGTATTCCCGGGTGTTGTTTCATTACCACGTCGCCTGGGGTCGGTTGAACACTTGTGTCCGTAGCATTGGCCCCTTCGAGGCTGATCCCGGCGGTATCCCTGTATAGGGGTCAAGCGCTCCGGGGTCTCCCTCGCTGGGCTCCCGGTGTTGCGACCTTGTGGCCCTCTCCAGGGGCGTGTGGTTCTGTGTTATAGTTCTGTTTAATAAACCCGTTGACTCTACGGTACGTGTCTGCCTCTCTATCACCCGGTATCAGCATCCGCTTTACGCGGTCCAGTGGGTCCACGTGTGTAGTCCGTCAGTAGGACGTGACAATGGCATCCAACTACATCCATATAAGTGTGTATGAACACTTTGTCTATGGCAGTTTAACTCACAACATCATAAAATGTGACACAATGGAAAGTTATCATCTATAATATATAGCAATAGTAGGGTAATAGCCAAAGTGCCATGCAGTATAAAACATAAAAAGAGCCTACTACCTTACATGCATTTTCACAAAAGGGAAGTCAGGGCCCAGCAAGAGTTAAAGAGGACCTGTCACCCCCCGGCTGCATGGCAATCTAAATTCAGCACTGAATGCAGCATGTCTGCTGCATTCAGGGAAGGGGGCCCCATGTGTTTGTGTGCTGTGTACCCCGAGATATAGCCTTAGGCAAACTCACTGTTAGAAGCCATGAGGGCATTTGCTGGTGCAGGAGTAGATATAACCTTAGGCAAACTCACTGTTAAAAGCCATGAGGGCATTCCCTGGTGCAGGAGCCAGCTCGATTGATGGGGGCCATTCCCTCCCCCTCTGTCTCTCCATGCCGCCTGGTAAAGGTCCTCTTTTTTATATTGTGGTCATCACTACTGATAATCCATCGGAACCGGGTATGTGCCAGCATTTTGGTTTCCTTATTAGAATATTATATAGGTAATAACTTCGTATATATGTGTAATATTGCCACCAATTCCCCCCCTTTTATCATGCAAAAATTTGCTGCTTATTTTGGCTTTACGGTTATGGCTGTGTCGGACACTTATAATTCATATGAAGTTTGGACACGTAGTGTGTACATCTAGATGAAAGTTCATCCGATGTCATATGTGTTCGACTATCCTCTGGGCCACACCATGTGTAATATTGCCCCCAATTTCCCCCCCTTTTTTCATGCAAAAATGTGCCGTTTATCTTAGCTTTACGGTTAAAATTTATACTGGGTGAGTCATGGAGGTTGTATGGGGTTGCGCAATTGGTGGGGGTCCCCGGCAAGCAGGGGTACAATGTAGGTACAATTTTCCTGGTGGCTGGTCCGTCCGATCCACTTTTCATGAGTCTCATCGTAAAATTTGCATGCAGGGTGAGTCATCCTAGCTGTCTCTGACACTCTCAAAGACCTTAGTTTTTTTTTTTTTTTTCTTGTGACATGGGGCGAGCTCATGTCAGTGGGTGTGATGCGGCTCTTTATGTGTCTGATTCGCCCTTATTTCTTACACTATGTAATTTAAAACAAAAATAAGGGTTAGTCATCATGGGGGTTCTGGATCTGTCCAATCAGTATGAAATTTGGACACTGAGTGCACATAGTCAAAGGAGTGTGTTATCTGGGGTTATGTGTATTCACTCTCCCTCCATGCCTCAAACCCTGTTGCTTGTTGCTTGTATGTGGGGTGAGTCATGGCTGTGTCAGACACTTATAATTAATATGAAGTTTGGACACGTAGTGTGTACATCTAGATGAAAGTTCATCCGATGTCATATGTGTTCGACTATACATCATACGCCACACCATAGTTTGCATGTAGGGTGAGTCATCACAGCCATCTTGAGTACACGTTCATGAAACCAGTTTGCTGGCACAGTGCCTGTCCTGTTCCGTGGTGTATTGTCACTTTTTATATATTATGTATTGGAACATATTTGCCTATTTAATCCAAAGATTATGACAAAAATGCTTATGACTGTTTGCAATATGAGTGCAATATCAGGAATATAACCAATGCTTTCTGTTCATATGTTTTGAGGTTGGTAAACTTGCTTGTATATACCACTAGGTGGAGCTTTTGTCTTCGGCTCCAATTAATTCTTTATTCCACCTGTACATTTGATTTAGTTTTTATTGTATTTGAGGAAGTGTGGGGGGGTCTTTTCTTTATGTTGTTGAAAAAGGATGTAATCCGAAACGCGTCCAGCGTGGGGTCATGTCTCCCTTTCAATTGTTTGTTCATTTTTAATCTGCACAAATAAATGAACTATTATGAAGATATCGCCAAGTTTCCTTGTTTAAGTCAATTGGATTACAGACATTCCACTCCTTTGCACTAACCAGCTCTCAGGTAATATCCAGTGGCAGCACCACCCCTTCCCTTTCCCTGTGATCTTGAATGCCCTCATGACTTCTAACAGTGAGTTTACCTAAGGCTATATCTCGGGGTACACAGCACACAGACACATGGGGCCCCCTTCCCTGAATACAGCAGACATGCTGCATTTAGTGCTGCATTTAGATTGCCATGCAGCAGGGGGATGACAGGTCCTCTTTAATTGAATAATTGTTGACAATCTATTATAAAAACTCAGCTTGGCCACTGTACCAGGCTCTGTTGGGCAAATGTTAAACTTTGGCCACTGTGCACAGGAATTTGTGGGCATAATTTCTAGAAAAAAAAAGCTCTGTGTAGCCATTGCACTAAGTTGGCTAATCTCTATAAAAAAAAAGCATTGTATATCCACTACTACAGACTTTATTAAATGAATCTTAAAAAAGCACTTTTTGACCACTGTACACCAACATCTGTGGCCTTGTTTTTTTTTTTTAAGTACTGTTTGGCCACTGCATCAGGCTTTGTTGAGCTAATCTCTAAAAAAGATCTATGTGGCCACTGCTCCAGAGTCTGTTGGGCTAGTCTATAAAAACGCTCTGTTTAGCCACTGTATCAGGCTCTGTTGGGCTAATCTAAGAAAAGCTGTTTGGCCCATATACACCAGGCTCTGTTGGTTTGATCTTTATAAAAGCTCCGTTTGGCTACTGTGCTTTAGAATCTGGGAGCTTAAAGAGAACCTGTGTCAACCCCCTGGTTCTTTCCAAAGTGAAAGCACCACTGAATGCAGCATGTATGCTGCATTCAGGGAAGGTGTGTACCATGTCTCTACCCACTTTGGAAAGTTTAGAATTAGGAGGTCTGAGGGGCTTATCTGATTATGTTGTGCTGCTGCCAGCCCAATCCTCCCCGCCTCCTGCCTGTGTGTGTGTCTGTGTATGGAGCCGAAGAGGAGGGCAGACCCACACAAGATGAGGCGGAACACACAGGCAGGAGCCAGGGGGGACTGTGCCAGCAGGGAGCACAGCATAATTAGATAAGCCCATGGACCTCTTAAATCTAAACTTTCCAAACAGTTTTTTTTAGGATTACGGGGGGTAGAGACATGGTACACACCTTCCCTAAATGCAGCATACACACTGCATTCAGTGGTGCTTTCACTTTGGAAAGCACCAAGGGGGACAGGTTCTCTTTAAAATGTAACCACCGTTTAAATTATTATTTAATAATATTGTAGAGCAAGTGATTATAATAAGTTTTCCTCTATAAATACAGGTGCTGGGGGCGGAGTAAGCCAGAGTGACAGTCGCTAGGAGAGCTGTTAAGATCAGCTCAGAGCCTAGTGAGCAAAACTGGTTACCGGAGCCATGCTAGGCCCAAAACCAGTGCACCTCCAGGGCCAGTGTGAGGGTCCAGAGAGTGAGGACCTAAGGCAGAGGCGAGGAACAGTACAGCGGGGGCAGAGGAGCAATACCGGCTCACCCCAAGAGAACACCGGATACTGGAGTCCGAGTCTGCAAGGGAGAGATTAGCCCAGCAGAGAATCCCAGTACACCGCAGAGATTTAGCTTCCCGGACACCCGAAGCACTCCCCATTTGAGAGCCAGGAGCTGCAGAAGAGGTAGCGGTAGCCAAGTGAGAGCCCTCAGTGCAGCAACACGGGCGTGAGAGAGACAAGAGAGGTCAGGCCTGGTTCCACACATGCCAGACTTCAGGACAAGGGAGCAAGGGGGCCTGACAACTTTGGCGTCCCCGAACAGGATCCTGTGCCCGGTATAACCGGGTACTCTGTGCCGTGCATAGACTGTTTTGTGAACTGTTAATCTGGGCCGCCATTGCTGCGCCACAGAGCAAGAAGGAAAGGGGCGTTACGGCATCAAGGGCATGAAGATAGACCCTGCCCCACACTCTGCCGAGAACCACCAAGTGCAGCAGCCTGACCTGGAAATACCTGAGGTGCTCCACTCCCCGCATGCGGAGCCAACTAGTACTTTCGCTTTTCAGAGACTGGCAATGATTCACTAAGGGAAAGCGAGAATGAGTGCTCCGGATGCAAACAACGCAGCAGTCCCTAATTTAAATCAGGCCGCCTATGCAATCGGAGCCCAAAATGGACAACCCGCCGGGCCCGCATTCGCCAATCCATCCAGCGGCGCAATACCGGCACCTGCACCAGTAGACCCAATAATGCCAATCTCACTGCCAAACGTCCCTAACTCAGCCTGGATGCCCAAGTATGACGGCCAGCCAGGCATCTTGGCCACATTCAGGAGAAAGATCTGTAATGTGTTGGACATGTGTGCGATGACTGGTAGACAAAGGGCATCTGTAGTGATGGGGCAGTTAACAGGTGCAGTGGACCTGGAAACTCAAAACTGGTAAGAGGAAGATTAGGAGTTTATTGTTAAAATCTTTGAAAAACTGAAAAAGGTCTTTGAACATCACACTGAGGATGCTGTGGATGCTGTGGCTGTGAACTTAGGATGCTGTTTTACCACTGCAAGCAAGGGACCTGTATTTCTGGTCTGCAACTGAACTTGACCCTCCAGACCCTAACCTGTCTATTAATGCCACCAATGGGTTACCTGTCAACATAGTGGGGTGCCGGGAGGTAACAATAAAGGTGGGAAGGGTGGAATTAAAGAACCAATGACTTATTGTGTTTGAGACTAATGCTAATGAGAGGAACCGACATATTATACTTAGTACAAATGTCATTGGTAATTGTTTAAGAGAAGTGAGGTTCTTACTCCAACAGATTGCAGACACTGCTCATCCCGGGCAGAGGAGGGCTCTTCAGAAGGAAATCAGAAACCTCATGTACCAGCAACAGGTAAACTTAACAAGTTGTGAAATTGGTAGTGTACGGGTAACAGACCCAATTCCTATTGTGGTACCACCAAGAAGTGAGATGATGATCTGGTGTCGAGCAGCAATTTGCCTCAGAGGGCAGGACTACCAGGCGGTAGTGGAGCCAGTGATGTCTGAAAGTAGTCATCCTCTCCTGACAGCCAGGGGGTGGTTGATGTACGCAAAGGAAGAGTACCCATACGCATACTGAACTGTGGTGATGATGAAGTTAAGTTACCAAGGTATTCAACTGTTGCTAAATTGTACCATGTAGACAACAACTCAATACATGCAGTAGATCCACTGACTCAACCAGGTTCAGATGAGGATCACAACTCCAAGAAGCAGGTAGAGAATTGGTGTCAGGAACTCCATGTAGGAACTGATCACACACCTTCTCACCAGAAACACAGAGTTTATGGGGTAGTTCAACAGTATGAACAGGTGTTTAGCAAGCATCCACTTGATTTTGGGAGGATAAAAGGGGTACACCATCACATACCCACAGGAAACCATCCACCCATTAAAGAGCGATACAGGCCTATACCACCAGCACACTTCCAGCAAGCTAAAGAGATGTTGCAGGACATGAAGGATGCAGGGGTCATCAGAGATAGTTGTAGCCCTGGCCAGCTCCACTGGTCCTGGTTAAAAAAAAGACGGCAGTATGAGAATGTGTGTAGACTATAGGCAAATGAATCGCTTAACACACAAAGATGCTTACCCCGTATAGAGGAGTCACTTGCTGCATTGAAGTCTGCTAATTACTTTTCAACCCTAGATCTTACTAGTGGGCACTGGCAGGTCTCCGTTGCAGAAGAGGACCATGAGAAGACAGCCTTCATGACACCGATCGGACTATGTGAGTTTAACAGCATGCCATTCGGGCTGTGTAATGCGCCAGGAACGTTCCAGAGACTAATGGAGTGTTGCCTAGGCCACAGAAACTTTGAAACCGTGCTTCTGTACCTGGACGATGTCATAGTGTATTCTAAGACCTATGAAGACCATCTGCAGCATCTAAGTGAAGTGTTTGAGGCATTGTCTAAGTACGGGATGAAGCTAAAGCCGTCAAAATGCCACTTGCTGAAACCAAAAGTTCAAATACCTTGGGCATGTGGTCAGTGCAGAAGGAGTAGCACCAGACCCTGACAAGGTCACCGTCATCAAGGACTGGCCAGAGCCAACTACCTTTAAAGAGGTACGCCAATTCTTAGGGCTGGTCGGGTACTACAGGAGTTTCATCAAGGGCTACACGAAGATAGCAGTGCCCATGCAAGATCTCCTGGTAGGACAGTCTAAGAAGGGCAAGATCAGAGGTACGGTGGGGACAGGAACTAGAACAGTCTTTTAAGAGGTTGAAAGAGGCCCTGACTGGAGAAGAGATCCTGGCCTACCTTGACTACAGTCTACCGTTCCTGTTATACACCGATGCCAGCAATGTGGGATTAGGAGCTGTCTCATCACAGAGACAGAAAGGCAAAGAAAGAGTGATAGCCTATGCAAGCAGGAAGCTCCGTCCCACAGAAAGGAATCCAGAGAACTACAGCTCATTCAAACAATAGTTCCTAGCCTTGGTCTGGGTGATTACAGAACAGTTCAAGCACTACCTGGCAGCTTCAAAGTTCACAGCTTTCACAGATAACAACCCCCTGACACATCTGGAGACTGCAAAGCTGGGAGCAATGGAGCAACGCTGGATGGCCAGAGCATGAAACTATGATTTCACCATCAAGTACCGGGCGGGCCATAAGAAAGCCAATGCTGATGCCTTGTCCAGAATGCCTAACTTACCAGACGCGGGAGAAGATGTGGATGAGCTAGAAGAAGTAGAGCTACCAGCCTTCCACCACCCAAGTGCATCCCAGTGTCATCAAACAAGCCAGAGACGTCAGGAGACAGCAGTGAACCCATTACCTCACCATGGATGGAAGGAGGCACAGGACAGTGACCGAGCTGTCAGCTTAGTCAAGGAGCTGATAACTAAAGAACATTCCTGCCTGAGTCCAGATGCTCCACAAGATGCAAAACTCCTATAGAATGAGAAAGGAAAACTGTTTGTCTACCAAGGGAAACTGTGCAGACGTCACATCAACCCCAGAACTCATGAGATGGTCTGGCACATAGTGGTACCCAAAAGAGATGTCCAGATGGTGTTATATCACGATGATGCAGGACACTTTGGTTGGAAAAAGCTAGAGATGTTGCTGAAAGGCCGCTTCTACTGGGTTGGCATGAGAGGTTCCATTGAGAGATGATGTAGAAATTTTGGACCATGTCACCTGAGAAGAAAGGACCAGGGAAGCCAAAAAGCACCATTACAGCCAATTGTCACCAAGCAACCCCTTGAAATATTAGCCTGGGATTGTGTGAAGCTGACACCCAGCAGATCAGGTTACATGTACGCCCTTACCATGGTAAACCACTACTCCAGATTCTTAGTGGTAGCACCAGTCAAAGACTTAACAGCAAAAACAGCAGCCAAAACCTTTCAAAATTGTACAAAAACTACTAAGAAAAAGCAGCATCAGAAAGACTTACCATCGATACCAAAAACAAAAACCAATACTGCACTTGCAGGATGCAGTCAGACCCCACTATGTGAAGCAAGCCCAGGTGCAGGCTGTCACGCCAACACAGGCGGAGGAAACAAAGAGACCCACTGGACCACAGAGTCTGTGGATGCCGACGCCAGAAACACGCTGGAGACAGAAGGCAGGTTAAGGAGTTTTATTTATAATAACAAAAGGAGACACGGAGCCCCTGGAGAGGGCCTCAGGGTCAGAGCCACCAGAACCTCCCACCGAAACCCTGCGACCTTGACCCCTGTACAGGGATTTGACTCAGCGCAACGTGGGAGGACCGATGACCCCGGAGCCTGTTAACCGACTGCCAGGCGGCACACAGTGAGAAAGGAGGCACGAGTGGTGTAGGGATCCTCCGGCAGCAGCTGGTGACGTCAGTAGCTGGAAATCAGAATAACCGGCAGGACTGGATCCCTCTGAAAGAAAACAGAACACAGTGTAAGCAATAAGTAAGGAAACCACTAAAGCTAGCCAGACCTGGACAAGAGCTCAAGGAGCACAGTAGAACGCCCAGGCACTGGCTGAATGCAGGGATTAAACTTATATATCCACCCCTCAGCAGCGATTGGATGAGAGGGGTGATTGGGAAGGACACACTGGCCCTTTAAGAGAGTGCACGAGTGGGCGCCCGCCCCCTATGTGCACTACCAGGAAGACAGGAGGACAGAGGAGGGCTGGAATCTGCAGCAGCTGGAGGGGAGGACAGGGGAACGCGACCCAGACCGCCACGGCGGCAGAACACAGAGCGGGACCCCCGTGCAGCAGGTGAGTAGCAGAAGCAGGAGCTGGCACCGACCGAGCGGCAGCAGGCGCAGGCTGGGAAGGGACAGTGACACAGGCTAATAAATCACCTCAACCTACAACAAGGTGTGGGAGGCGACTTGCCATGCACACAATGGGCCAGCATAGGACACCATTCACACTGATACATATGACACTCTGCATCATATGTATCAGTGTGAATGGTGTCTAATGCATGCCCATTGTGTGCATGGCAAGTCGCCTCCCACACCTTGTTGTAGGTTGAGGTGATTTATTAGCCTGCACCTGGGCTTGCTTCACTTAGTGGGGTCTGACTGCATCCTGCAAGTGCAGTACTGGTTTTTGTTTTTGGCATCGATGGCAAAACCTTTTAAACCTACTTTTGTAGACCACTCGGGTATCCAGAGCAGGTACTGACAGATCAAGGTTCTGCATTTGAATCTGAACTCTTTCAAGAATTCTTGAGCCTACACGGTTGCAAAAAGATCAGAACCACACCTTACCATCCACAAACAAATGGACTGTGTGACAAAATGAACAACATTGCCATCAATATGTTGAAGACATTACCCCTTGAAGAAAGAAATCAGTAGCCAGAGAAACTTCCTGACCTAGTGGACATGTACAACCACATACTTGTAAGTTCCACCAACTACACACCAGCATACCTGATGTGAGCAAGACCTGGAAAACTGCCAGTTGACCTAGAGATGGGAATTGTAGTATCAAACACAGATGCTTCTGATTAAGATTCGGACTTTACCCGTTAGCAGCAATACAAGAAGGTACAAGAATGTGTAGAAAAGAACTTAGAACACATCAGGGACAAACAAGAAAGAGACTACAACAAATATGCTTGTATTTGGCAAACTCGAAATGAGCCTTCCAATTTTTAGCTATAAAGTAAAGGCTTTTTTCTGTCCACTCTTACATACAGGTCAGCTCTGTGAAGTGTACAGCCTATTGTAGTCACATGGACAGATACTCCAGTTTTTGCTTGCGAATTCTGCAACTTCTTCAGGGTTACCTCTTTGTGCTGCCTTTCTGATTAATTACCTCTATGCCTGAGAGTTTTGATGGGTGGACCTCTCTTGTAAGGTTTGTTGTGGTACCATGTTTTTCTATTTGATGATAATGGATTTGGCGGTGCTCCAGGGGATCACGACAGATTTATCTTTTAGAACCCAACCCTGATTTGTACATGTCAACAACTTTGTCTCTGACTTGGTTGGAGATCTCCTTTTGTCTTTATGATGATGATTGGTTAGTGATGCCTCTTGCTTAATGGTGTTGCAGCCTCGGTGCCCTTTCATAAAAAGTGTGCATATACTGACAGACCATGTGACACCTAAGGCTGGGTAACACGCTGCGATGTCCCAGCAATCTGACCAACAATTGGGATCGCTGGGACATCGCTATATGATCGCTGGTGAGCTGTCACACAGGCAAACTCACCAGCGACCAGCAAGAACACTGGTAACCAGGGTGCACATTGGGTAACTAAGCATAGCGCTGCGCTTAGTTACCGAATGTTTACCCTGGTTACCATGTCCCAGCGTGTACCATGCGGCGCTGGGCATCGGCCTAGAGGCCGTTGATTGTTGGTCCCCAACGATCAAAAAACAGCCCTGGCCATTCCTCAACGATCAGTGATCAGTGAGCTGATTGCTGATCGTTACAGGATGTCACACGTAGCGACATCGCTACGAGGTCGCTGCAACGTCACAAGTTGCAACAACAAAGTTAACGATGTCAACATGTGTAAACCGGCCTTAAGTCTGCACACAGTTGGACTTACTTTCACTAAGCATGTGACTACGGCCCATTTAACTCTGGCGTTTTTTCAAAATGCGGCAGATCTGGCAGATTTACCGCATCTGCCGCCTAACTGCCGTACATGCGGCAGACTTGCAGCAAGCCCCATGCATTGTCTATGGGGCTTGCGGCAGGTGTGGCAAGTGTGGTTTTGCCAGTTGCGGCACTTGCGGCCACAAAAAAAACACGGTCAGCCACGTTTTTTCCGCAGACGCAAGTACCGCATTTGCCGCAACCTGCAAATCGCACTTGCCGTACACAACCACAAGCCCCATAGACAATGCATAGGGCTTGGCTCAAGTGCGGCCATTAGGCGGCAGATGCGGTAAATCTGCTGGACTACCGCATTTAAAAAAAAACGCCAGTGTAAAAAGGGCCTTAAAAAGGTAATTGTTTGCACCAGAAAATTTTTGCCTATATTTTTCTCAATTCACTTCCCTAAGTTAGGTTGGCTTCACATCACGTTTAGCATCCTGTGTTCTATCCGTTTTGAAAAGGACAGGACAGGATACTGTTTTGCCTCCCATGCATCCCTATGGTGCCGGATTGGTCATATAAGACCATCCCTTTTATTGAATTCAGTACAGGATTCATTTTTGTCCTGTTTTTTCAGGACCCAAAATTTTTGGGTGCACTGGATAAAACTGAACAGAAACAAATTTGGCGCGATCCGAATCCCATATAATGGGAGTCTATAATGCCAAATCTAGTAAAAAACATAATTGTTTCTATGGCACCCCACTGGTCGGAGCGCCACGAAGGGGTACTGCACGCAGACCAGCGTGTGCGGTATCCCTGTGGCCAGTGAAGGGGGAGGTTCGTATGTGGCTTTCACCCTATATCCACACACCTAGCTCAGGAGGCCAATTGGTTAAACTCGTTACGAGGGTAACCGGTCCCAGTGGGAGGTTATATAGGTGGGTAGTGGAGAGCGGGAACAGAGAGCAGAGTAGTAGAAGAGCAGAGTGAAGCAAGAGAGGTCGAGGAGATGTACAGGGAGGGCACCCAGAAAGAGCAGTGACCCAGGTGAGAAAAGGGGAGCCTGAGGGTGTGTGCTAACACCCGGCGTCAGATCGTCTACCTACCGGCAGAGTACCGGCTCTGGGAGCGGTGCAGTCAAGTCTAACTCTGAGCCACCAACACCAGTCAGACCGAGGAGTCTTCAGCCTCCCGGTCACCTGTAACAGTAGCCAAACAAGGAGCCAGGACCCACGGAAAATCTCCAGAAGTGCGGCAATCCAGAGAAGGTTCCTACACGAGCGTAGAGTTACAGAGGAGAGAGTAGGAGGTCAGATCAGGCTCCACGCAGGCCAGACTTCAACACTAGGAAGGACAGAGGGCAAAGCCAAGAGGAACATCTTTGAGATCCACAGACAAACACCCCATTCATTGGTCACTACCCAGGCCAAGCCTGCGCTGAAGTCGGAGCATCCGGGCCTCGCGAAAATCCAGATGAACCCGAGGTCCTAGCCAGTGACGAGGAGGAGACAGCCGCAGTGGAACCCGAAAGCTCAGAGGAGGAAGCCGCTGAGCCGGAGGTCCCCGAGGAACTCGAGCGCGGGGTGGGAGCTGTGGCCAGTCAAACAGCTACCACCGGAGGTCAGAGGCAGACCCCCGGTTCATTCCATAATCAGTCGGACTACCTCTATGAACAGTACCTGGCCGACCAAGTGAGACGGCAGCACTGTCATGCGAAGTGGTGGGCCAGGGAGTTGGAGAATTACAGTTCCAAGCCCAGGCCCGCCTTCAACCACCGGTACCTTCGGACGAAAGAAGGGAAGGTACGATAACCAGTTTTAATCTGGAAAGCAGGTGGGGTTTGTCCGGGAAGAGGGTCTCTATGAGGAGGTTTTTGTGGGGCGGAGGGATGTAGAACCTAACCTTCCAAGGGGCCACCTGGACCGGGACCTTTACCGGAATGACTGGGTCAGCTATGAGAGGCACGCAGGGTCTCATGGATGATATGCTCTGCGTGTACATAAACTGTAGAGACTAAGACCCTAATAATACTGGTCCTGTATATAGTGTTAACATTGCAAAACTCATGAACAATAATGAGAACTTTTTGTGTTGAGCCTGGACTGAGACTTAAGCCAGAGACTCTGTGATATGTGTATGTTATGATGTCTTAAACAGCCCAGGTCGTCAAAATGGACACTGCTGCAAAGTGCAAGGTCAATGACCACTGGAGCCGTGTGTGTACCGGCCCCATTAGGCCGAGGTTAAAAATTAAAGTTTGTAATGTTTAAGAAACAGAGCCTCCCATAATGGGAAGAACAAAAAAATGCATATCCTTGTGTTCATAAAAATGTTACCATGCTATTGTTATGTTATACTGCATACTAAAACTGTCTCTGTACCGGTTGAAGGTAGAAACGGTCACTTGAGGACAAGTGTGTTTCACCAAGGGGGAATGTGGCGCCCCACTGGTCAGTGCGCCACAAAGGGGTACTGCTCCCAGACCAGTGTGTGCGATATCCCCTGTGGCCAGTGAAGGGGGAGGTTCGTATGTGGCTTTCACCCTGCATCCTCACACCTAGCTCAGGGGGCCAATTGGTTAAACCTGTTACCAGAGTAACCGGTCTCAGTGGGAGGTTATATAGGTTCGTACTGGAGAGTGGGAACAGAGAGCAGAGTAGTAGAAGACCAGAAGGAAGCAAGAGAGGTCGAGGAGGACCCTTCAGGGGACCTACAGAGAGAGCACCCAGAAAGAGCAGTAACCCAGATGAGAAAAGGGGAGCCTGAGGGTATGTGCTAACACCCGGCATCAAACCATCTACTTACCGGTCTTGGAGGATCCCAGTCCACGGAACGGAGTACCGGCTCCGGGAGTGGTGCAGGCAAGTCTAACTCTGAGCCGCCAACACCAGCCAGACCGAGGAGTCTTCAGCCTCCCGGTCACCTGTAACAGTAGCCGAACAAGGAGCCAGGACTTGCGGAAAATCCCCAGGGTGCGGCAATCCGGAGAAGGTTCCTACACGAGCGTAAAGTACAGAGGAGTTAGCAGGAGGTCAGGTCGGGCTTCACACAGGCCAGACTTCAACACTAGGAAGGACAGAGGGCGAAGCCGAGAGGAACATCTTTGAGAGCCACAGACGAACACCCCATTCATTGGTAACTACCCAGGCCAGCTACCGTGACTGTAAACCTGTTGTTGAACTTGAACGTGACCAGTAAACCCATACAGAGACTCCGCTATGTGTGGTGTGTTGTTCTTTCCCACTGTGAGGGGCCAGACAGCCTCTCACCTGCAGAGCGGCCTTCTAGTTAATACAGCATCACTGCCCTGGGGACTCTGCTCTACCTGCAGAGAGATTAGCCCTATATATATGACTCCAACCTTACACCATGACAGATATATATGCATTATATCAAAAATGATGTCTAGGTGTAGAATTTTGTTGTATGTGTCTCTAATTCTACTTGTAGAGAGCAAAATCAACTGGCAACAATAACACCATCCCCAGAGGTCTGAAGTAGAGCTGGTGTTATCATCAGAAACTGCAGGTGGCGTCAAGAACAATTACACATTTACTATTTTTATTTCAACACTTTTCAGCCACCACGGTTCTGGGCATTGACTACCGGTGACAGGATCCAGCAGCAACGCCCATGATCAGAGTACCCCAAACCCCCGGGCGAGTCATTTCCCGGATTAGGTTTTAGTCACTGAGCATGCTCAGCACAGTCTCTTTCTCTCTCTCTCTGTCTCTCTCTCTTTCTCTCTCTCTCTCTCTCTCTCTCTCTCTCTCTCCATGTGAACCCAGCCTTAAACTATTTAGTGCTAAAGCAACACAGATTGGATTACAAAAATATATAAACATAGGTTGTAATGTAACAAAATAGGTAAAAAGCCAAGGTGGTGTAGATCCAGCTCTGTAATGACTGTCACCAAATATTATTTAGCATTGTGTGCATGCCTTTTCTGTGCCATTTTGCAACTCATTTTGTATTTATATAATTCTATTAATAAGGGAAAGGACAATCCTATGTTGTGTTAAACAGTGGTAATAAATAACGATCAGACATCTCCTGCTCCAGGCACTGAAGAATTGTATCTTTCTATCTTTATTTATCATCTTCACTCTTTGTAATTTTATATAATATAAAGAAATCATAAAGTTTTTGTGACAGATGATTTATTGTTTTTTTCCCACGTTATCTGCACATTACTATGCAAATGTGTGTTATGATTCCCTTTAGCTAGCTTTTATTACACTGACAGCATGTAATTTAAATGGCAAACAATGACAAGTAATAAGATTTATCATGAACTAGTGGTGTTTATGTAGTACAATGCAACGCAGTGTGGCTTTGTCTATCGAAGTTTAAAATATATACTACTTGTTAAGTGAGGGATGTAAATAGAGATGAGTGATGTTCGATTAGAAATGTTTGGCATTTTCAAATTTGACCTGTTTTGGGCTATTTTTGAGTCATTCGATGAATTCGAATGTGGCACCCCAGAGTCATAGTGCCACAGTGTCACCATTGTTAGGTGTCACCAGAGAGCAGTAATGGTACCTTTACACGCCGCCACAACAGGATGGATACCAACGGCAACTTCACGTGCACGAGCACGGCCGAACGGTTACCAACGGGAACCGCACCCTCTATACACGCCGCCACAAGGTGCGCTACGCGACGCTACATCTACAGCTAGATACATCGCCGGGTGTCGCAAGTAGCCGTCTGTAGCTCAGCGTACCAGCTTTACACACCGCCACCACAGAGTGATCTGGGAGCAACAAAGGCCGGACGTAAAACAAATAGGCGTGCCACAAACCTGTACGCCGCGCCCAAACCACAACCATTGGCCAACACTACGGAGTTGTGATTGGGCACGACGGAGAGGGCGGATGGCCGAGACGTGCCGTACTAGTGAGCAGAGTGTGGCACGAAATCAGCGCTTGTGACATGGCGGAGCCTGCCGAATGCATCCAAATCGATGGATCACGCTAGAGCGGGGGCCAATCACATATCCCGTGTGTATTAAAGTAGCGGTCCGGGGCTATGTGTGCGTAGTACAAGTGTTTGCCTTGTCACGCACGTTCAGCGCTTGTGACAGCCGCGTGTGCCGATTGAACTGAGGTGCGTTTGTGTGACACACATTAGCGTCTTACAAAAGACAGTATGTGCGTTTTCTGTCAACAATCTGTGACAACTGTGGCGAAGTATGTGTATGTATACAGGCTGAATGGGGTTTAATATATGTGCTGACAGATGTGAATGTAGTGGAACAGCTTCCAAGACACCAAGTCAAAGATCTGTGTGACAGTGTATTAGCAAACACCTGGCAAGAGTCTGTCCTGCATCAATGTGCTGTGTGCAGGGGACCCTCTGCCTCCAACAAAATAAAGGATCATGTAGGCACAATGGCCACAAACACTGTTGGGCAAAAGACTTTCCGAAAAACATGGCTACCCACACATATTGTGTGCACAATCCCAGCCAATAGGTGGCTATGACATCCCAGGCCCCCACCCAACCCTGCATCACATTGCCCTCCTCCACCAAGTAATCAGGCTCACACAGATTATGTTGGATCCAACAGAAAAAGGTGTAATATATTGCATGAATGTTGTTGACCTTGTGTTGTGCAAACAAAATATACATAAAGTACAAACATAGTTGAATTCCAGAGCAGGTGACATTAATCAGCCACATTAAACGGATAACCAAATCACCACACATTGCAAACTGTGCATTGAAAAAATACAAAAATAACCTAAACTAACTAACTAACTAACTACATAATGAAAACTCATGCACATAATGAAAACAAAGAGAATGGAAAAGGTCAACCAAACATTAAAGGGGTGCAGCTAACCTGCTGTCACCTTCCTTGAAAACACAAAAAGCAACTCCCAGAGCCAGCCACATTATATGGCCTGGTCCTGCCAGCTCACTGCACCAGACCCATTGAAGTAGGAGCAGTAAGCGTCTCTACTGTCCCTGGCCTCCCGCCGAGTGCGGCCATGGCTCTGCGGCTGGAGTGGCAGAATCACATGGGCCTCATCACGCCAAGACCCTGGACGGAGCTCCCCTGTTGTAGCGTCTGCATAATCTCCATAACCTCCTGGCGTGTATGATGCCCTATCCCTACGACGCAGGAAGTTATGCAGCACACAGCAGGCCACCACTACCGCGTCAATAGACTCCGGTTTCATATGTATAGGCGTATGAAAAATCCGGAATCTATTCGCCATTATCCCAAACGCATTTTCAACTACACGGCGGGCCCGGGATAGCCGGTAGTTGAAAATGCGTCTCTCAGAAGTAAGGGCCCTCTGGGGATATGGCCGCAGTAGGTGCTCCTGAAGTGGGAATGCTTCATCCGCCACAAACGCAAAGTTGAGATGTTCGGTTGTCGTGTGCTCATTTGAGGGTAAGTTTAGCCCACCATTCCCTAGTAGTGTTGCCAAGGAGCTTAGGGCAAACACCCCCCCATCTGAGTTGCGACCGGGCATTCCAACATCCACGTAGAGGAACTCATAGTTGGCATCCACTACAGCCATGAGGATTATACTACAATACCCTTTGTAATTGAAATACAAAGAGCCAGAGTGGGCAGGTTTTGTAATCCTCACGTGCTTACCATCCAATGCCCCGCCACAGTTGGGGAAGTTCCACCGGGTTTCAAACCCTCGGGCTACTTCCAGCCATTCTGCGGCGGTTAAAGGCATTTTCATGTAGGCTGGCTGCAGAGCTCTCCAGATGGCCCAACACGTTTCAGGGATCAGGCGGCTCAGCAGGGGCAGGGAGACACGTGACACGTATGTGAGGGATGTCATGGACTGCCCTGTAGCCAGGAACCGCAAAGTGATCGCCAACCGCTCAGCAGCTGATACTGCTGGTCGCATAATAGTGTCCTGACGCGCTATCATTGGCCCTACACGCTCCAATAGGAAGGTGAAACAGTCCTCGGGCATACGGAGATAGTTTCGGTAATCATCAGGACAGTTAAGCTCCAGCTCCCGCAACAGCTGCATGTGGCCCCGGGTTTCCCGCCTCAGAAGCCAATCACGGGTCCACATCCGCCGCTGTCTGCGCCTCATCAACCTTTCATACCGATCCTGATACCACATTTGCTCTTCCGCCAACGCAAGAGCCACGATAACATGGCGGTCATGGATATTCTGCATCCTCAATATCAGCACCTGTAGATAAGAAAACACAACATGAGTACATAGAACAAAATGTGGCAAAGTCAGCAGGTTCAGCAAGCCACACCTCTTTTACATTACACACTATAGCCAAGAGGATGGGATCTCTCCTGTGGGCCCAAAACACAACCCTGAAGCAAGGAGGCCAAACACCCAGTAGTCACCCCAAACAACATGGCACACGGCGATTGAGAGTGGGCTCCTCTACATCAACGTCAATGGGAGCTCCCAAAATTCACACATCTGCACCTAGGTGAGTTAGAAAGGGACATGTGTCAACAATAATGTTGGTCAAACAGGTCCCATAATCCATTACACAGGCCATTATGTCAATTGATTACAGTAAAAATGAGAAGAATAACGAATGTGACGTACCCAGATATGGAAGGGTGAGGAAGGCTACATGAACCAAACAACATTGCACATGACTGCGGATGGTTACCCATGGTGTAATTGGTTTTTTAAGCTGTCCTTTTAAATACACATCTATGCCAGGTCTGGAGCGCCACACCTCAAAGCCCTGTGTCATCCCATTTCCGTTGAACACAGTCTCCATTGGCCACAACCAGTATGCAGAAATCGATCCAGTCGACATGAGTGACACAGTTCTGTCTACAGTCATGCATCCATTCTCCTGTATGTTGTCTGCAAACAAACACAGCAATGTATCTCAACAAAAGTGTCAAGGCCCACACAAAATGCCGTATCCTAACCCACACACTAGACTATATCTCGTCCCCACCAATACCAACCCCTATATCGGCCGCTACAGCAGTCTCCGGCGCTCTCCAAGAACATCAACATATGCACCCCACCCTGCGCAAATTCCATGTGTGTCCACAAAAACTTACCTAATGGGTCTGGCCAGCAAGCGTAATGTTTGGCGGGATGGGCAGCTTTTAAAGGGCCGCCAACCTATCACGAATCAGCGATCTCCACCAATTAGCGGCAGCCAAATCCGCACCCAGGTGCCCCATGAGGATGTGCATAATTGTGTCCGCTGTGATTGGTGTCCCGGACTATAAAGGCAGGTCAATGGCCACTGCTCCGTGTCCAGACGTCGATGTGCATTGAGCTACTAGTGTCCTGTTTGACTTCTGTTGCTCTGACGGTAAGCCTCTTTAGCGGTTTGTAAGAAAATGTAATGAACGCAGCAGGCTCAAGCACAGGCAGCTTAGGCGATGTGTGTATGGGCATGTTTGAAGCGGCATGCAAATATTGAACACGTAATATTAAATATGTGTACCTTATTCTGTGT
This sequence comes from Allobates femoralis, assembly GCA_033576535.1. NCBI lineage: Eukaryota > Metazoa > Chordata > Amphibia > Anura > Aromobatidae > Allobates > Allobates femoralis. The sequence continues at coordinate 468,978,619 of JARQOC010000004.1, forward strand.
CGCCCAGTAGCCAGGTAGTGCCTCTACTTATATAGTGTAAGTATGTATTGCACCTTCTGCTTTTTGGCAATGGTCAAAGAGCACGGTGTTATGTATTTGGCTGGTACTTCACATCAACATTTCAGGGGTGGTAGAATTGTGGCGGACATTCCAGGGATGTTGGGTACATGTGTTAAAATGTGACTTCCACGTCTTGAGGAACACCGACATGATCATCTGGTGTCACATTACATGTACTATGTGCAGTGTTGCCACACACCCAGCCCGCCTTTCTCATATAGTGACCCCTTACCATTTTGGACACTGACCAGGTACTAGTTAGCACACAACGTGTTAGGTCACATGTTGCCCTCTACAGGTATGTATGCACACACCGTGTCAAGGTGTGTTGCAATAGTTACATTGGGGACTGAAATAATGTTTGAAACATCTGTAGGTGGACACCGATATCCGGGGCTTGATATTGCCAGCATACATGTTTTGGAGTTAGTAGCGGTCTGAGATAGAGAAAATGGCCCACTCATGACCAGTTTCTACCCACAAAATTGCTGCATAGATGATCACTGTAGAAAGTTAATGCTTATGTGTATGATTCTGGCAAGTTTAGAAATGTCGGTATGCCTTGTGTTGTGACTGGTTTTTTGGTTGATTTTGTCATCGGCAGATGCCGACGGGTACTGTGGAATTGGAATCCCAGCTTCTCACGGAGTATCAGCGGCACGAATGTTTGTGGCGCAGCTCGCTGCCCGAATATAAAAATCGGGCAGCGAGGGCCGAGGCCTACCGGAGTCTTGTGGCTCTGGCAAATCGCTTGGAGCCAAGGGTAGGCAAGACGTGGGACCAGCAAATGGTGGCACTTAAGATCAAAAACATGAGGTCGGCGTTCATGCGGGCTCACATTCAGTACCAGCGTCGTCGCTCAGGGGCTGGAGCAGAGGAGGTACCATCACCTACCCTATGGTACTATCCCCTGTTCACCTTCATCCTGGGCGAGGTTCGCCCGCATCGAACGACCACCAACTGCCCCGTTGCTGCGTCCCATGTAGGCCCGGCTGCATCACCATCTGCGCCACAGGAGGTGGGTAATTGTGTGACAGTGGTGGGCCACGATGGTTCCTTCACATGTGTGCTTCGAGAAATCCTTCACACCAAATGTGTTGCCATATTTTCCTCCTTGCTGCCGCACACCTTGGCCTGTCAATCTATCTGCCCTCCTTCCATGACTTGGCAGGCTTTTCTATTCTATGCTTCCAGCCGTAATGCAATGTTGCTTCTTCCACAACACCTTGGTATGTTTAGGTTAGTTATGTAATGCTTTCAAGAGAGCTGGTGGTTTGTTCTCAATCAGCCACATAGTACCATGTAGTAAATGGTGCTGGCTCACATGTGTGTTGGCTTTTTTGCCATTGGGTTAAAGGTAATTGACTGAGGGGTGGATTCTCACCATAAAGGAGTCCGAATGGGAAGGTGCCCAATATGTGTCATTGGGCAGCACAGCCCCCAGTATCAAGGTGTTGTGGTGACATGTCCTAATATTGGATTACGGCTACGTGACAAACAACTCATTATGTATTTAGCTGAGCTCCTGGAATGGTCGAGGTGAGTGTACAGGAGAACCACTGGTGTTGGGGTCTTGCACCTTATTTGCATTTCTGTCTTATTCCTCATTTTCCATTCTGGTAGTTGGCCTTGGTGTGTGTGGGAGTGGTATATAGAGTGCTGTTGTGAATGTATACAGTTGATATTGCCTCCACTAATGGTTTTTTTTTTTTTATCCCCACCCACAGGCCCCAGAAGAGGACGGCTCCATTGCCGAGGATTCTGTTGCTGATGATGCTCAGCCCATGACATCTGGGGCTGAGCAGGAGGGCGCGGCGAGTGATGTGGGTCCAGGCCCAGGTCCCAGCTCCGGGATCCGTCGCCGCCGACGTCCTGCACCACCTGACACGGAGCTGGGCGCCTGTGCCCGACGCGTGCTGTTGGATGAACAGCGGACCCACATGGACCCCGACGCCCTCTACATGAGCAACAGAATGCGAGGGATGGAGCCGCTCCAGAAAAAGATCCTTCTGAGGGTCTTCCACAATGCCGCTGATGCTGCCGATGATGGGGCCCTTCAATGGGGCTGCCACGTCCCCCCCCCATGCAACACACCTTGTGGCCCCTTTCACCAGCTGCCCCATCTCGGCCCGTGAGAAGACCGGCCCCGCCACAGTCACCCCATCCCCCCTCAACACATCGTCGTTCAACCAGACGTTCTGGGGCAGGTCGGGGCTGCCCTCAGAGGAGGGGGGATCCGGCATTGTCAGAGCCGACAGAAGAGGAGTAATTTGGACACTAGTGGCCAATGCACAGAATTGGCAGTCTGGACTTTATAATTTCATGGATCGCCTTTTATTTGGATATTTTGTGGCTGGAGTATTGGGCCAAAAATGTGGTTGTATTTTTTTGTGTATTCCACCAAAAAATCTATTATTTGTGATTTATGTTAAAGTCCAGCCTGGATTAAACTTATTTCAGTAACACAATTGTGTATTAATTTCCGAATAAGGATTGTGGGGGTTTTTGGGGGTGAATGTAATTGTGGCCAATAATAGGTTTCCCCAAGCCACACAATATGGGCCAGTGGTCGCTCAGCAGGATCACCATCTGTTCATTAGGATTGTCTTAGCACATTCACAAAGGGATGTTGTGATGTGCCTCACATAGTTAGCTTATGGTGAGGTTTGGTCAACAAAGATTAGTAAGGTCACATGAAGGAGCGTATAACAAAGTTAGAACAGCATTGTATTGTAAACATACATGTGTCACAGACATTTTCCATCATACAAGGAAGGCTTAGGCCAGATGGGGCTAGCCAGTCCACACTTGTGATGGTCCCACTGTGGGACAGTATAGGGATTGTAGGCCAGATGGGGCTAGCCAGTCCACACTTGTGATGGTCCCAATGTGGGACAGTATAGGGATTGTAGGCCAGATGGGGCTAGCCAGTCCACACTTGTGATGGTCCCAATGTGGGACAGTATAGGGATTGTAGGCCAGATGGGGCTAGCCAGTCCACACTTGTGATGGTCCCAATGTGGGACACTATAAGAAAAGAGCCCAACGGGGGCAAAACAACAAAAAAATAACAAGATTTTCACTTTTGCAAGGCAACAAGCCAACGTGTGAAAATGTAAGTGTCCAACAAGGACAACTGTTTGGGGGGCCATGTTTGGCCAGGATACAATGCATCCCTCAAATTCATGGGTGGGATCCATGGTGTGGGTGTAGGGCCGCCAGCATTTCAGCCAGCCGGCCAAGGTCCTGCAGGCCACGCTGTAGTGCCGTGGTCAAACGGGCCACAAAGGCCTGATGGGCCTGGATGAATTCCTCCATGGTAGGGGCACCTGTATTGGGAGTAAACACAAACTTTACTACACAGTCGTCACTGCTGATGGTTAGTCATGACTGGCCGCAACCATCCACTTACCCTGTTCCTCCAAATCCAGTTCAACATCAGACGGGGAGGGAGATGGGGTCAAGCTCCATCCATATGAGCCCGCACGTTCACCTTCTGGAAAAAGGGTGAACCAACATGTTTTAGTTTGTTTATATAAAATTTTTGGCCACAGATGAAATTTAAGCAACAGTGTGCAGGGTGTCTGTGGCAACATAACCCACTTACCACCATAGTCACTGTGTGGGGACATGGTCACCCCAGGACTCGCCACTGAGCTGGAGACAGTGGGAGGTGGTGTTACTCCCGGGCTGGGGCTCCGTGGCCACATTAAGTGGTTCAGGGGTAATAGTGGTCCTGGGCTACGGGGCAAACACTCCTCTGGTCCGCCAGTTTCTTGCAGCTCCTCGCCCTCCTGTGGGGAGCTGATGTGTTCCTCCAGCAGCCAGGCAGATGGGGACAGCTGGTCACACTCCAGCGGGCTGCCAGGTGCGGACTGGTCCTCCACATCCTCTGTCCCGGTGGGTGACGGGACGTCTGGCTCCTGAGGCCCGGGGGAAGGTGTTGACCCTGGGGACAAGGGTGCCACTTGAGCCGGATGTGGCGGGGTTCTTGATGGGCCACCTGGGGGTGGGGCCCTGGGGCCCTTCTTCTGATGAGGAATCAGCATCTAGTTTGAAAATTTAACATAAAAGACCTAATAAGATCATGCCTACACATTGTTGGCCTACAAAGAGCTTGTGTGGGTATGTATTTGACGGCTAAGCCTGGGGTCACACACACACAGATATGTGGCCAGATATTGTTGACAGATCTGTGGTTGCAGTGAAAGCATGGACACATTGTTCCATTTTGAGGCTGTCTCCAAATGTCAACCTGTGACCATCATTTGACTGCAAACAGAGATCTGCAAACAATATGTGGGCAGATATCTGTGTGTGTGACCCCAGCCTTACTTAGCATCAACCAGGTGATGCTGGATGCATACACTCATGTTGTATGCATGGACTGTGCGTGTGAGACACTTTTAGGCCTGACTGGATGAGCACAACACTGTGAAGATGTGTTTGATTGTGTAGGCCACACTGTCCCTTGTCATATTTTTCCATCATTTTTTGTGTATTGTGGGACATGCACATGTGGCGGTGTGTGTTTGGGGGCAACAATTACTCACCACGCAGCCTGGCAATCCTGGCACGGATGTCCAGTATGCGACCTGGGCACTTATGCTTCAGGTCAGCGATCTTTTTTTGGATCGCTTTGACTGTCCTCTGTACCCCCAGTTGGCAGAGCAGGGCCCGCTGTATCCGCCGCACGGTGCACCGATTGCGCAGCCTGGGGTGGCGGTGGTGATGGTGGCCCCAATAGTCCCGACGGTCGCAGTGATCAATGAGGATGATCAGCTCCGCCATCCCCCATGTTGCGGCGCGGTGCACGGCTGCCATGACTGCTATGGTGTGTGCAGAGGCGGGGCTGGCACCTTGCAGGCAGAGTGAAAATGAAACCAACGTCATGACGTCATTACGGCCGCTGTCGGGGTGACGCACCTTTATAAGTAGCCCAACACGCAGACTCGCCCGACACACTTATGCGGCCCCTACTGCAGAAGACCCACAGTGCAGGCCGTATAACACGGCTTTCATCTGTCTACTGGGTAATCTCCTCCGATGTGCTATGGGATTGTGTGCATCTGTGTGCGCCCTGCGCGCACTGCCAGACCCGGAACACTTCTACGGCAGCTGCTGTGCAATAAGCCAGAGCGGTACGTAACACACACTTGTGCGCTGTGTCCCGCATTATTCGTTATCATGTTGATAGGATGTGCACACTGTATGTAGATCATGGGCCATTTATGATTTTACGTTCAAGTGTGTGTCCGCGTAATTGTACTACTATCTGATCGTGCATACGGCGCGTATGTGTAGTGCTGAAGGGACAGCTCATCCAAGATGGAGGGCTGTGAGGCAAGGGCCAATCGTAACGCAGCATCTTCCACCAATGATCGCTGAAGGGGCGCGGTATCACGGACCATGGGTGACGCCTTAGCCACATTGAAGCTACATCGCCGGGTGTCCCGAGTTGCCTTCTGTGGGTTCTTTACACGCCGATACAGCTCGCTACAATCGGCGATGTTGCCATCTGTTTATGGGCAGTGCACGGATGCAGAGGTATCTGTAGCCGGCTGTGTCGTCCCGTCTTCAGACGCCGCTACTACGGGCGATATTGGCGCGACAAGCCACATTTGTAGCCTGTAGCGGGTTGTATGCATCCTGTTGTAGCGGCGTGTAAAGGTACCATAAGGGGTATTCCACTCAGGCAACATGCAAACAACACCAACACCTCCCAGACAGAAGGGGGAGACCAAGCCCGACTTAAGGGTGAGCTCCACTATATATACTGGCCTGAGGAGCAACAAGAGCAGTGCAGTTCCTAGGAGGACTGCGAAGAGCACAGTTCAGTTCAGTTCCTAGGAGGACTGTGAAGAGGACAAGTTCTGTGCAAACTGAGAACCAGACCTGGGTGTAAACGAGCTGTGTCAGGCGCATCCCAAGGTCTGCCGCTGAACACCAGGCCTAAGGCTAGGGTCTGAGGAAAGAGGAGAGAAAGAAACCTACTGGCAGGTTGCACTACCCTGTGCTTCCCCTCCACAAGAAGAACAACTCAAGAACGGACACCGGAGTCCGTGACTGTGCAGGATCACACACACCGACAGTAAACATCGGAGAGTGGGGGACTCCAGATTCTCCAGCTACACCGTTGCAGGGACCCAGCAATGTATAGAATCCAGTAACACTGACTTCCCAGGATGGGGTAGAGAAGTGGAGGACTCGAGTTGCCTGTTATACTGGTAGATGCAGACAGAGACAGGGCCGGCAGCCTAGCTTAAGCAACTGCAGGAGCCGCAACACAAGCGCAGTGAGGAAGCCAGTACGACTTGGCCAGGTGAGAATTACCTCAAACTGCTCTCCAGACAGTTTATAACATCTGCCTTAACTCCAGTGAAGAGACTGAGAAAACGCATATTAGTGAGGCTGCCTATTGATTGCGCCTGTTGCCCTGTGCTCTATAACGGAACCCTATATCTGCAGAGCCGCCGACTACCAGCACCGTGGAGAGCTGCAGCAAAGTAAGTGACAGTGTGAATCAAGATCCCTCACAAAGCCCCATCCAATCCCACCACTCCTGCCCTGGGGACCCTCAGCCCTACCCGAGGAGGGATTACCATCCACGCTGCCCCAAGTCACCATCCCCAGCAGGAATACAGCAGTTCTACTAACCACATACCCCGGGTGGCGTCACGACAAATCCCCTGTATATAACCCCTTTTTGGACTGATCTCAGGCCACGGGACCAGGTCATGACTACTGTGATACCCCAGAGAGACAATGCCGGTCCGGTTCCTGAGTACCCCATAGCCTTGGGGTGCATCAGTTTTCTGGCATCACGAACAGGATAACGTGCCCGGTGATCCAGGTACTGTGTGCCATGAATTGTGTAAAATATGTGTTTCTGAACTGTCGCCATTGCAAAGCGCGCGGCGCATGGAAAGCAGAGGGGGCGTGTGATTGTGGGCGGCACCCTCCAAATAGCGCAAAGCAAGGCCTGGCCTGCATTTTGACGACATCTGGCGGGGACACAAAAACCCTGCTGGACCAGTGGAACTATTCTTGTACACCCCAACGGAAGAAGACCGGAAGGGTCAGCATTAACTAAGGGGGTGGATAGATGTCGCAGCCAGCGGAGCCGCACAGCGAGTGGACAGAGCACCCGGCGATGCTGGAGGGCAAGGGATGTTGCCGATCACGCTGTTCCTGATGCCGTACACCCCGGGAGCAATGTGGCTGCCGCAATACTCAGGTGAGTCCAATATCCTCATGGACTTTAAAGAAAAGCTGGACAGTTACTATTGCATATATCCTTTTACGGAGGGCCAGCATGTTAGCATACTTATGGGACAGTTAACTGGACATGCACAGTGGGAGGTGAAGTCCTGGTCAGATGATGAAAAGGATACTGTAAAGCATGTGATGACCAGGTTGAAAGCTACCTTTGAGACCAGTGTGGATGCCTGAGCTAAGATGAGATTCTTTGGGTGACGACAGAAACCACAAGAGAGTGTGAGAGACTTTGCATTAAATTTGCAGGAGGCACTTCAGGCACTCAGATGGGCAGAACCCGCTTTGGCACAAGGGGAAGATAAATTGCTGATAGACCAGTTTGTTGATGGACTATTATTCCCTCCTCATAGAGGGCGACTGTGGATGATGGCCATACAAAACCCTGATTTGAACTTTTTCCAATTTAAAGAGAGGGCAATCCGCATACTGCAGGCAGAAGAGCCTCATGATACAGACTCTGCTCAATGCTTGGCTACAGCACAAAACCCATCAGCCATACCAGGGGCTACTGCAAAAACCCCGGAGCCCATCACTAATTAGGCTCTAAACCAAAAGATCGATGCCCTAACTAAAACTGTAGCTGACATAGCCAAAGTGATGCAACAGCTGCGTGGATCCAAGTCCGTGGAGAAGATTGAGCTGGCTACGAGCAAGGACGATGTCCCATGGATGAGACTCAGGAAATACCCAGTGACTAGAGGACGACCCAAAGACTGCTACCAACCGGATGGACAGTCCATTTGTCGCCGCTGTGGAGAAACTGGCCATTTTGTTAGAGAGTGTGCTTTAAACGAGGATCGCTCCTCAGGAATGATCTCCTAAGACCCCTCCAGCTGGCGGGACAGGTACATGGAAGGACATCCAATTATACCTGTCGTGCTGGATGGAATTCCCCTGAATGCTTTACTGAAAACTGGCTCGCAGATCTCCTCCATACCTTATTAAATTTATCAAAGGTTTCACCAAGCTAGCAGCTTCTCTACAAGACGTCCTGGTAGGACAGTCTAAGAAGTTTTCAACCGCAAGTGCTCCTTTTCAGTGGAGTGAAAAAAGAGAAGAATCCTTCAGGAAGCTGAAGTTAGCCTTGACGGGAGAAGAGATCCTGGCATATCCTGACTACCATCAACCCTTCATTCTGTACACGGATGCCAGCAACGTGAGACTAGGAGCAATGCTATCGCAGATGCAAGAAGGCAAAGAATGAGTCATCGCCTATGCAAGCGGAAGCTCCGACTTACCGAAAGAGGCCCAGAGAATTACAGTTCCTTTAAGTTAGAACTACTTACTGGCAGTAGTCTGGGCTGTAACACAGCATTTCAATTATTATCTGGCCACTGCAAGCTTTACCATATATACGGACAACAATCCGTTAACACACCTGGAGTCAGCAACATTAGGTGTGTTGGAATAGAGAGGATGGCCCGGCTGTCTAATTATGACTTCAAAATGAAATACAGGGCAGGTCGCAAGAATGGGTATGCAGATGCCTTATCCCGGATGCCAGACTTGGGAGATGTGGAAGAGGAATCTGAGGAGCTGGAAGAAATAGAGCTACCAGCCTTTCACCACCCAAAAAACAGCTGTTGTATACCAGAAGCATGAAAAGGCAATGCTCAACCCCTTATCACATCATGGATAGGTTGATGTACAAGACAGTGATCTGGCTGTGCAATTAGTCAAGAGATTATTAAAAAAGGATAAATAGGGAGCGCACATAGGGTGTTATCTTCTTAATAAATAGTCCAGTCCCCCCAATCGGTGTGACTCACCTGCGGTGGTTGTGAGAGCCACAACAAACTGAGAGAGCCTGGTAATGGTCGCTGCAGGAGCCCACTGAAGATAAATGATTTCCACCAAAGAAAGAGCTGGGCTTTGTAGTCCGCGCTGACCTCAAGAAACTTCCAGTCCAGTAAAGGGTTAATCAGGTTCTGGTTTATTTGCCTACGCGTTTCGTGGCTTTAAATCTGCCACTTCATCAGGGCTATAGCCCTGATGAAGTGGCAGATTTAAACCCACGAAACGCGTAGGCAAATAAACCAGAACATGGTTAACCCTTTACTGGACTGGAAGTTTCTTGAGGTCAGCGCGGACTACAAAGCCCAGCTCTTTCTTTGGTGGAAATCAAGAGATTATTGACACATGAAGGTGCATGGCCTCATAAAGATGCTCCAGCTGAAGCTCACCAACTCTGGAAGGAGAGAGGTAGATTGTTCCTGTATAAAGAAAAGTTGTGCAGAAGACATGTGAATCCAAAGACTCATGAGTTGGTCTGGCAGATCATTATACCCAAGAAAGACAGCAAGGTCTTAGAAAGACATCAAGGTCTTAGAAGCTTACCATGATGGTGCAGGACATTTTGGATGGAAGAAGTTGGAAGTGCTCTTAGAGATAGATTCTGCTGGATTGGCATGAGAAAATCAATCGAGGAATATTGTAGAAAGCGTGGTCCCATGCAACCTGAGGAGGAAGGAACAAGAGGGTCAGAGAGCTCCACTCAAGTCCATAATCACCAAACAACCCCTGGAATTAGTGGCCCTAGACCATGTCAAATTAACACCAAGCAAATCTGGCTACGTCTATGCATTGACAATAGTGGACCACTATTCCCGTTTCCTTGTGGTGGTACCAGTAAAGGATCTTAAAGCAAAGACTGCAGTGAAAGCGTTCCAGACATACTTTTGCAGACTTCATGGCTACCCAGAACAGGTTTTAGCAGATCAAGGTCCAGCATTTGAGTCTCAATTATTCCAAGAATTTTTTAACACGTATGGATGTAAGAGGATTCGGACAACAGCTTATCATCCACAAACAAATGGCTTATGTGAGAAGATGAATCACATAGTGATCACCTTTTGAAGACCTTACCAGCAGCAGAAAGGAATCAATGGCCAGAGAAGTTACCCGATTTGGTAGACTTGTACAACCATGTTCCAGTGTTTTCAACCAATTGTACCCCAGCTTATCTTATGAGAGCAAGTCCTGGTAAGCTGCCAATAGATATTGATATGGGAATTGTCAAACCAGATGTAGAAGATTCAGATTCAACCAATACCTTCAAGTTCAAGAATGGGTAGAAAAGAGTCTCCAGCAAGCAAGGGAGAAGCAAGAGAGAACCTTCAATCAACATGCTTCAGCAGCTCCTGTGCAACCTGGTGAACAAGTCTTGAAGCGAAACAGAAGAACTCATAAATTGGATGATCAATGGGAACCAACACCATACACCGTTCTCCCATCAAACTTTGATAATACTAAAGTATGTTTAATCAGTAAAGATGGAGGCAAGACATCCTTAGCAGTATCAAGAGACCACTTAAAATTGTGTCCTGAAACCTTGAAGACACCAGAAGATCCTGTAACCATACAGATGAACCTAAAGAAGAACCTAAGAGTTAAGAAGATGTGGTGCGGTGGGGGTTAACTTTGAAAAACCCTGACATTTGTAGTGGAAGCTGCAGGTGTGGGGGCCTAGGTTGCCTCCTATCACTGATCTGGCACCTTGGAAGCAGGTCTGATATGTGAAGGTAAGTGAAGCTTTTGTATGGTCCACTTTATATATATTATTGAGGTCTTTTTGACACAGTGTAATTAAAAATTGTAGAGTAGGACCACCCTATCTGAGAATGCCTTGACGTTTGGCGGGGTGGCTCAAAAGATTATTTAATCTTTTGCTAAATGTCTCAACTAAATTATTTGCAGTTTGGAAACAATATGTGTTTTTGCACAATTTTATATTTTCTGGCAGTGCTGGCGTTTTCTGTTTTTTCCTGAGGATTACACCCAGTATACAGGACAGGAGAAGTGGTACTGTGCAGTGTGTATATATAGAATAATACAGATATTGAGGATTACACCCAGTATACAGGACAGGAAAAGTGGTGCTGTGCAGTGTGTATATATACAGAATAATACAGATACTAAGGATTACACCCAGTATACAGAACAGGAGACGTGGTACTGGGCAGTGTGTATAGTATATACAGAATAATAGATGCTGAGGATTACACCCGGTATACAGGACAGGAGAAGTGGTACTGTGCAGTGTATATATACAGAATAATACAGATTCTGAGAATTACACCCTGTATACAGGACAGGAGAAGTGTTACTGTGCAGTGTATATATACAGAATAATATAGATACTGAAGATTACACCCAATATACAGTACAGAAGTGGTACTGTGCAGTGTACATATACAGAATATAATAGATACTGAGGATTACACCCAGTATTCAGGACAGGAGAAGTGTTACTGTGCAGTGTGTATATACAGAATAATACAGCTACTGAGGATTACAGCCAGTATTCAGGACAGGAGAAGTGTTACTGTGCAGTGTGTATATACAGAATAATACAGCTACTGAGGATTACACCCAGTATTCAGGACAGGCGAATTATACATAGCATACCCAGGAGGCTGTGGTATATACTGTAGTTAGGAGGATGAGGCATATAGCCAAGACTCACCTACATCCTGGAGATGGGGACAGATGAAAGGCGGTGGAGACAGCAGGTCCAGTGATGGGCGAAGAGAGGAAGATGGAGACACCATGAAGAGCAGAGTGTGAACGCTGCCCGCAGGAAAACCTTCTGATGCTGCACTGGCCACCAGCACACAGGAGGCCACACATATCTATACAGTATTAGCCCCACACAGGCCCCCACATATAGGACCAAACTCATCCTCTATATTCAGTATTAGCCCCACACATAAGCTCACACAGCCCCTATAAACAGTATTAGCCCCACACAGGCCCCCATATCATGAGCTCACACAGCCCCTATAAACAGTATTAGCCCCACACAGGCTCCCACATACATGAGCCCACACAGCCCCTATAAACAGTTTTAGCCCCACACAGGCTCCCACATGTGGATTACATGCCCATATTGGATTAACCCTTGTCTCGCCTCTTTGGGGCTCAAATAGGTTAACATGAGATCCATCTATACTGTCTTGTTTGAACATAAGTTAATTTTTGTGTTTTGTGGAGAGACGGGATTTTTTGTTCACTTTTTTTTTTCACTGAATACCAGTGCTTAATCTCCTGCAGCCAACCAAGCATTGGGGGTGGTTGTGGCACCTGCAACCAACCATGCTATGGGGGAGGTGATTGGTGGTATTTGTAGGCACAAGGTTACCATTGGGTATCAGTCACCCATGCACATGTGACGCATAGTGTCAGATTGCAGCCTATTGGTCATGCCCAGGCTATTAGATCAGGCAGGCTGCTCCGCACCATGTATATGCCTCACAAATGACAGATGCCCCCAGAGGAAGATGTGTGGTGTTAGTGGATATTTTGGCCAAAATAAGTAAGCTCGTAACCCATCATCAAGGGCCACAGATGTCTACAAATGCCACCAATCACCTCCCCCATAGTATCATTGGTCGCAGGTGGCACAACCGCCCCCAATGCTTGGTTGGTTGCAGGATATTGAGCACTGGTATTCAGACACCTGTGTTACCTCTCAATGGAGCTGGCAGCCTCCTGCTGGTGCAATGGATGTTTTACATGGCTATGTACCGGTGAGTTTTTGCAGTGCCATACAATCAAACATACCCCAGATATTTTCAGCAGGGAAAATACATCAGAACAGCATCAAAGTTGGGTGCAGGGTCATACAATCAAATGTACCCCAGATATTTTCTGAAGGGAAAATACATCAGAACAACATCAAAGTTGGGTGCAGAGTAATACAATCAAAATATCGGAACTTGTATTAATACATTACCACAATATCAAAATAAAGCATTAACCTTTTATTTCTCTCCTGATGCTCTCCTGGTGCAGTAGGTGTATTACTCAGAATGCTGTTTACCTATTTTACTGGTGACCTTTTATTAAACAGTTGCACTAAGTGTCAGTCTGCAATCTTCATTCCTTTTATCATCATCTACACACACACATACACACACCAGACTGATACTGTATTTATTAGCTTGTGTATCAGCATAGTGACGGATGAACTTGATGAACTTGACCGTAAAGTTTGGGGTCCCTACTGAGCACCTAGTGTTTGGGTATGGACCCGAAACATGGACTTCCCTGAGAAATCCATGTTACTGTTCAGGTTCGGCTGGTGGGCTGTAAATGTAAGCAAACCATTGATCAAACATCAGCTCATACTTACCGAGAACCGTGCACTTGTACATCTGGGCTGGTCAATAACTTCCTGAGTATTGGGTCCAACAGCCAATCAAAGATGCACACTCTCTGTGACAGTTTGTGATTGACTGTTGCGCCCCTGACCCATTCTGCCGGTGTTTGTGATTGGTTGCTATTTGCAGCAAACCTACTTTCATAAGATTGTAAAAATAAATAAATGAAAAAAAATTATGTAGAGCTTTACCTTATTTTTTGTTTTCAATGCACATAAATCAGACAGCTACGGGCTGCCACCCCAGGTGCCTGGCAATCAAGACTACAGTTAGCCTTTTTTTTTTAATTATTTAAATAAACAACAATAAAAATAAAAAAATTAGTGTGGGCTTCACTCTATTTTTTATTGCCAGTCAAGGTAACAACTAGGCAGCTGGGGGCTGGTATTCTCAATGTGGTGAGGCCTATACTTTTAGGCCAACCAGGCTATAGAATAGTAGCTCCTAAGTTGACACGTTCATTAGAAGCACCAATTTCTGGCGCTTTACCCAGCTCATCCCAATGCCCAGATGCAGTGGCATCAGGGTGATAGAAAGGGTTAATGCCAGCTGAGTAGTGACAGCTTGTCATTAAGCCCCAGATTGATAATGTCAGGCCTCCATGAGACCTGTGCATTATCAATAATGTGAGTAAATAGTTAAAATACACACATGCAGAGAAAAATCTTTTACTTTTCCTATGATGGCAGGTTCATTGCCAATGGCAACCATTCATGGATGCCAGCTCAAATGGTGAGGGGTGCACCAGCCAAATCATGTGGGCCCCTATGGCTAGACGACACAGGGAGGTACTACACCCCAAACAGAAGGTGTAGTGCCTCCATAGTTATGGGTTTGGGGTTCCCCTTTGTGGAGTCTGTCACACACACACATCACTAGGCCACCTTAGAGTAGGGGACTGGTTATTCAGTAGGTCCCAAAAGGGGGTGGAGCCTAGGTTAGAGCAGGAGACTTAGGAGAGAATTTAAACATTCAGTGCTGGGAAGGCAGCCAGAGAGGACATGCCTGACAGGGCTGCTACAGGAGGGCACATCTCTTCAAGAGGGTGACCCTGGACAGATGGAGATGACCCAGGATCAGTTGGACCTGGCTGGAGAAGTCTGGGGTCAACAACCGGCATAACAGAGCCGAGGCAGTCGGCGGTCTACCCTGACTGCGAACCGTCCAACTGCGGGACCGGAATAAGGGAGCCGTAGTGCCACAAACAGGGACCTCCACCTCAGTCCCAAACAGGTCCAGGACACTCTAGATAACGGGCCAAATTCCGAGGTGGGACAATTTGTTTGTCCTGTCCGTATCGGTAAGGGACAAACCGTGTCTACCAGTGACAGACCAGTGGACTGGCGAGAGAGCTCTGCCAAGGTGATTAAGGAAAGTGTAAGGAAGTACTGAGACCCTGAAAGCTATAAAGGAAGGTACACCGACGGACTCTATAAGGGTACCCGAAACCTGTTGCTACACCTCCGTTCAACCAGACTGTGCCTGAGAACCGACTATGTACTATAACATCTGTCCCGTACCAGTAAAGGACTTCTTGAGTTGAATGGGTGTCTGTCCTCCTTTCCCGCCGGCACCCTGAAGGCCTCAACATCATCAGAGGGGTAAGGACAACTACTCCCCTCATCCACCCTCGCTGCCCTGAGGTAACTGTGGGGAGCTGTAACACCCAAGCTGTATCACATCACCTTAGCGGCCGGCTGCAGCGCTGGTATCTAACTTACAGGTACCACAGGTGGCGTCACGACAACATCTCCCCCATCCCCCATCATCACCTTTCAATGAGGGTTAGGGCACGGAACCAGGAAATCGACCACCTGTGGTCCCCGCTACAGCCACCCACTCATCCCGGAATCCGAGTACCCAACCCTGGCCGACTCAATCACAGATGCTGTCACAGAGTATAGGCATCTGTGATTGGCTGTTGGAGCCAGTGCAGTGAATAATGATCCTTGACAAGTATGATGTTGATCTTTAATCAATGTTTCACTTATTTTTACAGTCCCCAAGCCACCATTTTATAACTAGAATCCAGGTTCAGGCTCTAGTCCTTTAAAAAAAAGTCCGGTCAGATCCGCCAAACATTGGTGGGTTCACCCATCTCTGATAAGCACTGCTTCTACCTTGCACTTATATCCTCTCCATTGACCTTGTATCTGTGTGCATCGCAATCCCTATTGCTATCTCAAACACACAGAGACAGAGAGAACTCTTCTAGAACACCAAAAGCAATATATGAACCCCGTAATATTTGAGGTAAATATATCCATCATGAGCACATTTGAGTTTGTGCTCTGTGACAGATTTATCTGTGGGGTTGAGGATTATCCTCGCTTGATTGTTGAGTCACAGAAGTTTTCACATAATTCTGTATCACAAAACAGAGATTGCAGACCTAATGTTCTGTAAAAGTGGCAAAGTTGCTTTGATCACAGTGATGTTGGAATGCAAATGGTTGCCAAACATATTAATCATCATATAAGCCCAAAAGGACCAATTTTAACTAAAATGGTCTAAGGAGCTTCTTTTCTTGCTTATTCAGCTGTTCTTTTGCACACTATAAATGGTAACAGAGTTCTTATAGATTAGTATCTTTGCTTTGCTATCATCCTACAAATATTATTCTTGTGTAGAGATCACAAGAATAGTCTACAGATCTTTAGGCGTTACTCTGGGGTTCTTTGTGATCTCTTGGAATATTATGTCTTTCTCTTTTGATTTCTGTGGCATGAACTATCTTGGGAAGAACAGCAATGGTTTCTATGCTGCATGCCAACATCTTTATAACCATTTTTAGCCAGCTGAGCATTGAGAATATTTTTTCTTATGCTCTAAAAAATCTCCTTAGAATGAGGCATGGGTTATATTTACAAATCATCTTAGAAAAAGATTGAGGACTGCACATGACAAAAAAACACACAACAAAGAATAGTGGCCATGGATCAGGTGCATAATTAAAAAAAAAAACTTTTTACCATACAAGATTATATTGTTATGCTGCAACCAGGAAACACTCGGTGTGAGGTGCAACCAGGGAACACCAGACACATTTGAGTTGAAGCATGCGCTCCCTATTGTCCCTAGAAGAGTTGTTCTTCCATGTTCGATCACGAGTCTAGGGCAGCCCTTGCTGACCCTGAGTAGAGCAGCAAAATGCTAGTCTTACTACTGCAAGAAGACAACACAGGTAGAGAGAAAAACATGGGGAATGAAATATAAACAAAGGAACTCCATAGCTTCTTCAGAAAGGAATTTGACAGCTTCAACTGAAAATAACTCCATAGCTTCAACTGGCACAACTTTACCAGAGTGGTCAGAAAGAAACTCAACCCATTCAGCACTGAAAGGAAATAATTCCGCTCTACTCATGATAATCACTCAGTGGGCTCTAAGGGCCCCTTTACACGCGGCTACATTTCTTGGGTGGCTACAGGTAACTTACTGGTTGCAGTGAAATCATGGAGACAAGGTTCTATCTTGTTGCTGTGTACAAATGGAATAAATTTTCTCCATGATTTCACTGCAACCAGTAAGTTACCTGTAGCCACCCAAGAAATGTAGCCGCGTGTAAAGGGGCCCTAAGGGTGCCTTTATACGCCGCATACCGCGGCGAGAATTATTGATGGCGATACGTTGAAATAATCGCCGTCAAATTCCCTCCCAAATGCAGCTATAATTGGGGAATTTGGCGGCGATATGTCTCCTCGCCACGGTCGCCTGATTTCAGAGCACTGCTTTGCACTGCACTGCATCAGCACTGCTCTGAAATCAGGCGACCGTGGCGAGGTGACAAATCGCCGCCAAATTCCCCAATTACACGCCACAATTGGGAGGGAATTTGACGGCGATTATTTCAAGGCGACATATCGCCGTCAATAATTCTCGCCGCATTTGCGGCGTATAAAAGTACCCTTAAGAAGACCTGCGATCAGCTAAATGCCATGACTTTCTGATCCCAAGTCATGATGGGAGATTGAGAGCCTGGAAAAGTATATAGCTGAAAGACTGGTCCCCAAAGGCCTTAGACTTAATATAATCCCTGCAAATAGATCTAGGACCCCCAAACTTCTTGAAAAAATGGGAGGAAGAATCCATCAATAGCTCCCTGAGGTTCATGAAAATTCTCCTGGATGAGGAGAAGCACTCTTTTGAATAGACTTCTAAGAAACTGACTGAACTGACTGAGGAGGCCAAGAAACACAAAGACGACCCAGACTTTTGGAGACATGAGGCCACGTTGGAACACAGTATCGGACGTTTGCAGTCATTCATCAAGGAACGTAAGCATAAACAATATATAAGGGACTCTCTTGAATTTAAAGAGAAGAGGGCTTATCTATTCATCCAGAGGGGAGATAGAGATATTGGGAATACGGATATCTCAGTGACTGACCAATCAGAGAAAGAGGAAGGGGGACAGGGAGGTCAGGGAAGAGCTCCAGAACCACGGAGGAACCGTAAAAGTAGAAAATGGAGGAAGAAGGGAGGCAAGGGCCGAGGAGGACAAGACAAGGCAGGGGAGATCCAGAGGAACCAGGGTTTTGAGGTCGGGATATCAGCCCAAGGAGAC
Organism: Allobates femoralis; assembly: GCA_033576535.1. Taxonomy (NCBI): domain Eukaryota; kingdom Metazoa; phylum Chordata; class Amphibia; order Anura; family Aromobatidae; genus Allobates; species Allobates femoralis. The sequence goes on from JARQOC010000004.1 coordinate 468,996,685, forward strand.
CAGAGCCAGGGGTTGGGTCCTATTCACGATATGTGTCTGGACCTACTACACTGGGTACCTATGTGACGGGCCCGGGTTCTTTTTTAGGGAGAGATCCCTACCCGCTAAGAGGGAGAACCCTGGACCCAGGGGCAAGGCAGAAACAATAGACTCCAACAGGATCATTAATCTGACGGATCACTACCTGACTGATACAGAAAGAAATATACTATCAAAGGGTCTCTCATTCGTCCCGACCAACCGGTTTCACGAGTTCGGATGGGTTAAAGACCTTAACCCATTTGCTAGGAAGCTTAAATGGAGGAGATTTTTTAGAATCAATGACGAGGAGAAATGCCGCCTATTGGGGATTGAGGAGGAAGACATCTGTACCTTCTCTGACCTTAGGGACCTGGCAACAGGTCAAAACAAATAAATTGGTATGGGGCCCTTCACGGATTGCAGACCCCCGAGTAGAAAGATGCCGCCAAACAGTGATCTCACGAGCGTGGACATCTTTACCAATCTGGTAACAAATTATTTGAAAAAGTTGGGTGAAATTAAAAAGAAAGTATACTATTCTAACCTCACGAGTGAGGAGCGGCGCACATTGGACAATCTGACGAGGAATGATCAAATTATACTAAAACCCGCCGATAAGGGCGGAAACCTAGTCATGATGGACCATAAACAATATAAAGCTATGTGCCATAGTATACTTGATGATAACACCACTTATACCAGATTGGAGGGAGATCTGACGGCCGTGTTCCAAAGGGAACTAGAGAGCATACAACAGGGGGCGCTGGAAAAAGGGGTAATCTCTAGTAGTGAAAAGAATTTTATGTATAACAAGCATCCGGTTCTGGCGGTGTTCTATTCGCTCCCCAAGGTACATAAGGGTCTATCTCCACTGCGTGGTCGTCCCATAGTTTCTGGGATAGGATCCATCACCTAGAATTGTGGGATATACCTTGATAAGGTCTTGAGAGAATTTGTAACTAGTCTACCTTCATACATCAGGGATACCTTAGGCCTAATAAGCAAACTTGATGGGATCTCGGTGGGGGACGAGGAACAATTAGCCTCCATTGATGTGGAGGCATTGTACAGCAGTATACCCCACGAGAAAGGCCTGATGGCGGTGGAATATTATCTTAAGACCCGGGGAAGGCAGTACATGGAACACAGCACATTCATTCTATCACTACTTTCATATGTATTGACCCATAACTTCTTCTTGTTCGATGGTAAGTTCTACCACCAGTCCAGGGGCACAGCCATGGGGAGTTCATGTGCCCCTAGCTATGCCAACTTGCTCCTGGGCTGGTGGGAGGATACCGTGGTCTTCACAGAGGAAGCCTCTGCTTGGTGGAGCCCCCAGATAATTTTCTGGGGGCGCTATATAGATGATGTTATGATCTTGTGGAGAGACGATAAACAATCATTTGGGAACTTCATCGACAATTTGAATATTAACAGTTTGGGTCTGAGATTTACCTCATTCATGATTCATGAGAGGTCCCTCAATTTTTTAGATGTCACCATATACAAGGACGGGTGTGGTGGGTTACAGACAACCATATACCGTAAACCCACGGCCACGAATGACCTACTGAGGTGGGATAGCCTGAGAGGGGGTATACCGAAGGGCCAGTACTTGAGGGCCAGGCGCAACTGCTCAGATATCAGCAAATTCCACTTGGAAGCAAGAGGGATGCAGAGACGTTTCCTGGACAAGGGTTATCCACCGCGGGTTCTGAGTGAGGCCTTCAAGAATGCAGCTGGTAATAGTAGGGAAACCCTTCTTAGACCCAAGGTAAAACCGGTCTCGGAAGATGTAAGGATGGTTGGAACATTCGATGATCGGTCTGGAGAGGTGCAAGACATTCTCGAGAAACATTGGGGGGTGCTCTTGTCAGATAAGGAGGTGGCCCCCTTTATCCATGTAAGACCAGCCATTACCTTTAGACGTGGGAGGTCATTGAGAGACCAATTGGTCCATAGCCTGTACTGTCCACCCAAGAGACAGGGCACTTGGTTAGACCAACGGAAGAACGGCACCTTCAGGTGTGGAAAATGTGTGTACAGCAACTATGTGAGGAGATCTGATTCCTTCCAGAGCAGTACAAATGGTGAAACTTTCACTAGTAGACATTTTGGAAATTGTAGGACCGAGGGTGTCATTTATCTATTCCAGTGTTCCTGTCCCATGGACTATATAGGAAAAACAAAAAGACCCTTAAGAAACGCATAGGGGATCATCTGGGGGATATCAGACACGCAAGGGATACCCCCATCTCACGTCATGTGAGAGAAGTCCATGGGGGGGATCTCAAGTGCTTTAGCTTCCAGATTATGGAGGTGGTGGACAGACCCACGAGGGGTGGCAATTGGGATAAAATCATCCTAAAGAAAGAGACGAGGTGGATCTATAGGATGGGATCAGTGGGTGGACGTGGCTTAAACGAGCAATTAACATACACCCCATTCTTGTAAAATTTGCCTCAGGTCTCTGTAAGCGTACCCCTGCCCGACACACTTTTTTCCAGTATCTAATTCTATGGGTCTTTGGAATTGGTACAAGGTGACTCTGTGGCAAGTCTATTAATCCAAAAAAGGATCGTACAGGGCTTTGAATCGCATCATGTCTCTATTTTGGGACACATATATCGTCTATAACTATCTGTGTGCAATTGAATATAGGTCACCTGGGTATGTGACTTATATCAGATGTTATACCTGAGGCACATAACACCCTGTGAGCCAGCTTGTTGTGGGACCCCATAGACCCTTTGAGGGCTTTATGTATATATATATGTGGGTTGAACTAATATATAACCTGATGTGATAAAAACATCTCTCCGTTAGGTCAAGCACCCCTTTTGCACTATGTGACAGGGGGGGAGAGTTCCACATTACCTCCGCCGCCTGGATCTGTTTTATCAGCTCTAGAGGAGGAGCGGTGCAGTTTAGCCCACCTCCTGTATTGTATGTATACACAGGAGATGTGGGCGGAACCTTTGTTCCTCCACTGTTGTTTCCGGCGGGCGGGAGCGCACTTCCGGTTTGGGGAATGAATGGACGGACTGATCAGTGCGGTCATGTGACTGTGTTATGCATGACGCACATCCGGTTTGAGGCCCACAGTATTGTAATGGCGGCGCGGCGTGGAACGCACGCCGGCGCCGCCCCCCTCAATTAGCGATCTGCAGGGGGACAGCATATAAGGATGGCCAAGAGGAGGGTGGGGACCACCATATATCATTACATAGGGGTAGAGGGGGAGCATCGGACCCTTCGCCCTGGGCGCCCCAGGGTATATACGGACACCCTGTGCCACCAACTACCACTCCTGAGGAACCCACTACTACATCTATGGTGGGGGAAACGCGTTGAGTGAAGACGAAGTGCGAGAACATCAAGATAAGCTAAGTGATACCCTAATCTATTCTGTGGGGCATTGGTAGCCCTGCCTGTGAATGACCCTAGTGGACTTGGTATATCTGACTTCCTCAGGGCTATAGCTGTATATCACTAAGGTGACATGTTACTATGTGTTTGATGTGTGAGATATAAGGTGAAGGTGAGGCAATACTGTTTTCTATTTATTTTGTACCTAGCAACTGCTAGTTTTACCGCTAGTACATTGTATTGGTATGGGAATCAAGGAACTTAATAACAGTACTGTATGACATCTGACGCCTCCATCATCCTTAGATAGGAAAGAACTATTTCTCCAAACAGCTGTTTTTTCATGTCCTTTAGGTGACCGTTTTTCTGAGGTCACTAAGTTAAAGGGATAGACCCTTAACTCTGAGGATAGTCTCTTTTTCGTGATACCTTCCAGCATAGATGTATGATACTTATACCTTTGCTGTAAGGAGGTATAGTGTACCAATGGGCCTGCACCCTTAGACATTAGCTAAGGGTTAGTAGGGACAGCCGCCAAGGAACGGGGACACCATCTAGGGGGTTTTGTACGTGTATAAAACTCCGTTGTCAGGCAGGGTGAGTGAGGGAGAGGATAGGGTTGGGCCACGTGTGCCCAAAACCCCACTGTCCTTCCCCCCCCTCTCCCCTTGAGAAAGTCAGCTGCACACCCTGATTGGAACCATAGTTTCCTTTTTTAAAATGTATCATTAAAAGTTATATTTTAGTAGTAATTCCTTGGACACACATATACTGATCCCAGAATTCACAGCAGGGCGCAACACATTTGTGACACACTGTACCAGGCCCGGCCTGATAGGAGGGAGGAGCGGGACCTTTCCCTATATGCCGCCCGGTGGCGAGATGCGGGGGCCGCCCATTCCTTCCGCCGCAGGCCTGGCTGCTTTTAAATGATTTTGCAGTCGCCGCAGTCCGTCGACATAGTGCAGTCCGGGGAACGGTGCCGGCCGCCAAGTTGCTGGTATTATACATCACGAGAGATAGAGAATGACTCACTCGTTGCGGTTGCACACCAATCAGCGGGCAGCCCAGGTGTAATGGATGCCCCCACACCTTTCGGGTGAGGCTGTCATTTTACTTGTCTGCTGCCAAATTGGATGCTTTGTCTGGGTGCATGCACGTCACTGTAGAAAGAATCCACACTGACACACTATGTCAATGTAGAGCTTAACTAGAAAAGAAGGGAGATACAAGAGGTGCAGATTGTGCCCTATCAAACAGACACTATAGTTCTTATGTGGATTATAAGTGTATCCACTCACCTTTTATGGTTGTGAGACTCACAACCAGTTTAAAAGCATAAGGCAGCTGCTGCAGAACCTCCACCAACGCCACAAAACCGCGGGAAATCAAAAGATAAAACTGGAATGGTATCCACGGTCCGCGCTGCTGCTCTTTATCCAAGGAATCCACAAGAGGTTATTACCATCAAAAGTTCTTTATTTCATCACACCAACGCGTTTCGGTGCTGTCCCAGCACTGAGGAAGGTGCTGGGACAGCACCGAAACGCGTTGGTGTGATGAAATAAAGAACTTTTGATGGTAATAACCTCTTGGATAAAGAGCAGCAGCGCGGACCGTGGATACCATTCCAGTTTTATCTAATGTAGAGCTTAAAGAGGACCTGTCACCAAACCAGGCATGGTGATCTAATTACAGCACTGGATGTAGCATGTCTGCAGCTTGCAGACAAGGGGTCACCCAGCACTTGAGCAGCCCTGTACCCCAAGATAATACACTTAGAAAACTTACATGCTCCAGCCATTAAGGAGGTAGCTAGGGGCTGCAGCCAAGGGCAGATTCACACCCCCTGCATGTTTAATCTGCCCACCGCTGCCAATCATTCTCTCCCTGTCTGCAGCATTTAAACTGAGGTTTCTTTTTCTCTCCCGTTTAGCCCCGCCCCTGAGGAGAGAGAAAAAAAAAACTCTGTTTAAATGCTGCAGACAGGGAGAGAATGATTGGCAGCGGTGGGCAGATTAAACATGCAGGGGGTGTGAATCTGCCCTTGGCTGCAGCGCCTAGGCATGTAAGTTTTCTAAGTGTATTATCTCGGGGTACAGGGCTGCTCAAGTGCTGGGGGACCCTTGTCTGCATGCTGCAGACATGCTGCATCCAGTGCTGTAATTAGATCACCATGTCTGGTTTGGTGACAGGTCCTCTTTAATGACAAAGACTTTTTATTAAGGGAGCAGCTAGCAGTTTTATTACTTATCCTTAAAGGGATGTGCAAAGGGGTGTTACTAGATAATTGCGTCATATTATGCTGAATATACATTTTATTCTGGAAAACATGTAATTATATTCTCTGCGTGTTAGTTAGTTTAACTAGCCTTGAAGTGAACATTTAGTCCGAAGACATTCTGATAAAACTTTCAGTACGACTTCCTCTAAGTCAAAATATTTATATAAAATCTGAGACAGAGAAAATTCTAGACGAAAGTGCAAGGATTCACATAACCATGTTTTTGGAAGGGTTCTGAATGGCTTCAATTATTCAAATAAATTATTAACTATTTATTGCCATAACATTCCCCCGTTTGGAGACATTCAAAATCTTACCCAAAATCCTTGCCCTAGGTGACAAAAGGAGAGGTAGAGAAAAGTGGGAAAGGAGTCTTCACCAATATTGAGACAACCATAACGTCTAACCGTAATGACAATCGTAACGCCTTTGTAGTTGGTCTTGCCGCACCCTAAACTGTTATCTAAGATGATGTCTCACCTCTCTATTTAATACTACTGAAATACATAGTAAAAGTTTTTCACACAAAAATATGGAGATCATATTTACTAACTATAATAAAAATGAATGCTGCTCCCACAGTTCCCTTCTCCCGTGGCAATGAGTGAATGCTACAACCAAAGTGCATGAACACAGACCTACTCAGGTACATTCTCCTCCCCTAGATGACGGAGTCGGTCTTCCTACACCACTTCACTAGATTCCCCACAGCGGTCTGCCCATTACACCATCAGATGGACACAAACACTCACAAACCATGGCAAACAAGGAAACTATACGAATGCCACAATCAAATACCGGCCATAATTATCACTCAACTGTTAGTCATTATATTTGACATTCTCCAGAAGTCGGTACTCACTACGGTCTAATTCAGGAGTACATGGTCTCGTACCAAGTCAATGTTGCTGGTGGAAACTTCAGTCTTATCTAAAATAAGTCAGTCCCTGATATTCAAAAAATAAAGGTGTCCTAAGCGGTCAGTGTCCCTTGGGATGTTTATATCCATCGCATATAGGCCAGTGTCTGTAGTAAGAGACATTCGGTAGTTCTCCTGGGCTCGTCCTGCCTTGTAGTGTAGAACTTGGATCTAGTTGGGCTGCCATTTGAGCTTCTTCAGCTGTCTCAGTCATCCGCAGAATTTCTGACGTTTCTTCTGACCATCACTCCATCTCCAGACTGTGGGAAGCGACTTCGGTCCACAGCTGCATGTCAAAGGGGGAGAGAAAGCTCAAATATACATGTTAGACAAGCCCTTTATAAGTGTCAAAATATAAGAAAAACCTATCTCGGGGAATCTATTACCTGGACAACATTTTCAACCATAATCTCATAATTTGTACCATTTTCATAACTATCTATGACATAGTAATACCATGCAACACAAAAACAAATCACAAAATTTTACTTATAACCTTAAGAATATTGGTCACCCCCCCTTGAGCATCTTATCTAATATTACGTATACACACCATCTTTCGAGAAAAAAATATAAAAAGAATATGGTATCTGTTCTTGACTTACCTATAAATGAAAAACAATCATCCCTAAGAGAAGAGGAAGAGATATACTATGTATATATAGAAACATTACATTCTTTGGGTTCGTGAAAAACAAATCATCAATTCTAAATCATACACTTATGGTTCATGTCAAATAACTTCTATATAAGGATCTTATATACAATCAAAAATAATTTTCTATTGATCAAAATTAATTGTCACCCAACATAGTTCATAGAAACAAAAACATAAGATTTACACAACGTATAGATGATATACCCACTCCTAATAGTACCCTAGTAATGTCCTTAAAGCTGGAAACCTACCTAACAAGTGGAGGTCGGCACCCTCTTGAAATGCCTGTGGTGCCCCCGCTCCACGTCGACTCACCCTGTCTGTCCTTAATCTATCCCTGATCTTATATACCTTTTTCAGTTTGTTTGTAAAGTGTTGTTTAGTCCATTACCTTCCATAAACATATACCGCAATTGTTCAGTCAACATATATATATGAGGGTCACTAGATACACTGTCAATAGTCTGTAATTGAAACAGGTCTCAGCAGGTCTGTCAGAGCACAAATAAAACAATATGATACAATGTAAAGTCAAACAAATATAACGTATAGTATAACATTAGACAATATAATTACTGTATACTTATCATCAGTGGTCTCTTCTGATTTTCTGAAAAACAGGTCAAAAAGGTAACTGGATATCTGTGAAAACTTCCAATTATTTATTATACACCCACCATATTCTTATTTACATGTATATTTACTCATTTACCTACTCACTTTGCTTCAGAACATTTTTAACCAATATATTAGACATCTTATGGTATTTTATATAGGAGAGAGATCCACACCTACTAGGACATGTTTATAACTTTTCTCTCCTTGTCCGCACCCTATTTGCATTCTTAAGGCTTGTGGAGCGGGTTCTGCTTCAAACTCTTACCTTTCTAAGTTGTGTTGTGTGTAGGAATAATGCAGGATTGTACACAAGGCCTTACCTGTAACCAGGAGCGAACCAGGAAGTATTCATCTGACTACACTCGTGACCGGTCGAGGTGTATATGGGGCCAAGCAAAGACTATTCTAACTTTTGTTGAAGAGAGACGTCATCATGGCCTGTCCTTTATCCCATCCTTCAGCACAACTCCCTTTTTGTTCTTTTAGTATTTATTTAGTTCTATCCGGGCAGTCCGATACCAAAGGGGTGCTTAGGCAGCCAGACGTAACAAGGCTGGGATGGATGACCTCCCGCCATTTACATAGACTAACTTTATTTTAACTTCAAATTGTACCTTGCCCTCTACCTGTAGGGGTCACCTGTAGTGATTGTCAGCATGATTATACCATCCCAGACTGGCAACATGGTGTCTACCTCACCGTGATTTACCAATTCTGCATTCAATATGCTTACCGTTTTTGTAAGAATTGTACCTAGAAGAAGCTCCACCTGCTCATGAAAAAGTGCAAAAACTCAGAATCAATTGCTCTGATTACCTCATGCGAGGATCCTACTGGTGTCCAGTGTAAGATCATCTCTCCTATACGTACATTGCTACATCTGGAATAAAACACTGAAGAATTCGTATTAGAAAAAAAATACTTATTCAACAAAATTCTTATTACAATTCTCTACTAATTATATTGATAGCTATAAACTTTAACCCCTAGACGACAGCCTTACGTCTCTAGACGTCGGCTGTCGTTACCCCCGTGTTTGGAGTGAGCTCCGGCGTGGAGCTCACTCCAAACCTCCCACATCTCAGCTGATCTCACTAGCTGAGATGTGGGAGAAACAGCACCAATCGGTCCCGCCACCGATCGGCGCTGTTTAACCCCTTAGATCCCGCCATCAATCTCTGAGAGCGGGATCTAAGGGAGCCGGAGAGTGCAGCGTGCGCTTACCGGGCTCCAGGGGAGATCTCGCGATAGTATCGCGGGATCTCCCGTGCTGACGTGACAGGCCAGGGTCCTGGCTTGACCCTGGAACCTGTCATGGAGCATTTCCTGCTTGTGGTTGGCAGAGGCTGCCAACCACAACAGGTCCGCGATTCTGACACATATAGAGGAGCTGCAGCTCCTCTGTATGTGTCAGAAGCGATCGGACTGTGCAGCAGAGTGCCTCTCTATGGGGCAGTGTAAAATTAAGAATTAATAAACAAATAAAGTTTTTACAAAGTTGAAAAAAAAAAACAAAACATAAAAGTTCAAATCACCCCCCTTTTCTCCCATCCACAATAAAAGTATTAAAAAATTAAATAAAATACACATATTTGGTATCGCCGCGTTCAGAATCGCCCGATCTATCAATATAAATAATCAAATAATGAGAGCCGTAAACTGCGTAGCGCAAAAAATGGTTCAAACGCCAAAATTACTTTTTTTTGGTCGCTGTAACAATGCTAAAAAATGCAATAACTGGCGATCAAAACAGTGCATCCACCCAAGTATGGTATCATTAAAAACGTCAGCTTGAGACGCAAAAAATAAGCCGTCACCCAGCCCAGATCCCGAAAAATGAGGACGCTACGGGTCGCAGAACATGGCGCAAAAAGTGCAATGTTTTTTTTTTCATGCTTTTGAATTTTTTTCCACCACCTAGATACCAATAAAGGTATACATGTTTGGTATCTACAAACTCGTACTGACCCGAGGCATCTCACCGTCACGTCAGTTTTACCATATAGTGAACACGGCGACTAAAAAATCCAAAAAACAAAACGTGTAATTGCACTTTTTTTGCAATTTCACTGCACTTGGAATTTTTTTGCAATTTCCCTGTACATTAAATGGTAAAACAAATTATTGCATCTGAAAGTACAATTCGTCCCGCAAAAAACAAGCCGTCATATGTCTATATTGACGGAAAAATAAAAACGTTATGGCTCTTGGAAGCCGAGGAGCGAAAAAACGAAAATGAAAAATGACAAATTTCTTCGTCATTAAGGGGTTAAAGAATCCACGCTGACACACTATGTCAATGTAGAGCTTAATGACAAAGACCTTTTATTAAGGGAGCAGCTAGCAGTTTTATTACTTATCCTTAAAGGGATGTGCAAAAGGGTGTTACTAGATAATTGCGTCATATTTTGCTGAATATACATTTTATTCTGGAAAACATTTAATTATATTCTCTGCGTGTTAGTTAGTTTAACTAGCCTTGAAGTGAACATTTAGTCCGAAGACATTCTGATAAAACTTTCAGTACGGCTACCTCTAAGTCAAAATTTTTTATAAAATCTGAGACAGAGAAAATTCTAGAGGAAAGTGCAAGGACTCACATAACCATGTTTTTGGAAGGGTTCTGAATGGCTTCAATTATTCAAATAAATTACCGTATATACTCGTGTATAAGCCGACCCGTGTATAAGCCGACCCCCCTACTTTTGCCCCAAAAATCTGGAAAAACCTATTGACTCGTGTATAAGCCGAGGGTGGACCCCAGCACAGGTATACAGCCCCCCAGCAGTGTGGTATACAGGCCCCTCCCAGTGGTATACAGGCCTCCCCAGTGGTAGTATATAGCAGCCCCAGTGGTAGTATACAGCAGCCCCAGTGGTAGTATACAGCAGCCCCAGTGGTAGTATATAGCAGCCCCAGCAGCCCCAGTGGTAGTATATAGCAGCCCCAGTGGTAGTATACAGCAGCCCCAGAGGTATATACAGCCCCAGTGGTAGTATACAGCAGCCCCAGAGGTAGTATACAGCAGCCCCAGTGGTAGTATACAGCAGCCCCAGAGGTATATACAGCCCCAGTGGTAGTATACAGCAGCCCCAGAGGTAGTATACAGCAACCCCAGTGGTAGTATACAGCAGCCCCAGTGGTAGTATACAGCAGCCCCAGAGGTATATACAGCCCCAGTGGTAGTATACAGCAGCCCCAGTGGTAGTATACAGCAGCCCCAGTGGTAGTATACAGCAGCCCCAGTGGTAGTATACAGCAGTCCCAGTGGTAGTATATAGCAGCCCCAGTGGTAGTATACAGCAGCCCCAGTGGTAGTATACAGCAGCCCCAGTGGTAGTATATAGTAGCCCCAGTGGTAGTATATAGCAGCCCCAGTGGTAGTATAAGCAGCCCCAGTGGTAGTATACAGCAGCCCCAGCAGCCCCAGTGGTAGTATACAGCAGCCCCAGTGGTATACAGCAGGCCCCCAGGGTACATATAGCAGCCCCCTGGGGGTCCCCAGCAGCCCCCAAAATGCCTGGCCACTCGGGCCTCCCCCCCTTGCAAGGGCCCCCCCCGCTTCTCTTACCATCCCGGTCTTCTGATCAGCGCTGCTCCTCGGCGCTCCGTCCTCGCGGCTCCCGTCCTGCAACATCCGGGATCCCCGGCCGTCGCGCGATGACGTCATATGCCTGCGACGGCCGGAGATCCCGGATGTAGCAGACGGATGGACGGAGCAGTGAGGAGCACCGAGGAGCGGCGCGGATCAGAAGTCCGGAATGGTAATATAACCATCGGGGGGGGGCCCTTACAAGGGGGGGCGAGTGCCAGCATTTGGGGGCTATATGCACTGCTTCCCCCTGCCGCTGATTGACAGGGGGAAGCAGTGCATATTTAATGAGCGTCCCCACGTGACGGGGCCGCTCATACAGCAGCCTCCCTCCGCCTCCACAGCCCCCACCACAGCCACCACACCATGTGTACCGTATAGACCCGTGTATAAGCCGAGGGGGAGACTTTTCAGCCCAAATTTTGGGCTGAAAAACTCGGCTTATACACGAGTATATACGGTATTAACTATTTATTGCCATAACACGGGCAGCGGTTTATAATTTTTATTGGAGCGCACGGCTGTGCTGTGACGAAATCACGACAGCGACAGCACATTCTTTGTGGGCGGAGAGAGCACACACTCTGCTCTCCCGCCCATGAAATGGAAACATGCCAGCCACCCCGACCCCGGCCATTACTAGGTGGTCCCTATGCAAGAATGGAGCTGGCCTGAAGGCAGCAGTCTCCTCCTCACTCCTCCTGTGACCTGTCAGCTGCAGACCTGGGGCTGCCAGTGAGGGAAAGCAAGCCAAATCTGAGGGAGGCAAGGCAAGGCAATTTCATTATCATCTGAGGCTCCATGTTAAATGGTCGTTCCTGGGTCGGCCTTACAAGGGGGGCATAGACATCGTAGAGACGTTGTATGCCGATATCGCGCTGTGTAACATCTCCTATGCGATGTTGGAATTCTGCCCAGAAAAAGCGCGCTCCCGCGGTGTTGGATACAATATCGGACCGACGTTGGGACGTGTAAACCCACCATAAGACCAGAGATCATTACCTGCAACAGAAGAAAAGATGTGGGGCCAATAATAAACAAGTGGAATTTTCCACAAATTACAGTAGTCAATACAGTAGGATTGTGGGTATTGTTAAAAAATATCTTCCAATCCTATTTGCTGATGATAAGACTAAGGCTGTCTTGGATAAAGGGGTTAGATTTGTTTCTAAGCGCGGTGTAACAGTGGGGAATGTCATCTCACCAAGTGACATTACAACTAGGTTGGAAAAAATGACAACAAAAATTGGTTGCGTACTGTGGGTTCTAACAGGTGCAACCAGAAATCTTGCAATCTGTGTGGTTACATGCGGAACACTCTTTTCATCTTTAAAAACTCAGAAAAATTATAAGATTCGCCATTTTATGAATTGTGGCACTGAAAATGTTGTATATAAGATTGAGTGTACCGCATGTAAACTACCGTGTATACTCGCGTATAAGCCGAGTTTTTCAGCCCAAAAACTGGGCTGAAAAGTACCCCCTTGGCTTATACGCGAGTACACCTGCCGCCCGCCCGCCACCATCTGTATACATGCGCCCCCCCCCCCCCTATCAGTATCCAGGGCCCCCCCTTGCAGCCCAAACCTGTAAAGGAAGATCATTATACTTACACCTGTGGCCGCCGCCGTCCCCGCTCTGCACCGAGCTCCTCCATCTTCTTCTGTCTTCCTCCTCGGTCACACAGGCAATGACGTCATTGCCTGTGCGAGTCATTGCCTGTGTGACCGAGGAGGAAGACGGAAAAAGATGGAGGAGCGCGGTGCAGAGCGGGGACGGCTGCGGGCGCAGGTGTAAGTATAATGATCTTCCTTTACAGGTTTGGGCTGCAAGGGGGGGCCCTGGATACTGATAGGGGGGGGGCGCATGTATACAGATGGTGGCGGGCGGGTGGGCGGCCGGTATACCCCTGGGGCTGCTGCTATGTATACCCCTGGGGCTGCTGCTATGTATACCCCTGGGGCTGTTGCTATGTATACCCCTGGTGGCTGCTGCTATGTATACCCCTGGGGCTGCTGCTGTATATACCACTGGGGCTGCTGCTGTAACACTGCTGGGGCCTGTATATATCACTGGGGGGCCTGTATACCACACTGCTGGGGGCTGTATACCTGTGCTGGGGTCCACCCTCGGCTTATACACGAGTCAATAGGTTTTCCCAGGTTTTGGGGGCAAAAGTAGGGGGGTCGGCTTATACACGGGTCGGCTTATACACGAGTATATACGGTAGATTATATTGGTTCCACCTCTAGGACTTTACGCCGCAGAATCTCAGAACATGTATATGACTGCCAAAATGAAACCACACGTAGTCTTTCTGGTGCCTCCAAACACTTTTTGAATGTCCACAAAGGAGATGTCATCTTTGCAAGTAACTGCATTGGATAAGACTGTTTTATTGATTTTACTGCATTTCTTTGTATCATTGGGGATATATCCTTTCCCATTATATATTTTGGCTCTGATTCTTTGTCCTCTGATTTTTGTACATATGTGAGCAGATTAATTTATGTGTAACATGTATGTATTTTTTGCCTTTCTGTATGACAATGGGGTTATTATATATGTGCTCTTTTTCTCTTTCTACATCTGCCATATTATTGCACCAAACAATTTAGTTCCTATGTGTTATTTCAACATGTTTTTCATTTCTGCTATTGACGTGCATGACCAGCTGAGACTGATCTATCATTGTGTGTGCTACCGCCCAGAAGGGAATGGGGTTATATGGAGGTTTGGGATCTGTTCTCATTTGTATTAGGACTAAGACCCAAGAAAGGGTTGAAATGCGTCAATGCCATGTATTTTAACTTCTGAATAATAAAGTATGAAGATTTTATTGTGACGTGAGCTGGACATTTTTCCTTGGAATCCTGTGTTAACCTGCAATACCTGCAGGGAGTCACCTGCTCCGTCTGAATGAGGTGTGGCACTCTGGGAATTACTGCTGGTGAGCTGGTCATTTTGTCTGGACTTTGCAAGTGTGGGTGTAGTCATCAGTATCTGTATTATTCTGTATTTATACACTGCACAGTACCACTTCTCTTGTCCTGTGTACTGGGTGTAATCCTCAGTATCTGTATCATTCTGTATATATACACTGCACAGTACCAATTCTCCTGTCCTGTATACAGGGTGTAATCCTCAGTATCTTTATTATTCTGTACATATACACTGCACAGTACCACTTCTCTTCTCCTGTATACTGGATGTAATCCTCAGTATCTGTATTGTTCTGTATATATACACTGCACAGTACCACTTCTCCTGTCCTGTATACTGGGTGTAATCCTCAGTATCTGTATTATTCTGTATATATACACTGCACAGTACCACTTCTCCTGTCCTGTATACTGGGTGTAATCCTCAGTATCTGTATTATTCTGTATATATACACTGCACAGTACCACTTCTCCTGTCCTGTATACTGGGTGTAATCCTCAGTATCTGTATTATTCTGTATATATACACTGCACAGTACCACTTCTCCTGTCTGTATACTGGGTGTAATCCTCAGTATCTGTATTATTCTGTATATATACACTGCACAGTACCACTTCTCCTGTCCTGTATACTGGGTGTAATCCTCAGTATCTGTATTATTCTGTATATATACACTGCACAGTACCACTTCTCTTGTCCTGTATACTAGGTGTAATCCTCAGTATCTGTATTCTGTATATATACACTGCACAGTACCACTTCTCCTGTCCTGTATACTGGGTGTAATCCTCAGTATCTGTATTATTCTGTATATATACACTGCACAGTACCACTTCTCCTATCTTGTATACTGGGTGTAAACCTCAGTATCTGTAATATGCTGTATATATACACTGCACAGTACCACTTCTCCTGTCCTGTATACTGGGTGTAATCCTCAGTATCTTTATTATTCTGTACATATACACTGCACAGTACCACTTCTCCTATCCTGTATACTGGGTGTAATCCTCAGTATCTTTATTATTCTGTATATATACACTGCACAGTAACACTTCTCCTGTCCTGTATACTGGGTGTAATCCTCAGTATCTGTATCATTCTGTATATATGCACTGCACAGTACCACCTCTCCTGTCCTATATTCTGGGTGTAATCCTCAGTATCTCTATTATTCTGTATATACTGTATACACTGCACAGTACCACTTCTCCTTTCCTGTTGTCAGAGAGGTGCTATTGGACTTAGGCCGGCTTCAGACTGCGTTTGAGATCCAATCCGTAGCTGTCCGCTTGAAGCAGACAGCTGCGGACCGGATCAGCACACAGTCTGAAGCCGGCCTTAGTGATTTTTAGCATTTAAATGTTATTTAAATTGATTATCCCCAATCCCCAATATTTTCCCAATCATTACTTATTTTCTGTATAGGTGATAACTTTCTCTTTGCTGTGGATCTGACCACTGGGATACAAACAATCCTGAGAAACATAGCTTTGAAGAGTAACATGTGAATGGAGCTGTGGTTGATTATTCCCTCTGCCGCACCATCCACATGTGGCTCTTCAGATAACTCCTTTAAGGGCCGCTTTACGCACACCAACTTCTGTGTCCAACTTCTGAACAGATCTCTGGTTGCAGTGAAATCATGGACACATTGCTCCATTGTACACAGCCACCAAAATGGAATAATGTGTCCATGATTTCACTGCAACCAGAGATCTGTTCAGAAGTTGGACACAGAAGTTGGTGTGTGTAAAACGGCCCTGAGGCAGCCGTCACACGCATCAATTTCCTGAACGATATCGCTTAAGCGATCTGCGTTTTGATCGCTTAAGCGATATCGTCTGTGCGTCACTGCGTGTAATCAAGCGATTTTACAATGTAAAATCGCTTGATTGTTTGATCGCAGAATTGTGAGCAGGAGCTCAAATCAAGCGATAATTGCTTGATCAATCTGCATCATCGTGGTGTGTGACACCACGATGAACAATCTCCCAGCGGCAGAGCCTATGCTGGGAGATGGTATCTATGGTAAAGTCGGGTTACTAAGCGCCACGCGGCGCCTAGTAACCCGATGTGTACCATAGTTACCAGCGATCTCGCTGGTCCACATCGCTGGTGAGTCTGTCTGTGTGACATCTCACCAGCGATGTGAGCGATATTGTAAGCGATTGCGCGTGCATGTGATCGCTAACAATATCGCTCACAAGATTGATGCGTGTGACGGCCGCCTAAGAAAGTGATGAAATTAACATTGATCGGGGCAGATGGGTGATATAGCATGTTGGCTGGTGGGGTTTGTTTTCCAGGGCTGCTTTTTAGTCCCAGTTGGCCTTGCACTTTACATATATGCATACAAACATACATAACAAGACTACCGTATATACTCGCGTATAAGCCGAGTTTTTCAGCCAAAAAATTGGGCTGAAAAGTACCCCCCTCGGCTTATACGCGAGTCAGTGCTGTATACCGATGTATACATCGGTACATACCGATGTAAACATCGGTATACAGCAGCCCCCGCATCCCCAGTAATGCAGGGCCCCCCCAGCGTCGCTCCGGTCACCTGTAAAGCAAACTATACTTATCACAGTCCCGCTGTCCGCGCCTGCTCGCCGCTGCCGTCCGCGATCCTCCATCTTCATGCGTCTTCTTCCTGTTTCTGTGCTCGTCGCAGGCAATAACGTCATTCCCTCTCGGCTTATACACGAGTCAATAGATTTTCCCAGGTTTTGGGGGCAAAAGTAGGGGGGTCGGCTTATACACGGGTCGGCTTATACACGAGTATATACGGTACTTAAAAACAATATAAAGTAGGCTACACGCATCACATTTGAGTGGTCACCTAAAGTGAGGTGAACTCTTTCTCCCAACTTCAAAAAATAGATGTCATATGCTAAGAAAATTATAACCACAATTAATAATACATTTTTATAATACTACTACTAATAATAATAATAAATCTTTATTTATATAGCGCCAACATATTCCGCAGCTCTTTACAATACAGTGGTTCATAAACGAAAAATATACAATATAGTAAGTAATTACAGTAGAGAAGGAATACAGCACAATAATAGGAAACAATACAATAAGCATAGAATCAATGTAACAAATACAATACAATAATAAAAACAATATCAAGGTGACCCTGCTCAAAAGAGCTTAAAATCTACAATGGGATAAGGGTTACACAAAGTACAGGGGCTTATTACACTGATAGTCCAGGCATCTGAGGAAATGGCGGATAGAAATAAAGTTGCATGAATGGTCATCTGGCAATCTGTGTAGAGGTTTTGGGTTTGGTGGAGTTTGAAGAAGAGTAATTGTCATTGGAAGAAAAAGAATTGACAGAAAACTTGCACTCCACATCCGAATAATGTAAGATGAAAAAATATATCTTTATTTGAGACAAAATGACACACAGATTAAAACCATTTAAAACCAATAACAAACATTACAAAAAGCCACAACAATAATGGGTATAATACCACATAGGGGAAGGGGGCCCCTTCAAACCCTGTATTCATGCCTGATTCATTAACACCAATGGTACAACAGTAATCATACACTGAAGTCAAACAATACAAGTCTGCACCAAATAGTTAATCTTATTGCACCTTGCCCCTGGAAACAGTGAGCTATATAAAATGACAAATTGTACTAAGATCAAATGGTGCACAGAAATGATGACCAAACAGAACCTATATTTGGTGAAACTAAAATGACAATTGACATTCAGCCTTATGCAGCTCCTCTGAGCTGTGCTGCCTGTCAGCAAAGAGTCAAAGCTGGAGATTTCTCCCCTCACCTGTCCATAGACAGCATGGAGCTTGCAGCACAGCAAAGGAGATCCCTATATCCCTCAGTGATCCCAGGGAATAGGAATAGGTATTTGCTAGTAAGAAGCACGGTGTGTCCAGGCATGAGTAGTGGGGGCCCCTGGATCCCACGCGTATCGCCGCACTGGGCGGCTTCGTCAGGGAGGCGTGGCTATCAATTGTGCCATGCTGCCTCTTATATCCTAGATAATGAGCAAATGAAGACAGCTGCGGCCGGCGCCATGGCAACGACTGGGACACCAGAAATGATGTCAGTGTGGGCGTGTATTGAGAACTGCTCAATAAACACTGCCCACTATGAAGAAGTGGTGGAACACACATGACTGCACATAACATAGATTAAATAGCTCGCTTTAGAAAAATTCAAAGTAAAGCTTGGCGGTACAGTTGGAAATGGGTCAGAAGAGGGTGGTGGACTCTGGGGTCACAATTTGTGACACCCAGCTGTCAGACCACTCCCCCAGTCTGGGTTTTTTTTTTTTTTGTGTGTGTGTGTTTGGGGCGAATTATAAGGGGATCAACAAGAAGAGAGTAATGTCCAGAGAGATAGTGAATGGGCTATATACAGTACAAAGGAATTTTATTAGGGAGCATGATAGGCTGCCTTAAAAAGATGTGTTTTTAGGGAGCGTCTGAAGCCATGCAAGTAGTGGATAGTCCTAATTTCTTAGGGTAGAGCATTCCAGAGAATTGGTGCAGCTCTGGAGAAGTCTTGGAGCCGGGAGTGGGAGGATCGGATTAGTGCAGATGTTAGTCGAAGGTCATTTGTAGAACGTAGAGAATGGGTGGGGTGATAGACATAGATGAGGGAGGATATGTAGGGAGGTGCTGCATTGTTAAGAGCTTTGTGGGTGAGAACAAGCAATTTGACGTTGATCCTGTTTTGTACAGGCAGTCAGTGCAATGACTGGCATAGAGCAGAGGCATCTGAGTAGCAGTTGGCCAGATGGGTGATCCTGGCTGCTGCATTAAGGATGGACAATTAATTATTAGCATAAAAAGTACCTCCTCAATAACAGACCTGAACCATTATTATTAAAAAAAAAGTGTGATAGTCAAATGCCAGCAAATGATTTCAAGTGGTGGAGTAACATATTATCTATAGAATAATAAATGTTAACCCCTTCATGACATTGGAATTTTTCATTTTTCATTTTCGTGTTTTTGCTCCCCTGCTTCCAAGAGCCATAACTTTTTTATTTTTCCGTCAATATAGACATATGATGGCTTGTTTTTTGCGGATGAGTTGAACTTTCATATGAAATAATTTATTTTACCATATAGTGTACAGGGAAATTGGCAAAAAATTTTAAATGCTGTGAAATTGCAAAAAAAGTACAATAACATGTTTGTTTTTTGGGTATTTTAGTCCGCCATGTTCACTATATGTAAAACCGACGTGACGGGTTGATGCCTCGGGATGGTACGAGTTCGTAGACAGCCAACATGTATACCTTTACTGGTATCTAGGTGGTGAAAAAAAATTCAGAAGTTTGAAAAAAAAGCAAAAACTGACTTTTTGCACCATGTTCTGCAACCTGTAGCGTTCTCATTTTTCGGGATCTAGGGCTGTGTGATGGCTTATTGTTTGCGTCTTGAGCTAACGTTCCCAATGATTAAATTTTTGGGTGGATCCACAGTTTTGATCACCCGTTATTGCATTTTATAGCAATGTTGCGGCGACCAAAAAACGGAATTTTGCCGTTTGGACCATTTTTTCCGTTACGGAGTTTACGGCTCTCATTAGCGGATTTAATACGATGTTAGATCAGTCGATTCTGAACGTGGCGATACCAAACGTGTTTTTTTTTTTATTACTTTTATTGTGATTGGGGGAAAAGGGGGGTGATTTTAACTTTTATAAATATTTTTTTTTACAGGTTTTTAAAAACTTTATTTTTTCATTGATTCTTATTTTTACACTGCCTCTTTAAGAGGCACCTTGCTGCACAGTCCGATCGCTTCTGGGAGATACAGATGAGCTGCAGCTCATCTTTATCTCCCAGAATCGCGGAACTGTTGTGGTTGGCAGCACCTGCCAACCACAACAGGAAACTGCGCTCTGACAGCATCCGAGGTCTAGCCAGGACCCCAGGCTGTCACGTGAGCGCCGGAGATTATCGCGAGATCTCCGGAGCAGGCGGGGAACAGCGCGTTCCCCGCCGCGGCCACCTTGGATCCCACGGTCAGTGATTGACAGCTGGATCCAAGGGGTTAACAGCGCCGATCGGATCCTGGACCTGTTAGCCTGACATCTCAGCTGATGAGATCAGTTCAGATGTAGGCTGCTTGATGTGACCTCCGCGCTGGAGCTCACATCAAACACCCCTTACCGGCCCATGACGTTGTACAACGTCATAAGTCGGGAAGGGGTTAATGTGGCACCCCAGAGTCCGGTTGCCACAATGACATTGCCTCCCTTGGGGGATAATGTCATTCTTGGAAGCAAGAAGTGGTATTCACACCAGGTAAACCCACACATGCAACACTTTTCCTAACTCCAGACCAGAAGCAGGAGCTCTGCAACCTGTGTTCAGGGGAGCTACCCTATAAATTCTGGCCTGGGGGTGGGGTTAGAGAGTTCAGTTCCTAGGAGGACTGTGAAGAGGTCCCAGGGACTGGAGCAGAGTAAGGCTCATCCCTGGACAGAGACTGGCAAGCGTGAGGGACCCGTAGGAGAGGGTCTGAGAAAGGAGAGGAGCAAGCCTGGGGAGTGGAGCCAGTCAGGGGCGTATCTAGGGGGGTGCAGCCGGACCTTTTGCTCCGGGCGCCAGTCAGTAGGGGGCGCTGGTGCGGTACCATCATCAGGTGACCAGCCGCGGCTGCACTGCAGCGCCGCTGCCGGAACTAATCTCCTCGCCGCATATTGTGTGTGCACGGCCACGGGCGGCCGCGGAGCTGTGCGTGGGTGCACACAACCAATCCCTGCTGCTGGTCTACCCCTGCCAGCAGTTACCACCATCCCCCTCCCCGGTCACGTCGCGCTGCGGCTGACGTCACCCGTGCGCCGCACAGTGGGACGGAGAGGTGAAGGAGAGGAGCCGAGGGCAGGAGCTGCTGACTGCTGCGGCCTGCCTCCTCCTGAGTCCCGACTCCTGCCTCTGACTGAG
The DNA here is from genome assembly GCA_033576535.1 of Allobates femoralis. Taxonomy (NCBI): domain Eukaryota; kingdom Metazoa; phylum Chordata; class Amphibia; order Anura; family Aromobatidae; genus Allobates; species Allobates femoralis. The sequence continues at coordinate 469,018,044 of JARQOC010000004.1, forward strand.
TCGTCCGGGTCCGGTCCGTCCTAGGCTAGCTGCGCCTACAACTGTACTCCAGTCCTAATGAGGTAAAAAAAAGTAACCCTAAACAGCCGGGGGGGGGGGGGAATTGGGGTGGGGGTGCCTGTCCTGGGCTGGCCAGCTAGGAGTTATGAGGTGTATATATATTCATCTACATCAGGGCAGGTGCAGGCACATGCACATACTATGAGGTATAATATACCTCATAGTGTGTGTGCCTGTGGATGTATACATATATACACCCCATAGTGTGCCTGCCTGAGGTATACATATATATATACCTCAGGTATATATATATGTATACATCAGGCAGGCACACACTATGAGGTATAATAATTCCCCCCAACCCCCCCCCCCCCGGTCCTCAACCAAGGCTGCAGGGCAGCAAAAGCCCCCCCCCTCACCTACTCTGGGGGGGGGGGCACCGAAATAGAGCTGTGCCCCGGGCGCCATGAAACATAGTTACACCTCTGGAGCCAGTATTTGAGCTCACCCCAGTGCAGAGTGCCAGGAGTGGACGCCGGAGTCCGAGGCTGTGAGGGTATTCCAGGCCCAGCAGCCAAAACCGGAGGGAGAGAGATTCCAAGTCTCCCGGCCGCAACCAAGCTACAGGCAGCCAGGACTAGCCAAGGGTAGTGCAACAGGGAGGCCTCAGAACTCACCAGTTGAGGAGATCTTCGACTTCCATCGAGGCAATCCGGATTCCCAACATCTCTTGTGGATGGTACCCTGGACTAAACCTGCAACTACTGCCTGTAAAGGTAATGAAGACTACATACCATGTGTTTGTCGGTTATTCTGCGCCCTCAGTCCTGCATCCCCATCGGTCTACCACCATCATAGACTTTACCAGTTGCCCTGGGGACCTGCTCCACCCGTGGGAAGCGAAGACACCACAGCTTTTTATGTACAAGCTTATACTGTGGGAGGACCTGGTGAAGGGCAGCACGAACGATCTTGTGAGGTGTCACTTTCTACCAGCTGATCCGAAATCACACACTCAGGACAAAAATCTGCACTTTCCCGCACCAAATAAAAAGTGTCAGCATGACACCTTTTTTTGTGCATATTTTAGTCAGAAGGTGCAGATTTTTGTCTCCAAAAATTATTAGCACCTAGCCTTAGAAGCACATGTTTGCCGCTGTGCTAGTTTGCAAATTCCTCAATAGTCATGTGGAGCCTGCTGCTGGGCTATAGAGGCTGTGCTATGGAGGTTGCTTCTGGGCTATGGAGGCTGTGCTATGGACGCTGTTGCATGGGCTATGGAGGCTGTGCTATGGAGGCTGCTGCCAGGCTATGGAAGTTGCTGCTGGGCTACATGGAGGTTGCTGCTGGGCTATATGAAGGCTGCTGCTAGGTTATGAAAGCTGCTGCTGCGTTATGGAGGCTAATGCTGGACTATGGAGGCTGCTGCTGGGATATGCAGGCTGTGCTATGGAGACTGCTGCTGGGCTATATATATAATATGGAAGCTGTACTGTGTATATTTTTGGATGTTGTGGTGTATATACAGTGCCTACAAGTAGTATTCAACCCCCTGCAGATGTAGCTGGTTGACACATGCGGAATTAACTTGGCATTGTGACATTTGGACTGTAGATAAGCCTGGAAGTAGGAAATGCAGTGCCACAAGAATTTTTTTTTTTTTTTTTTTTTTTAAGCGTTAAAAGTTAATTCAGAGGGTCATTTATTATTCAACCCCTCAAACCACCAGCATTCTGTTTGGTCCCCCTAAAGTATTAAGACGTTCAGGCACAAATAACAATGAGCTTCACATGTGTGGATTAATTATCTATTTTGCCAGCCTTTTCTGACTATTTAAGACCCTCCCCAAACTTGTGAACAGCACTCATACATGGTCAACATGGGAAAGACAAAGGAGCATTCCAAGGCCATCAGAGACAAGATCGTGGAGGGTCACAAGGCTGGCCAGGGGTACAAAACCCTTTCCAAGGAGTTGGGCCTACCTGTTTCCACTGTTGGGAGCATCATCCGGAAGTGGAAGGCTTATGGAACTACTGTTAGCCTTCCACGGCCTGGACAGCCTTTGAAAGTTTCCTCCCGTGCCAAGGCCAGGCTTGTCCGAAGAGTCAAGGCTAACCCAAGGACAACAAGGAACGGAGCTCCGGGAAGATCTCATGGCAATGGGGACATTGGTTTCAGTCAATACCGTAAGTAACGTACTCCACCGCAATGGTCTCCGTTCCAGACGAGCCCGTAAGGTTCCTTTACTTTCAAAGCGTCATGTCAAGGCTCGTCTACAGTTTGCTCATGATCACTTGGAGGACTCTGAGACAGACTGGTTCAAGGTTCTATGGTCTGATGAGACCAAGATCGAGATCTTTGGTGCCAACCACACACGTGACGTTTGGAGACTGGATGGCACTGCATACAACCCCAAGAATACCATCCCTACAGTCAAGCATGGGGGTGGCAGCATCATGCTGTGGGGCTGTTTCTCAGCCAAGGGGCCTGGCCATCTGGTCCGCATCCATGGGAAGATGGATAGCACGGCCTACCTGGAGATTTTGGCCAAGAACCTCCGCTCCTCCATCAAGGATCTTAAGATGGGTCGTAATTTCATCTTCCAACAAGACAACGACCCAAAGCACACAGCCAAGAAAACCAAGGCCTGGTTCAAGAGGGAAAAAATCAAGGTGTTGGAGTGGCCTAGTCAGTCTCCTGACCTTAACCCAATTGAAAACTTGTGGAAGGAGCTCAAGATTAAAGTCCACATGAGACACCCAAAGAACCTAGATAACTTGGAGAAGACTGCATGGAGGAGTGGGCCTAGATAACTCCAGAGACATGTGCTGGCCTGATCAGGTCTTATAAAAGACGATTATTAGCTGTAATTGCAAACAAGGGTTATTCCACAAAATATTAAACATAGGGGTTGAATAATAATTGACCCACACTTTTATGTTTAAAATTTATAAAAATTCAACTGAGCAACATAACTTTTTGGTTTGTAAGATTTATGCTTCTGTTAATAAATCCTACTCTCGTTTGCAGTTTGAAGGCTCTAACTTATTGGCATCTTATCAAACCAGCTAAATCTGCAGGGGGTTGAATACTACTTGTAGGCACTGTAGCATTTGAAGCTGTGCTGGGCTATATATATTATTTGGAGGCTGTGCTGTATATATTTTTTGGAGGCTGTGCTGGGCTCTATATATTATTTGTGGGCTGTATATATAATATGGAGACTGTGCTGTATATATTATTTGAAGGCTGTGCTGTATATATTATTTGGAGGCTGCCTGTATATATTATTTGAAGAGAAAAGTGTGGTCAGGTGGAACGCTGGGCACACAGAAGAGGGCAAAAGGTTAATGTAAATATACAAACCTTTATTTGAATGCTACACAGGCAACGTGTTTTGGCGGCTGAATACTGCCTTCATCAGGTATTCAGCCGCCAAAATGAGTTGTGTGTGTAGCATTCATAATAAAGGTCTGTATATTTACATTAACCCTTTGTCCTCTCCTGTTTGCCCAGCGCTCGGCGTGACCGCACTTTTCTCTTCATTTATCACTACCCCTTTCTGAGGGCTGTGGATGGAGCAGCACAGGCATCAATACTAGGAACCTGTAGGACCTATGGTAATGTGTTTCCAGTCACATGACAGTTCGGAATCCATGCTCAACAGCCCGACTGCCAGCTCTTCACTAACCACAGGCTTCTCCTGAGGTTGGGCAAGGGTGCACAACCCGGATAGGTGAGTGGACCCTCCACTAGACCACCAGGTATAACTCTATGAGCGCCCCCTGCTCGGTTTATTGTGAGTATATATTATTTGTTTGGAAGCTGTGTTGTGCTGTATATATAATTTGGAGACTGCTGCTGTGCTGTATATATTATTTGGAGGCTGTGCTGTATATAGTATTTGGAGGCCGTGCTGTATATATTATGGAGGCTGTGCTTGGTTATATTTATTATTTGGAGGCTGAGCATTGGGCTGTATATATTGGAGGCTGCTGCCAGGCTGCCACAGCCTCCAAATAATATATACAGTCGAGCAGCAGCCTCCAAATAATATGCACAGCCCAGAGCCTCTTTATTATGTATATACAGCCCAGCACAGCCTCCAAATATATACAGCCCGCAGCCTCTATATTACATATACAGCTCAGCAGCAGCCACTATACTATTATACAGCCTAGCAGTCTCCATATTATATCTACAGCCCAGCAGCCTCTCTCTCTCGCTCTCGCTGTTATATTTATATAGCCCACCCTGGAGCCTCTGTGGCCCCCGCAATGAGTGCGTCACAAGAGGGTATTGCAGCCATAAATGCAGCCGCAATATTCTCTGACACAGCAGTGATCTGGTTAACTTGAGATCCAACCCTGCATGCATCACCTAGAACAGAGGGCCAACCCAGGGTCCTGGTGGGCGGAGTGCTAGGGAAGTGTGTAGGGAGAACAGACACTTAATCTGCAGAGTAGTCTAGATCAGAGTCTAGAACAGAGAACTTGAACTTGGAGTAGGGAGCGGGGCTCCGCACCCCGTGCAGCCCCCGGGCCGTCACCAGTCAGGTGTCAGCACCTGAGGCCTCAACAACTGGGATCGGGCATCATTAACCACGGGTTCCAAAAGACTCCCGTGCCCAAAACTTCACAGCCGGTTCACTGGTACCGAAGCTGGCAGCAGTTCACCTCTGCTACGCGAACCAGAAGAGTGGAGGAGCAGCTTCACAGGAGCACCCCACCACCAGCCAACTTCCAGTCGTCTAACCAGCGCTGTACCCACTGAGGGATCCAAGGCTCCCCAAAACATCCACAACGTACATCTTGGATATGGCATTGAAGCAGCCTCCCCGTACCCGATCTGGTATTCCTGGGCGACAATGGCAAAACACTTAGCTAGAATGGAGGAACACTTAAGGATCTCTGAGGGAAACCATCACTGCTGAGTCCACCCGGTCCACTACCCGTAAACTGTATACCATGTACTGCCTGCTGGTTACAGTAAAGACCCGTTGCAGAGACTTTCTGTGTCCGTGCTTCCTTATGAACTGTCCGTCCGCCTCCGGGGATCACCGCTGAGCCTGTGGGGAGCGTTCCATCTTGCTGCTGTCCATCCCCCGGAGGTTCCGCAGCGTCGGTAACGATTACCGAAACTACTCATAGGTGGCGTCACGAATAAATTAAACCCCTTTAATCTGTTCCTACAAGACGTCTTCAACTTTTGATCTGCACTCAACCGGGCCCCACTGCCGGCAGGCGCGGCCCACCCGTGACAAGGAGGAAGGAGCTACAGTCTGTCTAAACCGGAGTCCACGGGCTGACGGTGAGTCAGAAAATGGCGTCACGAACAGGATACGAGCAGGCCCGTTCCCTAACAGGTATAATGTGCTTAAAAATGACTTTATTGTCTACAATTTGGACTTTGTTCGTCCCTAAAAGAACTTTCCCGCCTTTTCACCGTTGGGCCAAGATGGCGCCCAAGATGGCGTTCCCGGCACAAGGATCCGCGACGTGCAAGCCCAGGGGTGAGCCACCGCCCCTCATCGTGGGAGGGCTAAATGCAAAGGCGCCAAACTCTTTGTCCGCCCTGATTGCTCGAATCAACCATGGGGGCGGACCCCAAAGACTTTTCCCACCATTGGACTACAGAAGCCCAGAGGAAATGGGAGTGTCGCAGACCTTTCTTCACCAGCTCTCTATCAGAACGGTTACCGGTTGAACGGGTGTGGTTCCCTCCAAAGAAGAGAATTGCCAGCACGAGACTCCAAGACCTAATGCGGGAGGTCGAGGCGGTGGCCAGAGCAGCCATAGGCCAACCGGGTCCGGGTCCTGCCCTTACCGTAGACGGCAGCCCCGACTTTTGGCTAGAGGCTCTACAAGACCTCCGGGTGCGATTACTTGAGACTGTGGAGTGGACGATTCGCAGCTGGAGTACGACCCTAGGCAGAAGACTCCATCATGCGATGCAGCAGAGCCGACCGAGTACAGCTTCTCCAGGCCCAGAAGACATTGCCAGCTTCTCAACCGCCTCACCGTCGCCCACCACCTGTCCTGCTTCGTCACCGGAGCCCATAGACTGCATCATTCCTGTGGAGGCCACAGCTCAGCTCGTTCCAGCGATTGAAACCGCAGCCGACCCCGTTCCTGAGCCGGAGCTTCCAATACGCTCCACCGGAGAAGCCGACATATACCTGGTTCCACTTGCGGAACCTGCGACTAGTTTCCACACTACTGAGACTGTCGCCTGTTCCTCCCCTGAACCGGAGGCCTCCTCTGCAATTACCGAGGCCTACCTGGTGACAGGGATCGAAACACCACTTCCCGCTGCTACAGAAGAAGAGGCAGGCAGCCTGGAAGCCCTGCAAGACGACCCCGAGGAGAACTTTGCAGCACAGCCACCCATCGACCCAGAGGATTCCGTTCCATCATCTCCGTCAGCCGAGCAGCCCGACGTAGTCATCGAGGAGGAGATCGAGGATGATGACAACGAGACCTACAGCCCCGCTGAGGACCTCTACACCGGGTTCGCCTGGGGAGACACCAAGAATCCTTCTGCCGGGCGATCTGCTCGGGTACACTGGTCGGGTGCCGCCGCAGCAACATCTTCCCCGGTTCCGTTAAACCGGGCTCTGCTCCAGACTGCCCACCAAGCTCGAGCTTTTCAACAACCATCACGCCGTAGTGACTGTATCCACACGCCGCACCACTCCGACGAAGAGGTACGTCGCATCCGAAGGGAGGAGTGGCACGCTCGGCTGCACGCCAACATGCAGGCCCGCGCTAAAGCCCGCCGCCAATCTCCATTGCCTGATGAGTTCCGTAAAACCGGACGGGTGAGCACCTTTAACTTATCCACCGGGTGGGGATTCGTAAGGGAGGAGGGTGTGAGTACTGAAATATTCGTGGGGCGCCGTGATGTGGAGTCGCACCTACCGCGAGGGCATCCTAACCGAGACTTGTATAGAGGGGACATTGTAACCTATGAGCGACATGTATGCTGTGACGGGTGGTTCGCTATACGAGTCCGGAACACTGCCCTCCATAAGTGACTTGTTGTTTGAACTTTTCACCAAGAGACTTCTTCCTGTTTGCAAATAACACCGCGACTTGGCGGCCACAGCCTGAACTTTTACCTAAGGACAGCCGACCGCCCGCCGCGTCCGCGCAATGTGTTAACCTGTCTATTCTACTGTTTCACTTTTATGCAACATAAAGACCTGTCATTAATAAAAGTGTATTACCTGTTATAAAATATAAAAACCTCTGTAATGTGGGTAGTGTGACGCTTGGGGACAAGTGTATTAAACCAAGGGGGAGTGTGGCGCCCCGCAACGAGTGCGTCACAAGAGGGTATTGCAGCCATAAATGCAGCCGCAATATTCTCTGACACAGCAGTGATCTGGTTAACTTTGAGTTCCAACCCTGCATGCATCACCTAGAACAGAGGGCCAACCCAGGGTCCTGGTGGGCGGAGTGCTAGGGAAGTGTGTAGGGAGAACAGACACTTAGTCTGCAGAGTAGTCTAGATCAGAGTCTAGAACAGAGAACTTGAACTTGGAGTAGGAGCGGGGGCTCCGCACCCCGTGCAGCCCCCGGGCCGTCACCGGTCGGGTGTCAGCACCTGAGGCCTCAACAACCGGGATCAGGCATCATTAACCACGGGTTCCAAAAGACTCCCGTGCCCAAAACTTCACAGCTGGTTCACTGGTACCGAAGCTGGCAGCAGTTCACCTCTGCTACGCGAACCAGAAGGGTACCTTTACATGCCGCTACTGGAGGATGGATACAACCCGCTACAGGCTACAAATGTAGCTTGTAGCGCCAATATAGCCCGTAGTAGCGGCGTGTGAAGACGGGACGTGACAGCCGGCAACAGATACATCTGTTTCCGAGCACTGCTCAAAAACAGATGGCTACAAAGCCGATTGTAGCGAGCTGTATCGGCGTGTAAAGAGGCTACAGAAGGGATGTCTATAAACCAGGCGATGTACCTGGTATGTAGCTGGGGCGTGACACAGCCTCCGGGATACCGCGCCCCTTCAGCGATCATTGGAGGAAGCTCCTGCATGACGATTGGTAGTTACTGCATAGGGAGGCATATTTAAGGAGCTGACCAGTCACACTACACAATCGCTCGAGCGTGCTGTATTAATCAGCCTCCTGCGATGCCTGCCCAATGATGATGTTCTTGCGTTGTCCTATCAGCGTACGGACGTCTTGTAATCCACAATTGTGGCACGCCTATGTGCTGTCCCTGCTGCACCAGGTCCGCCCATATTAGCTTGTTGTAGCGGTGTGTAAATGAGGTAAGCTAAGCTACAGATGGCTACTTGAGACACCCGGCGATGTAGCTAGCTATAGATGTAACGTAGCGTAGCGCACCTTGTGGCGGCGTGTAAAGGTGGTGCGTTTCCCGTTTGTAACCGTTTGGCCGTGCTCGTGCACGTGAAGTAGCGGGTTGTATCCATCCTGTCGTAGCGGCGTGTAAAGGTACCCGAAGAGTGGAGGAGCAGCTTCACAGGAGCACCCCACCACCAGCCAACTTCCAGTCGTCTAACCAGTGGTGTACCCACTGAGGGATCCAAGGCTCCCCAAAACATCCACAACGTACATCTTGGATAGGGCATTGAAGCAGCCTCCCCGTACCCGATCTGGTATTCCTGGGCGACAATGGCAAAACACTTAGCTAGAATGGAGGAACACTTACGGATCTCTGAGGGACACCATCACTGCTGAGTCCACCCGGTCCACTACCCGTAAACTGTATACCATGTACTGCCTGCTGGTTACAGTAAAGACCCGTTGCAGAGACTTTCTGTGTCCGTGCTTCCTTATGAACTGTCCGTCCGCACTACAAGGTAACCGCAGCTGCCGCACAACATCTTAAGCAGCTCCAGCCTCCGGGGATCACCGCTGAGCCTGTGGGGAGCGTTCCATCTTGCTGCTGTCCATCCCCCGGAGGTTCCGCAGCGTCGGTAACGATTACCGAAACTACTCATAGGTGGCGTCACGAATAAATTAAACCCCTTTAATCTGTTCCTACAAGACGTCTTCAACTTTTGATCTGCACTCAATCGGGCCCCACTACCGGCAGGCGCGGCCCACCCGTGACAAGGAGGAAGGAGCTACAGCCTGTCTAAACCGGAGTCCACGGGCTGACGGTGAGTCACCTCTATATTTAAATACACAGCCCGCAGCTTCTATATTATATTTATGAATCATGGTACGTGTTAAAGGGGCCCGCTGACACTGTTTCGCCCAGGACCCACAAAAACCTGGAGCTGGCCCTGTGCTGGGGATTATTCCCCTTAATTTCCTATGACATATTGCACTTGCCACTGTGCAAAGGTTTGAGGGCACTAAGTGAAACCTGGCCTTTTTTAATGTCTGTATGCTTTTTGATAGATGCTGGAGCAGTAGTACAGACAAAAAGACTGCCCCTACTTGTAATCCTTTTTAGATATTCTTCTGCTGGAGCTGGATTACATCCACTAACAAAAAATGGGCAGCAAGTCAGGGAGGAGAGCGAAATGGGATAGGAGCTGTAAAGTGTTGTCAACTGCTGCTGGAGTGAGTGCTTCAAGAGACACCACACACAGACATATCCAGGACCTGGGCTACAACTGTCGCATTCCTTTTGTCAAGCCACTCATGACCAATAGACAACACAAAAAGTGTCTAAGGGTACTTTCACATTAGCGGTTTTATTAAATCGCAGCAGTTGCGGTGAAAAAACCGCAACTGCCGTGATTACCGCATAACGGCTGCACTTGCGGCACACTTGCGACAAGCCCCATACAATGTATATGCGGGCTTGCGGCAGGTGCGGCAGGTGCGGTTTTGGCACTTGCGGCAGGTGCGGCCGCGAAAAAACCGCACCTGCCGCAAGTTCGCATATACATTGTATGGGGCGTTACCAATAGGCTGCTCAGACACTATGTATCACCTGTATGTGAGTAGCAGAGGCCTAATGGTGTCCATGTGTTTGTATTCACCACCAGCCCCTCCTTGTTAACATGGCAGGTCGCCTGGTTGCCACAAACCGCCTCCATGTTTTAGGTTGCAGGGGACTGAGCACCGGTGTCTGGACGCATGTGTTACCTCCAGGGGGTATCTGCAGCCACCTGCTAGATGCAAGGGGTAGAGAAAAAAGTGTCAAAACTTCGGTGAGTTTTTTTGTCTTAAAAATGTTCCTAATTGGATTATACAGTATAAATATAATTATATGAGTTATCATATAGCTAGGGACTCGTGAGTGTAAGGGCCCTTGACGGGGGGTCATGAGCTTACGATATTCTGGCGCCAAAATACCCAACTAACACCTTACATCTTTATTATAGTGTTTACTTGCATCTTTTTATCCATTGCAGTTAAGGTTGTTTTCCTCTAGAGGGCGTCTGTCACAGTGATGCATATTTTCAGTGCTGAGCAGCCCGCCCAGTCTAAAAGGAGGCGTTGCCAATAGGCTGCTCAGACACCATGTATCACCTGTATGTGAGTGGCAGAGGCCTAATGGTGTCCATGTGTCTGTATTCACCACCAGCCCCTCCTTGTTAACATGGCAGGTCGCCTGGTTGCCTCAAACCACCCCCATGTTTTAGGTTGCAGGGGACTGAGCACCGGTGTCTGGATGCATGTGTTACCTCCTGGGGGAATCTGCAGCCACCTGCTAGATGCAAGGGGTAGAGAAAAAAGTGTCAAAACTTCGGTGAGTTTTTTTCCATAACAACTCAGCAGTGCCACAGGCTGATCACCTCCATGCCACGCTGTACTGATGCAGTAATTAAGTTGGTCTTAAGGCCGGGTTACACGCTGCGATGTCCCAGCGATCCGACCAACGATCGGAATTGCTGGGGCATCGCTATATGATCGCTGGTGAGCTGTTACACAGGCAGACTCACCAGCAACCAGTGTGAACGCTGGCAACCAGGGTGCTCATCAGGTAACTAAGCATAGCGCTGCGTTTAGTTACCCGATGTTTACCCTGGTTACCATGTCCCAGCGTGTACTGTATGGTGCTGGGCATCGGCCGGGAGATCGTTGATCGTTGGTCTCCCGCTGTCACACATGCGATGCTGGCTGCCAGTGGGAGACCAACTATGGAAAAATGTCCCTGGCCATTCTGCAACGATCAGCGATCAGCTCACTGATTGTTGCAGGATGTCACACATAGCGACATCGCTATTAGGTCGCTGCAACGACACAAGTTGCAGCGACATTGTTAACGATGTCTACACGTGTAAACCGGCCTTTATATAATGTTCTAATTTTCTGAGATAATGACTTTTGGGTTTTCATTGGCTGTAAGCCATATCATCAATTTACAAAAGTGAACACTTGAAATAGATCACTCTGTTTGTAATGACTCTGTATAATATATGCATTTCACTTTATATATTGAATTACTGAAATAAAGTATCTTTTTGATGATATTCTAATTTATTGAAATGCACTTATATATACAATCACACACATTTTAAGGATACATATGTGGCACCCCTGCAGGGGATTTCCACAGGTTACACTGGTGCAAGGAAGGACTGACACCTTGGTTTGCTCAGTACACACCACCTACCACTCCAGACCTGAAGGGGGAGCTCTACTGGCTGCATTAAGTCAGTTCCCCTTTAAGAGCATGCAGGCTGAGGGGAGGAGACAGTCCCAGGGGACAGTTTTTCAGTTAGTTTGTGTGAGGAGAGGAGAAGGGAGGAGGCAGAGCTGTTGGCCAGGAGGAGTTCAGCCCTGAGGAGATAGAAAAAAAGACATTAAACTGACCAAGCACAGGACCAGGGGCCACAGGAGGAACAGGGACCCCGCAGGAGGACCTCATTGTCAGTTTAAGATAACAGAGAAGTGGAGGGTTCAGGCTCAGGCAGTTCTTCCCCCCCACAACACAGAGCACAGAGACAGAGGAGGCCTCATAACTTTCCAAGGTGATAGTCCCAAATTGCACCAGGGACCTGGTTAGTACTCTGGACTGTACCTGTTATGTGACCATCAGTAAAAAGGTACCGAAACAACCATCCCTGTGTGTCTGTGTGCCTGTTTAACGGCGGTTATTCACCTTTGTGCCAGAAAGGACCTCATCACTGCCCTCCCTCACCATCATCCTTCATTGCTGCCCTCCTCACGATCTTCCTTCATTGCTGCCCTGAGGTAAAGCTCCACCTGTGGGGAGCTGTACCACACTTTGCTGCCCTAACCATCACCTCAGCGGCCGGCTGGCAGCTCCAGTACCATATTACCGGGAACTACAGGTGGTGTCACGTTCCCCTGTACATAGCCCCTTCTCCCATCATCAACATCTCCTTTCAAATGATCCCCATGGCACGGCACCGGGATTCCGTCCACCCGTGACACCCTACTCAGCAGACCCGGTGGCCGAGTACCCCCCAGTAGCCCTGGCCTCATCATTTTCTGGTGTCACGAAAAGGATCCGAACCAGCCTGGTATTTACCAGGTAAAGTGTGCCTTAAGACTTTATTTTATTGAATGTTTGTGGCCGCCATTGCATCGCCACAGGAATTTACAACTGCGTCACTACAGCAGGAGAAAGAGCGGGAAGTTAAGCCCTTCACTCTGACGGAGATTCACGAAGCGCAGCTCCCTGCTTCGGAAAGACCCGACGTGCCCCGCTCCCTCTGCAGAGCTGCCGACGGCTGGAGAAATCTGTTTCATCTCACAGGTTGGCAGCAATTAACTAGGGTGGCCCCATCATGAGTGATTCGATGATGTGCGGGTCCCTGACAGGGGAGATGCCCAGAACGCAGTACCCGGAGCAGCAGCCCAAATAATGCCAATAACACTGCCGTATGTACCAGGTGCCAAATGGCTGCCAACATATGAAGGTAAACCCGGTACGTTAGCAACCTTTAAGCAAAAGATGTGTGCAATGCTGGCATGTATGCTATGACACAGAAGCAGCAGGCCACCGTTGTGCTGGGACAATTAACAGGCGCAGCGGAGCTGGAGGCTGAGTCCTGGAGTGATGTTGACAGGGACTCTGCTGCTAAGGTGTTTAATAAGCTAAAACTAGTTTTTGAAAAGCGCACACAGTCTGAATTGAGGATGCTGTTCTACAAGTGTAAGCAGAGACCGCAGGATACTATTAGTGACTATGCCCTCCGTTTACAAGGGGGCACTCCGGTCCTTAAAACAGGTAGACCCGGCAAGTGTACTTGAAGAGGATAAAATGCTTGCTGAGCAGTTTACAGAGGGATTGAGGTCAGACTATCACTGCCAACAGGTGCATATGTGGGTGTTAATAGATCCAGTGCCTGCAGAACCTGCAATCCAATCATGGCAGGTTAATGCCTCTCCCATAGACTTTAAACCTCTTTCTGCAGAACCTGCAAAAGCAGAAAGTCAAGCTGTAGCAAATGATAACACGCAAAACCAGGTGCTGCAGTTAACCAAAAACATAGACTATGTATTAAAGCTCTTGCAAAATATGCCTGGGGCACCACCACCATGCAAAATCCAACTAGGTAATAGCCCTGAGGATGTCCCATGGATGCAGAGGAAAGCCAAGTCGCCCGGGCAGGGACCAACGCACCATTCCGACATAGACCAATGTCCCCCGGGCAGGGGACCAATGCACCATTCCAACACAGAACCAGGGATTACACAGATTCTTCAGGACAACCCATCTGCCTGCGATGCAACAAACCAGGACACTTTGCAAGAGGATGCCCTTTAAACACGAGATTCCTGGGCCCGAGGGCCAGCTCCCAGGAGTAGAGCAGCTGGCCCAAAGGACTGGTGTAAGCGGTATGTGGGAGGCCGTCCGTACCTCAACATTACACTAGAAGGAATCCCCATGTCGGCCCTACTGGACACCGGGTCGCAGGTCACTACGATCCCACATATCCTTTCCAAGCAGTATTGGTCTGATGATGATCTTGAACCCCCAAACCCCAATTTTTATATTATTGCAGCTAATGGTCAGCCACAGAAACAGGTGGGGTACAGAGCAGCTACAATAAAATTGGGAAGGGAGGAGTTGAAAGGCCAAGGGTTGTTTGTGGTTGAAGATAATCCTAATGAAAAATGCCCTTACATGGTTATTGGTACAATTGTTATTGAAAATTGCTTTGGAGAAGTGTTGTTTTTACTCCGACAGATTTCTCAGACTGCTAGTTATGGGTGGACAAGAGTCATCCAACTAAAGATCCGAGCCCTCATCCACAAGCAACAGGTAAATCTGTCTGGGGGAGAAATTGGCAGTGTGCGGGTAACAGACCCCGTTCCCATTGTACTACCACCAAAAAGCGAAATGATGATATGGTGTCGAGCAGCGATAGGTTGTAGAGGACAGGAATACCAGGCGGTTGTAGAGCCGGTATTTTCGGAGCACAGACCTACGCTACTGACAGCCAGAGGGGTGGTGGATGTACGCAAGGGACAAGTACCAATCTGTGTGTTGAATTGTGGGGCAGAGGAAGCAAAGCTACCCCGGTATACTACTGTAGCAAAGCTGTATACTGTTTGTAACAACAACATACAGGTAGTGTACTGTTTCCTTGCCTAGTCAGGCGGAGGATAACAACTCCAAGGGACAGCTGGAGGAGTGGTGTCAGGAGTTGCATGTAAGAAATGATGCCACCCCTTTTCACAGAAGCATGGAGTGTATCGGGTAGTGCAGGAGTTCGAGCAGATATTTAGCAAGCATCCATTAGATTATGGGAGGATTAAAGGGGTACATCATCGCATACTCACAGGAGATCATCCTCCAATCAAGTTGAGACACAGATCCATTCCACCAGGTCACTACCAACATGCCAAAGAGATGCTGAGGGACATGAAGGAGGCCGGGGTTATAAGAGATAGCAGTAGTCCCTGGGCAGCCCCTTTAGTCCTCGTCAGGAAGAAGGATGGCACAATGAGGATGTGTGTGGATTACAGGGAGGTCAATAAAATCACTCACAAAGATGCTTACCCGTTACCCCGAATAGAGGAGTCTCTTGCTGCATTAAAGACTGCTAATTATTTCTCCACATTAGATCTCACTAGTGGGTATTGGCAGGTCTCCATTGCAGAAGAACACTGGGGGAAGACTGCATTCACAACGCCAATGGGACTATGCAAATTCAACAGCATGCCATTCAGGTTATGCAATGCACCAGGAACGTTTCAGAGAATCATGGAAAGTTGTCTAGGACACCAAAACTTTGAGACAGTACTCTTAAACCTGGACGACGTCATCGTGTTTTCCAAAACCTACCAAGAACACCTGGAACACCTGGCAGAGGTATTCGAGGCTTTAGCAAAGTACGGGATGAAGCTCAAACCATCTAAATGTCACCTGCTGAAACCTAAAGTCCAATACCTGGGACACGTGGTCAGCGCAGATGGAGTAGCACCAGACCCGGAAAAGGTAACAGCAATCCAGGATTGGCAGAGACCAACCACCATCACTGAGGTACGTCAGTTCTTAGGGTTGGTTGGGTACTATAGAAGATTCATTAAGGGTTACACAAAGATGGCAGCGCCCCTACAAGATCTTTTAATAGGCCAATCTAAGAAGAGAAGATTTTCAGAGCCACCATTGGAATGGGGAGAGGAACAAGAAAATTCCTTCCAACTGATGAAGCAGGCTCTAACCGGTGAGGAAATCCTGGCTTACCCTGATTATAACCTACCATTCGTCCTTTACACCGACGCAAGCAATGTAGGCCTGGGAGCAGTCCTTTGCCAGATTTAAGATGGTAGAGAGCGAGTAATTGCCTATGCTAACAGAAAACTTCGACCCACCGAGAGGAACCCAGAAAACTACAGTTCCTTTAAGTTGGAGTTCCTGGCCTTGGTCTGGGCCATAACAGAAAGATTCAAGCATTTCCTCGCAGCTTCGAAGTTCACCGTCTTCACAGATAATAACCCGTTGACACATCTGGATACCGCGAAGCTTGGAGCATTGGAGCAACGTTGGATGGCTCGACTATCAAGCTATGACTTTACCATCAAATATCGAGCAGGCCGCAACAACGCAAATGCTGATGCCCTTTCCAGAAACCCTCAAGTACATCTACAAGGAAGAAGAAGAGGATGACTTAGAGGAAATAGAACTTCCAGCTTTCCATAAAAGTAGAAAATGGCAAATCGCTGAAGATCGCGTCTACCAAAACCGTCAGACTGCTGAACTAAACCCGTTGCCTCATTATGGATGGAAAGAGACTCAAGACAGTGATCCGGCGGTAAGTCTTGTAAAGAAGTTAATAACTCAACCAGATTCCAAACTTGAAAAGAATGCTCCACTAAAAGCCCAACATCTGTGGAAAGAAATAAGCCGGTTATTCATCTATCAAGGTCAATTGTGCAGGCAGTACATCAACCCAAGGACGCATGAAATGGTATGGCAAGTTGTGGTTCCAAAGAGAGATGTCCAAATGGTATTGGAAGCGTACCACGTTGGATCAGGACATTTTGGATGGAGAAAATTGGAAATACTGTTACGTGAAAGATTCTATTGGATCAGCATAAAGTCTTCCATAGAGAAATGGTGTAAAAATTGTGGATCATGCTCATTAAGAAGAAGAAACCGTAACAGCCAGAAAGCACCACTCAAGCCTATCACTAAAGAACCATTCGAACTGGTAGCCTTAGATCATGCCAAACTCGCACCCAGTAAATCAGGCTACACCTATGCTCTTACCATGGTAGACCACTATTCCAGATTTCTTGTGGTAGCTCCAGTAAAAGACTTAACAGCTGAGACAGCAGCAAGAACATTTCAAGCTTATTTCTGCAGACCCCATGGTTATCCAGAACAGATATTGACAGACCAAGGACCTCCCTTTGAAGCTGAAATATTTCAAGAGTTCTGTCACCTATACGGATGCAAGAAAATACGCACCACGTCTTTCCATCCTCAAACAAATGGAATTTGCGAAAAGATGAATCACGTGGTAATTGAAATGCTAAAAACTCTGCCCTTAGAAGAACGCAACCAGTGGCCAGAGAAGTTACCAGATCTAGTTGACATCTACAACAACATCCCAGTAAGTTCAACAAATTGCACTCCTGCATACCTCATGAGAGCAAGACCAGGAAAATTGCCAGCAGACTTTTAGATAGGCATAGTAGTTCCTGAAGCAGATACTACAGATACAGATTGGGATACTAGAAGGAAAGAACAATACCAGAAAATCCAAGAATGCGTTGAGAGAAGTCTGGAAAGATCTAGAGGAAGACAAGAAACCAACTTCAACAAAAGTGTGCAAGGAACGCCCTTAATACCAGGTGAATTTTTTTTTTAGAAGAAAAAGAAGAATGCACAAACTAGATGATCAGTGGGAAAAAGATAACCAGAAAACCTGTTTAATCAGTAAAGATCATGGTGAAACCACAGCAACAGTGTCCAGAGATCATTTGAAAAAGTGCCCTCAACAGCTTCAACCAGAAGAAGATGTACCTTGTCCAAAGCCAGAAGAGCAAGAGAAGCCAAAGACAGTCCAGACAATCATTGGAGAGTTACCAGCAGATTGGCCTCAAATAGAAGGTACATATCTACATTGTAAAGCGCTGCGGAATATGTTGGTGCTATATAAATAAAGCTTTATTATTATTATTATTATTATATCTAATCCCAACTTTAATATTTCCATCAGCAGTAAAAGTGCCAAGAATACAAGAACCACCCATTGTACCGGAACCAGAGATCCCTGCAATCGGTGTACCTGCCATTCCTACTATGAGATAAGGTAGTCGCAGACTGCTACCCAGTTTACCAGTCACACATAGACCCACTCTCACAGACCCTACACCAGAATTACGTAGGTCAACACATGTCAATCTAGGACACCCACCACTTAGGTACAGAGAGTAAGTCACAACAAGTGGGAAAATGTAAATATGTTCAGAATGTAAATAGGTTAGTAATGGTAATGTACAGAAGGGTGGAGGAACTGGATTAGCCCCCATGCACATCAAGTTAGGAAAAGAAAGTGCCTGGGGGTAGTATAAGTGAAGCCAGGCCTCCTAAGCAGATACACCCGTATTGTATATAGTTATGCTTTTTAATTTTAAGAAACTTAACCTGTTGGACTCTTGAACTTTCCCTTTTTCTTATTTTCAAAATGGACCGTAGCCACAGGACTGGTAGTGGCAAACCCCTGTTTCAACACCCCCTAAACAGCCTGCAGCGGATGGACTAGCGCTGTATGGACTGGTAACCTGTTTTCTTATTTATCCCTGGTTTTTGTAAATTTTTCATTTTTAAGACTCTGTTCAATAATCAAATGTAAATAGTTATAACCTGTTGTGTTTATGAAAAATGTTTCAGCCCCGGAGTACTGTATTTAACTAGGGGGGTATATGGCACCCCTGCAGGGAATTGCCACAGGTTACACTGGTGCAAGGAAGGGCTGACACCTTGGTTTGCTCAGCACACACCACCTACCACTCCAGACCTGAAGGGGGAGCTCTACTGGCTGCATTAAGTCAGTTCCACTTTAAGAGCACTCAGGCTGAGGGGAGGAGACAGTTAGTCCCAGGGGACAGTTTTTCAGTTAGTTCGTGTGAAGAGAGGAGAAGGGAGGAGGCAGAGCTGTTGGTCTCTGGTGAGAGATACTGGCCAGGACCAGGGACGACTGTCTGCTGTGCACACCCCAGGGAAGGGGCCGGAGGCAAGTAGAGGAGACAGGGAACAAGAAAAGGGCACTGGAATCCGATGCTGCCAGCCTGCAGAGCTGCAGCAGAAAGCCCAGTAAACTCAGGAGGAGTTCAGCCCTGAGGAGATAGAGAAAAAGACATTAAACTGACCAAGCACAGGACCAGGGGCCGCAGGATGAACAGGGACCCCGCAGGAGGACCTCATCGTCAGTTTAAGATAACAGAGAAGTGGAGCGTTCAGGCTCAGGCAGGACTCATCCCACAACGCAGAGCACAGAGACAGAGGAGGCCTCATAACTTTCCAAGGTGATAGTCCCAAATTGCACCGAGGGCCTGGTTAGTACTCTGGACTGTACCTGTGTGTTTGTGTGCCTGTTTAACGGCGGTAAATCACCTTTGTGCCAGAAAAGACCTCATCACTGCCCTCCCTCACCATCATCCTTCATTGCTGTCCTCCCTCACGATCTTCCTTTATCGCTGCCCTGAGGTAAAGCTCCACCAGTGGGGAGCTGTACCACACTTTGCTGCCCTAACCATCACCTCAGCCGCCGGCTGGCAGCGCTGGTACCATATTACCGGGAACTACAGGTGGTGTCACGTTCCCCTGTAAATAGCCCTTTCTCCCATCATCAGCATCCCCTTTCAAATGATCCCCAGGGCACGGGACCGGGATTCCGTCCACCCGTGACACCCTACTCAGCAGACCCAGTGGCCAAGTACCGCCCCAGTAGCCCTGGCCTCATCACATACGTATCAATTTACACACTTGCCAATCTGCCAATCAGTGGTTTAGGTGGGGTTGCACTCCTTGGCAGCAGATTTATTAGGCCTATAGTGATAATCTTCTTTTAATAAAACAATGAGCAACTCAGAAGGAAACAGTGTAAGGGTACCGTTACATGTCGCAACATTGCATGCAATTTCACTTGCAACTTACTGGTTGCAGTGAAATCATGGACACATTGTTCCATTTGTACACGGCAACAAAATAGAACAATGTGTCCATGATTTCACTGCAACCAGTAAGTTGCAAGTGAAATTGCATGCAATGTTGCGACGTGTAACGGTACCCATAGAATCTGGCTCTCTGCCTCTACATTATGCTACATACCATACATCATAATGGGGTAGCAAACACCTGGTCACAGAATCCCTTTAAGAATAGGAGTTAATTTATGATTTTAAGAACAGTAACTTTTCTATATTTTCATAGATACATTTTTCAAATTCTAGTACAGTGTAATAGAAGTCTTATAAACTTGAATGGGTTTAAGTGGAGAGAAGAGGGATTTTTATTTATTGCAATGCATTACAATGTTTAATTAATCATTTGTGGGCAAGTTTCACAAATATTTGCACTAAATGTGTTCAAAAACATACATATACTTTGATCATAATAAATAATTTGATATAACTGTTACAAAATAACATCTATGTGCTACAGAACGAATTCCATTTCATTTATCAGTAAATCTGCCCCCGCTCAAGTTAAGGTTACATATTACATAATCCAAAGCATTTAGGGAAGAGCAAGAAGAGTTATAAAGCAACCATGAGAAATGTGATAATTGTATGTATAAGCCCACGGATGTAATTTTACTTCACCTGAGATGAGTAATTTACGGTGGGTTGAACAGCATAGTCATCATGATAATAAGAGATAATTAAAAAAGCAAATGCATTCATAGAGCGTTTAGTTTCAATTTGTTTTAGATTAAAAAGCAGTGGAAAAAAAAAAGAAGCAGAAGGGAACTGTAAAAAGAAATTATATTATTACATGATATGTGCTTTAAGAAAAGAGGTGAACCTTAACATTTTATTGAAGGAGTTAAAAGAAACTGCAGTCAATAATGGGCCCCAATGTCTGAAGAACCCATGGCCTGCCTTGTCCTCCTGGCCCCCGCTCCTCCACAGTAAAAGTAAGAATAAAAAAATCCTCAGTGAGAATACTCACCTGTCTGCTGGCTCGCTCCGACCCCCTTTGTACAGCGGGCATGTGACAGGGCGGGCTGATGTGACGTTAGACAGCCTGCCCTGTCACATGACCACTGTACAGTGCGACTCTGAGCTGGAGAACAGGTGAGATCAGAGGGAGGCGAGGGTGATTCTGCCCCCCACCTCCATCCTGCCTCCCTGCCTCCATCCTGCCCCCCCGCCACCATCCTGTCCTGCCCCGCCAGGTCCATCCTGCCCCCCCCCCCCGCCCCATCCTGTCCCGCTCGCCCCATCCTGCCCACCCACCTCCATCCTGCCCCCTGCCTCCATCCTGCCCCCCCACCTCCATCCTGCCCCCCCACCTCCATCCTGCCCCTCCGCCATCATCCTGCCCCCCCTGCCACCATCCTGCCCCCCCTGCCACCATCCTGCCCCCCGCCACCATCCTGCCTCGCTTGCTCCATCCTGCCCCCGCCTCCATCCTGCCCCCGCCTGCCACCATCCTGCCCCCCTGCTCCATCCTTTCCCCCTGCTCCATCCTCCCCCCCGGCTCCATCCTACTTCCCCTCCTCCATCCTGCCCCCTGCTTCCATCCTGCCCCGCTCGTTCCATCCTCCCCTCCCGCCTCCATCCTACCCCCCGCCTCCATCCTGCCTCCCCGGATCCATCCTGCCCCCCGCCTCCATCCTGCCCCCCTGCCACCATCCTGCCCCCTACCACCATTCTGTCCCCCCTGCCACCATCCTGCCCCCCTGCCACCATCCTGCCCCTCTGCTCCATCCTGCCCCCCTGGCTCCATACTGCTCCCCCACCTCCATCCTGACCCTGGCTCCATCCTGCCCCGCTCGCTCCATCAAGATCCGACGGTAGCTGCGGCTCATCTACTGCCGCACAGAGGTCCGCTGCGAGCCATCTGGGGGATGACCGGCGTCAGCTTGCAGCGGTAGTACCCCGACCACCATATTGGAACACCCACATTATGGGTATGGGTATTCCTATATGGCGGCCGGAATTCAAATCCCCCACTAAGCCGTGCTACTTCTCTGATTTGTCATCACGGCCGGCGGTGAACAATCAGCGAAGTGGTGCAGATTGGAGGGAAATATAAATCCCGCGCCGCTGATTGGTCGCCGCTAAGAGCAGCGACCAATTAGCGGTGCGGGATTCAAAACCCCTGCTAAGCCATGCTCCACTTCGCTGATTGGTCGCCGCGGGCGGCGGTGACCAATCAGCTAAGCGTGTTTTAAAACATACATTAAGAGCACTTATTGGTCGTCGAGGCTGGCGGTGACCAATAAGCAGAGCACGGCTTGGTATATTGGCGCACAGTTTCAACTGCCGCTCATAGTGTGACGCACTTCTCTGCTGTTTACAAGTCTGTCAGTCATAGTGTCACGCAGTTCACTCCTGTTTACAAGGCTGTCAGTCATAGTGTGACACAGTTCCCTCCTGTTTGCAAGGTGTTCTAGAATACCCGATGTGTTAGAATCGGGCCACTATCTAGTATACAATAGATTTCTGCAACCAAGGCTGCATACTTACTATCAGTATACCAGGCGTTTTGGATGTAGCATCTTGCCGCTGCATCCAAAACGCTGTGTTGTACAGTATCAGCATAGTGGATGGGATTTGTAGAAATCCCATGCCCACTATGCTTAACCCAATCGCAGTGGTCTGCCGGCATTCTTTTCCTCTAAACCATGTTCTTTTCATGCTGTGGAGTCGGAAGCGGCTCCCATCAGGTGACTGCAGGGAGAAGCCGCCCCGAACCCACTGCACATGGTGAGTACATAGAGGCTGCAGTTTTTCTGCAGCCACCCGCGGGTTTATTCAGGTCCGGAAGAGCTGCGTCCAAGACGCAAAACAAAAACACCCTGTGTGAACGAGTATTTTGCTGCCGAAATTTCTGCACCAAATCTCATATCCTGGCAAAAAACACACAAAAACACAATGCAATTTTGACACTTTTTTTGCATGCCTCTTTTATGCTTTTGGGTGGAAATAAAACGATAGACAATCTGCAGATTTATTGAATGTCATGATCTCAGTATCAAACACTTTTCTACATATGCTATTGAACATGTTCCCAGACATATATGGGGTGGAGATTGCACTGTAGCTGTCTGCATCTTTTTATTGAATACCCAAGTTTCTACTGGTTTAAATGTCAAAAGAGAATTGGTGTTACATTATTAACTCCTAAATGTACTTTATCCTTGGTAAACTCTACGTGTGTATGCAGTCATGGGGCCAGGGTACTTGACTCTCCAGGTCTCAGCAGTTCAGGGGATGTCATCATGGCTCTCCATTGGAAGTTTTGGCCGCGATCAGTCGTTTAGAAGGGGAATATTTGCAAGGGAAAATAAAATTTATAGAGCTTTTCGTGACGCCACCGCGCATTGCGCATGCAAGGAGCCGGGCCGATCACATCATCAAGCCCATAATGCACTGGGGCCAATCACATGATGTGATGGATGTGATGTAGCGGGCGGAGCATATTAGGTGCACAGAGGGCAGTAGATTCCAAATGGAGGAGGTGGCGATGAATAAAGAATAATGCCGCCCAGGCACTGCATCATCGAGGAGGGCAGAATGGAGCCTGGGCCCGCCTTTCCAGTCCCCAGCCTCAAGGACTGCTGTAAGTTATGTTATTTTTCCGCTGTTTTATAGGGCCCCTTTAGCTCAGAGAGGGATACATAGGAAGCAGCTAGGAAGGTGTAGGGACAGGTAGTGATAGTGTAGGGGCTTAAATCTAGGTGACACGTTCCCTTTAAAACTTCTGTTGTTCTCTGTTTATCCCTTATGCAATGTGAGCAGTAATTTAATAACAATTATGTACTGAACCCCATTTTTTACAAAGGGGACACCTCTGTCCATGTAGCGTTCTACTCTACCATGTGAATATCTCTATAAACCTCCTTGTATCCTCACTTGTGTTAAACCCCTTTTATGTACTGTATGTGGATTTCTAAAATAAACTCATATCCCTGTTGCAAAACAACTATTGTTCTCTTTTGATGATAGGTCTCAGAATATAGCAGTGCACAATCTTTTTTATCTATAAAATGGAATTTATGGTGTAAAAGCAGCAAAACATAAACAAAATTATATAAGTGTATTATCGATGTAATTGTACTGACCCCAAGAATAAATTTATTTTATCACTTTTATGACACGGTGAACATTGTTAAAAAAGAAACACAACTTCCGGTTCCGGCGCCTCCATGTGCAGCCGCGTCTAAGAGCTGCTCCGCTCCCCGCATCAGCAAATCCGCCGACATCCAGCCTCCAGCTTGGCACCGGGCACCAAAAACTACAGTGGCGGCTGCAACAACACTGGGAGCGTCCATCGCGATCGCAATGGATCGCTTTGTCACAAGGAATCGGGAGGGAGAGAAGACAGCGGCACACCACGAGGAAACCGGTAATGGCGGGCAGGGCGGACATAGCGTGCATAGCGCGCAGTCAGACCTAATAGCAGCAGGAGGGATGAGGAAGCCCGGGACCGGAGCTAGTGTGACTAGCGAGATTGGTGTGGAGGAGGAGAGGAGATCAGCAAAAGCAGCCGCAGAGTCTCCAAAGGGTACATCTCCAGAGCAATTGCAACAGGCAGCAGCTGCCATGAATAAACAATCCCTGAGCTGCCCCCCTACAGACAAGGAAGCTACAGATGAAAGGCAGGGTCCAGGAGACAGTGGAGTGAATATGGATGGCAGATGGGGAGCCCCTCATTTTGATTATAAGGCACTGGCAAAAGAACTTGCAATTCACATGGCTGATGACTTTAAATCAGCAGTGGCTGAAATGGTGACAGCCACAACAAAAGATTTAACAGCCAAAGTAGAGACACATGACCAGCAACTTACTGAAGCTGAATCAAGAATCAGTGCAGCAGAAGATAGAATACAGGAGTTGGAAGAACAGTTAATGTCTTTACAACATCACTCTGATTATGCACATGCAAAACTTGAGGACATTGAAAACAGGGCAAGGAGGAGCAACCTCAAAATAGTGGGTCTCCCTGAAACCATACCTACGAACCAATTAGAGGAAATCTTTGAGGTGGATCTTCCCAAAGCTCTGGGTCTCACCCATAGATGTAAGACGGAGCGCTCCCACAGAATTGGCCAGATGAGGGAGCCACAGGAAAAGAGGGCGACATCAGGATCTACTGTCTCCAACACTACCAAAGAGTCTACTAAAGCTAGACATGCCATAGCGAAGTACCTTAACCACCGAGACAAGGAGGAAATACTGCGCGCTTACAAGGCCAAAAAGCATCCTCTATTAATACACGGTCACAGAGCTCTGGTATTCGCGGATTATTCTATGGAAGTTACGCGCCGCAGAAGGTCCTTCAGTGAAGCGTGCTCGATACTCCATAGAAGAAACATTCGATTCCAGCTGAATTTCCCAGCGACTTTGAGGTTCAGGTCCAGAGAGGGAGTCATGTTGACCTTCTCTGACCCTGACAAAGCAATGACAGCTATTCGTGACAACACGAACTCTCCAGGATCCACGACTTCATTGTCACCACCTCACCATCCCACCGGATCCCCTATGAAATTTAATTCTAATACAGATCTGGACTCCGAGGCTGACAGAGGCTCTGTAAGATCCTATAGACTGAGATCAAACTCCCTGATAGACGAAGGGGCGGGGAAGAAACCACCATTAGAGACTCCACAACAGCAGAGACAACCGGGATCTCGTTGGCAGAAAAAAAGATGAGAGTGGAGTAAGAGACCATTGACATTAAGCAACAACTGTAATGCTTATTTACTGGACATAACGGACACAAGTGCGGCGAAACTGTTCAGCGAAGAGAGACACACAGGATAAGCGTGAGGAGACAAGTTTTGATGTTTTGTTTCTTTACCCATTCTGCTCCTCTCTCCTCTCTATTGTTTTTACGTTTTCTCAGGTCTCGTATTTTCTCCTGATAAGATGGGCAGAAATTGGTAAGATGCCATAGAGCATTAATAGCCTCCTCAATGTTCAAAGTTAAATGACAGGAGACCTGAATATGATACTGCCGAGGGGATTATACTATTTATATTCCTATAACGGCGAACATACTGTTACTGTTATTGTTATTATAAGGTTAAGATGATGGCTATATTTTATTCCTGACGTGACAGGGATAACAGCACTGAGTGACGGGGGGGAAGAAAAGAAAAAAAGAAAAAAAAGGGGGCTCCTAAAGGAACGCCAGGCTGGGAACCACTTTTATATAACCTAACATGTATGTTAAGTTGGGGGAGGGGCTGAGGCGGGGCGGAGATATGTTGGTCGACTGCACTCGAGGGAAGAAGTGAAGTGTTCTTATTGGACAGATGGATGGAGTTGGTGTGTTAGAAAAAGGGGGGGGAGGGATAAGGGGGGGTAAAAAATTGGGAATTATCTACAAACCTGTGCTCAACAAAATGTGCATTTCCTGTTCTTTATTTTACTTACTTCAGTGTACACCGGAGCTTTCAACATATGTGTGGACTGTGATCAAAAAGAAAGTAGAGGCCCCGTGTGGGGAGGATTCTGATGGTTAGGTGGGTCTCCTGGAATGTTAAGGGGTTGCGCTCCCCAGCAAAGCGCATGATGGTTCTTCGCCATCTCAAAAAATTGCACATAGATATAGCTTTGCTCCAGGAGACTCACCTGACATCGGAAGACTTCTACCGCCTTAAAAAACTGTGGGTGGGGGAGGTCCTTGGGTCTAGTGCAGTGGAAAGGAAAGCGGGAGTCTTGATCTTAATACATAGGTCACTGGCCCACTCAATTATCTCTACATCAAGTGATAACGAGGGTAGACTGTTTCAAATGACGATACAGATCCAAAACGATATCTTCAACATTTATAATGTATATGCACCGAATGCAAATCAGAAGCCCTTCTTCCTACATTTACAGAACAAAATACTTCAAGACCTGGGGGCTAATAAAATAATGGGAGGGGACTTCAACACAGTGATGAGAGTAGAAGAGGACAGACGCTCCCCAACATATACGGGGAAGGGAAACCAGAATGAGAAGGGCTTGAAGGCAGAAAGTGCTCTAGCATCTTTGGCGAAACTTGTGGGGCTGTCGGACACATGGAGAGTGGCTAACCCCTTGGGTAGAGAATTTACTCATTTTTCACATCCCCATGGATCATGGTCCAGAATAGATATGCTTTTTGGGTCCACTAAGATACTACAAAGAATGATAAATATTAAAATTGAAGACATGGTAATTTCGGACCATAGTCCAGTGGTTTTAGAGATTAAAGATAATTATGAAAAAGGAACCGATTATCTGTGGAGGTTTCCTGACACATTCACTAAAGAAGAAAATTTCACCAAATTATTGGGAGAATGGTGGACGCACTACAGTATAGATAACTTGGGCCATAGATCTGATCCGGGACTATTCTGGGAGACCGCAAAAACAGTCATGAGAGGTCATATAATGGCATACAGCATGGGGATCAAAAGAAGGGCTAAGGAAAAATTTGTAGAAACTAGTGCGAAGGTAAGAACCGCTTATCTACAATATAAAGACACCATGGCGACTCCTGACAGAGAGATATGGCTGCAAGCTAAGAAAGAATTTGATGAATGGGCAAGAAAGAGGGAGACTATATTTAAAAATAGATTAGAGCTTGAATTGCATAAATTTGGGGATAAAAGTGGGAGACTGTTGGCAAGACTAGCACGAGGCAGATATACCTCTTCCCCTATCCAATCAATAAAAGATAAGCAGGGTAACTTGTGGAGTGACCCTAAAAATATTGTAAAAACTCTGGGCAGGGTCTATGCTTCTCTATATCAAGAAAATACAATAACTAAACCAGAAAAGCCTTCTTGGCTAAATAAAATCAAAATGCCATCCATCGCCCAAGAAGATATCAATGTCTTAAATGATCCAATTACGATTGGAGAAATTGAAGCGGCAATAAAGAATCTAAACCCTGGTAAGGCCCCAGGACCAGATGGCTATAATGGAGCCTTTTACAAAGCAATGAGAGAACAGATCTCCCCGATCCTTTGCGACTTATATAATGACATATTACGGGGATCTCCTATCCCAGACAGGATGAATTTAGCGTACATTAAATTGATCCCTAAGGCAGATAAAACGCCCACCGACCCAGCAAGTTATAGGCCAATATCTCTGATAAATCAGGATCTGAAACTCTTGTCTAAGATTCTGGCTGATAGATTGGCAATGATTTTACCCAAAATAATATCCACACATCAGGCAGGATTCATTAAGGGACGATCGACAACCACTAACGTCCGAAAGGCGATGCTGTTGATGGATATTATGGGGAAAAAAACGAAACTGAAAGAGGGAAACCCAGCCATGATCACCTTGGACGCTGAGAAAGCATTTGATAATGTCAGGTGGTCATGGCTGGGCACAGTCTTGGATATGGTGGGTCTTACGGGTCCCTTCCGGCACTATATACAGACTCTCTATAGCACTCCTAAAGCCTGCGTGAGTATACCAGGATTCCTATCCGACTCCTTCACCCTCCAGAAGGGAACAAGACAAGGATGTCCTTTGTCCCCCTTCTCTTTAACTTGGCAATAGAGCCTCTGGCACTATATCTGGAGGAATGTAATCCTTACGCGGGCTTCAAAGTGGGAGTTAGAGAGATCAAAATCTCATTATTTGCGGATGATGTCATCCTGTATGTCCAACATCCTGAAAGAGATCTTCCAAAAATTCTGTCAGATATAGAGATGATAGGCAAACAAACTGGGTTTTCCCTAAACAAAACCAAATGCGAAATTCTGTTTATAGACCCGGGGAATAAGATGCAGGGAAAACAATATCTTTGCGGCCTACCAATAAGGAAAGATAGCATTAAATATCTGGGAATACACCTAGCCAGAACACCGGAAATGACATACAAATTGAATTTCCTGCCAATTATACAGAAGATAGAACAGGAATTGGCAAGATGGATAGGACTGCCACTCTCTCTGTTGGGACGAGGCCATTTACTAAAAATGGTCAGTTTTGCTAGATTGCTATACCCCCTTCAAACTATCCCCATGCTGTTGAAACATAGTGACATAAATAGACTTAATAAAGCTTTCTCTAAATTTTTATGGAGAGGTAGAAGACCCCGTTTAGCCTATGCAACCTTGATTCAGTCTAAGCAAGAGGGAGGACTACAGCTCCCGGATGTTCGGGGATACAATCTAGCGTGTATCCTACGCAATGTCCTTGATTGGATCAGAAGCACAAACAGATTCTCCGATACCTCTCTAGAGGGAGAATGGGCCAGACCTTGGGATTTAGTAGCCTTATTACACTCACCAATACCCTTTCTACCCCCAATTTAAAGAACACGGTGATATATAAGGACACAATAGCGACGTGGAAGGAGGTCAGGAAAAAACTCAAGCTAGCATGGAAAATCTCGAAACTGCTTAACCCCTGGAGCTGTCTGTCTTTTCCTCTGGGGCGTGAAAACTCATTGTTTAAGATATGGAGAGATAGGGGTATTAGGACGTTGGGAGATCTCATGAATCTGGAGGAAAAAAGGTGGATGTCAGAGAAAGAGGTTTTGCATAAATATAATTTATCCCAATTCCACGCTTTGCAATATCGTCAGTTGAGACATCATCTCCTATCACATTTACGAGATATATCAGGGGAAATAGAGAACTCCTTGTGGTCTGATCTGATCTCTATGGATAAAGATGAGGTATCTATTACTTCAATATATGCCAAATTAAAACAGGTTCTTAGACCGCAAGGAAAGAGAGGCCAATTTAATAAATGGCGTAAGCATTTCACAGACCCGGAGCTTTCACAGAAAATCCTTGAGGGGTGGGGCACGATCAGACAACATGTTATTAATGAGAGATGGAAGGATTCACAATTTAGGATCATGCACGGTACCATCCAGGGCTTTAACATTCCTCCCTCTAAATCCAACCAGGAAAGAGAGGTCCATTGCCCAAAATGCAAAACACCCATGTCTGATTTGGAACACGGTCTGTGGTCCTGTGCCGAGACTCAGAAATACTGGAGAACAATAGATGCATGGACTAGAAAGATTTGTGGAGATATGGGAGAGCTAGAACCGATGAGATGGATTTTTCATTATCACCCAACTTCCCAAATGATAAAGCAACCCCATGTATTATGGCATTACATTGCGTTGGTAGCAAAGAGGCTTTTACTCCAGTACTGGCTCAATGAAAGGCCTCCAGACCTTGCCCAGGTGAAAATGACGTTGCACCACACACTGTCACTTGAATCCATAGATACGCTTCGCAACCCGAGTAAATTGGCCAAAAAATTATTTTTCAAATGGAGACGCTTCATTGAAAATGAGTTCACGGATGTGGAAATTGGAAATTTTATGCTGCCCTTCCGAACATCGACATGGTATGCCCTGGAAGAGCTAGAGGGTACACTGGGTAGGTTGAGGTGTCAGGTATAGGAGATGTAATAATCTTTGGTACAAGACTGGAAATGTTTGCAATATTTTCTTTATTTGAGTGGATAATGGTTAATGTATGTGGATAATTTCATATGGGAGGGAGGGAGGGAGGGATATGGGGATAATATACTGTACAATACGAAAGCTTTGACTTATATTTTACTGATCTGCACAGTTTTCTGTATGAATATTTGTTTCTTTTACTTGATTCCGTACAAATATTTTGACAATTAAAACCCAATAAAAATGATGATTCAAAAAAAAAAAGAAACACAAAACAAAAAAACTACTTCTGAACTGCAGTTTTATTCTAAATTTTGCCTCACAAAATAACATAATCGAAAGTGATAAAAAAATATGATGTTTCCCAAACGGCACTAATAAAAACTCCAAATCATCCCTCAAAAAATAAGTCTTCACATGACTGTCAGCAGAAAAAATAAAATTATCTTCTGCAAAACACCTTTATTTTGTAGGAAAAAAAAAACGTTTTAGTGTGATAGTAGCCAAACCTATAAAAAAGATATAAATCATCGCAGGGATTGTACTGACCTCATTAAAAAGCAGCCTAATCACTTATAAGGCAAGCTGAACAGTGTAAAAATAGTAACAAAGTCCATCCTACAACTGCTGCTGAGTTTATTCTAGCTCCAAAATATCACAGTAAGGCGGCCGTCACACTCATCAATATCGTGAGCGATATTGTTAGCGATCGCGTGCACGCGCAATCGCTAACGATATCGCTCACATCGCTGGTGAGCTGTCACTCAGGCAGACTCACCAGCGATGTGGAGCAGCGAGATCGCTGGTAACTATGGTACACATCGGGTTACTAGGCGCTGCGCGGCGCTTAGTAACCCGACGTTTACCATAGATACCATCTCATAGCATAGGCTGTGCCGCTGGGAGATCGTTCATTGTGGTGTCACACACCATGATGAGGCAGATTGATCAAGCGTTTATCGCTTGATATGAGCTCCGGCTCACCAATCTGCGATGTTACGATCAAGCGATTTTACATTGTAAAATCGCTTGATTGCACGCAGCGATGCACAAACGATATCGCTTAAGCGATCAAAACGCAGATCGCTTAAGCGATATCGTGCATTAAATTGAAGCGTGTGACGGCCACCTAAGGCTCAAGTTTATACAACACTCTACACTGAGCGCTCACATCAATGATTACGTGTAAATCTCTGAAAAACATGGTTCAAACAAAATTCTCAATGGAAAATTCACTGTCATGAGGCAGAGGGAGTCACTGTGAAATCCCATCTGACTTGTGATCCGGCAGTGTCCATGTTTTTGTGCATATTTTTAGGCGATCACAAAAGCGCAGTCATCAGTAATTTTGTGGACCTTTGAAAAGAAGGACACAGGTGACCAGAGGGCAAACAGTGTCCAGAGTAATTCTGCTGCCTCATTAGTGAATGGATTTGTCTCAGGTTTTACCTAAATCACATTACTGTGATGTTGATGTAGCTGGAAACCCAAATGTAAGTGTAATGTTACTGGTCTATGTTTTCAAGTTCTGCAACAGCTGCAACAAGTTATTGGGTGCTGAAACCCAATATATCTCTCCCTGACAGAATTCAGAGACGGAGAGATAAATTTATGATGTTTATAGAAACCTGTAAGTTGTATTTAACGGTCCCCCTCGTTCATCAGAGAGTGAGGAACAGTGTGTCGGGATTGTAACCTTCTTTTCTTAAAGGGCATCCCCAGACCTGGGCTTTCTCCTTCCTGACCCATACTCTATCTTTGAGGTTGGTGGGCAAGTTTTTTACAGCTTTGGCTCAGGTTTATGGTGAACCTGATGGGGTATCTCTTGCAGAGTCTAATCTCCATAAGCTCAAGCAGGGGTCGCTGACAGCTGAGGAGTATTGCTCAGAGTTCTGGAGATGGGCTACTGACACCCTGTGGACTGACCCTGCCCTCAGGAGTCAGTTCTGTCAGCGTCTGTCAGCTAGAATTCGGGACTCTCTGGTCCAACAGGCTACTCCAGAGTTGTTGGAGGCTGCAAAGTCCCTTACCATCAGGGTAGACAGATGCCTAAAGCGGCCGTCACACGCTAAGATATCGCTAGCGATATTGTAAGCGATCACGTGCACGCGCGATCTCTTACAATATCGCTCACATCGCTGGTGAGATGTCACACAGACAGACTCACCAGCGATGTGGAGCCGCAATCTCGCTGGTTACTATGGTACACATCTGGTTACTAGGCGCCGCGCGGCGCTTACTAACCCGACGTGTACCATAGTTACCATCTCCCAGCATAGGCTCTGCCGCTGGGAGATCGTTCATCGTGGTGTCATACACCACGATGAAGCAGATCGTGACATCGTTCATCGCTAGATCTGAGCTCCGGAGCTCAGATCTGCGATGTCACGATCAAGCGATTTTACATAGTAAAATCGCTTGATTACATGCAACGATGCCAAAACGATATCGCTTAAGCGATCAAAAAGGAGATCGCTTCATGGGCGTACCCAGGATCAAAACTAGGGGGGGCAAGCTATGGTCGTTCCCGCCTCCTGTGGTACTCTGACATGCCGGCCGTAACGTCATATCCGGCCCGATGCATTGTGGGGGCTGGTCACGTGTTCGGCACGGCTCTGGCACATGCGCAGTGCACATATTGAAGCTGCCTGTACACGTCATAAGCCCCCACAATGCACTGGACCAGATATGAAGTTCCAGCCGGCGTGTTAGAGTACCACAGGAGGCGGGAATTTCAAAAAGAGGTGGAAACAAGAGATGGAATGCTGACACCCTTTAAAGGGAACCTATACAGGACAACACATGCTTATTACATACACATCATACATATTTTTGACATAGAGACACAAGCCACACACATAGAAACACAAGCCACACACACACATACACAGACAAAAGCCACACACAGGACACACACAGAGACATAAGCCACACACACAGAGACAAGCCACACACAGAGACAAGCCACACACAGAGACAAGCCACACACAGACACAACCCACAAACAGAGACAAGCCACACACACAGAAACAAGCCACACACACAGACAAGCCACACACAGAGACAAGTCACACACACAGAGACAAGCCACACACAGAGACAAGCCACACACACAGACAAGCCACACACACAGACAAGCCACACAGAGAGACAAGCCACACACACAGAAACAAGCCACACACACAGACAAGCCACACACACAGACAAGCCACACAGACAGAGACAAGCCACACACACAGAGACAAGCCACACACACAGAGACAAGCCACACAGAGACAAGCCACACACAGAGACAAGCCACACACAGAGACAAGCCACACACACAGAGACAAGCCACACACACAGACAAGCCACACACACAGACAAGCCACACACACAGAAACAAGCCACACACACAGAAACAAGCCACACACAGAGACAAGCCACACACAGACACAACCCACAAACAGAGACAAGCCACACACACAGAAACAAGCCACACAGAGACAAGCCACACACAGAGACAAGCCACACACAGAGACAAGCCACACACAGAGACAAGCCACACACACAGAGACAAGCCACACACACAGACAAGCCACACACACAGACAAGCCACACACACAGAAACAAGCCACACACACAGAAACAAGCCACACACACAGAAACAAGCCACACACACAGACAAGCCACACACACAGACAAGCCACACACACAGAAACAAGCCACACACACAGAAACAAGCCACACACACAGAAACAAGCCACACACACAGAAACAAGCCACACACACAGACAAGCCACACACACAGACAAGCCACACACACAGACAAGCCACACACACAGACAAGCCACACACACAGACAAGCCACACAGACAGAGACAAGCCACACACACAGAGACAAGCCACACACACAGAGACAAGCCACACAGAGACAAGCCACACACAGAGACAAGCCACACACAGAGACAAGCCACACACACAGAGACAAGCCACACACACAGACAAGCCACACACACAGACAAGCCACACACACAGAAACAAGCCACACACACAGAAACAAGCCACACACAGAGACAAGCCACACACAGACACAACCCACACACAGACACAACCCACAAACAGAGACAAGCCACACACACAGAAACAAGCCACACAGAGACAAGCCACACACAGAGACAAGCCACACACAGAGACAAGCCACACACAGAGACAAGCCACACACACAGAGACAAGCCACACACACAGACAAGCCACACACACAGACAAGCCACACACACAGAAACAAGCCACACACACAGAAACAAGCCACACACACAGAAACAAGCCACACACACAGACAAGCCACAAACAGAGACAAGCCACACACACAGACAAGCCACACACACAGAGACAAGCCACACACACAGAGACAAGCCACACACACAGAGACAAGCCACACACAGAGACAAGCCACACAGACAGAGACAAGCCACACACACAGAGACAAGCCACACATAGAGACAAGCCACACACAGAGACAAGCCACACACACAGACAAGCCACACACACAGAGACAAGCCACACACACAGAGACAAGCCACACACACAGAGACAAGCCACACACAGAGACAAGCCACACAGACAGAGACAAGCCACACACACAGAGACAAGCCACACATAGAGACAAGCCACACACAGAGACAAGCCACACACACAGACAAGCCACACACACAGACAAGCCACACACACAGACAAGCCACAAACAGAGACAAGCCACACACACAGAGACAAGCCACACACACAGAGACAAGCCACACACAGAGACAAGCCACACAGACAGAGACAAGCCACACACACAGAGACAAGCCACACAGACAGAGACAAGCCACACAGACAGACAAGCCACACAAACAGAGACAAGCCACACACAGAGACAAGCCACACACAGAGACAAGCCACACACAGAGACAAGCCACACACAGAGACAAGCCACACACAGAGACAAGCCACACAGACAGAGACAAGTCACACACAGAGACAAGCCACACACAGAGACAAGCCACACACAGAGACAAGCCACACACACAGAGACAAGCCACACACACAGAGACAAGCCACACACACAGAGACAAGCCACACACACAGACAAGCCACACACACAGAGACAAGTCACACAGACAGAGACAAGTCACACACAGAGACAAGCCACACACAGAGACAAGCACACACAGAGACAAGCCACACACAGAGACAAGCCACACAGACAGAGACAAGCCACATATATGATATGGGAGCCTATGGGGGGCAGGGCTGTATATGAGATGGGAGTACATGTCATCTTATATACAGCGCGCAGCCCCCACATAAGGCTCCCATATACAACCCTCTGGGCTCCCATCACCCCCACCCCCACATCATTTTTTTTCCATACATTTATTCTTTACCAGTGTCAGTTACTGTTGTCCATTACTTGTCCTCTTGTGATGTCTCTGACTTCACTCTTCACTTTTGTAGCTCTCCTTGCCTCGAGCTCCTGGCTCCAGCCTCCCTCCTCACCAGCAGTGTCCTCAGACAGACAGTCCCCCACTCCAGCTTGCACCGCAGCCGCAGGGACTCAGCCTCAGCACTCAGTGGTGATGTGACATCACTTCTGGTGAGTCCCCCTGCACTTCTGGTGAGTCCCCCTGCGGTGTGTGCCGACTGCAGATGATGATCAGCTCGGCATGCAGGCCTGCCTGCCGAGCTGATCATCATCTGCAGTCGGCACACACCGCCTAAGGCTGAGTCTGAGGGCCAGATGATGATCCATCCTGCACCCCTGCTTGCTGGCCTGCCGCTCCATGTCAGACGCTGCGGCTGTCATGTCACTGAGACACTGACTGAGGCTGAGCTGAGCGGCGCTGACTGAGGACGGAGGTAAACTAGCTGGCCGCGCGGTGCCACTACAGTGAGGTGACGGTGACAGGTGGAGGCTGAGCGGAGGTGCGGTGGCTGCCTTAGCTCAGCAGCCTCAGCCGCCGAGTAGGTGCGTGCGGCGCGCACACAGTTCCGCGCTCACCCCTTCCTCATGGGGGGGGGGGCAGGCTCTTGGGGGGGGCACCTGCCCCCCCCTGCCCCACGCTGGGTACGCCCATGGATCGCTTAAACGATATCGGGCTTAAAATCGTTGCGTGTGACGGCCACTTTAAGAGAGATGTAAACCAACCTTTTCCCCTGTGGTCCTCCCTTTTGAGGTTACACGAGTAGTATTTGATGAACCTATGCAGTTGGCAGGAGTTGTCATGCTGATGATTTTATTAAAGTCTGTCAGCATCGTTCCAAATTGGCTGCTCAGCCTCAAAAATTGTGTTCCTCTGGTCGTTCGGAAGGAGACATCAGAGTATTTATCTTTCCTTCCTTTCTAGATCTCCATTTTCACTTCCAGCTGAAGTAATGATGATCAGTGATAAAACAGAGTGTGCTGGTTCTTATGATAATAAAGCTGGAATCAATCCAATGGATTTTTGCTTTGCTCAACCCCATAGCCTCATCTCTAATGCATTAGCGAGATCCTTTCCTATCTCTTCCATTGACTCCGCTCCTCTCAGCCAGAAGGTTTTTTTCCCAAGTTGTACACAATGTGAACTTGTGTAAAGGGACTCTTTACAAGGAGTGTCTGCCTACTCTTATCGTCTTGGGCCCTACTTGGCTGAGAGAACATAACTTTGTAAACGACTGGTGGTCCAAAAAAGTAGTTAGTTGGGTTGATTTTTCTGCAAATAATTGTCTGTGTATTTCCACCCTATAGAGACACATGCACTCACCCCACAGGGACACACACCACAAAGAGACACACACAACACAGAGACACACACACCCCACACAGACACACACCCCCACAGGGACACACACATATACACACCCTATAGGGACACATGCACTCACCCCACAGGGACACACACTCACACCACAAAGAGACACACACAACAGAGACACACACCACACAGACCCCCCACACACAGGGACACACACATACACACCCTATAGGGGCACATGCACTCACCCCACAGGGACACACACACACCACAAAGAGACACACACAACAGAGACACACACCACACAGACCCCCCCCACACAGGGACACACACATACACACACCCCAGGGACACACACACCACACAGACAGACACAGATGTGCACAAATCACCTCACACAACTCGCCTCATACGTGTGCTATGTGTGAGATAACATATACTGCCCTCATACGTGTGTATGTGTGAGGTAACATATACTGCCCGGCCAGGGGGAGGGTTTACTATTGGCTGGAGATTTATTAGGCTGCCTATAGCAATCAATCACAGCTCAGCTTCTATTTTCCTACAGGTCATTAATATGACATATTCAAATTCTATTTTGTTATAGCTAACAGCAGTTATTTATTAACCCGGGCGTAGCCGGGTACTACAGCTAGTCTAATATATAAAGCTGAATGTGTGTGTGTGTATGTATGTATGTATATCCGGGATTGGCATCTACACCGTCGCAACTACAGCCACAAAATTTTGCACAGTCACACATCTGGACACCGAGAGCGTCATAGGCTATGTTGTGAGGCGAAATTTTAACCCTGCGCATTCCAGTTCACCAAACAATTTTGACCCTATCTACATAATTGGGAAAAAGTGAATGGAAAAGTGTTGGAGAAAAATCGACAGCTGCCAGCTATAGCCACAAAATTTTGCACAGTCACACATCTGGACCCCGAGAGCGTCATAGGCTATGTTGTGAGGCGAAATTTTAACCCTGCGCATTCCAGTTCACCAAACAATTTTGGCCCTATCTACATAATTGGGAAAAAGTGAATGGAAAAGTGTTTGAGGAAAATCGACAGCTGCCAGCTATAGCCACAAAATTTTGCACAGTCACAAATCTGGACCCCGAGAGCGTCATAGGCTATGTTGTGAGGCGAAATTTTAACCCCGCACGTTCCAATTCACCAAACAATTTTGCCCCTATCTACATAATGGAGAAAAAGTGACAGTTACCAGTTGACAATTGTGAATGAGAGGGGCTTAATGACATCACCAAAGGCTAACAGCATATACCAGCATATAGTCACTAAGGTGGGGCCCCAACATGGGATATTCACCACGCACGGGGACATGTATACACACCACACGCACACAAAGAGTAACAGCAAGTGTATAGTCGCTAAGGTGCAGCCCCAACATTGGATACTCACCACGCACCCGAACAAACACACACACACCACAAAGAGACACACACAACACAGAGACACCCACACACACCCACGGGGACAAACACCCTATAGCGACACATGCACTCACCCCACAGGGACACACACACCACAAAGAGACACACACCACACAGACCCCCCCCACAGGGGCACACACACATACACACCCTATAAAGACACATGCACTCACCCCACTGGGACACACACACACACCACAAAGAGACACACACAACACAGAGACACAACACACCCCACACAGACCCCCCCACACAGGGACACACACACATACACACCCTATAGGGACACATGCACTCACCCCACAGGGACACACACACACACCACAAAGAAACATACACAACACAGATACACACACACCACACAGACCCCCCCCCAGGGACACACACACATACACACCCTATAGGGACACGTGCACTCACCTCACAGGGACACACACATACACACACCCTGGGGGACACACACCACACAGACAGACACAGATGTGCACAAATCACCTCACACAACTCGCCTCATACGTGTGCTATCTTTAATTTCCAAACATAAACATCTGATTAAAAACAGCCAATGTGCAACACATGTGCCATATAGGGAATTAAGGCAGATGTCAGTCACATGAGCTGTCTATTATGTGTATGTGTGCGGTAACATATACTGCCCGGCCAGGGGGAGGGTTTACTGTTGGCTGGAGATTTATTAGGCTGCCTATAGCAATCAATCACATATTCAAATTCTATTTTGTTATAGCTAACAGCAGTTATTTATTAACCCGGGCGTAGCCGGGTACTACAGATAGTAACTAATGAAAAAAAAAACCAGGACTTGAACTCACAAAGTCTGGGTTCAAGTCAATGGCTCTACCACTAGACCAATTAATCTGATCAGAGCTCATCTCAAGTCTCCCCAAAGGTAAACCACTACCTTGGGTTAACCAATGAGGGTCTGTTAAGAGTCGTACACCATTTTGCTACAAATATATATATAAATATAGATATCAGGGTAGGAAAGCAAGACACAATATGTGCACCTGTCAAAAAAACTGTTTAAAATTAAATACAATATTATACGTTACATCTTTACTTTCTTTACTTTGTTACTTTCATTCAATCTGACTCCATAGGTGATCACAACTGCAGGGGATTTGCAGCGGAAACATCTCAGACAGGATAGCATAATAAAAAACAACAAAATCTTAGTATAACACACCAGATTTCATCACAGCAACAGGGCACCTGATACATCATCTGATTTACCCCACAAATCCAGGGCACCAAAGGACCCCTGATAAGTCAATTTATCGCAGACATCAAAAAACACT
This sequence comes from Allobates femoralis, assembly GCA_033576535.1. Classification (NCBI taxonomy): domain Eukaryota; kingdom Metazoa; phylum Chordata; class Amphibia; order Anura; family Aromobatidae; genus Allobates; species Allobates femoralis. The sequence goes on from JARQOC010000004.1 coordinate 469,057,550, forward strand.
GATCTTTCAGTTAAAACAGGTCGGATACTTCATTCAAACCACCAGGGTTCAGGGTGCCCATTTTATTAATCCAGACGATTTCTCTTCTGTTCAGGGCTTGCACCCTAATAGGGTACCTTTACACGCCACTAATGCGGCGATAAATATTGACGGCGATATGTCGCCCTGGAACCATTGCCGCCAAATTGCCTCCCAATTGCGCTGTGTAATTGGGGAATTTGGGGGCGATATGTTGCCTCGTCATGGTCGCCTGATTTCAGAGCAGTGCTCTGAAATCAGGCGACTGGAGCAAGGTGACATATCGCCGCCAAATTCCCAACTTACATGCTGCAATTGGGAAGCAATTTGGCGGCAATGGTTCCAGGGTGACATATCGCCGTCAATATTTATCGCTTCATTAGTGGCGTGTAATGGTACCCTTAAGGTACGTTTACACGTAGCAACTTTTCTAGGAATTTCACTGGCAATTTACTGGTTGTAGTGAAATCATGGAGACATTGTTCCATTTGTACACAGCAACAAGATAGAACAATATGTCCATGATTTCACTGCAACCAGTAAGTTAGTTGCCAGTGAAATTCCTAGAAAAGTTGCCGCGTGTAAAGGTAGCCTTAGGGGTGTCCATTGGAATATGGTCTATTGGGGTAATCCCCAGATCCATACGTCCCCCATGCACAGTACAACAGCGTCTCGAGAGGCTATATGAGTTTTGTTTTTTGTTTTTTTATTAGTTAATTAAAAAATAAACTTTTTATGGAGATCAGGTCCTGGCTTAAATGAGGGTGAAAGAATATCGCACTGAAGTGGATACAATCTAATATATAAAGCTGAATGTGTTATGTATGTGTGTATATCCGGGATTGGCATCTACACCATCGCAACTATAGCCACAAAATTTTGCACAGTCACACGTCTCGACCCCGGGAACGTCATAGGCTATGATGTGAGGCGAAATTATAACCCCGCGCGTTCCAGTTCACCAAACAATTTTGGCCCTATCTACATAATGGGGAAAAAGGGAAAGGAAACGTGTGGGAGGAAAATCGACAACTGCCAGCAACAGCTACAAAATTTTGCACAGTCCTACGTCTGGACCCCGGGAGCGTCACAGGCTATGTTGTGAGGCGACATTTTAACCCCGCGCATTCCAATTCACCAAATAATTTTGCCCCTATCTACATAATGGGGAAAAAGTGACAGTTACCAGTTGACAGTTGTGAATGAGAGGGGCTTAATGATAGCACCAAAGACTAACAGCACATACCAGCATATAGTCACTAAGGTGGGGCCCCAACATGAGATATTCACCACGCACGGGGACATGTATACACAACAAACGCATACAAAGAGTAACAGCAAGTGTATAGTCGCTAAGGTGCAGCCCCAACATTGGATACTCACCACGCACCCCAACAAACACACACACACACACCACAAAGAGACACACACAACATAGAGACACACACACACCCCCAAGGGGACACACACACACTCTATAGCGACACATGCACTCACCCCACAGGGACACACACACACCACAATGAGACACACATGACACAGACACACACACCACATAGACCCCCCCACAGGGACACACACACATAGCCACCCTATAGGGACACATGCACTCACCCCACAGGGACACACACACCACAAAGAGACACACACACACACCACACAGACCCCCTCACAGGGACACACACACATACACACACTATAGGACACATGCACTCACCCCTCAGGGACACACACACACACACACCACAAAGAGACACACACCACACAGAGACACACACAACACAGAGACACACACACCTCACACAGACACCCCCCCCCACAGGGACACACACACATGCACACCCTATAGGGACACATGCACTCACCCCACAGGGACATACACCACAAAGAGACACACACAACACAGATACACACACACACCACACAGACCCCCCCACAGGGACACACACACATGCACACCCTATATGGACACATGCACTCACCCCACAGGGACACACACCACAAAGAGACACACACAACACAGATACACACACACACCATACGGACCCCCCCACAGGGACACACACACATACACACCCTATAGGGACACATGCACTCACCCCACAGGGACACACACACCACAAAGAGACACACACAACAGAGACACACACCACACATACCCCCCCCCCCCACAGGGACACACACATACACACCCCAGGGACACACACAACACACAGACAGACACAGATGTGCACAAATCACCTCACACAACTCGTCTCATACGTGTGCTATCTTTATTTTCCAAACATAAACATCTGATTAAAAACAGCCAATGTGCAACACATGTGCCATATAGGGAATTAAGGCAGATGTCAGTCACATGAGCTGTCTATTATGTGTATGTGTGAGGTAACATATACTGCCTGGCCAGTGGGTGGGTTTACTGTTGGTTGGAGATTTATTAGGCTGCCTATAGCAATCAATCACAGCTCAGCTTCTATTTTCCTACAGGTCATTAATATGACATATTCAAATTCTATTTTGTTATAGCTAACAGCAGTTATTTATTAACCCGGGCGTAGCCGGGTACTACAGCTAGTAGATAATAGGACATGCAATCTTTTAGGTCTATCTTAGATCATGGGTTCTCACACACTTGTGTTTTGTTAAATGTATATTGACTGGTTAAAGGACTACCATAGAATGAAGGTAAAAATCGAACTACCCCCCAGGTTAATTCTAGGCCTTGGCATTGTCCTGGAGAGAGTGGCTGGAGGTGGGTAGTGGCTCCAATTAAGTACTCTGTGGGTAAAAGTTCTAAGACAGAGGATACCTCTGTTGTCTGCCCTCCTAGAAAAGTACCTTTTTCAACTATATGAATGGTAATAAACGTTCAGGTCCAGACCTGTGTGTGGATGACTATGTATTGGTATTCACCAAAAACATCAGGTTGAAGTGTACATCAAGGGCTCTTAACTCCAAGGGTATTGGTCCATTTAGGGTAACAGCCATCTTCAACCCTATGTGCCATTTAACTTAACCTAGCCCCCACACTTAATGTATGTAAGATATTCCACAGGTCATCACTGAGGAGGTGTGTCATGGCCCCAGAGCCAATTGTATGTTCTTCATTTCATCTCAGCATTAATGAGGATCAGGAGGATATATGTCTGCAGAGGTGAACACAAGAGTATTTGTGTGTGCTGACTATAAGTCACTGCCAGACAAATCCAGGTGTAAGGGTCCTGAGGCCCTCATGGGGGGTGGTACTGGCACAAGTTGACTGCAGGTCTACTGGTCATTATCAATGTTGTTAATTTCCTGTGAGACATTAAGGGTTAATGTCAGTATTTTCCATGGCATTGTTGTTGCTTTACTCAGGTAATGTGGCAGATGACTTCTTCAACACCCTTTAATTAGTTACATGATCCATCACCTGATATCACTGAGTTCATTCTCTGTGTGACCCCCTTGCTCTGTAGTAGTAGTTCTTTGCTGTTAAAGGTTTCCTGGAGACCCCCTTGCTCTGCCTTGAGTGCTGATGCTTATTTCCAAGTATCTTTATTGTGATTTCCCCTGTCTTAACCTATCCCTGTATTTTATAATCTGCAGTGGTGAGGCTAGTGCCCTCCCCATCCGGTCACTAGCCAGGGTTACCTTAGATAGACAGGGACTAGGCACGTGACGGTGAAAGGGAAAAGGGCCTGCTAAGGGTTTTAGGGCAGAAAGAGACAGACACAGGCCAGTGTCAAGAGGTGTCCCAATCTCCTGCTCCTCACTGGCAAGGCCTTCCTTCCCCTTTTTACCATCCCACTATCCATTTGTGTTCCTGTTGGAATATGTTTGGTGCAACAACTCCAATCCTGTATGTGTAAGTGTTGAATTGCTAGGTTTGTGCATTGTCAGTAAAGTTAGTTTAAAAAAAATAAAGGGGGAAACACTCCCAGAGGCTCACACACAGGAAATACCATGTGACTGTCACCAGTTTCCTGTGTCTGTGCATGTGAAGAGAAGGAGAGCAGCTTGCTGATGCTGCAAAGGGACATTTAAGATGTATATTCCTGATTCCATAAAGACCTTCATATCTGTACCTGTTTGTTGCTAATTAAAGCTAAGTTCTGTTGTCAACATGCTTTCAGTGTATCCTGAATGATCCGCAGCCAACAGGGTATGGGCCCAGTGTGACACACAACTCCAGGAGTGACACAGGACACAGAGTCACACAGAAGAATAATAGAATAATACATCAACAGAAGCAAAAGCAGCAGAGCAACAGAGATGATGTCCACAAGCAGGGATCACTGCATGTTCTCAGTGCAAAGTCTCACCAATCAGAATTATCAGTCTTGGAAATTCAAGGTGAAGATACTGCTCATAAGAGAAGGTACGTGGAAATATACACAGGAACAAGTGCCTCATCCATTACCAGATGACTGGGTAGAGAAGGATCAGAAAGCACAAAGCACTATCTCCCTCAGTGTAGATGATCATCAGATTGTGCATATATGCAAGTGTGCAACTGCAAAGGAGATGTGGGATGAGTTGCAGAAAATGCATGAAAGATCAAATCTTAGCAATAAGCTTTTTCTCATGAGAAAGCTGTACTATTCTAAGCTAAGTGATGGCCAGAATATGCAGGACTATATGAGAAACACCGTAGAGATTGTGGAGCGTCTCAGGGGTGTTGGAGGAGAAATTAAAGACTTTAATGTTGCTGCACTACTATTAAGTGGTCTTCCAGAAAGTTATGACACACTTGTCACTGCATTAGATGCATGGCCAAGTGATGAGCTCACACTAGAATATGTCAAAGGTTAGCTTGTAGATAAATTAGAGCGAAAGACACACAATGTAAGCAGCAGTAATGAATCTAAAGCAGAGAGCATTAAAGACACATGACTTTCCTAAATATAAAAGGTAAAGAATATTTATACCGTGTTAGCCAGTAGATAGAAAAATATATTGCAATCTGAGAGTCCTCAGTGGTTGATACCTTTTAATGGCTAACTGAAAAGATGGTAAACATAGCAAGCTTTCGAGACGACTCAGGTCTCTTCTTCAGGCTGATAATGACACAAATTCTGAAGACACATACATTTATACATAAGCAATAGAGAAAAAAAAAAAAAAAAAAGGAAGGGGAAAGAAGAGAACAGAAAAAAAAAATGGCAAAACAGTGTTATATGCTCTGGTGGATATGACAGGTGACGCAAAGCAGAGTCGGGTAGGGAGGGGTGGAGGAGCAGGGACACAGAAAGCAGATTTCTAAGATAAGCGGAACCAATTGTATTAGGTGGATGGTTAGTAACCCATGGAGACCATAAAATACTTAGTTAAGTTCTGGAGAGCAGACTAAGTGACAGAGTTCACAGAAGTGTCAGGAGTTCATTGTCCTATGATTTCAGTGTGTAGCAAGCTGTCTCCAAATGCACTTTCATTTTATATATAAAATGCATGAATCTGCTATCCCCAAATGTCCGTTCATTTTACATAAAATCCCATAAATCCATGTGAAATATTTAGTCCGGTTTCGAGTGTGTTGAAGGTTGTTATCAATTTGTATTCCCAAATTCTTCTCTCTCTCTGAGATTTGAAGTCACTCTTTAAGATGAGCAGCCTCATATCGGATTCAGTGTTGTGCTCAGAGCTGCAAAAATGCTTGGCTACATGTAGATCCATACGCTTTTCTTTTATTGAGTGGCGATGAGAATTCATTCTTGTTCTGAATTGTAATCCGGTCTCACCTACGTACATGCCACCTGTTGGGCATTTGGTACATATGATTAAATACACCACATTGCTTGTGGTGCAGCTGAAGTTACCTGGGATCTTGTAGTCCTGATCTGTCCCAGGAATCCTTATCTTGTCAGTTGTCATTATAGATGGACAGGTTTTGCACTTTCTCTGGTTGCAGGTTGCAGGTTGCCCTGTCCTCTCCAGCAGCAACAGGAACCTTTCCCTGCAACCAGAGAAAGTGCAAAACCTGTCCATCTATAATGACAACTGACAAGATAAGGATTCCTGGGACAGATCAGGACTACAAGATCCCAGGTAACTTCAGCTGCACCACAAGCAATGTGGTGTATTTAATCATATGTACCAAATGCCCAACAGGTGGCATGTACGTAGGTGAGACCAGATTACAATTCAGAACAAGAATGAATTCTCATCGCCACTCAATAAAAGAAAAGCGTATGGATCTACCTGTAGCCAAGCATTTTTGCAGCTCTGAGCACAACACTGAATCCGATATGAGGCTGCTCATCTTAAAGAGTGACTTCAAATCTCAGAGAGAGAGAAGAATTTGGGAATACAAATTGATAACAACCTTCAACACACTCGAAACCGGACTAAATATTTCACATGGATTTATGGGATTTTATGTAAAATGAACGGACATTTGGGGATAGCAGATTCATGCATTTTATATATAAAATGAAAGTGCATTTGGAGACAGCTTGCTACACACTGAAATCATAGGACAATGAACTCCTGACACTTCTGTGAACTCTGTCACTTAGTCTGCTCTCCAGAACTTAACTAAGTATTTTATGGTCTCCATGGGTTACTAACCATCCACCTAATACATTGGTTCAGCTTATCTTAGAAATCTGGTTTCTCTGTCCCTACTCCTCCACCCCTCCCTACCCGACTCTGCTTTGCGTCACCTGTCATATCCACCAGAGCATATAACACTGTTTTGCCATTTTTTTTTTCTGTTCTCTTCTTTCCCCTTCCTTTTTTTTTTTTTTTTTTTCTCTATTGCTTATGTATAAATGTATGTGTCTTCAGAATTTGTGTCATTATCAGCCTGAAGAAGAGACCTGAGTCGTCTCGAAAGCTTGCTATGTTTACCATCTTTTCAGTTAGCCATTAAAAGGTATCAACCACTGAGGACTCTCAGATTGCAATATATTTTTCTAAATATAAAAGCAATCTAAGGGAAACTCGGGAATGTTTTGTTTGTAAAAAGCCTGGCCACTTTAAAGCAAACTGCAGAATTTGGAAAGCAAGAATGAGACAGTTTAAAAAGCAGAACTGTGATCAACAGGTGAAAACAGCTCTAAAAGAAAGGTTTGCATGTGTTGAGGCTGCATTTAATACCAGTACAGGTTCATCTGCAAAGCATTTATAATGTATAGACTCTGGTGCTAGTAGCCATATGACAAAGGATAAGGACTTCTTCACTGACCTTGATGAAAGCAAGTCAGATAAGATTATCTTAGCTAATGGTCATGACTTCAAAAGGAGTAGGAGACGGCTACCTCCGCTGTCCGGTTTCGTCAGCATAGAGCAGAAAGATCCCAGTAAAGGATGTTTTCTACGTTCCCAGTCTTGAAAGTAATATTCTGTCTGTAAAGCAGCTTATGCAAAAGGGGAATGTAGTTGCTTTTAAAGACAACAGCTGCATTATATCAAATGAGGGTCACACTCTTGCAGAAGGAAAAATCCAAGATGAACTTTATCAGCTAAAATGCAAAGAAAGAGTGTACAGTGCTAGACAAGATCTGCATAAGAACTGTATCCATGTATGGCACAGATGTTTTGGGCACAGAGACCCAGAGGCAGTAAGGAAGCTAGGTTAACTAGCAAAGGGTGTTGAAATAAAACAATTGAGTGAAATGATGAAGTTCACTAGCTGTTTTAAAGGGAAAATGCCCAGAAAATCCTTTCATAAAGTAAGCAGCACTAGATCTGCACACCCACTGGATTTAATGCACACAGATGTTTGCGGTCCAATGAGTGTTCAAACCCCAAGCAAGAAGAGATATTTTCTCACATTTATTGATGACTGCTCCAGATATACAGTTGCCTACCTGTTTCACAGTAGGTATGAAGTTCCACAAAATCTTGAAGAATATCTTGCCGTAGTGTTTAACACATTTGGAAGAATGCCAAAAGCCCTGCGTGCAGAGAATGGGTCTGAGTATACAAGTAGTAAGGTGCAAACCATTTTGAAAAAGAATGAAATCATGTTCCAGAGTACCATTCCATAAAACCCAGAACAGAATGGCATTGCAGAGAGACAGAACCGCACTCTCTATGAAAGTGGAAGAAGTATGTTGTTTGATGCGAATCTACCTACAACGTATTGGGGAGAAGCCATCATGACAACTTGCTATCTTCAAAACAGACTGCCAGGTAAAGCCACAAATAAAACTCCATATAAGCTATAGAACTGCGAGAAGCCTAACCTGAAGCACTTCAGGATATTTGGAAGCAAAACGTTATTGTATGTTCCCAAAGAAAAACGTTCCAAGTGGGAATCACATGCAAAGCAAGGAGTCCTGTGGGCTATATATCGAAACTCAAAAGGGATAGAGAATCCTGCACCAAGAGACCAATACAGCAACAATCAGCAGATATGTAGTGATTGATGAGAACTCTGTTTCGCTGAAATTTCATAAAGTTACACCAGTCATTCAAGCAAAGGAACAAGAAGAAGAATCTCAATCACCAAACCCAGACACTGAAAAAGAAAACAATGAAGTCTGGATAAGCTCTGAAGCCAGCAAGGAAGAAACAGAGGAACAAAGTCAATCTCCAGTAAGGAGGTCAGAAAGACCAAACAAAGGTATCCCAGCTAGACACCTTTCTTATATAGTAAGAACACTTTCTGAACCAGAGCCACAGTCATGGCAAGAGATGCAAAACCTGCCTGTCCACGAGAAGCAGAAGTGGATAAATGTTGCTAATGAAGAGATGGAGTCCCTTCACCAAGTCCAGACATTGGAGCTTACGGAGCTGCCACAAGGAAAAAAAGCTATCAGATGAAGTGGGTCTTCAAAAACAAGTATGACTCAGAAAGTAAAGTTCACCAGTTTAAGGCAGATTGGTCGCAAAAGTATGGTGAAGATTATGATGCTACATTTTCTCAAACAAACCAAGCAAACCACATTCAGAACTTTAATGTCCGTAGCTGCAATTTAACAGATGACAGTGAGACATTTTCACATCAAAACAGCCTTTCTACATGGTGATATTGAAGAAGAGTTGTACATGAGCGAACCCGAGGGATATATTAAAAAAGGTGAAGAGCACCTTGTTTGCAGAATGCAAAAATCTCTCTATGGACTTAAGCAGTCGGCAAAATCATGGAACTCAAAAATGAACAAAGTTTTGATGGATGAAGGATTTAAAAGGTCTCAAGCTGTTCCATGTTTGTATACGAAAACTGTAGCAAAGGAGTGGATGCATGTTCTCCTATATGTAGACGATGTAATCATGTCTAATCGAGATGAAAAGGAAATGACAAAGCTAGGTGAAATTCTCAACCAGCACTTTGAGACTAAGGACCTTGGAAATGTGACATATTATTTGGGAATCCAAATCCAGAGAGAGGAAGATGGGAGTTTTCTTCTCAATCAAAGTTCTAAAATTTCCGCATTCCTAAACCAGTTTGGACTGTTAGAAGCCAAAGGTGCGTCAACACCAATGGATCTATCCTATTTAAAGTTGGAAGGAGAAGAAGATCTGCTACCCAACAATGAGAGTTACAGACAAGCAGTGGGGGCACTTCTGTACATAGCAACTACAACTCGTCCAGATATTACAGCCGCAGTTGGAATTATCGGCCGACGTGTAAGCAAGCCACACCAAAGAGACTGGAATGCAATTAAAAGAATTCTACAATATCTTAATGAAATTCAAAGGCTAAATCTTAAAATATCTGCATCAGGAGATCTCACTCTCAGAGGTTATGTGGATGCAGATTGGGCTGGAGATACAAGTGATCAGAAATCAACAAGTGGTTACTTGTTCAAGTTAGGAGAAAATTCTATTTCTTGGTCCAGCAGAAAACAAGTGTCAGTCACATTGTCTTCTACAGAAGCAGAATATATGTCAGCTGCTTATGCAAGTCAAGAAGTTATTTGGTTGAAACAACTTTTGAAAGATTTCGGGAAGCCACTTGCTCAGCCAACAGTTATCTATGAGGACAACCAAGGATGCATTAAACTTTCCAGCAGTGAGAAGATCAGTGCAAGGACTAAGCACATGGACGTTAAGCATCACCACTTAAGTGACTTAGTGGAACGTGATGTACTAAAGTTTGTGTATTGTGAGTCTGACCAGATGTTAGCAAATGGTATGACAAAACCATTACCAAGAGCCAAGTTTGAGGACTTCGGAACCGCAATGGGACTAACAGGATAAGTAGTTGTTGAGTGGGGGTGTTGGAATATGTTTAGCGCAGGTACTCCAATCCTGTATGTGTAAGTGTTGAATTGCTAGGTTTGTGCATTATCAGTAAAGTTAATTTAAAAAAAATAAAAAATAAAGGGAAAACACTCCCAGAGGCTCACACACAGGAAATACCATGTGACTGTAACCAGTTTCCTGTGTCTGTGCATGTGAAGAGAAGGAAAGCAGCTTGCTGATGCTGCAAAGAGACATTTAAGATGTATATTTCTGTTTCCACAAAGACCTTCATATCTGTACCTGTTTGCTGCTAATTAAAGTAAAGTTCTGTTGTCAACACTAGTGATGAGCGAGCATGCTCGCCACTACTCGGTACTCGCACGAGTATCACTGTACTCGGGCTACTCGGCGAGCACCGACTAATCTCGCGATACTCGTGCTGTGCTCGTGGTCGTCATGTTGGCGCTCTTTTGAGAGCCAGCCCACGTGCAGGGATTGGCTGGCAGACCACTGCAATGCCACAGCCCTGTTAGTTGTGGCATTGCAGTGATTGGCTGTCACATCGCCATTGAACTCGGTGGCTGGTGTTCCTGCCTCGGCCGCTGGGAGGAGCCGGATTCCTTCGGCTGGTGGCGCCGGTGATAGGAGGGCCTTGTCCTCATATGGAACTGCTCCCGCGACGTCTGCCTCTGTCGCTGAGCGCCGCTGTGTTTCCCCTCTGGGTGGTGTTGGTCGCAGAGGAGCGGGCCCTGCAGAGGTGTCCGTTAGGCGCAGCCTGCGTTCTTCTGTCAGAGGTGGCGTGGGTGGAGCCAGTCGTGCATCTCCATCTCGCCTGGATCTAGGGGCGGTCCGGATGAGGTCATCAGGCTGTGAGCTCCAGCCTATGGGAGGTAACCGCGCCCTTCAAATACATTGGAGCCTGTCTTGCAGGCCGCCAGATATAGTTTTGGTTCCCCAGTGATAGTGTGTGTTTAGTTTCGTGTCTGACCTTGCCTGGATTTCTGACTCTGCCTCTGCCTATTGATTTTGTACCTCAGCTGCCCTCTTGGTTTTTGCCCTTGACCTTTGCCTGGATTTTTGACTCTGCTACTGCCTGACGATTTTGTACCTTCGCTGCCCTCTCGATTTTGACTCGGACTTCTGACTTCGTTTTTCGGGTCTTGATTTTCCCCTGGCGACCTCCCCGGCTCTGTTGCTCATATAGGCAGCTACCCCCTGGGCTCCGCTGTAATTCCAGATCCCTGTATAGGGGTTAAGGGTCTCGGGGTTTCTCGGGGTGCTGCCTACCAACAGCTCGGCCTCACAGCGGATGGTCGTCACATTAGCCGGCCTGCACAGCTTGACCGAGCCTTTATAAGACCCGGCCGCGCTGTGCTCTGCACACAGGCATCCAGACAGTGAGTGTAGGGAGAGTGTCTGCTGCTGCTTAGGGACAGATTTGCGGCCCTCATAGGTAGATCCGGAGCAGGGCTGCAAACTGCTGCTGAGCTGACCACAACAGTCCTTCTCAGGACTAATCTAGGAGGATATAGGCAGGGTGATCCAGATCGGAGTCCAAGCTTTTCTGTGACCATTACAGTCACCAGACTGTTGTACTTACTAGCTTGATCCAGGTTAGGACTTAGGGACTAAAATCATCATCTCCTGTGACCATTACAGTCACCAGACTGGTGCACGTACTACCTTGATACAGGTTAGGGACTAAAATCCTCATCTCCTGTGACCATTACAGTCACCAGACTGGTGTACGTACTACCTTGATACAGGATAGGGACTAAAATCCTCATCTCCTGTGACCATTACAGTCACCAGACTGGTGTACGTACTACCTTGATACAGGTTAGGGACTAAAATCCTAATCTCCTGTGACCATTACAGTCACCAGACTGGTGTAATTACTACCTTGATACAGGGTAGGACCTAAATCCTCATCTCCTGTGACCATTACAGTCACCAGACTGGTGTACGTACTACCTTGATACAGGTTAGGGACTAAAATCCTCATCTCCTGTGACCATTACAGTCACCAGACTGGTGTACGCACTACCTTGATACAGGTTAGGGCCTAAAATCCTAATCTCCTGTGACCATTACAGTCACCAGACTGGTGTAATTACTACCTTGATACAGGTTAGGGCCTAAAATCCTAATCTCCTGTGACCATTACAGTCACCAGACTGGTGTAATTACTACCTTGATACAGGTTAGGGCCTAAAAGCCTAATCTCCTGTGACCATTACAGTCACCAGACTGTTGTAATTACTACCTTGATACAGGTTAGAGCCTAAAATCCTAATTTCCTGTGACCATTACAGTCACCAGACTGGTGTAATTACTACCTTGATACAGTTTAGGGACAAAAAATCCTAATCTCCTGTGACCATTACAGTCACCAGACTGGTGTAATTACTACCTTGATACAGGTTAGGGCCTAAAATCCTAATCTCCTGTGACCATTACAGTCACCAGACTGGTGTAATTACTACCTTGATACAGGTTAGGGCCTAAAAGCCTAATCTCCTGTGACCATTACAGTCACCAGACTGTTGTAATTACTACCTTGATACAGGTTAGAGCCTAAAATCCTAATTTCCTGTGACCATTACAGTCACCAGACTGGTGTAATTACTATCTTGATACAGGTTAGGGACTAAAATCCTCATCTCCTGTGACCATTACAGTCACCAGACTGGTGTAATTAATACCTTGATACAGGTTAGGGCCTAAAATCCTAATCTCCTGTGACCATTACAGTCACCAGACTGGTGTAATTACTACCTTGATACAGGTTAGGGCCTAAAATCCTAATCTCCTGTGACCATTACAGTCACCAGACTGGTGTAATTACTACCTTGATACAGGTTAGGGCCTAAAAGCCTAATCTCCTGTGACCATTACAGTCACCAGACTGGTGTACATGCTACCTTGATACAGGTTAGGGACTAAAATCCTCATCTCCTGTGACCATTACAGTCACCAGACTGGTGTAATTACTACCTTGATACAGGTTAGGGCCTAAAATCCTAATCTCCTGTGACCATTACAGTCACCAGACTGGTGTAATTACTACCTTGATACAGGTTAGGGCCTAAAAGCCTAATCTCCTGTGACCATTACAGTCACCAGACTGGTGTACGTACTACCTTGATACAGGTTAGGGACTAAAATCCTCATCTCCTGTGACCATTACAGTCACCAGACTGGTGTAATTACTACCTTGATACAGGTTAGGGCCTAAAAGCCTAATCTCCTGTGACCATTACAGTCACCAGACTGGTGTAATTACTACCTTGATACAGGTTATGGCCTAAAAGCCTAATCTCCTGTGACCATTACAGTCACCAGACTGGTGTACGTGCTACCTTGATACAGGTTAGGGACTAAAATCCTCATCTCCTGTGACCATTACAGTCACCAGACTGGTGTAATTACTACCTTGATACAGGTTAGGGACAAAAAATCCTAATCTCCTGTGACCATTACAGTCACCAGACTGGTGTACATACTACCTTGATACAGGTTAGGGACTAAAATCCTCATCTCCTGTGACCATTACAGTCACCAGACTGGTGTAATTACTACCTTGATACAGGTTAGGGACAAAAAATCCTAATCTCCTGTGACCATTACAGTCACCAGACTGGTGTAATTACTACCTTGATACAGGTTAGGGCCTAAAATCCTAATCTCCTGTGACCATTACAGTCACCAGACTGGTGTAATTACTACCTTGATACAGGTTAGGGCCTAAAAGCCTAATCTCCTGTGACCATTACAGTCACCAGACTGTTGTAATTACTACCTTGATACAGGTTAGGGCCTAAAATCCTAATCTCCTGTGACCATTACAGTCACCAGACTGGTGTAATTACTACCTTGATACAGGTTAGGGCCTAAAATCCTAATCTCCTGTGATTTCTACAGTCACCAGACTGTTGTAATTACTACCTTGATACAGGTTAGGGCCTAAAATCCTAATCTCCTGTGACCTCTACAGTCACCAGACAGTTGTCGCTGTATACAGGCAAAATGCGCAAGGGAGTTGGCAAGGGCGTTGGCAAGGAACAAGGAAGTGGACGTGATGGTGGTGCAGGCAGAGGCCGAGGTCGTGTGCAAGCACTAATTTCGCAACAACAAAGGGCCACATCTCCTCGCTCCACGTCCTGTCCCAAATTCTTGGGGCCCGCAGCAGTACACCGCTGTTGAACCAAGACCAGTGTCAACAGGTTGTTACTTGGATAGCGGATAATGCTTCAAGTCAGATGGGCACCTCCACAAACACCCTGTCTTCCACACGGTCAAGTGTCAGTAGCCGTGATACTGCACCGCACATTTCCCAACCTGATCCTCCTTCCTACCACCAGGCCGAGTACACGTCCACGGACATTACTGATCCCACACTAGGACACTCGGAAGAGCTGTTCACGTATCCATTCGCAGAATCTGGCCTGTCGCCACCTCCTCTTGAAGTGGGTGATGAGGAGATGGTATGTACAGATGCCCAAATATTTGAGCAGCCACGTTCTCACGAACGGAACGTTGGCAAAGTGTCTCAACAAGGGGTGGACGATGATGAGACACAATTGCCAGGAAGTCAGGAGGAGGATCAGGGTGCGGAAGAGGAAGACGACGTGGTGGATGATCCAGTAGCTGACCCAACATGGCAGGAGGATATGCAGAGCGAGGCCAGCAGTGCACAGGGGGAGGGAGGCGTAGCATCCCAACAGGCAGTACGAAGCAGGGTCGTGTCCACAGGCAGAAGGCAGGCAACCGTTCCCCGGAACAACAACACGACTCAAGGTGCCTGTGCAAATGTTCGGTCTTCCCGAGTCTGGGAGTTTTTTAAGTTGGCTCCAGAAGACTCTAAAAAGGCCATTTGCCACACCTGCCATGCCAGTATCAGCAGGGGTACGAAAACTAGCAGCCTGACCACCACCAGCATGATCAGGCACATGTCAGCCAAGCACCCGACTTTGTGGGAAGTACAACAGAGTCGAGGAGCGGTGCTTGCTGATGTCACTGCTACGTCTTCACCTGTTGTGCGTGCGAGCCAATCCCCTGTCCATGCTGGCCGCGAACAAGCCTCCGGCCCTGCACCTGAAGTTGCCCACGCACAAATTACACCACCATCAAGCACGTCCTTGTCCCAGCGCAGCGTTCAATTATCCATTCAGCAAACATTTGAACGCAGGCGCAAATACGCTGCCAACGCCCCACATGCCACAGTCCTGAATGATCACATTTCGCGACTCATAGCGCTAGAAATGTTGCCTTTCCGGCTGGTGGAGACTGAAGCATTCCGCGACCTGATGGCGGCTGCTTTCCCACGTTACTCGGTCCCCAGCCGCCACTATTTATCCAGATGTGCCGTCCCCGCATTGCATAACCACGTGTCCAACAGCATCACACTTGCCCTGAACAACGCTGTTTCAGCCAAAGTCCACCTAACCACAAACACGTGGACAAGTGCTTGTGGGCAAGGCCGCTACATCTCCTTGACGGCACACTGGATTAATATTGTGGAGGCTGGGACCCAGTCTGAGTGAGGGACGGAACACGTCCTTCCCACACCAAGGATAGCAGGCCCTACCTCTGTCAGGGTTTCACTGACACTCTACAGCTCCGGAATGTCATGCTCCTCAGCCTCCTCCTCCTGCGCATCCTCATCCACTGTACCCTCCACACCAGTCCCAAGCTGGAAGCACTGCAGCACTGCAGCACTGCCTCTGCAAAGCGGCAACAGGCTGTGCTGAAGCTAGTCTGTATAGGTGACAAACCCCACAATGCAGAAGAGGTGTGGACAGCTCTGAAACAGCAGGCAGATCACTGGCTCACACCTCTGAACCTTATGCCAGGAAAGGTCGTGTGTGACAATGTCCGGAACCTGGTGGCAGCTTTGATGCGAGGCCAGCTGACGCATGTTCCATGCGTGGCCCATGTGCTCAACCTGGTGGTTCAGAGGTTTGTAAAGTCATACCCAGAGGTGTCTGAACTGCTGGTAAAAGTTCGCCGTCTGTACACATTTTCGCAAGTCACCTGCTGCTTCAGCCGGCCTTGCCGGCTTTCAGCGCCGTTTGCGTCTTCCGGCCCAAAGACTGGTGTGTGATGTCTCCACGCGTTGGAATTCAACTCTGCACATGTTGGTCAGGATATGTGAGCAGAAGAGGGCAGTTGTGGACTACCTGCATCACCTAAGCCGTCGGGAAATGGGTCAAACTCCACACATAACACCTGAGGAGTGGAGATGGATGTCGGACCTATGTACCGTCCTCCAAAACTTTGAGGACTCCACCAAGATGGTGAGCGGCGATGACGCCATTATTAGCGTCACCATACCACTACTCTGCCTTCTAAAACGGTCTCTGCTGAAAATCAAAGAGGATGCATTGCAGGCCGAGCGCGATGACTTGGAGCAAGAAACAGTAGTGGGTGTGGGTGAAAACACACAGCCCAGCCTCATCTCATCACAACGTGCAGTGGAGGACTATGACGAGGAGGAGGAGGAGGATGAAGACATGGAGCAACTCTCTGGCCAAATTGAGGATATGACATGCACACCACTCATACCCTCGATTCAGCGTGGCTGGCCAGAGGACAGGGGAGATGAGGAGGAGGAGGAGGAGGACAGCATGTTCAGTAATCGTGTTGGTCTGGATACTAAAGTGATGGCTGTTAAGAGTCTGGCGCACATGGCTGACTTTATGGTAAGCTGCCTGGCTCGTGACCCTCGCGTTCAGAACATCTTGGCCGACAATCAGTACTGGTTGGCAACACTGTTAGACCCACGCTACAAGGAGAACTTTATGTCTCTCATTCCTGAGGCGGAGAGGTCAGCCAAAATGCAGCAGTTCCACAGGGCCATAGTCACGGAAGTAGTCAAATCATTCCCCTCACAAAACGCTAGCGGCATAGGTCAGGATTCGGTGGACAACCAAGGCGTACGGCCGAGAGGGGCACAAGTCCAATCCGCCAGAGGTAGGGGAACTGTCTTTACGATGTGGGACAGTTTTCTCAGCCCCTCACGTACCACAGCCCCTGAGGTGCGGGGTAGTGCCACCAGAAATGCTAAGTTTGGGCAGATGCTGAAGGAGTACCTTGCAGATCGAACAACTGTACTGCGAGATTCCTCTGTGCCTTTCAATTATTGGGTCTCCAAGCTGGACACGTGGCATGAATTGGCTCTCTACGCCTTGGAAGTCCTGGCCTGCCCTGCCGCTAGCGTTTTATCAGAGCGTGTTTTCAGTGCTGCAGGTGGAATCATCACTGATAAACGCACCCGCCTGTCAACTGAACATGCTGACAGGCTGACTCTGATGAAGATGAACAAGGGTTGGATTGGGCCAGACTTCACCACACCACCAGCAAATGACAACTGAATTAAAATTTTGTTATGTGAATTTGCCATGTACCTCCACTCACCCATGGGTACACACTTCAGGACTTTGGCTAATCGCTGGACTGCTCCTCCTTCTCCTCATGTGACACCATGATGACCGTTACAATAGTTAGGCTATTGTTTGAGGTATACCCGCAGTGGTAAATTTTTTCGGCCATTCTTTTAGAATGGGCATTACAACGACAGGAGACCCGCTCCTTTTCAATGGGAAAAACGTTTTGAGGCCCTCCTGCACGTCTCTATCCAGGGACAATGAGGAGCCTCCCAATTTTTGGCTGCCCTGGCCAAAGGGCAATACTACAATACACCCACTTGAGGGTTACAGGCCCTACTACATGTCTGTATGCATGGGTCATTGTTGAACCTTCCAATTTTTGGCTGCCCTGGCCAAAGGGCTATACTACAATACACCCAGTTCTTGTTTACAGGCCCTCCTGCACGTCTCTATCCAGAGACAATGAGGAGCCTCCCAATTTTTGGCTGCCCTGGCCAAAGGCCTATACTACAATACACCCACTTGAGGGTCACAGGCCCTACTACATGTCTGTATGCATGGGTCATTGTTGAACCTTCCAATTTTTGGCTGCCCTGGCCAAAGGACTATACTACAATACACCCAGTTCTTGTTTACAGGCCCTCCTGCACGTCTCTATCCAGAGACAATGAGGAGCCTCCCAATTTTTGGCTGCCCTGGCCAAAGGCCTATACTACAATACACCCACTTGAGGGTTACAGGCCCTACTACATGTCTGTATGCATGGGTCATTGTTGAACCTTCCAATTTTTGGCTGCCCTGGCCAAAGGACTATACTACAATACACCCAGTTCTTGTTTACAGGCCCTCCTGCACGTCTCTATCCAGGGACAATGAGGAGCCTCCCAATTTTTGGCTGCCCTGGCCAAAGGGCTATACTACAATACACCCAGTTCTTGTTTACAGGCCCTCCTGCACGTCTCTATCCAGGGACAATGAGGAGCCTCCCAATTTTTGGCTGCCCTGGCCAAAGGCCTATACTACAATACACCCACTTGAGGGTTACAGGCCCTACTACATGTCTGAATGCATGGGTCATTGTTGAACCTCCCAATTTTTGGCTGCCCTGACCAAAGGACTATACTACAATACACCCACTTGAGGGTTACAGGCCCTACTACATGTCTGTATGCATGGGTCATTGTTGAACCTCCCAATTTTTGGCTGCCCTGGCCAAAGGGCTATACTACAATACACCCAGTTCTTGTTTACAGGCCCTACTACATGTCTGTATGCATGGGTCATTGTTGAACCTCCCAATTTTTGGCTGCCCTGGCCAAAGGCCTATACTACAATACACCCACTTGAGGGTTACAGGCCCTACTACATGTCTGTATGCATGGGTCATTGTTGAACCTCCCAATTTTTAGCTGCCCTGACCAAAGGGCTATGCTACAATACACCCACTTGAGGGTTACAGGCCCTACTACATGTCTGAATGCATGGGTCATTGTTGAACCTCCCAATTTTTGGCTGCCCTGGCCAAAGGGCTATACTACAATACACCCACTTGAGGGTTACAGACCCTACTACATGTCTGTATGCATGGGTCATTGTTGAACCTCCCAATTTTTGGCTTCCCTGGCCAAAGGGCTATACTACAATACACCCAGTTCTTGTTTACAGGCCCTCCTGCATGTCTGTATCCAGGGGCATTGGTGAACCTCCCAATTTTGGACTGCCCTGGCAAAGGAAGATACTACAATAGACCCAGTTCCTCAAAATGGGCACATTATTTCAAGACAGGGCTTCATGTTCGTCTCTTCTCAGGGTCATCGGACTGCCGCACAATGTTTTCACGTAAAATCTTTCATGTAATCACAAAAAGTAACATACACCAGCTGTATCTCACTATTGGGTATGTGCCCTTAACATTTACACCCTAAATATTCATTTTGGTGTCATTTTGGAAGGTTTTCTGGAGGTAAAATTGGCGTGAAACTCGGACAACATTGTTCACAGCTGTGACTTTTGAGTGAGAAATGCTTCCAGGGGTCTTCCCCATGGTGTTGCCATGTCATTTCAGCACTCTTCTGAGACTTTTGTGACATTTTTTTGGGTTTTTCCATGCTGCCGACAGTCATTTCATAAAAATACTCATGTCTCCCATAGGATAACATTGGGCTCGGTACTCGGGCCGAGTACACGAGTATCTCGGGATGCTCAGCCCGAGCTTCGAGCACCCGAGCATTTTAGTACTCGCTCATCACTAGTCCAGACACCGGTGCTCAGTCCCCTGCAGCCTAGAGGAATCTGGGGGAATCTGCAGCCATTTGCTAGATGCAAGGGGTAGAGAATTGTCAATATTCCCCAGATTATATAGGAAGAGAAGACTTCTTGATACTCTACTATTTGGTCCAGTGCAGAATGTGCATCGTATTTCCAAAAATTACTCCTGGTGGCTGTGTCATTGGTGCAGGAAGATTCCATAACAGGGGCCTCCATAGACACACATTATCTACGATGGAGTAATGTAGTAGTTGTGGCCCTCAATTCAAGTTTTCAGAGGGCCATCAGAGGGCCATCAGTCGGTCATCAACAGTGTAAATTTCTATTGAATATGTATCTCCTTTCTCAATCACAATGTGGGACAAGCTGGGACACATGTATGGTCACTTAAGTACCCCTTTACCATGTTCTGCAACTTCTCCCTCCTTGGCATTGTTACATGTACAGATAACCCTTGCTTTTTTTTTGAACCATCATTTTTATTGGGTTTTAGTCATATAAACACTTGTACAAAATTCTGAAAAATATACCATACCGGTTAAACATCCATACAAGAGAACTGAATAAAACATTTAGAGATAAGCACAAACGATCATTTTTAATAATGCATTACATTTCCCTATATCCCTCCCTCCCCCATCCCTGAGAATTATCCACAAATATTATCAGATATCAATATGAGTAAAGAAAATATTTAAGTTGCTAATATCAGAGTACCAAGATTTATTGCATCACCTAAGCCTAACACCTCAACCCACCCAATGTACCTTCTAACTCTTCCAATGCATACCATGTTGATGATCGTAAGGGTATCATGAAACTTTTTATTTCCACATCTGTAAACTCTTTTTCAATAAAATGTCTCCATTTGAAGAAAATTTTTTTGACTAATTTGCTTGGATTTCGAAGCGTGTCTATAGATTCGAGTGTTAGTGTGTGACGTAACGTCATTTTAACTTGAGACAAATCCGGGGGTCTATCATTGAGCCAGTGTTGGAGTAATAGTCTCTTTGCTACTAGTGCAATGTAGTGCCATGGGGTTGTCCTCTAGTATTAGAATTTGGGTGATAATGAAAAAGCCAGCGTATCGGATTTAAATCTCCTGTATCCCCACAAATCTCTCTAGCCCACGTGCCCACCTCTCTCCAATATTTCTGAGACTCAGAGCAGGACCACAGACCGTGTTCCAGGTCCGTCATAGGTGTTTTACATTTTGGGCAATGGACCCATCTCTCTTGATTGGCCTGAGAAGGAGGTATATTGAAACCTTGAATGGTTCCGTGCATGATCCTAAATTGAGAATCTCTCCATCTCTCATTAATAATATATTGTCTTACCATGCCCCACCCCTCAAGGATCTTTTGAGGAAGTTCCGGATCATTAAAATGTTTACGCCATTTGTTAAAAAATCCTCTCCTTCTCTGTGGTCTTAGAACCTGTTTTAGTTTGGCGTATAATGAAGTAATAGATACATCACTTTCATTTATAGATATCAGTTCAGACCACAAAGAATTCTCAATTTCTCCAGTGAGGTCCCGCAAATGTGATAGGAGGTGATAGTTCAACTGACGAAACTGTATAGCGTGGAATTGGGGTAAATTGTATGCAGTCAAGACCTCCTTCTCAGTCATCCACCTTTTTTCTTCTAGATTCATGAGATCCCCTAATGTGTTAATTCCCTTATCTCTCCATGTTTTAAATAAAGAGTTTCGCGCCCTAACGGAAAAGCCGGGCAACCCCAGGGGTTAAGTAGTCTCGAGACCCTCCAAGCTAATTTAAGTTTTTTCCTAACCTCCTTCCACGTTATTATAGTATCTTTATATATCACTGTGTTTTTCAAAGTGGGGGGCAAACAAGTCATCGGCGAGTGTAATAAGGCTGGTAGATCCCAAGGTCTGGCCCAGTCCCCCTCCAGGGTTACATCTGAAAATCTATTAGTGCCTCTGATCCTATCAAGGACATTACGTAAAATGCATGCTAAATTGTATCCCCGAACATCTGAAAGCTGAAGGCCTCCCTCCTGTTTGGATTGGATCAAGGCTGTATAGGCTAAACGGGGTCTCTTTCCTCCCCACAAAAACTTAGAAAAAGCTTTATTAAGTCTCTTTATGTCAATATGTCTCAACAGCATGGGGATAGTTTGAAGGGGATAAAGTAATCTTGTGAAGCTAACCATTTTTAGTAGATGGCAGCGTCCCATCAAAGAGAGTGGCAGTCCCACCCATTTTGACAATTCTTGTTCTATCTGCAGAATGATCGGTAGAAAATTAAGTTTGTATGTCAATCCATGCGATCTGGCTAAGTGTATTCCCAGATATTTAATACTGTCTTTCATTATTGGCAGGCCACAAAGATATTTCCTTCCCTGTGAACCACTCCCAGTATTTATAAAAAGAATTTCGCATTTACTTTTATTTAGGGAGAATCCAGTATGTTTGCCTATTGTCTCTATATCTGCCAGGATATTTGGAAGGTCTCTTTCTGGATTTTGAACATATAGGATGACATCATCCGCAAACAATGAGAGTTTAATCTCGTTGGTTCCCACTTTAAAGCCTTCGTAAGGATTACACTCCTCCAAATATAGTGCCAGAGGCTCTATGGCCAAATTAAAGAGAAGGGGGGACAGAGGACAGCCTTGTCTCGTTCCTTTCTGAAGGGTAAATGAGTCTGACAGAAAGCCCGGTATACTCACGCAAGCCCTAGGATTACTATAGAGAGCATGAATATAATGCCGAAAAGGACCTGTAAGTCCTATAGTATCTAAAACTTTGCCCAGCCATGACCACCGAACATTATCAAATGCTTTTTCAGCGTCCAAGGTGATCATGGCTGGGTTTCCTCCCTCTAGTTTCACTTTCTTCCCCATAATATCCATCAAAAGCAATGCTTTTCGTATGTTTGTAGTCGTTGATCTTCCCTTGATGAATCCTGCCTGGTGTGTAGATATTATTTTGGGTAAAATCATTGCTAATCTATCAGCCATTATTTTAGATAGAAGTTTCAGATCCTGATTTATTAAAGAAATCGGTCTGTAACTTGCCGGGTCGATGGGTGTCTTTCCTGATTTAAGGATCAATTCAATGTAAGCCAAATTCATTCTTTCTGGTATAGGCGATCCCCGTAATATCTCATTATATAAATCAGAGAACCGGGGAGATCTGTTCTCTCATAGCTTTGAAGAAGGCGCCATTATAGCCATCCGGTCCCGGGGCTTTACTTGGGTTTAAATTTTTAATAGCCGCTTCAATTTCTCCAGTCGTAACCTGGCAATTTAAAATTTGGATGTCGTCTTGGGAGATAGATGGCAATTTGATTCTACTTAGCCAGGAAGATCTTTCTGGATCATTAGTAGTATTCTCCTTGTATAGAGAAGCATAAAACCTGCCCAAAGTTTTCACAATATTCTTAGGATCATTCCAGGTATTGCTATGTCTATCTTTTATCGACTGAATAGGGGAAGAGGTGTATTTACCTCGGGCTAATCTTGCCAGCAAACGTCCCACCTTATCTCCAAATTTATGCAGTTCCAACTCTAATCTGTTTTTAAATATATTCTCCCGTTTTCCTGCCCACACATCAAATTCTTTCTTGGCCTGCAGCCATGTCTCTTTGTCAGGAGTCTCCATTGTGTTCATGTACTGTAAATAAGCATTTCTTACTTTCAAACTAGCTTCCACAAATTTTTCCCTAGCTCTTCTTTTGATCCCCACGCTGTGTGCCATAATATGTCCTCTCATGACTGGTTTTGCCGTCTCCCATAACAAACCCGGATCAGATCTATGTCCTTTATTGTCTATAGTATAATGTGTCCACCACTCCCCAAGTAAGTTAATGAAGTTTTCCTCTTTGGTAAATGTGTCAGGAAACCTCCATAAATAGTCGGATCCTTTTTCATAATTGTCCTTAATCTCTAATACCAGTGGGCTGTGGTCCGAGATCACCAAATCTTCTATTTTAATATCCATCATTCTTTGTAATATCTTAGGTGACCCAAAAAACATGTCTATTCTGGACCACGACCCATGGGGATGTGAGAAATGGGTAAATTCTCTACCCAAAGGGTTAACTAGTCTCCACGTGTCCGTCAGGCCCACTCCTCTAGTCAAGGATTCCAAGGTGCTCTCAACCCATGGGCCTCCTCCGACCTGACTTTTCCCCCGTGAATGTGCTGAGGAACGTCTATCTTCTTCCACTCTCATTACCGTATTGAAGTCACCTCCCATTATTCTATTAACCCCTGTATCCAGAAGCAAATTGTTCTGTAGTTGTTGGAAGAAAGGCCTCTGATTTACATTGGGGGCATATACATTATAAATATTAAAAGTATCATTTTGTATTTGTATTGTCATTTGAAACAATCTACCTTCATCATCACTTGAGATAGAGATAATTGAGTGAGCCAATGACCTGTGAATCAAGACCAGGACCCCCGCCTTTTTCTCCACCGCACTAGACCCGAAGACTTCCCCTACCCACAACCTTTTAAGTCGGAAGAAGTCCTCCGAGGCCAGGTGGGTCTCCTGAAGCAAAGCAATATCTATACGTAGTTTTTTAAGATGGCGTAAAACCATCATGCGCTTTGCAGGGGAGCGCAAACCCTTGACATTCCAGGAGACCCACCTAACCATCAGAAACCTCCCCGTACAGGGCCTCAAGTTTTCTCTTAGTAAACGTCCACACACGTGGTATGCTCAGGTGTAGACCAAGGTAAGATGAATAAGGCAAAGGTGATGCATATTTTGGCTAACTTAGGCTTTGGGATATTTCCCAATCTTTTGCCCTTACTTTTCCCTCCCCCCCCCCCAAACCACCAACTCCAAACATCTTTCCAAATGGATCACCTCGCTTCTTCCCTCGAGTGCCGCCAACAAATATAGCCCCGCCCCGCCTCAGCCTCCATCCTACCGTATAAAACATATTAGAGTAATAACATATGAAATCTTCAACTTCTCGCACCCAAAGGAGCTCCAATTCCCCATCCTCACCCAGAGCTTTCATCCCCGCCATGTCGGAGATAATGTGGGCCCATAATCTAAAACTTGTGTTAGTATCATTTCCACCATAGTATGAATGCATTTAGCACCCAACCAAAGGCGTTATGATATTCATCTCTCAGATTATTTGACAGTTAATATTCTATTTAAGGCTCTAGAGTAACTTTTTCATGCTTTCAGCAACTTATCATTAAATCCATGAGTGTTCAAAAAAAAACAAAACAAGGAAATCTAATGGAAACAGAGAGAGAAGCAGAAGGAAAAAGAGTGAAGGAGAAGAAGAAGAAGGGGAAGAGACAAGAAAAAGAAGAAGAGCAGGGGCAAACAAAGCATATACGCATAAATCTCCCCGCTTCGCGGATAATCCGCTCCTCTCTTTTCTTACTAGGCGAATTTATGGTAATTTTGCCCAGCAAGAAGGTATCACAGTTACATTTCAATTTCATCTCACTCCCTCCTCATCTCCTCCTCTGCCAACGGGATCCAGCCTGCCTCTGTTGTCTTGGGGTTTCCGATGTTGGCTTCCTCCCCGCTCCCTCATCTATTAGAGAGTTTGATCTTAGTCTGTAGGATCTCACAGAGTCTCTGTCAGTCTCGGATTCCAGATCCAAAGTAGATTTGGGCTTCGCAGGTGATCCAGTCTCATTGTGTGATGATGACGGTGACCCCGTTGCTCTTGGTGAACTTGTGTTGTCACGGATAGCTGCCATTGCTTCCTCGGGGTCAGAGAAGGTCAACATGGCACCCTCCCTAGACCTGAATCTTAGTATCGCTGGAAAATTTAACTGGAAACGAATATTTCTTCTATGAAGTAACGAGCACGCTTCGCTGAAGGACCTCCTGTGGCGCGTGACTTCTATAGAGTAGTCCGCGAATACCAATGCTTTGTGACCATGTAGTAATAGGGGATGTTTTTTGGCCTTATAAGCGCGAAGAATCTCTTCCTTGTCTCGGTGGTTAAGAAATTTCGCTATAGCGTGTCTGGATTTAGTAGACTCCTTGGTGGTCGGGGCTGAGGATCCTGAAGCCGCTGCCTCCTCCCGTGGCTCTCTTATCTGGCCAATCCTATGGGTACGCTCCGTCTTGCATCCATGATTAAGACCTAAGGCTTTGGGTAGGTCTACCTCAAAAATTTCCACCAATTGGCTCGCAGGGACAGATTCAGGGAGTCCCACTATTTTGAGATTACTCCTCCTCGCTCTGTTTTCAATGTCCTCTAATTTTGCATGTGCATATTCAGAGTGTTGTGGCAAAGACATTATGCGTTCCTCAAGCTCTTGTATTCTGTCCTCTGCTGCACTAATTCTTGATTCAGCCTCAATGAGTTGCTGATCATGTGTCTCAATTTTAACCTTCAGGTCCTTTGTTGTGGCTGTTACCATTTCAGCCACTGCTGTTTTAAAATCTTCAGCAAGATGAATGGCCAACTCCTTTGCCAGTATTTTATAGTCAAAATGTTGGGCTCCCCATCTACCTTCCATGTCCTCTCTCCGCTCCCCTGGTCCCTGTCTCTCTCCTGTATTCTCATTATCTGCAGGGGGGCAGCTCTGGGGTTGTTTGCCCATGGCGGCTGCTGTAATCTGTAGCTGCTCTGGGGAGATTCCCTGCGGATCCACTGCAGCCTTCTTTATATTTCCCCTCTCCTCTTCCACTCCAGCCTCCTTATCTCCGGTCCCAGACCTCTTCACTGCCTCTCCTTCTAATAGCGCTTTATGCGCGCTGGACGCGCCATGCCCGCCCTGCCCGCCATTACCGGTCTCCTCGTGCAGTGTCGCAGATTTCTCTCCTTCCCGACTTCTTGTTACGTAGCGATCCATCGTAGTCATGATGGACGCTCCCAGTATTGCTGCAGCCGACGCCGTTGTTGTGGATGTAAGGGGCAGAGTTGGAGGTCAGATGTCGGCGGATTGCTGAGGCAGGGAGCGGAGCTGCCCTTAGACGCGGCTGCACATGGAGGCGCCGGAACCGGAAGTTCAACCCTTGCTTTTGTGCTGGTTAATTGACAATTGCCCAATTTGTGCACATTTTCCCCCCACCTATGTTGGACTTGGTGTTCACGTCTCTCACTATTATCCCTTGGTGTTGAAAAGAGCCGATACCTCTGCTACCAACATTGTCTGAGGGTCATGTTTTCAGCAACTGATCTACAACGGCCCTCTTGAACAATTCCATTGTGCAACTCTTTGGTGACTCCAAAAGCAGAGAAGGAAATTTCCCCTTGTACCGTGGATCAATGAAGGTTGCCAAACAGTATAGGTTGTTGAATAAAATGTGTATCAAGCAAGGGTCTTGCCACAGATACTTACAGATGAACTGTGCCATGTGGGCAAAGCTGCAAAAAGGTAAATATTCTGTGTCCCATCCTCTCCTCACGTTGTCTCGCCTTATTGCCGACACGCTGCTGCACAGGTCCCAACTTGGCAGTGTTGGGGATGGTAATTCAGCAGAGGATGAAGAACAGGAGAAGGAGAGAGAGAAATGGGAATATGAAGATGCGGAAACCCTGGCAGAAGTTGGACCCGCTATTCTTGAAGTGGTTAGGAGGGTGATATGATGTCCAAGTTTGCACATTTTTCCCACCCTCCACCAGGTTCTCCCAGTGTGTTGTTACAGAAATGTATCATCCCTGTCCACAACAATTTGTCCAGGTGTCTGTTGTTAGTTGGATCTTCCCAGTTACGGCATTGGTGAGAGCACCATTCAGATTGTTTAACACGTGATTGTGTGACGCAGGGATGGGACCCTAGGCAAAATAATGGCGGCTGGGAACACTGTATTGTGGGGGAGCCACAGCCAAGAGATCATGGAAAGACTGTGTTCCCACAAGCCTAAACGGCAACATCTCCACAGCTAGCAATTTGGCAATGTGCGAATTTAGTGGGTGCGTGGCTGTGTATTTATGCTTTCTTTTCAAGCTCTCAGGCACAGACGATTGGATGCTTAGCTGGGACAAGGAAGTGGATGTGGTTGATGTTTGTTATGTCTTGTGGGCAGAAGGTATGAGAAAGACATAGCCGAGGTGACATGACAGTGGTTTGACCTGCAGACACAGATTTGTTACCCTTGTGTTCCACCCGCCAACTGGAGTGCTTGGCTGCTATGTAGTTTCGCCTACTGGTGGTGCTCAGGTTGTTTTTGCCCTGGCTTCTGTTCAACCTGATATTGCAGATGCTACAGACTACAATGTTTTTCTCTTGAAGGACTTTCAGAAAAAAACTTCCACACAGTGGCTGAATGCCCCCTTGCCCTGACTTGGCGCACAGCGGAGGTGCTCTTGGGAACAATTGATCCAGTTCTCACTCTGGGCAAACCATGATCCCTTGTTGCCTGTGTTGGTGCTAGATATCCATTTTCCTGTGCGTTGCTGTGATGGTTATGCCTGCCAATGGTATAGGTCGGATCAGTGGACTCATTATTGACCACCTTGTCTTGCATTTCATCCTTCTTCCCAGTTGAGATCCTAGGCTAACCTGATTGCAACTGTGTCTCATCATCATCAGCCTCCACCACTGGAGACAGTAAATGACATTCCCCAAAGTGACTTTCTTCTGGCCGTAGGACCTCAAATACTTGAGCATCAATGTCAATGCACACCACCTCCTTACGTCTCTCTTCAATGCTGCACGGTGACAGGCTAGAGCCAACCAAAAGATACGTACAAAACAGATCCTGGAAGTGGCCAAGCTTGAAATAATCTCTTGTGATTGATAATGGCGGGAAGAAGGAGAATCAGCTTCAGGATTTAATGGGCCAGCCTTCTGTCTATCGACAGTAGACTGTGTGGTCATGAAAGATTTGGTGCTGCTTGACAAATGGTAGTGGCCTTGTCTGCTATCCAAAACAGAATCTGCTCTTGCTCTTCTGGCTTCCACACACGTTTAAATTCCAGACCGGGAAAATTTTCCAAGAACATAATGTTCATAATGTCACGTACCACTGCCAACACCATGTCCATGTGCCTGTCATTTAACAACAGGCTGTTTTTTGCATTTTAGGTAATGTTGACAGATTTTTAGACATTGATGGCACAAGTCAAGCTAGCTGTCACAGCCATAATGGTGGGGAACAAAATGGCCTGGTGAGTGGTTTGTAACAGGCAGTAGAAAATGTTTGTACTACGGCTTTGCCTAGGGTACTAACAACCTTTTTAACTGGACTAATGTGGCAGGATAAAGCAGCCTCTGACTCCCAAAACAGCGGAAACAATAGCCTGGTGCGTGCTCTGTAGCAGGCAGTAGGAAATGTTTGTACTACTGCTTTGCCTAGGGCACCAACAACCTTTTTAACTGGACTATTGTGGACAGCAGATGGCAGGCTCTTGCCCCTAAAACAGCAGGGAAAATAGACCGGTGCTTTTAAAGAAAAGCCAGCACATAATGTTACTACTCTGAGTGCTGGAAAATTAGAGCTTTGCCTCTGACAATAGCTGTTTTAAGATGGACACTGGAAGAACACTTTAACATCTTCCTACCTAATCCACGCTCTCTCTTGCCCTCTACTCTGACATTGTTGTGTGGCTTCAGCTCTGAAAAGAGCTATTTTTTGGTGGCATTATGGAGCTAGTTTCCGGTTCCTTTAAACTGTCCCTGCTTGAGTATCTCTCCCTCCCTACTCTACACTGACCTAATATAAACTGCAGATAGCCCTCAAAAGGGCTTTTGTGTTATCAACAGGCCTAAACACTCTCCCTATCAGCTGACCGATCTCTCCCTATGCTTCTACAATGCTGGTTTCAGATGCAATATTTGCAAGATGGCGGCAGCAGGGCTTAAACAGACCCTATGACGCAGTGTGGCCAGCCAAATACAGTAATGCCACAACCAAGATGTCTGTGGCCTTACTGTCTTTGGTTAGAAAAATATATTGCAATCTGAGAGTCCTCAGTGGTCGATACCTTTTAATGGCTAACTGAAAAGATGGTAAACATAGCAAGCTTTCGGGACACTGTGGTCCCTTCGTCAGGCTGGTAATGACACAAATTCTGAAGACACGTACATATATACATAAGCAATTAAAAGAAAAAAAAAAGGAAAGTAGAAAAAAGAAAAAAAAGGTAAAACAGTGTTATATGCTCTGGTGGATATGACAGGGACAGAGAAACCAGATTTCTAAGATAAACGGAACCAATTGTATTAGGTAAATGGTTAGCAACCCATGGAGACCTGAAAATTCTTAGTTCTAAGTGAGACAGCTCTCAGAAGTGTCAAGAGTTCATAGTCCTATAATTTCAGTGTGTTGCAAGATGTCTCCAAATGCACTTTCATTTTATATAAAAATGCATGAATCTGCTATCCCCAAATGTCTGTTCATTTTACATAAAATCCCATGAATCCATGTGAAATATTTAATCCTGTTTTGAATGTGTCAAAGGTTGTTATCAATTTGTATTCCCAAATTCTTCTCTCTCTGAGATTTGAAGTTACTTTTTAAAATGAGCAGCCTCATATCGGATTCAGTGTTGTGGTCAGAGCTGCAAAAATGGTTCGCTACAGGTAGATCCATACGCTTTTCTTATACTGAGTGGCGATGAGAATTCATTCTTGTTCTGAATTGTAATCTGGTCTCTCCTATGTACATGCTGACTGTTGGGCATTTGGTACATATAATTAAATACACCACACTGCTTTTGGTGCAGCTGAAGTTACCTGGGATCTTGTAGTCTTGATTTGTCCCAGGAATCCTTATCTTGTCCGTTGTCATTATAAATGGTCAGGTTTTGCACCAACTGGGCCAAAGGAACAAGGATCCTGACAACCAAGAAGAAAAGGTCAGACTGGACACCTGATCCTAAGTGTAACTCCCATTTGAACAAATATATAGACACTTTCAGACATTCTGTAAAATCCACTATTTTAGATTCACACAAGAGTCAACCATCCAACGTCAATGCCCTGGTTAAAAGGGCCATACGGTCCTTGATAACCAACAAAGAAATCATCATTAAACCTGCAGACAAGGGTGGTGCAATAGTCATGATGAACAAATCTGACTACCTGAAGGAAGCAGACAACTGACGGACACACGTTACTACAAGAAATTGCAGTCTGACCCCACACAGGACTATTACAAGGAATTCAAAAGGTTGGTTTCTTGTCTACCTGACATATCCGTAAGAGCTGATGACCTAATACCAGTAAGTCCAAGGACAGGCACATTCTACATGCTTCCCAAAATTCACAAACCAGGAAATCCAGGGAGACCAATCATTTCATGTGTGGGCACCCTCACCGAACAAATTTCTGGGTGGGTAGAGGGTGTTCTCAAACCCCTGGTAAAAGAGACACCCAGTTACATTCAGGACACAACTGACCTATTGAATAAACTGTCAGCAATAGGTCCTCTACCAGAAGGAACCATCCTTGCCACCATGGATGTGGAATCTCTGTACAGCAACATCCCACACCAGGATGGATTAAATGCCTGTAAAACCTTTCTGGAAAACACAGGGATTGATGCTGACTCTGTGGTAGAACTCACAAAATTCATCCTCACGCACAATTACTTTACATTTGATGACAACGTATATTTACAGGAGACTGGCACAGCAATGGGAAGCAAAATGGCACCACAATATGCAAACCTTTTCATGGCCAAGCTTGAAGGTGACTTTTTATCCTCTCGCCCTATCAGGCCTCTGGCCTACTACCGTTATATTGATGACATTTTGATCATCTGGACGGAGTCAGAGCAACAGCAGAAGACTTTCCATGAACACTTTAATCAATTTCACCCCACCATTAACTTAACACTCAACTACTCCTGCATTGAAATCAGCTTTCTGGACACCATCATTAAGCTACAGAACAATGAAATAGAGCCATCCTTGTACCGGAAACCAATTGACCGTCCAACATATCTCCAATGGGACAGTTTTCATCCAAAGCATATAAAAAACTCTATTGTGTACAGCCAGGCCATCAGATACAACCGGATATGTTCCAACCCTACGGACAGAGACAATCACCTTGAGGACCTCAGAAAGACCTTTTTGAACCAGGGCTACCATCCAAGAACTATCGAGAACCAGATTACAAGAGCCACCAGAATATCAAGGAATCATCTCCAACATTACAAAACTAGAGAAGAAAACAACAGAGTTCCTCTCGTAGTCACCTACAATCCAAGTCTGGAGGTGCTAAGAGGAGCTGCACGGAAACTGCAACCACTCCTACAAAAAGATGCCCGACTAAAATCAATATTTCCGGATCCCCCACTCTTGTGTTTTAGACAACCTCCGAATCTAAAAACATCATTGTCAGAAGCGCCCTGTCCTCTCCAGCAACAACAGGAACCTTTCCCTGCAACCAGTTGGTGCAAAACCTGTCCATCTATAATGACAATGAACAAGATAAAGATTCCTGGGACAGATCAAGACTACAAGATCCCAGGTAACTTCAGCTGCACCAAAAGCAATGTGGTGTATTTAATTATATGTACCAAATGCCCAACAGGTGGCATGTACATAGGGGAGACCGGATTACAATTCAGAACAAGAATGAATTCTCATCGCCACTCAATAAAAGAAAAGCGTATGGATCTACCTGTAGCCAAGCATTTTTGCAGCTCTGACCACAACACTGAATGCGATATGAGGCTGCTCATTTTAAAAAGTAACTTCACATCTCAGAGAGAGAGAGAAGAATTTGGGAATAGAAACTGTTAACAACCTTTGACACATTCAAAACAGGATTAAATATTTCACATGGATTCATGGGATTTTATGTAAAATGAACAGATATTTGGGGATAGCAGATTCATGCATTTTTATATAAAATGAAAGTGCATTTGGAGACATCTTGCAACACACTGAAATTATAGGACTATGAACTCTTGACACGTCTGTGAACTGTCTCACTTAGAACTAAGTATTTTCAGGTCTCCATGGGTTGCTAACCATTTATCTACCGTATATACTCGTGTATAAGCCGACCCGTGTATAAGCCGACCCCCCTACTTTTGCCCCCAAAACCTGGGAAAACCTATTGACTCGTGTATAAGCCGAGGGTGGACTCCAGCACAGATATACAGCCCCCAGCAGTGTGGTATACAGGCAGGCCCCAGAGGTATATACAGGCAGCAGCCCCCAGAGGTATATACAGGCAGCAGCCCCCAGAGGTATATACAGGCAGCAGCCCCCAGAGGTATATACAGGCAGCAGCCCCCAGAGGTATATACAGGCAGCATCCCCCAGAGGTATATACACGCAGCAGCCCCCAGAGGTATATACAGGCAGCAGCCCCCAGAGGTATATACAGGCAGGCCCCCAGTGGCACTCGCCCCCCCACACTGTGCAGAGCCCCCCCTCCCGATGCATTATCTTACCATCCAGCCGCGTCTTCATCACCGCTGGTCCTCCCGTCCATCCTCGCGCGCTGTGTTCCCGGTCTCATGTGACCCGGCGGTCGCAGTCGGATGACGTCATCGCGCCGGGTCACATGAGAGCCGAACACAGCGCGGGAGGATGGACGGGAGGACGGTGATGAAGACGCGGCTGGATGGTAACATAATGCATCGGATGGGGGGGCTCTGCACAGTGTGGGGGGGCGAGTGCCATTGGGGGCCTGCTGTATATGGGGGCCTGCTGTATATGGGGGCCTGTAAACATCTGGGGGCTGTATGCACGGCTCCCCCTGCCGCTGTGATGGGCGGGGGGAGTCGTGCATATCTAATGAGCGGCCCCATGTGACGGGCCGCTCTGTCAGGAGCCTCCCCCCGCCTCCTCCAGCCTCCCCAGCACCCGGACACCTAGGATTACCGTATTGACCCGTGTATAAGCCGAGGGGGTGACTTTTCAGCCCAATTTTTGGGCTGAAAAACTCGGCTTATACACGAGTATATACGGTAATACAATTTGTTCCACTTATCTTAGAAATCTGGTTTCTCTGTCGCTGCTCCTCCACCCCTCCCTAACCCCACTCTGCTTTGCATCACCTGTCATATCCACCAAAGCATATAACACTGTTTTGCCCTTTTTTTCTTTTTTCTTCTTTCCTTTTTTTTTTTTCTTTCAATTGCTTATGTATATATGTATGTGTGTTCAAAATTTGTGTCATTACCAGCCTGACGAAGGGACCATAGTGTCCTGAAAGCTTGCTATGTTTACCATCTTTTCAGTTAGCCAGTAGATAGAAAAATATATTGCAATCTGAGAGTCCTCAGTGGTTGATACCTTTTAATGGCTAACACGGTATAAATATTCTTTACCTTGTCTTTGGTTAAAAAGCCCAGCATGTTTTGTGGCTGCAAAAGAGGCGCCAAAACTGCAAGGCAGGATATCCGAATATCCGAGTGAGGCGTGTACACATATACTCGCAATATAACAAGTAATCTGATGACTGTACTATTACTAGTTATAAGTAATCTTGTGATAAAGAATGTATTTCTGGTGGAGAAAATTGAAATTGATGAACCCAGGTCTTTTCTCAAAACGTTACTACGTAAAACAAAGCTTCATTATGCTAGGCTACATAAAGCACATAGTAATACAGCTCTATGCTTTACTAGAGTGAAAATTATCTTTCTTAAATAAAAATCTCCATATTTCTTTTCTATGTGAAATGTATTCATCTGCACTTTTTGGTCCTCAAACAAGTACTTGCCAGTATAAGTGAAAGAATTGTCTATGTCCGATCTGGATTCAAATTCCCATTGTCCATTTTCTGTAAATTAAACCAGCATCTCTGAGAGGGTCCACCAGGATTAGCTAAAAGCAAAACATATTTTAAAGATTGTGTGTCTAATTTAAGCTAATATCCTAACTCTATGGTAAGCATTCTTGTCTTAATTAGTAGAGGGAATTCACTTAGTGTGATTGAAGTACTTTGTCCGAGCCTTAGGCATTATGATTTGATATTAAGCTCTGCACATTTTTAGGTCTCAGTGCTGCTTCTTGCAGAACAATGCATGTTATTAATGGAAAGATGAGTAAAATTAGCAGGGTTATTTACCTTTACAATGGATTCATACAAATATTTTTGTACTAGCAGCATAGCAAGCTTTATCATTACTACAAGTAATCAAGACTTGAGGATTATGGTGTAACATATAGTACAGCCTAACTCCATAGCATTAACTAAATACTCAGATTACAGCGGTACTACAGCTCCCAACTAAAGAACCCAAATAACCAACTGTTATACCGTGGATCGTAATTTATTCCCGTCCATTAACATTTTCCTTGGATAGTGTAAATATACTTTGATTCCCTAATTGGAAATAGAAAATCGGGAAAAGTCTTCAATAGATCAGAGAGATCATTTTTAAGGCTGCCTTCAGATTTGCAGATGCCTCTGCAGCGTTTTGCGGAGGCATCTGCAAGCATCTGCATGCAGACGGCAGCCCCTATGTTTATAATGGAGCGCACGGCGGTCTGCAGATGCTTGCAGACCACCGTGCGCACCCATTCACTCCTATATGTGATCTGTGCGCAGGCGGATGCCTGCGTACAGATCACACACTCTCGTCCGCACCAGGGACGCGACATGTTGCGTCCCTGGTGCGGGCGAGAGTGTGTGATTTGTGCGCAGGCATCCGCCTGCGCACAGATCACATATAGGAGTTAATGGGTGCGCACGGTGGTCTGCAAGCATCTGCAGACCGCCGTGCGCTCCATTATAAACATAGGGGCTGCCATCTGCATGCAGATGCTTGCAGATGCCTCCGCAAAACGCTGCGGAGGCATCTGCAAATCTGAAGGCAGCCTAAATGAATTGAGTTCTGTCTCTAACAGACTGATAAAGATAAAGACCTATCTAAGGTTGAAATGTTGCCTGTCTAACCCATACGTTTAGATCATGGATACTATCAAAGTCTTGAGTTATCATCTGGAGTTGATATAGGACTGGGGATCATTTTATTCTTAGACCTATATGCATCTCCAGACATTATACAGATGTGAGAGGTTGTTGCTGTCCTGATTGTTTTTGTTTTTGCTTCTTCCATCAGCTGTCACGCCTCAGACTGTGGTGCATCCGGACAGAGTGCGTGACAGTGGCGCACAGACCAACAGTGGCCGACGCATTGCGCAAAGCAACAGACGGGAAAGAACCGGAGTTCAAATACAATGGAGGGCCCTGCTTATAGGGAATGGAGAATGGAGACTTCAAGCACCTGTGCCTGTGCCCTAATCTCCCTAATGTCTCTATACGGGCTCTTTGACCCCGTCACCAAGCAGGATACCTAGTCCCTTGATGGCCCTGATGTTAACCCTCAATAGGAAGAAGGCCGGCGGGAGCACTAGTCCCAACCACTGCACTAAAATCTACAATAGGCAAAGGAAAGACAGACAGGGAAACAAGAAAACGTCCCGCCTACTGCCACACTCCTAGGCAACAGACAACTTGGCAACAGTCAGCTTCTCCAGAGTAGCTCCTTCTCAAAAAGTAGTTAGACCAGGAATGAAATTTAATCACCAGCAAGGAATACTAGATCATGTGACCATATAAAGGAGATGGCAGTAATCACAAAGCAGCTACACCTGGGAAGAGAAATAAGGAACATTGCAGAAAACAAAACTGACATTAACTCCGACACTGCCAAAGGAAAGAAACACATTTAAAATGAATTCTCAATACAGAAATGAGACACAGGTCCCAAACCTGTCATAAGTCACCAAAGTACGTGAGACCATCATTTTATTATTATTATTATTATTATTATTATTATTTATATAGCGCAATTAGCTTCCATGGCGCTTTGCAAATGAAGAGGGGAGAACGCGGACAAATACACCAAATACAGTATACATGGACAATCAAGGACAAATACAGCAAATATGGATAATCAAGTCTCACAGATACAGGAGGGGAGGGGACCCTGTCCACAAGGGTTCACAGTCTACAAGGCAGCGGCATGACCAGCTTACAACAAACGGCTACTGACAAAAATGTTTTTTTCCTTAGCTGGATTCACTTTGTATATTCCATAAAATACCCACTCTCTTGGTACTGTCTAATGGGAGTAATTTGTACCTTCTAATTTAACTTCTAAAAGGTTTTGTGGAATTCTGATAGTGATAGATTATCCTTAAGATGGAAGCTCAGTATTAGAATGGCATCCCCACAGATCTGTAGATTGAAGGACACACATCAATGCTTAACAGGCACAGCTCCATACATTTCATAGTGACTTAGTTTGGAATTGCAGCTACAACTTAAAGTGATCCTGACCTCACAAACTGACCCAACCGCATCTTTATACCTGTCCCTGCACCCCTATTATCATTTCTAGCCATCCCTTTTGCAGAAAAAATCGATTTTGTAAAGTAGAGAAACGTTTATAGTCCTGTGTGAGTTCTCTGTTTCTGAATAAGCCTCAATAGGCAGGCCTGTCTGCTGCTCCCTTGTATTATGCACGCCCCTCTCAGGTTGCTGCCTTGCTGCGTCATGAAAGGGGGTGGGGCTACCGACATGACACGATTTAGCCCCGCCCCCTTTCATGACGCAGCAAGGCAGCAACCTGAGAGGGGCGTGCATAATTACAAGGGAGCAGCAGACAGGCACGCCTATTGCGGCTTCCTCAGAAACAGAGAACCCACACAGGACGAGGTAAATATAAACTTTTCTCTACTTTACAAAATCGATTTTTTTCTGCAAAAGGGATGGCTAGAAATAATAAGAGGGGGTGCAGGGACAGGTCTAAAGATGTGGGGGGTTAGTTTGTGGGTTCAGGATCACTTTAAGTACTAATCACAGTCACAACAAAAGACATGGAACTGTAACTGGTAAACAAATTTTACATAGCACTTGTTGGTGTATTGCTGTCAGGGCCACCATCACGACATTACTACCATTACTGGTATAAGGAGCCCGGTGGATAGAAACAAAGAGGTAAGACGTGGACTGGGTGAGACATGCTGAGCAGCCTTTCTTACTTTTTCCGGGGTTTGTTGTACACATGCCCTAAAGAGGCTGACATGCATGATACAAACAGTACCTAACCGGAAGTAGAATGATGTTGCCAAAAGGAAGTAGGATATTCCAATTACTGATAAGTGTGCCAGGACTGTATTATGCGCAAGAGGAGATAAACCTTGTTAAGACTCGGGACAGACCAACAATAGTGCAGTTACAAATGCACTAGATGCAACGCACCAATGCTAGGCAATTCTTATTCTTCATCTATGAGAGCCCTTCCTAGACTGCTGTCCCAGGATAGATGGCATCTGGTGATGTGGACAATGTCATAGTCAAATAACAAATACAGGAGTTAAGGGGGTAAAAGAAATCTCACTAGGTTCTTATCTAATTGATTGGCAGGACCTGCAAAGATGACTTGCTCACCTTGTGTGTTTGTGATCAATACTACACAGAAAATGCTTGATATGAGAACAGCTTCTGTGGAATACACATGACCAAAGGTCGGGAATTGTAGAGATGCAGATCCAAACTGCTGTTGGTGTAATAAATGGGGCCAGAAGAAACAAATGAATAGACTGAGCTTTATTGTGGATCCGTTTCAAAGTATTCGCCACATCATCCTCAGCACAAACTGAATAACAGGAAGAAGCCAGCTTTTAAGGACACAGTGCTCAATGAAAATTGAATAAAGGTGCCAAAAGGACAGACATGTGCCAGAGAAAATACACAAACCGTGTCACCCATCAACAAAATACCAATATACATTATGAACAATTATTACATATCATCATATAGCTAAAACTAAAATTGACGTTTTATTTACTAACTACAGTACTTAAAATGAAATAAAAACAATTTGAAAAAGACATAATGTCTAAGTGCTGAGAAGCAACCAGAAGCTTACCAAGTAACACTCGCCTCTAGTATTTTCATGTATGATCAGGGCTACATACCATAATGGACATGAAAATACTAGTTTTAAAAGGTAAAAAATGTTTGTACCGTGTTAGCCAGTAGATAGAAAAATATTAGAATCTGAGAGTCATCAGTGGTTGATACCTTTAAATGGCTAACTGAAAAGATGGTAAGAAAAAGCTTTTTTTAACCATGTTTTCAGTTAGCCATTAAAAGTTATCAACCACTGAGGACTCTCAGATTCTAATATTCTAGTTTTAAAAGGTCATTTCAAATCGCAGGGAGACAGAAGAGTCTGGGAATATAATCTTATGTTAACCTTTGACACATTCAGAGCGAGAATGAATATGTCATGTGGATTTATGTCTTTTTACATTAATTAAGGAATCTCCAAATTTTGAAGAAACAACTCATCAAAGGACATAACACTATTGGTATATATAAGGAATGGGGGAAGATGAGATGCCGCTCTGACCCCTAATTTCCCTTGGAATCCTGCTCTGGTGTGACGCTTGGCAACCGCCTGTAGTGATAAGGAAAAAATTGTGGAAAACACCAGTGCATATAATTATATTGTATATACAAGATACTCCTACACACAACTACAGAGTTAATTGAACATAGATGGTATTAGGATAGGAGTTAACTCTCTAGTTGTGTGTAGGATTGTCTTCTATATTTATGTGTGTTTTCTTTTATGTCAATGTGCTAACGATTAAGACGTTTGTCGAAACGCGTCTAGCTGCTCCTGCGTGAGCGCTATGATATTTTAAATTTTTTGTACTTAATTTGGATTTGGAGAAGATGATGATATGCAATGGTGTTTTCCATAATTTTTTCCTTATGACATAAAACTATCTGCTTCTTATCTCAGGAGGACACTGATTTTCACTATATACACATGCTCTCTCCCCCCACCCAACTCTGACCAAGTCCTGTGTTACATTTCACCTCACCTAGTTCATTTACTGCATCATCCAACCCTGTACATGTGTATATATGTGTGTGTTCAAAAGTTGTGTCATCATTAAGCCTGATGAAGAGGCCATAGTGTCTCGAAAGCTTGCTTGTCCTTACTATCTTTTCAGTTAGCCATTAAAAAGGTATCAACCATTGAATACTTTTATATTCTAATATATATTTTTCTGTTTACTGGCTAACACAGTACAAACATTTTTTACTTTTACAATCTTGTAATCAGTCAGTGCGCCTGTGTATAGGGCTACAAATACTCACTGTGCTGTTTGGTGACATGGTGTGTACCACACTCAACACGAACCAGAGGAAGTGTGGCACCCCAGGAGTCCAGTTGCCACAGTGGCATTACCTCCCTCACAGGGGTAATGTCATGCTTGGAAGCAAGAAGGGGTCCCCTGGTCAGGTAACATCAGCATCCAACACTTGTCCTGGCTCCAGACCAGCAGGGAGAGCTCTGAACCCCAATTCATGGGAGCTTCTATATAAATTATGGGCTGGGGGAGAAGTTAGTTCAGTATGGAGCAGTACTGAGGAAGACAGACATCCTGGGGACTGGAGCCGGTGGAGCACGTCCCAGGACCGAGGAGAGCTAGTCAGACAGAGGAGTCGAGGAGAACCTGGGGAATGGAGCCATGACCGGGCTCGCCGCAGAGAAAAGCCCTAGAACTGGCCGCTGGAGTCCGTGGTTGTTCGGGTACTGCAGTTCCGGAAGCCAAATCCAGAGGGCAGAGGATTGCACGTCCCCTTGCCAATTCAACACCCAACAGCAAAGCAGCATAGCCGAGCCCGGATCCGTGACCACAAAATGACACCTGGAATAGGCTCAAGCTGCCTGCCATACGGGCAAAGGATAGACATGCAGGAAGAGGGCCTCAGCACAGCCTTAGGCAGTGACTTTCCAGTAGCACCGCACAGAAGGAAAGCCTCTACAACCAACTGGCTAGGTGGATCCCCAATTGCTTCCCAGCTGCCCGGATCTCCATTACCAACTGTTGCCAGTACCCTGGTCCGCAGCATCAACCATCAAGTAAAGGTAAAGGAAACTTTCATGATTGTGTCCTCCAGTCATTGACCACACCCTCAGACCTGCACCCCACCATATCCTATTCCCAGTATAGACTGTGTAAACTGCCCTGGGGTTCTCCGCACTGCCCGTGGAGAGCTACACCATCTCAGCTGCAATGCCAACAACCCCAGAGGACCTGCACTGCAGCCTCGGCCATCCATCCTAAATGCCGAAACCCACGGATGGCGTCACAAATTTGTTTCCCATATA
Organism: Allobates femoralis; assembly: GCA_033576535.1. Lineage (NCBI taxonomy): Eukaryota > Metazoa > Chordata > Amphibia > Anura > Aromobatidae > Allobates > Allobates femoralis. The sequence goes on from JARQOC010000004.1 coordinate 469,098,369, forward strand.
AACTTTCCCCCATTTATTCACACTGCCAGGGCCACGGAACCGGGTCACAGCCCCGTGATCTTCCCAAAGAACTGCCTGATTTGGTTCTGAGTACCCCACGGTCCTGGGTGGGTGTGTCAGAAGCAAAGGAAAGAGTTGTCTCAGGGGATTAGAAAGAAAATTATAGATAAGTATGTTAAAGGTAACTGTTATAAGGCCATCTTCAAGCAGCTTGATGTACAGTTGAACATATTATTCAGAAATCTAAAGGGAAACTGTCACCAGGTTTTTGCAACCTAATCTGAGAGTAGCATAATATAGGATTGGACTAATATAGGACCCGAGATTCTAATTCCAGCAATGTGTCAATTACAGCGCTGCTCAGTGTAGTTTTGATAAAATCACAGTTTAATCATCTGGAGATTATCATTAGTCTGGTAGTCTGGCATATTCACAAAGTGCTAAATCTGCAGCACAAAAAACACAAATTGTATCAAAATGACAGCAAGCAGCTCAGTAAGTGACACATCGCTGGAATCAGGGTCTCTGCCAATACATTATGCTGCTCTCAGATGGGATGGCAAAAACCTGGTGACAGATTCCCTTTAACATCCATGGGACTGTAGCCAACCTCCCTGGTCGTTGCGGCAGGAGGAAAATTGATGACAATTCAAAGAGACAGATAATGCGAATGGTAACAAAAGAGCCCAGGAAAACTTCTAAAGAGATTAAAGGTGAACGTCAAGCTCAAGGAACATCAGTGTCAGATCGCACCATCCGTCATTCTTTGAGCCAAAGTGGACTTCATGGGAGATGACCAAGGAGGACACCATTGTTGAAAAAAAATCATAAAAAAGCCAGACTGGAATTTGCTAAATCCAGATCCCGTCCATATACCTAGGAATATTGGCTTATGTCTCTAGTCGCGTCTGCCTACCTACAGGAAGTGCAATATCAAGGTTCATACACTTCTCTCATGGTACACAGACCACATGTATAGGTGGGAAAACAAAGTATGCACTCCAAATCAGAGCAATCTCACCCAGTTACTCCACTGCTTCACATGAAGTGAGTCCACATAGACTTGGATCAACCTTTCATTGATGTTGTCCAGGCTGCTCAGGGGTCAGGGCTTAGGTAGGCACTTCCTGTAGTTAGGCAGATGCGAAGTGTATGAGCCTTGATATTGCACTTCCTGTAGGTAGGCAGACGCGACTAGAGACATAAGCCAGTATTCCTAGGTATATGGATGGGATCTGGATTTAGCTCTATTAACCCCTTCGAAAAGAATAAAGGGGATTACTCACAGCAATACACAGTTTTTTGCACTGTCACTTTTGCACGACTTTCTGTTTTTGTTAGTCTAGACAACTAGGTCTTTTTAACATTTGAGTTTATTAAAAGTTATATTTTAACTTCTCTTTTTATCTATGCTATTGCTTTAATTTGTTGATTCAATTGCACGGTCTCGTGTAGGGCGCTCTAATTAAAGCCAGGGACTCTGCTTGTGGAAAGTCCTTTTATTGGATATCCTCCATCCGCCACGACATGTTTCGACGGTGTAGTACCGTCTTTCTCAAGTGGAATGGAACTAGTGCGCCCCCTGTTTTTTTTTTTTTTTCTCTTGTCTTTCATTGCTTTAATTTGACCTGACCTGTATGAGAACCATTGGTTTAAGCAGGAGGTAACCTGACCCGCTATTGATATATTTGTGTACTCGCCTCGCTATATTTGGGTGTTCCGCCCTGCAGTTTTGGCACCTCCTTTGCAGCTATTAAACATGCTGGGCATCGCTCAGCTGCTAGGGAGAGTGTTTAGGCCTATTGATAACACAAAAGTCCTTTTGAGGGCTACCTGCAGTGTATACTAGGACAATGTAGAGTAGGGAGGGAGAGATACTCGAACAGGGACAGTTTAAAGGAGCCAGTCAGTAGCTCCATAATACCACCAAAAATAACTTTTCAGAGCTGAAGCCATACAACAAACTCAGAGTAGAGGGAGGCAAGGATTGTATATTAGGTAGGGAGAGGTTAAACTGTTCTCCCAGTATCCATCTTAAATAACTTGGCAGAGGCAAAGTTCTATTTTTCCAGCACATAGAGTGATAGCATTTTGTGCTGCCTTTTTTTTTTTTTAAAGCCCCATTCTATTTTCCCCATTGTTTTAAGGATCATAGCCTGGTTTCTGCTATCCACAATAGTCCAGTTAAAAAGGTAGTTAGCACTCTAGGAAAAGCAGTAGTACAAACATTTCCTACTGCCTGCTACAAAACATGCACCAGGCCATTTTTCCCACTGTGGACGTGGAAATGGTGTTGTCAGTGGTGCGCGACAAGGCACTGAGTCTGTGTCAGGTCAGAAGAAGCTTGATGCAGTCATTATGTTCCTGGAAAAATTTCCTGGTCTGGAACATAAACGTGTGTGGAAGCCAGAATAGCGAGAGCAGATTCTGTCTTGGATAGCAGAAAAGGCCTCTACGCATTTCTAAAGCAGCACCAAATCTTCCACGATCACACAGTCTACTGTCAATAGATAGATAGATAGATAGATAGATAGATAGATAGATCCAATCCTGAAGCTAGTTCTTCTTCCTCACGCCATTATCAGTGTCTGCACACCTGACAATAATTCCTTGAAAAGCCAACACTGTTTAAATGATGCTGATAGGAAACATATGGCAGCATTATTTTTAGAGTATGAACAAAAAAGTAAGTCTGAAATTGTGAACCACATAGACACAATGTTTCTTCAACGATACATTTTTGGAGAATATTGTTCCGAAAGGGTTGATACTGTCCCAAAAATCATCATTTCCAAATGATCTTGAATTTACAAAAAAATGGGAGGAATATTCACTTCAATGTTCTATTGGACTGATGAAATTACTAATAATGAAAAGAAATTCCTTAGCTGAGAAAGCTTTGGAGGATCTTTAATCCTTGAGGAATAATCTTGATCTTTATTCCCTGTCCTCAGATTTTAGGGCGTTTACTATTAATCTCAGGGTAAAATTGGATAAGTTTGAGGAGGACACTATTAAGAGGAAAGTGGTGAAATTATTACGTGATAGGAAAAACATTAATGTCACAGTTGAGGATATGGATACGAATGAGGCTTTTCCAAAAGGTGAAAAGGATATATCTGACCCAGGTCCTCCTCTAACAGCTGACACTGTGACTACCAGTACTAAGGTGAACAATAAGGAATCCTTATCCTATTTAAAATCGGACAAACAGAAGGCTTTTTATGAACAACATAAGAGTAAATTACAAATAATAAGGGGCTACATAGAAACAATAAGAATAATATCAATAATAAAGACGCTGGAAAGAGCATGGGTTCAAATAGTGTCGTGGAAAATAGATCCATACTCCCTTCTGTAAACAATATTATAGAGAAAACTAGCTTTGAGCCCGATTCTAAAGAATCGGGAGTCTAGAATCCGTATTTCCTTTATTTAAAAATAGTTTTAACTAATAATGCAATAATTCCATGATATCTTTCCATCAACTACATATAATTGTATGGTTGATATCATTTTTGGAAAATTGAACTATTATGATGTAAGGGTGTTGGAACACAAAGTAACAATACTTGTTAATGTGTCAATAGCTTGATTTGACAAATCAATATTAATATTCTGCGTATTAGCCAGTTTGTGTCAGCCCACCAATCGCATCAAGATGCCCTTACGTCTGGTGGGTCCTAATCTAACTAATTCCGAATTATGAATATTTTGATTTATTTAACAGCAGCATTTTTCATCTATTTAAAAAGGATGTGGATGTAAAAAATAAAATTTCCACACCTGACACCTAAGGAGTTACCGTCAACAGACTTGCAGCAATTTCCATAGCACAACTAAGGAATTTGCAGTAAACTTGCGGTAAATGGAGCAAACATGGCTACGGCAGATGCAGGAAATACAGCCACTAACAAACCACAGGTCACTGCAGTTATTGTGGCTGAAACAGCCGCAACCACGTTGTCTGCATCCACTGCAAGTAAACTACAAATTCCATACACATTGCATGAAAATTACGGCAAGTGTGCTGTAGGTGAGCCCTAAGGCAGCAAATGTAGAAATGTTAGATTTAAAAAAAAAAAACATCCACAAATAGCTAAAAAATGCTGGAGTCAAAGGTAAATCTCAATTTAGATATGTCCCTCTCTATCTATATATAGTGAACACACCTTGAGATGGAGATGTGTGTGAACAGCCATCCCACCCGTCTCTTAGCTGTTCACAAAAACCTCTCCCTGTAAAACAAATATATCAAAATTCTCAGCACTTGTAGTGCTGGAACATAATATGATGGTTTCTATCACCAAATTGTAAAATTTGGATGATACACATCTATGATCTCAAACTAAATGTGTGTTCATCTGTATCTCTCTCTCTCTATATATATATATATATATATATATATATATATATGATAAATTCTGTACAAAAGGGATTTAACCTCCCCAAAAATAACTATCTATATAACATGGCTATATAATAACCATGTAATTAATATCTTTAAAAATATGACTAAACTAATTTTTTTGTAGATTTTGTTTTTTTTTTGTAAAAAAAAGTATCAGAACAGTATGAGGAAAAAAAGAAAAATCTTAACGTAAAACATTTTTGTACACGATATTGTGTGTAAAGACCTTAGGAGAATTAGGCAGTAATTGTCCTTGGAGTGGTGAATTGAGGACTTTGACCTTGACATTACAGCGTTGCTTGACTCTTGAAAAGGCCACATAGAGTTGACCATGGGCAAAAGGTGGTACCGGGAGATATATCACAACTCGATTGAGAGTTTGCCCTTGGGATTTATTGATTGTCATTGCAAACGCTGCCTTGATGGGAAATTGTCGTCTTCTTAATCGGAATGGTAATGCAGTCTCTGATGGACATAAATCAATACGTGGAATGAATACCACCTGTCCTGCTGCTGAGCCGGTAATGACTTTAGCCTGGATCATGTTTGGAAACAATGCAGTTACAATGAGCCGAGTACCATTGCACAGACCTTTCCTGGTATTCAGGTTGCGTAACAGCATGACAATGGTGCCAACTTTAATTTTGAGATGATGTAGAGGCATTCCAGTAGGTGTAAGTGAATGCAAAAATTCAGGTGGGTATTGTTCTGAATCATCACAGTCCTCCGCATCAATAGAATCTTCACTCATATAGTCTGTGTAGTCACCAATCAAGCAATCCATGACTTTGGAATTAACAAAATCGACGTCGTCATTCTTTGGACATAGGATAGCATGAGAAGCAGCGATATTGATACTCTCGTTGTTATTGACATCAATGTTAATGTTGTCTCCAAAGATCTCATGTATTAAAGACCCAGTGCACAGCATATTTGGAGGATTCTCGATTACATCATCTCCAAGATTATATTCATTGGACAGCTCACCATTACCAAGTTTAAGCAACCAAGTGCTGTATTCCGGATCAATAGAGCGCATGTTGTTAATAAGCGGGAGTGGATTGAAAATTGGCCAATGTGTACAATATTTTAAACAGCTCTCCACAATATCTGTTCTTGTGCCATGAGGAATGACAGGAAGACTTTGTCGAAAGTCTCCTCCAAGTACAATTACTTTGGCTCCAAAAGGTGTCTTTTCTTTGTTGGTAACTTTTTTGGTCATAACATCTCGTAAGAGTCTTTCAATGACATGCAATGCATACTTTGAGACCATTGTGCACTCATCTATAATAAAGAGTTCAGTGTTCTGCAAATCATAAGCTGCATCCGTGTCATTTTTTATCCTGGAAACCGATGTTTCATTCACAGGTATTGGTATTCCATAAAGAGAATGAATTGTTCTTCCTCCTTCAAGCATATTGGCTGCAATTCCTGTAGTGGCAGCAGGTGACACCATTTTTCCTTCTCCCCTTAGTTGATGTAGAAGTAGATGGTTAAGGTACGTTTTTCCACTGCCACCAGGACCGTCAATGAAGAAGCACTTTGGTGTTGCAGTAGTGTCTTCTAATGCTTGAATAATAGCCTCATAAGCCAAAAGTTGTTGAGGATTGAGAGTTGCTTTCATCTCAGCAGCTGTTCTTAACTCATCGTCTTGATCAAATTGTTGTGGAAGTTGTTGTTTCCTGACAGGGCGTGGTAAGTTAAATTCAGTATATTTTTTGCCATGACTTCGCAAAATTTCTTGGATATCGGTCATCGCATATCCTTCACAATTCACACACTCCTCCGTGTTTGGAGTGATATTTATGGCAATAGTCTTGAATGAAGTGTTCTTTAAATTCAAGCCCCAACTCCAGTGGATTAGCAGGAGGGCCAAAAATGCAAATGTAGGCAAACATATCACGTAGCTGTGCAGGCATGTTCAAAATGCAAGCATCAAGTAAGGTGTTTCTCCACAAACTATCATCAAATAATAAACCAAGAGCTAAGGCAGCGTCTTTGAAAGTTAGATGTGTAACTCCATGAACCGTTTTAATGCTGGTGGCACCTTTGACATGCAGCAACAACAAACTCAAATAGTAGCGTTCTTGGTCTCTGAGACTTACGGTATACATTCTTCCAATTACAGAAGCACCTCCTCGCTTTCTCTGTTGCCAAGAACCTTCTATCCAAACCTAGTGTTCTGGAATTTCACGATAGAAATAAGTATGAGCAGTTGGGTCCTTCTTATTAAGCTCAAAATAGCCCATAAGAGTGGAATTGTTATGTAGCTTGTGTCTGATGTTGGCTACGGAGTCATCCTCATGAAAATAGAGTTGTTGAGAATGAGGCAGATGTACAGCCAGGCGAATAATACTATGCGATTGTTTGTGCATGGGATAAGCAAATATCCGCCAAGCTGCCTCAGGTGCACTAACATAACGGAATCCATAAATTGATGAGTTTCATCATGTTGGATGCTTGTTTGGCAAATTTCCAGATTTGCTTTATCGTGTCCTTTATATACATATTTAAATAAGTATTTGACACTTTGTATGGAGCCACAAACTTCCACATTGATATGACACTTATATTTGAGAAGTAAGAAAGGATTATAAGGAACTACCCACAAATTATCAATCATGACGGAATGGTGTTCAAATGATGGTCCTGTATTTCGTGGATACGTCGGATAGGCATCCTTTGCAATGACAGTCGAATCCTGAAATTGTTTGGGGAAACCTTTGCTACACTTCCCAAGATGCATACATGGTGAATTTGACCTCAGTTCTCCACAGGGACCATGAATCATGTGTTGCATGACGATCTTATGAAGCTGAGGGTAGGTGATAGGATCTGGTATTTCAGCCCAAACAGTATTGTCAACTTCAATCTCTGTGCGTAATTTTGAGGTGGCATCCAAAATTATCAAAATGTGAGCATGAGGTAGCCCACGTTTCTGAAACTCAATTACATGAACCATGGCGCAAACTGTTCCAAATAATCCATTTTTAATGTCTTTTAACAGTGCTTCAAGTTTTATTCTGAAGACCCGTGCCACCAAATCTGGTCTGTGTTTGACACGTTGCCATGGTTCCAAATTGTTAGTGATCTCATTCCATTTGGGATTACATGTCATGGTGACAAATAGATCTGGGCGACCAAATTTAGTGACTATAGCCATGGCATCTTGATACCGCTGCTGCATATTTCTGGGACTGCCTTCGAAAGATGATGGTAGAATGACAGTTCGGCCAATGGGAATGCCTTTTTGAATGGATTTGTTGATGAGATGCTCTTGAAGTATGCAATAATCCTCGACTTTTAAATCTGACTGGTGTTGACGGATAAAATTCAGTCGATTGGCCTCAATTTTCACATAAGCATCGACTAAATACTGCTGTGTCAATTTGCCACCATTCAAAACGGGATTAAACTCATTGCGGACAGACATCACATAACAGTAACCCTGCGTTCACTTTTTCCTTGATGTTTCAGTCCATCATGCCACCCTTGTTGTCCGTAAGGGAAAAATAAAGGATAGAGTAACGCATCCAAGTTACTGTGAAGAATGCTGACCTGTTGTGTCTTTGGAGCCAAAGGATTTTGTGGATCGGCTTTTAAATGGATCAATATATCTCGGTTGAATGGTGGCTCCCCATTGTTATTTTCAAATACAACAGCTACTTCGTTGACAGTCGGATTGTTATAGCGTCGAGGGTCTTGACTGTGGTCTTGTTTAAGTGCCATCGTAATATTTGGCATGACAGTGCCATTTCTTTCAGCCTTTTGTTGTTCTTCTTGTTCCACGTCACGGAGCATTTTGTATGCAGCTACAAAAGGATTGATGTTTTCTAATTGCAGAGCAATAATACTCATTAAAGTTGGATGGCATTGTAAATTTGGTTGACATTGCAAACGTTACTGGTTGGCGGTAGCAGTATCCAAAATATAAAGTTGAGCATACTTTGGAACTTGATCATCTGCCGGATGTAATGTGCCAGTGCGATGGTAGATTTGGCCATGTATTCGGAAACAGTAAGGGCCATGTCCAGGTGGTGGAGAAATATTGGCCCCCATGGAGGCGAAAGCAAAAGAGCTGTTGATGGCTCGGATGTTGTCCATGAGATTACGACTGTACTCACTTTCACCTTTAAGTAAACGCTTGAATACCTCAGGGTATTCAGGGATAGGTATCTGGACCTTGCCCTTGTGACAGCAGAGTGTATAATTTTGGTCACATGGCATCTCAGCATGAAAATGTAGTGCCTGACAATATTGACATTTATATCTCATTGGACCACAGCTGTGCTCTACAATGTAAGTGTCCTCATCAGTAAAACCAATGGGATGTATAAGGACAGTAGAAGGTAACAAAAGATTATATTTTTTATGTAGGCCAACATATATTAGACGTTGCACTGCTTCAGGTTGCACACATTCAATGAATGAGGATGTAGATGGTATATGAAGCTGAGGCTGTCTGAATGTAGAGATGGAAGTAGTGCGTGCACGTCGTCGGTGTTGTGCCGCAACAGAATTGTGTAAGCGGAGTTGTTTGGACTTAGGAGACTCCACACTGATACATGCTTTGAAAGCAGTTTGAACTTTGTTGCTGTGAGCCTGTTTATCATATGTTGTCTCGGCAGCACAGTGTTTTCGCTTACGTGCACACTTTGCCGGTGGTAAAGGATGTGGAGTATGCGGCAATTCAACGGCTGTTGAGCTGGAAGCAGTTAGATCGTGAGAAGGTATGACTTGCTGCATTAAATTGCTCTTTCTGCGACGCTCCCGGGCTGCCAGAGCATTTTTTTTTAAATCTCTGGCTTCTCTCTTCAGGAGACTCGTTGCACATGCGTTTGTAATACGCAGCCTTCCCTTTCTCCAATCGAACGCGTCTATCTTCAGCAATCTCGGTGGTAATCTTCTTACGCTTCGGTGTATTAAATGCCGCTTTCTTGGCCACGTCATCATTTTTCATACAGTCAGAACGTATGTTTCTGCGACGCTCCCGGGCTGCCAGAGCTTTCTTTTTTAATCTCAGGCTTCTCTCTTCAGGAGACTCCTTGGCAATGCGTTGATAATATGAAGCCTTCTTTTTATCCAATTTAATGCGCCTGTCTTCAGCACTCTTCGTGCTGCGCTTCTTAGCCTTTGGAGCAGGCACAGGCGCTTTCTTGGCCACGTCAGCAGATTTCTCAGAGCTCATGTTTGCAAATGTAATCACAATACAATGCAATGTGAAGTAGAATATGTTTGTTAAGGAAGATATGAATAGTGAGAGTATATACATGTACAATAGCATGATTTTATTTGTTTAATTTTTGTATGAAGAGTTAATTGAAATTTCTGTATATTTTTAAGTGGCAAACAGTTACTTATAGTGAGTGTATGTACTTGTAATTAGAAATGAATCTGTATTACAACCAATTAAAAAGAGACTTTAACGTCAGATGTATGACTAAGTAGCCGATCTAGTCCGAACTGTCAGGGTACCAATATAGTGCAGGTTTAGAAGGGGTTAATGTCCGACTGGCAGGACTCTATTAAAGTAGGAACTTATAATGATATCAAAAAGATGATTGAAGGAGTTAATGTCCCACCGTCACTCCCACAACAGACTAAGCAGTGTAAATTATATCCAAAATGGTGTGCAAGGGGTTAATGTAGCACTGCCAATAGTAATGGACACTACAAAGGAAGCACTTAATGCAGAAATGGTATATAAGGGGTTAACTTGGCAGTGGCATTACAACTACACACTATATTATAGAAATAACACCAAAAAGAGAATATAAGGGGTTAATGTACCACTGCCAGTACTAATAGACACTAAAAAGTATGGAGTTAATGCTGAACTGGTATATAAGGGGTTAAGTTCGCAGTGGCAGTACAACTGGAGGACTTTGAGTTTCAAATTTACCGCTGTAAGTAAGGCGCTATGCTCATTGGTCGCTATGTGCTGGCGCCGACCAATAAGCATAGCGCCTCACTTCGCATTGAGATACATAGCGGTCTTTAGAGCTATGCATGGGCAGGCCCTTGGTTCTATTTAGGGCCACGGCGCTCGGCTCTCGTCGGTCGTCACCGGGGCGGAAGGCCCTGCAACGACTCTTGATGACTGCTTCGCCATAGATAGATATAGATATAGATAGATAGATATACATAGATGTAGATAGATAGATATAGATACATAGATAGATAGAGAGATAGATAGATGAATAGATATAGATAGATAGATAGATAGATAGATAGATAGATAGATAGGCTGTTTTTAATAAGTAGCAAAGATAATAGAAATTACACCCAAAAATGACTATAAAGGGTTAATATTGGTAGTATAAGTAGTACAATATATACATTAATATTAATTTTAAACCAAAAAAGATATCTTATCTGATTTTCTGTCAAAAATGTAGAGGAGTTGCTTCCCGACGTCACTGTGACACTGTGACAGGAATCGTCACAGCAGGAATGACGTCTGAGGTAAAAAAATTCAAATTTCGCGAAGCGGCCATTGCGAGTCGCCGGCACCGTCCAACGACCGACCACAGCCGACCCACGTGGCCGAAAATCGATCCAGGAGGCCGGCCATAAATTTCCCGAGACACCGCTAATGTATCTCTATGGGAAGTGAGGCGCGATTCTGATTGGTCGCTGTGTGCTGCCGCCGACCAATCAGAATACCGCCTCACTTTTAGCGGTAAATTTGAATGTTAAAAATCGCCCATTCTATGTCTATGGGAAGTGAGGCGGTATTCTGATTGGTCGCTGTGTGGTGACGGTGACCAATCAGAATACCGCCTCACTTCCCATAGACATAGAATGGGCGATTTTTGACTTTCCAATTTACCGCTAAAAGTGAGGCGCGATTCTGATTGGTCGGCGGCAGCACACAGCGACCAATCAGAATCGCGCCTCACTTCCCATAGAGATACATTGGCGGTATCTCGCTAAATTTATGGCCGGGCCCCTGGTTCGATTTTCGGCCATGTGGGTCGGCTGTGGTTGGACGGTGTCGGCGACTCGCAATGGCCGCTTAGCGGCCATTGCTCGCGCTCAGGCAGCGGCTCGCAATGGCCTCGCGGCCATTGCGAGTCGCCGGCACCGTCCAACGACCGACCACAGCCGAGCGCTGTGTCCGAAAATCGATCCAGGAGGCCGGCCATAAATTTCCCGAGACACCGCTAATGTATCTCTATGGGAAGTGAGGCGCGATTCTGATTGGTCGCTGTGTGCTGACGGCGACCAATCAGAATACCGCCTCACTTCCCATAGACATAGAAAGGGCGATTTTTGACTTTCCAATTTACCGCTAAAAGTGAGGCGCGATTCTGATTGGTCGGCGGCAGCACACAGCGACCAATCAGAATCGCGCCTCACTTCCCATAGAGATACATTAGCGGTGTCTCGGGAAATTTATGGCCGGCCTCCTGGATCGATTTTCGGCCACGTGGGTCGGCTGTGGTCGGTCGTTGAAGCGAATGATAGATAGATAGATAGATAGATACATAGATACATAGATACAGAGATAGATAGATAAATAGATAGATCCATAGATAGATATATTGATAGAAAGATAGATAAATAGATAAATAGAGAAATAAAGAAATATAGAAATAAATAAATAGAGATAGATATAGAGAGATAGATAGAAAGATAGATAGAGAGATAGAGATACATAGGTGAGTCGTTGCAAGTGCGGTAAGTCCGGCACGTAGGTCCATTTGGATTTTCGTGGACCGGCAACAGCCGAGCGCTGTGTCCGAAAATCGATCCAGGAGGCTGGCCATAAATTTCCCGAGACACCGCTAATGTATCTCTATGGGAAGTGAGGCGCGATTCTGATTGGTCGCTGTGTGCTGCCGCCGACCAATCAGAATACCGCCTCACTTTTAGCGGTAAACTTGAATTTTAAAAATCGCCCATTCTATGTCTATGGGAAGTGAGGTGGTATTCTGATTGGTCGCTGTGTGGTGACGGTGACCAATCAGAATACCGCCTCACTTCCCATAAACATAGAATGGGCGATTTTTGACTTTCCAATTTACCGCTAAAAGTGAGGCGCGATTCTGATTGGTCGGCGGCAGCACACAGCGACCAATCAGAATCGCGCCTCACTTCCCATAGAGATACATTAGCGGTATCTCGCTAAATTTATGGCCGGGCCCCTGGTTCGATTTTCGGCCACGTGGGTCGGCTGTGGTCGGTGGTTGGACGGTGACGGCGACTCGCAATGGCCGCTTAGCGGCCATTGCTCGCGCTCAGGCAGCGGCTCGCAATGGCCTCACGGCCATTGCGAGTCGCCGGCACCGTCCAACGACCGACCACAGCCGAACGCTGTGTCCGAAAATCGATCCAGGAGGCCGGCCATAAATTTCCCGAGACACCGCTAATGTATCTCTATGGGAAGTGAGGCGCGATTCTGATTGGTCGCTGTGTGCTGCCGCCGACCAATCAGAATACCGCCTCACTTCCCATAGACATAGAATGGGCGATTTGTAACATTCAAATTTACCGCTAAAAGTGAGGCGGTATTCTGATTGGTCGGCGTAGCACACAGCGACCAATCAGCAACGCGCCTCACTTCCCATAGAGATACATTAGCGGTATCTCGCTAAATTTATGGCCGGGCCCCTGGTTCGATTTTCGGACACGGGGCTCGGCTGTGGTCGGTCGTTGGACGGTGCCGGCAACTCGCAATGGCCGCTTAGCAGCCATTGCTCGCGCTCAGGCAGCGGCTCGCAATGGCCTCGCGGCCATTGCTCGCGCCGGCCAACGGCTTGCATTGGCCGCTACGCAGGCGAGGCAGCCACGTCCACGACGACGGAAGTAGCGCCGAATATGACGGAAGTGCGCTACGGCAATTATATAGAAGATAATGGCTACACCCTCTGAGTCAGTTTTCCTACCATCCCAGAATCATAGTCATATAAGATTTGAAAATGGTTTCAACCAATCTGATCCCCTCTTCACTGTGCTTGATAATAGTTCACAATTCTGCACACTCACTCAGTTGGTAGATTATAGTAATACATTGAATACTTCACAAACAGTGACACATCAGGAGGTCACCTTTTTGATAGAGTCCACTGCCACTGTAGAACCCCCTCAGATCCAAGAGGGGAATCCACTTAATTCACTTGTGAACACCCAGGATGTTAATTCACTTATTATCACGTCCACTCAAACGGGAGATGGTAGAGTAGGAGTGAATACGCCACCTCGTGAGAATCAATCTGTGGATATTTTGCTTAAAAACTCACTGATTGACACCATGGTTGGGATTGGGATGACGGTGGGCTCTACGGGTTCTCCCATTTCTGCAGGCCCCGAGAGGGAGCCGGGGTGGCTCGGAGTTGCACCAGTCAATAACCAAAGTGTTTTGAATTTAGGGGTGGTGGAGAATACTCAAATAGAATCGGTCCCCTGTGGGGTTAATGTAGAGCAGGGAATTGTGAAAACCAATGTAAACAGTATTCTTGAATTATACCCCTCTATTGAGGACAATTGCACTATAAACGTAATATCATTAACCCCCACCCCAAACCTTACTTACAATTCTCAAGAATCTATAACAACTGTCCCCGTTACTACGATGAACACCAATCCCACTTTGAGGGACACTAAGATCACTCATTTTTTTCGGGTGGTTCCGGGGCGGCAGGCGAAAAGAAAAAGGGAAAAAAGAGGGAGCGGGGATGTAGAGGAGGAACAGGGACAGCAAAGAGATTATGTAATAAATCAAGATCCTCTTATAAAGAAACAGAAGGCGAATTAAAACAAATCCAATCTGATTTACCTCTGAATCTGAGAGAGTTGGGGATCTTTAATCTGTCAGATCACATACTGACTGTTGATGAGATATCTCTATTAAAACGCGGTTTATCCTTTTTCCCCACGTCATCTCTAAACTCTTTTTCCCTATATTTAGATCTGAATGAATTTTAAAAAAAAATTACCGTACAGCGCCATTTTTTAATGGAAGAGAGGAGTAAACCAAAGACTCAAACTAACCAGATCAATCAATATAATGATATTACACCTGTTGGGAATACAATACATGTAGATCTGAAAGGACAACCAAGCAAATTCTATCCCCTGCATCATAAAGGGTCACACATTGAGACCTTCCAGCAACTAATCCTTAAAGAAATGCGTTCATTGGATTTCTCTAAAAAGAAGGACAATCTAACCCCAGGAGAGAGGAAGGCAATCATCACCCTTACTGACAATAAAAATCTAGTCATTAAGGGTGCTGATAAGGGGGGAGGTATTGTCCTCATGAAGAAGCATTGGTATATCAACGAAGGAAAGAGGATTTTGGGAGATGAAGCTTTTTATGAAACATTAGATCAGGACCCATCGATTACCATCTTTTTAAAATATAATATAATGATTAAAGATACGTTCTCAAGGGGCTTACTGGATAAGAAAGAAAGAACTTTTCTCGATATCCCCCAATATAAAACACCATACTTTTATTTTCTCCTGAAGCTCCATAAAGACCCTGAAAACCCCCCCGGCCGCCCTATCATTTCAGGGATTAATTCCATTACTTGTAATTTTTCACATTATGTAGACCTTCATTTGCAGAAACATGTAGTGGGGTTACCCTCCTACTTAAAGGATTCTACGCAATTGATTAAAGAATTGAAGGATCTCCCCCCTAGAAAAGGATGCTTATTACTAACCTTGGATGTTGCAGCTCTTTATAGCAATATATTGCATGAACTAGGTCTTAGAGCGGTAGACAATTATTTGTCTCTTGATGATGCATTACCAAGTGAACAGAGAAGTTTCCTATTAACGGCCATTAGGTTCATCTTGGAGAACAACATATTCACCTTTGAAAACTTTATGTACCGACAGCTGAGGGGATGCGCGATGGGGACGAGGTTCGCCCCCAGTTACGCAAACCTTTTCATGGGTGCTTTCTAATCCGCCTCCATCGCGCAGTCCACCTCGGCTGGAGGCCACATTGTTCTATATCGTCGTTATATAGATAACCTCTTCTTTGTCTGGGGGGGCACGGAGGAAGAGGCCCTGAGGTTTGTTGATGAGCTGAATAATACTTGGGGGTTGTCTTTTACGGCATCCCTTTCTAACAGGGCCCTCCAGTTTTTGGACCTGCTGGTGCGTTTCGATGACCTGGGGGGGTTGTCCACGTCGACCTTCTTTAAGTCTGTTGATGTCAACAGTTATTTGAGGTTCGACAGTGGGCACCTCCCCAGTTGGATTCGGAATGTGCCATATGGCCAATACTGGAGGATCCGAAAAAATTGTACAGATGATTCAGATTATAGAAAGGAGGCATTGGTTTTGTGTGACAGGTTTTTGGAAAAACGTTACCCTAAAAAAATCTTGAAGGACGCTTTTAAAAAAACAAAAAATTTGTCTCAGGAATCATGTGTGGAACAAGTGTTTAAAAAAAGAAGGGAGAAAAAAACAATACCATCGAAATTCAATAGATGGAGTCTGGTGACCACATTCTGCCAGCCCCATAATATTTTACAGGGCCTACTTAATAAACATTGGTTTATTCTTAAGGGGGATCCTATTCTTTCGGATCACATTCCTGATAAACCTATGATTATTTATAGGAAGAACAAATGTCTGCGTAATTTAGTGGCACCTAGTAAGATATCCGAAAAAGATTCATCAGTACAAACAACTGTTAACTCAGATGGGGTTGTTACAGATGTCTAACTCCTAAATGCCTGTGTTGCCGTAGTATTCTAGATGGGGAAATCAATTTCACCTCAAGGACTACGGGGATTGAGTTCCCCATCAAACATAGATTGTCATGTCAGTCTATGTTTGTTGTTTACTTGCTGGAATGCATGTGTGGTCTGCAGTATGTTGGACGTACAGTGCAGACCATGCATGCCCGCTTGAACAAACACAGGCATAACATAAAAATAGGATACCAACTACACAGTGTATCCAGACATTTTAATGCGGTCCATCAGAGGGACCCTGGTCAAATGCGGTTGACCATCATCGACCACATTGATAGTAAAGATCCTGATCGTCTAACAAGTCTCATAAGAAAAGAGAGTTTTTGGATTTTTAAACTGGGAACCCTGGCCCCAGAAGGTTTGAATCTCAGTATAGAGAATGTGGCGAAACGTTAAATGTTTGGGATATACAGACGAATCATTTGCAATTTATGAAATCCTTTGGGCCCTAGTCACACGTCCGTGTTTCCACGCAGATCGCGTCTGTGTGTGCTCCAAGCGGCGATATTTTTTTTTTTTGGGGCAAAAACCTAAAATCTTGAAAATATAGATTATATAGGATTGTTTCGGCGGTGTTTGCTCCTCTCTTTTCCTGTGCCGCTCATTAGTACTCACTTTATTATATTATTTAAAATGCCCTGCACGCTGATGTTTACACTGTGACATCCGTGTGCACTGTTCATGGAAAAAACTAAAAGCCTGAAAATATAGAAAATAAATAATTGTATACCCTCCCCGCTCTGACGATGTCTGCTCCTCTCTCCTCCGATGCCGCTCATTGTATTGCATATAATGCGATTATGTGTAGTAAAGTTATTTTATAATGCTCTTTTAATATTTAATATTATTATTAATATTATTATTCTGTATAATATTATGCATGTTATGCATAATTGA
Organism: Allobates femoralis; assembly: GCA_033576535.1. Taxonomy (NCBI): domain Eukaryota; kingdom Metazoa; phylum Chordata; class Amphibia; order Anura; family Aromobatidae; genus Allobates; species Allobates femoralis. Next base: position 469,115,397 of record JARQOC010000004.1, read on the forward strand.
TAGTGTATGTCATTTTTGATTTTTTACATGGGTTCTTTGTTTTATCTTGGTATCTGTAGGGTTAATGTTGTAATCATTAATTGTTTTATTGTTCAACCAATGATAAGTTGATGTGTTTTATATATTAAGTCACTTTCTGGCAATACCCTCTTGCACCTGATGAAGACAGCGCTTTGCTGCAGAAACGCATAGTGGCCTGTAAGAGGTTAATAAAGAAATAATTTTCTAAAAATAACCCTAGTGCCATTTTATCTCGAGTCCTAGCGCTCCACAGACCAGGGATTTTTTTACTCTCACGCCATTATCAGTCACAGGACACATATGACCCAAAGCTTGGCCACTCCGAGGATCTGTTTTGTACGTATCCTTTTTTTGGCTCTGACTTCTCACAGTGCAGCATTTAAAAGGGACGTGAGGAGGTGGCATTGATGTTCAAGTATATGAGGACCTATGGCCAGAAGAAAGCCACTTTGAGGAACATCATTTACTGACTCCAGAGGTGGAGGCTGATGACGAGACACAGTTGCCATCAGGTCAGCCTACAATCTAAACTGGAAAGGAGGATCAGATGGAAAATGACATGGTCAATAATGAGCTCCCAGGACACAGTACCTCAAGGTCCGCGCTGCCACTTCAGAAAAAGAACAAAAGAAGCCAGTACAAGGGAATGTCTGGATCAACGATTCTTCTTTATTATCCTACGTGTTTCAGAGTTATCTCCCAACTCCTTCATCAGGGAATGAGTTGGGAAATAACTCTGAAACGCGTAGGATAATAAAGAAGAATCGTTGATCCAGACATTCTCTTGTACTGGCTTCTTTTGTCCCTTTCTGAAGTGGCAGCGCGGACCTCGAGGTACTGTGTCCTGGGAGCTGATTATACCACATGGATCTGTGGAGAGTACGGTCCTGCAGCAGCTACTTGTATTTGAGCGATCATTACCAGTTGTGGGTTTTCACAACTACATCAGGTGAGCAGCCTCTTTGTATAAACATTTTTTTCCTTTTTAAAGAAGATATCACCCTATGTGCGCATTCTTGAATTTATAGATGGTCAATAATAAGTCTAATGATAAGACTTGGATCGTTGGCACGCATAATCATCACAGCAACACAGAGGAAGATGGATAAGTAGCACCATCACAGGCACCAAGGGGTCTTGGTTTGCCCAGAGTGAGAACTGGGTCAACTGTTCCCAAAAGCGCCCCTGCTTTGTGCCAAGTTAGGGGTGTTCAGCCGCTGTGTGGAAGCTTTTTTTTTAAAGTCCTTCAAAGAAAAGCATTGTAATCTGTAGAATCTGCAAGACCAAGTTGAGCAGAGGCCAAGTCAAAGGCAACCCGAGCACCACTGTGAAAGCAGAGAAATTCACTCTAACCAGAGTAGACTGATTAATAAGAGAAATTAAAAGGATTAACACTGGTATACCGTGTCCTGACGATACTCAAGAAAGACGCAGCATCCAGAGTCTTTCAGAGAGATCATAATCATTTATTCAAGGGTACAGTTTTTATATCATTTTCAAGGTCCTTAATACGGAACAGAAGGGTAAAATATGGCAATATGTTAAAGAAATAAAATATGTGAAATATGCTCCATAATCAGTGTAAAATCATCCAATGACGTTACTAATCTAATCTATATAATAAACAATACTAAATTAATTAGTGTGACTAACAGTCGAGATGTCTGCCAGGTGTCCACCTGTCTGTGGTCCTACTGACATTAGGACCACTTGTATGATAAAGAAGACGTTATTATCATTCTTCTAACCTTCAACTATGTTCACATAAGATTCAGCTCTAGGGCTTCAGTCTATTCAAAGTTCTGAGTGAATAGATATCATAAACTAGGAATGGTTCACAGTAAGCAAAAGAGAGAACGAGATGGCTGACAGTGAGTTAGTACATGATACTTCTTTAACACCACCAGTATGCGAAACCATTTAGCAGCCAAGCACCACAGTCGGTGAGTGGAACACCAGGGTACCAAATCTGTGTTTGTGGGCCAAACCACTGATAAGTCACCTGTGCTATGTACTTCAGAATCTGCTGTTCAGGAAGCAGGCGCTCATACTTTTTTCCCACAAGCTCACACACAACAAACATCAACCACATCCACTTCCTTGTCCCAGCGAAGCATCAATTTGTTTGTACCTTAGAGCCTAGAAAGAAAGCGTAAATACCCAGCCACGCACCCACAGGCAGAAATACTAAACTCGCACATTGCCAAATTGCTAGCTGTAATGATGTTGCTGTTTAGGCTAGTAGCTTATTGTTTTAACTGGGTGAAGGATGTAAACCTCTTTGGTAGAAAACTAAATTGGAACAACTTTTTCGCTAGGAACAACAGAGAGAAATGCGAGAAACTCGGTTTAGAGGTGGAGGACATCAAGTACTATCATTCAATGGTCGACCTTGCTCAAGCACACAGTGGGAACAATAAGGGAGGCCTGTGACCCTTCACTGATCACAAGAGGAACAGCAAAAAGATACCTCCAATTGGTGAGGTAATGAGTGTAGACATCTTTGTGAGTCTTGTTGAGAGGGACTTGAAGAAGATCCCATGCACGAATAAAGATCTACGCTCGAATAATGGACGGGATGAGCTAATAACATTAAACAAACTTAAAAAAGAAGAAGGTCTCATTATTAAAATGTCTGATAAGGGTGGTAATATGGGTTTGATGGACCACCAAGTATATCGATAGATGTGCTATCGCATTCTAGAAGATAGGGAAACCTATGAAATATTATCAGAGAACCCCACAGAGGTACATTGAAATCTTGTGTGAGATTCTATAATAAAGAGAGAGAGGGGAGGGGGACAAGAGGCGCAATAGTGCCCTTATCACTTAGACACTAATTTTCAGCGGTGAAAAAAGGCAATCCACTCACCTACTCCAGTTGTGTGACCCACAACTGGCTTGAAAGCATGTAGGATAATATCCTGATGGCTGCTGCTGGACCTCCACCGTTTCCACACACGTGTGGTTGAACCAGTAAATTCAGGGAAAGAAGGTGTACTCCGGTCCGCGCTGCCAAGTTCATCAAAGAAAACCCAAGACGAAGTTCTGATCGAATCCTTCTTTATTTTCCTCCTACGCGTTTCAGTGCCCACCCGGCACCTTCATCAGGGATCCCTGATGAAGGTGCCGGGTGGGCACTGAAACGCGTAGGAGGAAAATAAAGAAGGATTCGATCAGAACTTCGTCTTGGGTTTTCTTTGATGAACTTGGCAGCGCGGACCAGAGTACACCTTCTTTCCCTGAATTTACTGTGTGAGATTCTGGATTATACGAAAGAAGGTGGTCTGATATCAAAGAATGAGTACCAGTTTATAAAACCGATCCCCCCCCCCTATTGTGCTGACCTTCTACGCACTTCCGAAATTGCACAAAGGGTTAGAACCACTGAAGGGGAAACCTATTGTCTTAACTGTGGATTCCTGCACTCAGAATTGTGGAATCTACAGTTACACAGTGTTACACCCCTTTGTACTGGTCCTCCTGCGAGACACTGCTGACCTGCTGGGCAAATTAGATGGGGTTCTATTTGTCAATCAAACTATCTTGGCCTCCTTTGATGTGGAAGAGCTGTTGTAGTAGAATATGTATCTGAGGGGACTGAACACTCTGCAGCACACGCAGGTCACAATCTAAGCAAGTTATCTAAGCACAAGATAGCTCTCCAGTCACAGTGACTACAGTCTCCCCAGGGTGCTATTCTGGGAAAACCACAGAGTGAAACATTTCACACCTGTAACTAGAAAGAGAAGGGGAACAAAGATGCCACCAAATGGGATTTAGTATGGCAGTTGGTATTTACTGCGGGAAAGGGATTGGAGTAAGGCAAAGACATTTGAAATAATGTAAGCATGACTAAATTAGTGAGTGGGTCCAATCATAGGTGCAGAATTAGAATGATAAAATGGAAGTCTAGAAACCTGACCTCCAGTCTCAGCCTATAACTGGACTTTCCCAGCTAAAGTCCTAGGTCACAGAGATGGGGCAGCTGAACACTGCTGTAATTATCATTCCATATTTACTCCCCCCCTCACTCGGGCTCCAGAAGGCAAAGTTTAGGTTTCTGTAAGTTTTCTCCTTTTTATTTCATAACTATTTGCATATGTTTATGTCAGTTTTTATTTCTATTTTTATATCTTTTATTGTAAGCAAGGTACCTTTTATATTAAATCTTAAAACTTTAATAAGTCTGAACCTTGTATGCGCTAAAAGAACCCATAACCCTAGAAAGGGTGTGATTATGTTGATTGTCAGATAGTCTTAGTTTAGGGGGATTCATCACCCCCAAATCCAGTGGGTGGTGGCAGCATGTGTGAAGCAGGGTGTGCGGTCTGTGTCAGTGTGTGATTTATGCTCCCTTTTAGCATAGGACAGAGGTTGAGTGCTGGATTGAGTGAGAGGAGACAGATTAACCCTTGCAGGCACAACCCAAGTCACATGCTGAGAAGTGGGTACGTGACAGCTGTATAGCAATATTCCCCATGATTTGGAGTTGTGAATACCAGAGCAAACATCTGCAGGGGTCACAACATCTTTGTTATAGACTTACTCAAGTTTGTCTTACATTATAACACCTTTATCTTAAACAGGAAGTACTGTCACCAGCTCTGGGGCACGGCGATGGGGAGTTCCTTTGCCCCATCATACGCCAATCTCTTCCTGGGCTGGTGAGAGGAAACCATTGTCTTTTGTGATGACAACACCTGGTGGGATCCCCATATTTTGCTACAGTCCAGATAAATAGACGACATGTTCGTTCTGTGGTGTGGACCAGTGGCAAAGTTTGAAGAGATTGTAGACTGTTTGAACACCAATAGGATTGGGTTATGTTTTATATTAGAAAATAACCCAAAGGAGTTCTCCTTATTGGATGTGTGGCACCCTGGCACCCTGGTTGGGGCACCACAGAACTCTTAGTGCACAAATGGAATGTACACAGCAAGCAGCTCTCACTAACAACACACCTTTTTAACACCCCTTTTCACCCCAAGCCTCTAGGGGGAGCTCCACTGGTTACCTTAAGCCAGTTCCCCCTATAAATACGGGTCCTGGAGGGAGAAACAGCGGAGTGTGCAGTCACTTTAGAGCTGTGAACAGCTAGGAGAGCTGACCTGGTACTGGAGCCACACTAGGCCCATACCAGCACACCCGGAAAGTGAGGGACTCTCGCAATAAGAGTCATAGGAACAGAAGACAATGCCCTGACAGGGACAGAAGAGTTGTTCAACTCGCCCTAACAATCCAGTCACTGGGTCCGAGCTGCAGAAGCCACATCGCAGGCTGCAGAGAAACCAGCACCCCAATCAGGGAGTCTAGCTCCCTGTACACCTGAAGCACCATCAGATGAGAGCCCAGGGAAAGAAGAAGTAGCTACATCTAATCCTTTTATAGTGACCTCAGTGCAGCAAACTCAGGTGAAACACGTCCCACCAGAACGTGCAATCCGGTCCGGCAGGATTCCAGATCCACCAGACCTTTCCTCAGAATTCTGTATACAAGGAAGCCTACACCAGAGGTCCCCAACTCCAGGCCTCAAGGCCCACCAACAGTGCAGGTTTTCAGGATCTCCTTAGTATTGCACAGGGGTTGGAATCATGACCTGTGCAGATGATCACATTAGCACCTGTGCAATACTAAGGAAATCCTGAAAACCTGCACTGTTGGCGGGCCTTGAGGCCTGGAGTTGGGGACCTCTGGCCTACACCACTGCTTGCTGTGGAATCTCCAGGAGTGTCTACTTCATCACCCGGTCGAGTGTACCTGTTGTCACCAGTAAAGGTACTAAAAGACTCTACGTGTCTGTGTATCATTCCTGTACTAACACGCAGCAACTACTGAGCTGCCGTATTCCATCTGGTGCAGCTCCTGGTCCCGGGGACTCCTGCTCATCCTGTGGGGATCATCCCATCTAGCTGCTGCACATCCCCAAGCAGCGCCGGTGCAATCACCGGACTCCCACAGGTGGCGTCACGACAAACAAGAATCATCCCAATCCTAAAATTCCCCTTTTGATCTGACCACCGGGCCCCACAGCCTCAGGCGCGGAACCGTGACGAGGGAATCATCGCCTGAGACGTGAGCATCCGGCAACGGTGAGTCAGATGTCTTTGTGAGGAAGGAATCGGATGGTACACTGTCAACACTAACATACCGGAAACCATCATAACAAATAGTTTGCTGACATGGGAATGTAACCATCTGGTTAAGACATGGTCAAGCAACCTTACCAAATGTTTTTTGGAAAAGGGCTACCCACATAAAAGCCAGCAGACTGCACGCAACCATGCTAGAAGTCAGAGCAGGAGTGAGTTTCTCCATAGATGCAGGCAAGGTCAGAAAGTAGCAGATGAGAAGATTAGATTTATCAGTACCTACGATTGCCAAAATGAAAGGGTGCTTAATGTGCTGCAGAAACACTAGGATCCGGACCTTAGGGATAAGATTATCCCAAAACCCAGCATCGCTTATAGGAGGGGCCGGTCACTGAAAAACTGTCCAATGCATAGCCACTATAAGGCACCAGAAGAGAGTGCCACCTGGCTGACAAGAAACCATAGATTTTTACAGGTGTGGTGACTGCCATTTTTGTGACAACATGAGACCATGTAAATCCATCGTAAGCGCGACCAATAAGAAAGAATTCTTTGTTCATGAATTTCCAACTGTAAGTCCACAGGGGTGATCTATGTGGCTCGAAGGGAATTCAGACGCAGGGTTGGGGAACATCTTGGGGATATCCGGAACCGTCAAGATACCACAATAGCTAGGCACATGAACCTGGTACATGGAGGTGATATAAGAAAGCTGTTTTTTGGGTGATCGAGGTGGTGAAAAAGGGCCCCAGGGGGAGATCATGACTTTAAGATCCTTCAAAAGGAAGCAGAATGGACCTTCAGGCTTGATTCCCCACCCTTTTGGGGGCTGAATGATCAATTGTCATATGCATGCTTTCTGTAAACCTTCATGGAGGAAGCACCCCTTTGCTGTTTGATGGAGCATGCATGAATCCCTTGTAATTAGATAAGGCCATTATCATACATATACATAATCCACATTTGGGACCAACTGGTGCCCCTTTGCGTGCTGAAGGAGCTTCACAGTCTTGTGTTTTCCCTCCTTCTATATATCTCCATGACAATACCTCCTGTGTGTTTTTGTTTTAATGTGAGTATACAAAGGCGACTGGCCTTTAAATACTATTGCACTTTGATGTATAGGTAGATAAAACCAGCTGGTTTGTCATTGTGATCAATCTATTGAGATCATCTGTGCATCAGTTTAGTTTCCCCCTCATGTTTCACTTCTTCCTCAATCTTATTCTAAATCCATCTAGGTTTGTGCCCTTCATCCCTGTTTAGAAGTGGGAGGGGGCAGAACATTGAGTAAGTGTGGAGCCAGCTCGGAACCTCCGAGGAGTGAGGGTCTGGATCATGAGACAGGGGGGTGGTGGAATGATTTGCAGGTTGGCCGCCACGTTATTTACGGAACGTCAGACTTGCGCATTGGCTGTGACGTTATTTCCGGTGCGTCAGAGTGACGCGCATGCCGAGTGAAGACTCCAATCAACCTACCCGATGATGCAGCTTCCGGCTTGCATTCCAGGGAGGTGTGGGCGGAAATATTGTGCAGTCTAGAACCGCGGCTGGAGTAGTGGAATGATTATTTCACGGTGACACTGTATAGTACCAATACGTATAACATATGGTATTTGGCAATATACAACGGGAACCATTTTGTGGCACTGGAGAATAAGAGGAACTAATCTTCAGGAGATGATGTCATGTATGGGGGCGGAGTTAGATTGCCCACAGATGGTAAAAGGGAACCATGAGTTATTGGCAGGTTCCCTGTCATATCGTCTACATCAGCAAACCCACAGTAGATAGAGTGGGAATCATCAGCATCCTGACAATCTTTTTAAACCAATAAACTTTTTATTCAACTTTGTCAAGCAGTAACAATTATTCAGGCACTTACATTGATGCATATAGAGGAAAAAGGAGAAGGAGGAGCAGGAGTGGGAATGGGATATTAAGATTTGGGAGAACAAACAAGGGAATAACAACATGGCAAATAAACATGTCGCCATAAGAGCAGTTAGAAAACCAAGTATGCATACATTGTTTAACAGGTATACAGATACAAAAACTGAATTTCAGGGAATATTAGATAAGGAGGCCCAATGTGAAGCACTCCACAAGGCCTAATTCTTCTCAATATTGTTTCTATGTGGAAGACTAGAGGCAAGAATTGATTCATATTGGTGATGTGTATTCATTTTGTCTATCAAATCAGCGAAAGTAGGTATCCTGGGCTTATCCCAACATAGCGCCAAACATTGTCTAGCTGCAAAAAGGATATGACAAATACAGGGTCTTACATGAAAGAAAGATCCTCTATGCCAATGTTAAGCACTGCTAGGTGGCCCGAGAGTTTTATACTAATACCCGTAAGAGAGTTAATGAGATCCTCCACTGAACCTCAAAATGTCTGGACCTTAGGGCAGAATCACCACATAAGCCCAATATCCCCCAACAGTTGTCATTCCTTCCAGCACTTGGGTAAGAGTTGGGGAGAAAAAGATGAAATCTTCAAAGGACACATATACCAGTCTAAGGGCCCTTTCACATCAGCGTTTTTCGTAATTCGCGGCAGATGCGGTGAAAAAACCGCATCTGCCGCGTTTGCCGCATAACCGTTCCACTTGCGGCGCGGTTGCGGTTTTTCCCATACAAAGTATAGGGGGACTTGCGGCAGATGCGGCAAGTGCGGTTTTGCACTTGCCGCAGGTGCGGCAGCGAAAAAAACCGCGGTCAGCCGCGTTTTTTTTCGCTGCCGCACCTGCCGCAAGTGCAAAACCGCACTTGCCGCATCTGCCGCAAGTCCCCCTATACTTTGTATGGGAAAAACCGCAACCGCGCCGCAAGTGGAACGGTTATGCGGCAAACGCGGCAGATGCGGTTTTTTCACCGCATCTGCCGCGAATTACGAAAAACGCTGATGTGAAAGGGCCCTAACTGGATCTTTTTGATTTGCTCCAAGTGGTTAATACATGAAGAGGATTTAAGAATCCATCTAGTTAACTCCCACCACTGATCCAATGAGGCATTAAATGATAAAGCTTTTTCCCATTTTAGTATGTAATGGTATTTTAATTGGTTGTCTGTATCGCGTGATAACAGTTTGTATAAATAAGGGCCCTTTCACATCTGCGTTTATTTGAAATCGCGGCAGATGCGGTGAAAAAACCGCATCTGCCGCGATTGCCGCATAACCGCTGCACTTGCGGCGCGGTTGCGGTAATCCCCATAGAAAGTATAGGGGGACTTGCGGCAGGTGCGGCAAGTGCGGTTTTGCACTTGCGGCAGGTGCGGCCGCGAAAAAAACCGCGGCTGGCCGCGTTTTTTTTCGCGGCCGCACCTGCCGCAAGTCCCCCTATACTTTCTATGGGGATTACCGCAACCGCGCCGCAAGTGCAGCGGTTATGCGGCAATCGCGGCAGATGCGGTTTTTTCACCGCATCTGCCGCGATTTCAAATAAACGCAGATGTGAAAGGGCCCTTAGAAAGGCTTTTGATTGGGGGGTTTGAGGTGCCAAAAAGTTTGCCTCAGCCTGCGAATTCCTAGGTAGGTCATCTATCACAAGGGAACGAGAGGTGTCTAATTTCTAGATATTGATAAAAGCAAGTCTTACGGAGACCACATTTTTCCTGCAGGGAAATGAAGGGTCTGAGTTGGGATGATTCAATCAAGGGACCTAGTCTAGATATCCCCATTTTTTCCCATTCCCCCAGGCACAAGTCTGGGATAAGTGCTTTGATACTTTGGCTAGAGATGTCAGACAGTAAAAAAATTAGGTATTGAGGATTAATATTGCTTAATCTAATATATAAAGCTGAATGTGTGTATGTGTGTATGTGTGTATATCCGGGATTGGCATCTACACCGTCGCAACTATAGCCACAAAATTTTGCACAGTCACATGTCTCGACCCCGGGAGCGTCATAGGCTATGTTGTGAGGCGAAATTTTAACCCTGCGCGTTCCAGTTCACCAAACAATTTTGGCCCTATCTACATAATGGGGAAAAAGTGAATGGAAAAATATTGGAGGAAAATCGACAGCTGTCAGCTATAGAGACAAAATTTTGCACAGTCACACATCTGGACCCCAGGAGCGTCATAGGCTATGTTGTGAGGCGAAATTTTAACCCCGTGCGTTCCAGTTCACCAAACAATTTTGGCCCTATCTACATAATGGGGAAAAAGGGAAAGGAAACGTGTGGGAGGAAGATCGACAGATGTCAGCCATAGAGACTAAATTTTGCACAGTCCTACGTCTGGACCCCAGGAGCGTCACAGGCTATGTTGTGAGGCGACATTTTAACCCCGCGCATTCCAATTCACCAAACAATTTTGCCCCTATCTACATAATGGGGAAAAAGTGACAGTTACCAGTTGACAGTTGTGCATGAGAGGGGCTTAATGATAGCGCCAAAGACTAACAGCACATACCAGCATATAGTCACTAAGGTGGGGCCCCAACATGAGATATTCACCACGCACGGGGACATGTATACACAACACACGCACACAAAGAGTAACAGCAAGTGTATAGTCACTAAGGTGCAGCCCCAACATTGGATACTCACCACGCACCCGAACAAACACACACCACAAAGAGACACACACACCACACAGACCCCCCCACAGGGACACACACACATACACACCCTATAGGGACACATGCACTCACCCCTCAGGGACACACACACACCACAAAGAGACACACACAACACAGAGACACACACACCCCACACAGACCCCCCCCCCCCCACAGGGACACACATATACACACCCTATAGGGACACATGCACTCACCCCACAGGGACACACACCACAAAGAGCCACACACAACACAGATACACACACATACACACCCTATAGGGACACATGCACTCACCCCACAGGGACACACACCACAAAGAGACACACACAACACAGATACACACACACACCACACAGACCCCCCCACAGGGACACACACACATACACACTCACCCCTCAGGGACACACACACACCACAAAGAGACACACACAACACAGAGACACACACACCCCACACATACCCCCCCCCACAGGGACACACATATACACACCCTATAGGGACACATGCACTCACCCCACAGGGACACACACCACAAAGAGACACACACAACACAGATACACACACACACACCACACAGACCCCCCAACAGGGACACACATACACACCTTATAGGGACACATGCACTCACCCCACAGGGACACACACACACACCACAAAGAGACGCACACAACACAGATACACACACATACACACCCTATAGGGACACATGCACTCACCCCACAGGGACACACACCACAAAGAGACACACACAACACAGATACACACACACACCACACAGACCCCGCCACAGGGACACACACACACATAGGCACCCTATAGGTACACATGCACTCACCCCACAGGGACACACACACACCACACAGACCCCCACCCGGGACACACACATACACACCCTATAGGGACACATGCGCTCACCCCACAGGGACACACACCACAAAGAGACACACACAACACAGAGAGACACACACCCCACACAGACCCCCCCCACAGGGACACACACACATACACACCCTATAGGGACACATGCACTCATCCCACAGGGACACACACACACACCACAAAGAGCCACACACAACACAGATACACACACATACACACCCTATAGGGACACATGCACTCACCCCACAGGGACACACACCACAAAGAGACACACACAACACAGATACACACACACACCACACAGACCCCCCCACAGGGACACACACACATACACACCTTATAGGGACACATGCACTCACCCCACAGGGACACACACACACCACACCACCACAAAGAGACGCACACAACAGAGACACACACCACACAGACCCCCCCCACAGGGACACACACATACACACCCCAGGGACACACACACCACACAGACAGACACAGATGTGCACAAATCACCTCACACAACTCGCCTCATACGTGTGCTATCTTTATTTTCCAAACATAAACATCTGATTAAAAACAGCCAATGTGCAACACATGTGCCATATAGGGAATTAAGGCAGATGTCAGTCACATGAGCTGTCTATTATGTGTATGTGTGAGGTAACATATACTGCCCGGCCAGGGGGTGGGTTTACTGTTGGCTGGAGATTTATTAGGCTGCCTATAGCAATCAATCACAGCTCAGCTTCTATTTTCCTACAGGTCATTAATATGACATATTCAAATTCACACACACACCACAAAGAGACACACACAACACAGAGACACACACCCCCAAGGGGACACACACACACCCTATAGTGACACATGCACTCACCCCACAGGGACACACACACCACAAAGAGACACACACAACACAGGCACACACACCACACAGACCCCCCCACAGGGATACACACACATAGGCACCCTATAGGTACACATGCACTCACCCCACAGGGACACACACACACCACACAGACCCCCCACAGGGACACACACATACACACCCTATAGGGACACATGCACTCAACCCACAGGGACACACACACCACAAAGAGACACACACAACATAGAGAGACACACACCCCACACAGACCCTCCCCACAGGGACACACCCACATACACACCCTATAGGGACACATGCACTCACCCCACAGGGGCACACACACACACACCACAAAGAGCCACTCACAACACAGATACACACACCACACAGACCCCCCCCCCCCACAGGGACACACACACATACACACCCCACAGGGACACCCCCCCAAGGGGACACACACACACCCTATAGTGACACATGCACTCACCCCACAGGGACACACACACCACAAAGAGACACACACAACACAGACACACACACCACACAGACCCCCCCCACAGGGACACACACACATAGGCACCCTATAGGTACACATGCACTCACCCCACAGGGACACACACACACCACACAGACCCCCACAGGGACACACACATACACACCCTATAGGGACACATGCACTCACCCCACAGGGACACACACACCACAAAGAGACACACACAACACAGAGAGACACACACCCCACACAGACCCCCCCACAGGGACACACACACATACACACCCTATAGGGACACATGCACTCACCCCACAGGGACACACACACACACCACAAAGAGCCACACACAACACAGATACACACACCACACAGACCCCCCCCCACGGGGACACACACACATACACACCCCACAGGGACACATGCACTCACCCCACAGGGACACACACACACACACCACAAAGAGACACACACCACACACACACCCCCACAGGGACACACACACATACACACCCTATAAGGACACATGCACTCACCCCACAGGGACACACACACACCACAAAGAGACACACACCACACACACACACTTCGACAGGGACACACACACATACACACCCTATAGGGACACATGCACTCACCCCACAGGGACAAACAAATACACACACCTCAGGTACACACACACCACACAGACACAGATGTGCACAAATCACCTCACATAACTCGCCTCATACGTGTGCTATCTTTAATTTCCAAATATAACCATCTGATTAAAAATAGCCAATGTGCAACACATGTGCCATATAGGGAATTAAGGCAGATGTCAGTCACATGAGCTGTCTATTATGTGTATGTGTGAGGTAACATATACTGCCTGGCCAGGGGGAGGGTTTACTGTTGGCTGGAGATTTATTAGGCTGCCTATAGCAATCAATCACATATTCAAATTCTATTTTGTTATAGCTAACAGCAGTTATTTATTAACCCGGGCGTAGCCGGGTACTACAGCTAGTAACTAAAGTAAACATCAAGTGTAAAGGTAAATTATAATCTACTTCCCCGTGTAGGAGTGATTCCAGTATCCAACGGGTAGATCCCCGAGTAGCATTTTGCAATTCAATCGGCATCCACTTCTGCGCCCGATGTTCATGTCAACAGCTCCCAATTGCATCAAGTATGGAGGCTTTGTAGTAGTTAACTAAATGAGGGACCCCCATTCCTCCTAGATTATAACAGTGGTAAATTACATTATGTGCTATTCTGCGTTTCCATTTAGACAAAATAAACTTACCCAGTAGTGACTGTAATTTGAGTATTTCTTTAATAAGGAAAGTTAGGTAAATGCACCTAAAAACAAAGAATTTTGTGAAAAATCAGCATTTTCACAGCTTGAATTCTGGCCTACCATGACAAGGGGAGAAGAGCCTGCCTATCCAGATCCGCTTTAATTTCCTCAGTAACTTAACATTTTGTTGTACTAATTTTGTAGTTTTGGTTAATTTAATCCCCACGTAACATCATACCTTCTTCATTCCAAACAAATGGAAATTTACGTTGAAGTTCAGATTGCAGGCCCTTTCCTATTCCCACTCCATAAATCCTGGATTTTGTGGCATTCAATTTGTAGTATGACACATTCAGGAAAACTGAGAGGTCTCCATAATTGCTTCTAGAGAGGTTCTAACATTTTCACAGGTGATAATAACGTCATCAGCATAAAGGCCAACCTTATGGGACATAGTCCCTATTTGAACCACATAAATATTTGGGATGGACCTTTTGGACTCTGCCAGGGGCTTATTGTGTGCACCCGGGCATTAAGAATTTTGGAAACGACTACTGATTCGGTGGGTGGTGAACCAATTCCGATCTGTCCTTTCTCATACACGGAGGAGGAAGCGGCAAGGGTTATATTGGATGCTGAAAGTGATAATTCCTTTTTGAATCAACAGTGCTTATGTTAAAACACAGGTGGGAGAATGAAAACAAAAGATTGATTTCATTGGAATTGCATATGGGTACGTTGGTGGAATATTATAAGGTCCGTCGAATACCAAGAGGACTGAGACCCAATTTAAGTCGCACATTGCTTCCAAACAACATTAACTTCTGTGCAAACTTTGAGGCCATTGGTAACAAGTATGCCTTTGACATCATGCTGTTGAATACTGAATTTCTGAGGAAAGAGATTGAATCTCTTAAGAAACAGTTGGAAGAAACACGCCAACTTTTGGTTGATATGACAACTGAGGAGGAGTTAAAAGAGATAGACTCTAAGACAGATGATATTTTGGTGAATTACGTTCCGGATTAGAGGATACAAAACGTACCAAATGGTATAGAGACATCGAGGATTACAACAGTGGCCGCATATATGGCTGGCAATTCAAAAAGGTTACACCACAAGGTCCTAGACCTAAACCAGGTCCCGGAAAATCAAGGGGAGGAAAGAAACCCAGAAAACTTTTTAAACCAAAAGGGTTACACACATCGTTTGGGTTCACTGAAGGTGTGCTTCACAGATGACAATGCAGGAGTGTCGGCCAACACAGACCATTCTTTTTTAGGCGATGTGAGACCAGGAACCATCGGAGGGGCCACAGGGGTGGTAGGAAACATGGGAGGAGAAACCTGCCACCGACGTCGAGATCCAGAACAAAGAGGACCAACCAGAAACAAAACAACTCTTACCGCTTAGGCTGCTTTCACATTGCGATTTTCTTCCATCCGTGGCTGTCCGATGTAATCCTATGGGGGTCGGATCGGATTTGGCCTAATTGCCATCCGATTTTGTGGGATCCGATTTGTGTCCGATTTTTTTGCTGTACCCAAAATCGTAGACTGCTCCAATTT
This sequence comes from Allobates femoralis, assembly GCA_033576535.1. Classification (NCBI taxonomy): domain Eukaryota; kingdom Metazoa; phylum Chordata; class Amphibia; order Anura; family Aromobatidae; genus Allobates; species Allobates femoralis. The sequence goes on from JARQOC010000004.1 coordinate 469,131,166, forward strand.
TGGGCACAGAAAGAAATCGGATCCCACAAAATCGGATAGCAATTAGCCCAAATCCAATCCGATCCTCGGGGTTTAACATGGGGGCCTATGAGCGCAGGTCCGAGGAAACAGCTGATCGTTCCTCGGACCTGATTTTAGTGTACTGAGCATGCTCAGTACACTAAAATTGCTCCTAACCCTCTAATTTCACTTCTGCAATGTATATACATACATTCCAGAAGTGAAATTAAGTAAAAGAAAGAGTTAAAAATAACAAATGAGTATTCTCACCTATCCACGATCCACTGCTGCCTCCAGCAAGGTCCGGGTGCTTTTCAGGACGTGCGGTGATGTCACAACCCGGCAGTGTCATCGGGTCACGTGACCATGATCAGCTTCTCAGCTTGTGACATCACCGTAGGTCCTATAAGCACCCAGACCTTGCTGGAGGCAGTGGTGGATCGCGGATAGGTGAGGTGAGGTGATTTTTTATTTTTAACTCTTTCTTTTATACTATATTTCACTTCCGCAATGTATATTATACATTGTGGAAGTGAAAGTGCCCTGCTGTGTCCGCATCCGTGATAATCACGGACCCGGACACAGGATAGGTCACCCCCTGTGGTGTCCTTTCCTGTTCGTGGGATCCTACAAAAAGTAGGATCCCACAGACAGGAAAAAATACATGATGTGCGCCTTACTGACGCACAATTGAGCGTACTCTCTAAGGGGTTATCTTTTTGCCCATTGGGGGGTGCAGATTGGTTTGAATTGGACAATGATCTCTTGCTGTTTTTTAGGAGGTTGGAATTAACCCGTTTTTTTGCAGGGAAAGAAAAAAAGAACAAGGATATCTCTAGTGGATCTCTCTCTCTTGAAGCACTTGGTTTGTTTAGTAAAAGCTCTTATGTATCACCGGAAAATGATCCGGTAATTGAGACCTTCGCAAAACTGGTGAAGATGGATGCTGAAAAACTAAAAAGAAAACGATATAGGACCAAGAGGTCTAACCTAAGTCGCTCAGAGAGAGACATCATCAAAGAGTTAAAGGAGGACGTGCCCATCACCATAAAGCCTGCCGATAAAGGTGGGGCTACTATGGTGATGGACACGGTCCAGTATAAACAGGAGATTGTGAGACAGTTGTCTGATAATGATGTCTATGGGAGAATATCGGCCAATGCAATGCAATCATATCAAAATGAAATAAAAAATATTGTAAATGAGGCTCTGTACGCTGGTCTTATAGATCAGAAGTTGGCTGATTTTTTGGTAATTGAACATCCAGTGGTTCCCATCCTGTACACCCTTCCGAAGATTTATAAGAATCTCAATAAAGCTCCTGGATGCCCCATTGTGTCGGGGAGGGGTTCAGTCTCCAATAAGGTGGCTATTTTTTTTAGATCACCTATAGATTAAATATGTGATGGCGGCTCCTTCGTACACAAAGGACACCACAGATTTATTGGATCTCTGAAGGGTGTACAGGTGGAGGATTCAACATATTTGGTATCATTCAACATGGTATCACTTTATACTACGATCAAACATGATAAAAGTTTGAATGCTGTCGATGTGACGTTTGCTTCCTCTGACATGGCGCCGGATTGTGCATGGTTCGCTCTGACGCTGCTGGAGTTCGTCCTCAGGAGGAATTTTTTCCTCTTTGGGGATGAATACTTCCTGCAGCGTCGTGGGACAGCCATGGGGTCCAATGTGGCCACCACATATGCTAACATCGATATAGCTGTCCTGGAGAGCGAACAAATGTGCAAGTCCATCTTCTGGCGCCATGTCAGAGGTTGGCGCCATTAAATCGATGACATTTTCTTTATATGTGACGGAACTAGAGAGGACCTTGATCTCTTTTTTGATGAAGTAAATGCCATCTACCCAGAACTTGGTTTCACCATGGTGTCTCACTGGAGAGGGTACAGTTTTCGGATACTGTAATATATAAGGATAATGGAACTTTGAGCACAGATCTTTATGTGAAAGACACTGACCGTAACAGTACCCTTCACTTTTCCAGTGGGCACCCAAGAAGGATGGTGGAATCACTTCCATGGAGTCAGCTGTTGAGGGTGAGATGGATAGTCACAAATGCGGATAGGGTTGATCAGAGGTTGCAGGAAATGTGCGACAGATTCCTCCATAGAGGTTATCCTGGAGAGACCCTAATGAAATGCAAAGAGCAGGCATTGAGACTTGAACGTGAAAGTCTGCTGAAAACTAAAACTTCAGTTTTGCCGGAAATTATATGAGTAACAGGGCGTCCAACATCATCAGGAAACACTGGTCAATTCTGAGTAATGTAAAAATATAAAAGGGTAGGGGACAAGAGACGCAATAGTGCCCTATCACTAGTGACACTGATAGTAATGGGGTGGTGCTAAGAAGCCACTCACCTGGTACAGTTGTGATCCCCACAACTGGTTTGAAGGCGTTTAGGAAATATTATTCCAAGCTGCTGCAGGACCTCCACCGACCACTGAACAGTGGTTTAATCCAGAAAGATGATGGGAGTGTAGGTGTGTCACGGTCCGCGTTGCTCCAGGGCTTAAAAAAACTCACCAAAGAGTCAGTCAGATTTCCATCCTTTATTCTCCTACTCCTACGCGTTTCGGCGCCCCACCTGGTGCCTTCCTCAGGGATATCCGCTCCAATGTCGTTTGCCGGTAGGTCCACCAAGCACGGTGCATCCCGGGTCTCTCTGTCTTGCAATGGCTTGAGGAGGTTAACATGGTATATTTGGTACGGCTTCCTTCGTCCCGGTTGGTGAACCTTGTAGTTTACTTCGCCAAGTATCTCGATCACCTCATACGGGCCTTGCTATTTGGCGAGAAACTTGTTTCGACCGTGGGTATAAGGACTAGGACTCTGTCACCAGGATGGAACTGTCTGACTCTGGCGGAGCTATTGTAGACTCGGGCCTGGGCCTGTTGGAGATGTTCCTTCAGGATTGGCATCACCTTCTCCATTTTCTCTTGCATCACTGCGACATGCTCGATGACACCCAGGCCAGTAGAATCGTTGCAGTATATGGTCCTGTGTCTTTTTTACCCCTAGATGCCCTCCTAAGATATGGGAATGGGCCATGTCTAGTACCTACTGTCTATATGGCTCCGGCACCAACAACTGCTCCACCTGGTCCTCCTTTACTTTTGTCACCCGGTACAACAAGTCCCCACTTAGCATAAAATGGGTGAATCTGGTGTCAGCCCCAGGTTCCTGCGCGATCCCATTTATGACAGTCACGTTGTTGAAGGCCTCCCTCAGAGTCAGATCCCCAGAATTGAACACAGTATTCTTAATGTGTTCGCACTAGTGACTTGTATAGAGGTAAAATTATGTTCTACTCTTGAGCATCTATGCCTCTTTTAATGCATCCCATTATTTTATTGGCCTTTGTAGCAGCTGCCTGACACTGGCCACTAAATGTGAGTTTGTCATCTACCCATACACCCAGGTCTTTTTCAGTGATAGTTTTGCCCAGTGTTTTACAATTAAGCACATAATTATACCTTTTTACCTTAACTGTTTTTCATTTTTCAAATATTTTTTTAGTGATTTTTGTGAATTTTTATATTTTCAGACTTTGTAAATATGTTATTAATAATTGTTATTCCTTTTTGTTTGAACAAAAATGCTCAGTCCAGGAGTTCTGAAGTTACCTAGGGGGATATGTGGCATCCTGCTCACAAAGGTAGCCAAAGACTTCCGTAATGCACAGTTGGGTTTCCACAGCATGTACCTACTACATGCAACATCTTCCACCCCGGCACAGTAGAGGGAGCTCAACTTGCTGACCTTAGCCAAGATCCCCTATAAATACTGCTGCTGGGGGAGGAGTTAGTCAAAGTGTTCAGACGCTAGGAGAGCTGCGAAGACGTCCTGGTGGTCGGTGCCGCCTTTCGGCCCGAACCAGTGGCCCGGAGTGGCCCTTCTTACGTCCCGCAAGCCTAATTGGGGACAGAAGGCAAGGAGCAGACAGCCTAAAGGGAGCGAGGAACTAGTGGAAGTTCACCCAAAGACGTACCAGACATCGGGGATCCGCACCTGTGGGATCCTTCAGGAACACAGAGAACCCCGTCACACCATGGAGGCTTCATCCACCCGGTCCCCCTGTGGGTCAAAGAGAGTAAGCACAGTGCCCCACTGCAGTGATCATAGAGGGTAACCAGTGGACCACACAGGATGAGAGGACAGATATTAGAGTCAGGAAGAGAGAGGAGGCCAGTCTGGCTGCATGCAGGCTGGGCTTCAGCAACCACAGAGGAACAGAGGAGGCCTTATACCTACTTGCTGTGGGACCCACTATGCACTTGGTCACCTGTCAGTGCCCTGGACATCTTTACCTGCCGTAACATTAGTAAAAGGTAAAAGAGACTTTTGCAGTGTGCGTGTGTCATTCCTCTCCATGCCCGGTGCCCTTCCTAGACTACTGTTTTCTAGGAGGAACACCCATCTCTACGGTTATGAAAAACCGCTTTTTTTTCCATATCTTTGGCCCGGAAGCTCTCAGGTCAATGATATGGACATTATGTTTTTCCTAGGGACTGTTCGGGCCCCTTTACACGCGGCTACATTTGTAGCTTGTCACCAGGTAACTTACTGGTTGCAGTGAAATCATGGATACATGGTTCTATCTTGTTGCTGTGTACAAATGGAATCATGTATCCATGATTTCACTGCAACCAGTAAGTTACCTGGTGACAAGCTACAAATGTAGCCGTGTGTAAAGGTACCCTTCGAGTCCAAATATGATATGTCCGGATGTGTAGATGGTCAGAATTCATTTCCAGGTTTCTGACAGTGTCCCAGACATGAGAGAGAGGGTAATGCATTCCCAAAAATGTAAGTATTCCAAAAATATGATTTATGTATTTGTGATGTTAATGGACATTATTAAATTGGACGTTGACTGTTTATAACTGCAGATAAAAGGCATTCTGGAGGAAAAAGAAAAAACAGTGTCATCTAGCTGGCTTTTACAACTGGCTGAGTCATAAAAATTCTTGACTGGGTAGCAAAGAGGAGATGTCATGTCCATGAATCCCAGAATTCCAAATGCCAACCGGAAGTATGCCAACCGCCATAGTAGGACAGCCAAGTGATGGGTGTTATCCCAATATGCCACCACCGCATACCCTGCCGACCGCAGCCCATTGCACATTCCTCCCTGCTCGCTCCCAGCAGTCTGCAGCCCCCCTGCCTGGCACCCTGATAAGCTAAATGTGGGAATATATTTAGTGCAACAACTCCAATCCTGTATATGTGTGTTATATTGCCAGGTTTGTGCATTATTAGTAAAGTTAGTTTAAAAAAAACAAACAAAAAAAACAAAACAAAAGGACACTCCCAGAGGCTCACACTCAGGAAATACCATGTGACTGTAACCATTTTCCTGGTTAAGATGTATATTTCTGTTTCCACAAAGCCCTTCATATCTGTACCTGTTTGTTGCTAAATTAAAGCTAAGTTCTGTTGTCAGCACGCTTTCAGTGTTTCCTGAATGATCCGCTGCAACAGGTTATTGGCCCAGCATGACATAAAACTCAAGCATGACACAGAACCGCAGGTGTGACACCGAGCACAGAGTCACACAGAGGATTAATACAGCAACAGAAGCAAAAGCAGGAGAGCAACAGAGATGTCCACAAGCAGGGATCACTGCATTTCTCAGTGTAGAGTCTCACAAATCAGAATTAGTCCTGGAGATTCAAGGTGAAGATGCTGCTCATAAGAGAAAGTATGTGGAAATATACACAGGAACAAGTGCCTCATCCATTACCAGATGACTGGGTATAGAAGGATCAGACACTCATAATAGACATCACAGGACTGATAATAACAATGACTCCGCAACTAGTCCTCATATCAATAGGAATTGAAGACCTTCCAAAACAACTTAGATTTATAATTTCGCATATACTTTTAACAGCTAAGACCACAATAGCAGCTAGATTGAATGACATTGAATCGCTAACTCCAATGGCCACATTACACACACCAACTTATCTGTCCAACTTCTGAACAACTTACTGGTTGCAGTGAAATCATGGACACATTGTTACATTTGTACACAGCCACAAAATGGAGCAATGTGTCCATGATTTCACTGCAACCAGTAATGGCCACTTTACACACACCAACTTATCTGTCCAACTTCTGACCAACTTACTGGTTGCAGTGAAATCATGGACACATTGTTACATTTGTACACAGCGACAAAATGGAGCAATTTGTCCATGATTTCACTGCAACCAGCAAGTTGTTCAAAAGTTGGACAGATAAGTTGGTGTGTGTAAAGTGGCCCTAAGGGCCGCTTTACACACACCAACTTCTGTGTCCAACTTCTGAACAGATCTCTGGTTGCAGTGAAATCATGGACACATTGCTCCATTTTGTGGCTGAGTACAAATGTAACAATGTGTCCATGATTTCACTGCAACCAGAGATCTGTTCAGAAGTTGGACACAGAAGTTGGTGTGTGTAACGTGGCCTTTATGGTGTTAATCGAACGAGTAGTTCAACATAATATCTTTGAACACAATAACTCTATCAGAAATAATACTTTTTCTAAGTTTTTGGAACATTGGAACTTATGGATAGTTAAGTTTTCTCCCCTGTTAATGAACAAGGCCTAGTGACATAATTTAGTGAAACATCTGTGGTGTACATGTTAACTTTATTGGTTTTTACTTATATTTCTAGCTTCATTGTGATTTTCTTTTTTTTTTATAACAAATTTTTATTGAAGTTTTTCAAATATTACACAATCCAAAGCATGTAACATTATCAGTTTTGATACTTATTAAACATCATCCAACAACAACTTTCCCCCCTCCCCCCATCTGATCATTACTCAGCAATATATCGCCACTCCGTCGGCAATAAGGCATATGACCATAAGGTCGTTGTCCTCAGTGATGTAGTCCTTCGCATCAGGTCTCACCATTTGCTCCCTCTATATTTAACTTTCCCAGCGACCCTTGGAGGCTTTCCAGAAGGTACCATTCCGTATTTCGAAATGGCGTTACAGATCGCACAATTTCAGCCCTAGATAAGTAGGAAGACATAAACATTTGCCATTTAGCAAAACATTTGCCAGATTTAGTATCCCTCTCACACATCGTTACAATTCTTTCTGACTCTAAAGCTCTTTTCAACTCCTCTACTAGTTCCGATTTTGTCGGGATTACATTGTCCAGCCAGTGCCGCAATAACAGCCTCTTGTAGGCCAATGCAATCATGTGGAACAGTTTCTTTTATTCTGTTGAAAAGTTGACGTCAGGCGCGTAATGGAAAACCCAGGCCCTGTGTTCCATGGGCGGTCCGAGACCACATGACCTCAGAGTCACGTCCCTTGCAACGGTCCATCCCTTCTTTACTCTATCACATTCCCATATCCCATGAAACATGTCAGATTTCGTCAATCCACATTTTGGGCAGGCCTGTATCCTATCCGTCTGGGTGGGCGTCGGGGGAATGGTGAAACCCATCACGGCCCTGTGCATTAGCCTGTATTGCGAATCTTTCCATCTTTCGCTAATTACATTTTTCTTCACTACCGCCCACCCTTCCAGTATGATTTGGCCTATGTCCTCCTCCCCCAATCTAGACACCCAAGCCCTGAAAGTTTCTAAACCACCCGAAGGCAGAAGAGCCACCCCCAGGGCAGTATAGACTGTAGAAATCGAAATTGGGCCCATGTCTCCCCTGAGCAGATAATCCCAGGGCGAGTCCCCACACTCCCGTTTTACATCCACCAACGACCCCAACAGATGATGCCTCAGCTGATTGTATTGTAAATCATGCACCAGTCCTAATTGCCATTTATTTCGTACCTCTTCCGCTGTCATCCATCTTCCCTCCTGACGGTGTAGGATGTCTCCAGTGTCTTCACCCCTTTGTCTCTCCAAATCCTGAACAAGGCATTTTCCCTTCCCAGCTCGAAGTCTGGGTGGCGCCAAGGACTAAGATACTTAGATATCTTCCAGGACAGTCCCAGTTTCCTTCTTATCGCCTTCCATGCTCCCCTAGTGTCCCGGAACAATGCCGAGTTTTTGATGTGGGGTTCCAGTCGGGCGTTGGAGGAATGCAGAAGGGTTACCGGATCCCAGTGCGCACACATCGCAGATTCCAGGTCGTAGTCCGAAAATCCGCTTGATTTCTTAAACCAATCAAAATGTGTCTTGCCAGACAGGCCAAATTATAGCCCCTGACATCGGCACCCCCAGCCCCCCCTCGGCCCCCCGGAGCATTAACGTTCTGAGTCGAATTCAGGGTCTCCTGTTCCTCCACAGGAATCATGAGAACGCCCTATTGAGCCTCTTGACATCTGAGTGCTTGAGAAGGAAGGGGATGGTCTGTAGGGGATACAGAAGCCTAGGAAAACTGATAATTTTGATCAGCTGGCTCCTTCCTAGTAGCGATAAGGGGAGCCCTTCCCATCTGACCAATTTCCCCTCAATTTTCGTGATCAGAGGGTTGTAGTTCAGATTATAGGTTAACCCCGGAGTTCTTCCCATGTGGATTCCCAGATATTTAATTGATGAGTGGGCTATGGGGATACCGTGTAGATGTCTTCTATCTCCCGATCGTCCACCCCCCCCCATTCTGTTGTCTGAGGAACAAAAGCTCGCATTTTGATGTATTTAACCGAAAGCCCGAGAAAGACCCAAACTGCTGTATAGCAGCCAATAAACCGGGCAAGTCTCCTCTGGGGTCCGACATATACAGGATGATATCATCAGCGAAAAACCATGATTTGAGCTCCTGGCCCCCCACTTCTATGCCCTTAAAGAGTGTTGTATCGTTAAGGTAGCGCGACAGGGGCTCCACAGCCAAGTTGAAGAGGAGTGGAGAAAGCGGACACCCCTGCCGCGTACCCCTCTCCAACTTTATTACATCAGACAGGAAACCCGGTATATGGACTCTCGCTTTGGAGTTATCATATAAAGAGTCCAGAAACACCCTGAAGGCCCCTTTGATGCCTATGTGATTCAAGACCACATCTAACCATGACCAGCTTACTGAATCAAAGGCCTTCTCAGCATCTAATAATACTAAGGCCGGTTCATCTGCCCCGTTGGTCATACCCAATCTCACCTCATCGATCACCGCTAGAGTCCTTCTGATGTTTCCCACCGCCGACCTCCCCTTGACGAAACCAGCCTGCTGGCGCCCCACCAGACCTGGCAATAAACTCGCCAGTCGCTCCGCCATTATTTTTGCTAGTATCTTCAGATCAACATTGATGAGAGATATAGGGCGAAAGCCAGCCGGGTCGTCAAGCGGTTTACCCTCCTTCGGTAAGAGCTTAATGTATGCTAGATTCATATTATCGGGGATAGGCTGTCCAGTCAGGATGACATTGTCCAGCCTTTGCAAGGGGAATGCCACCTGTTCCCTCAAGATCTTATAGAATCCTCCCCCAAACCCATCCGGGCCAGGTGCTTTCCGTGGGTTTAATCCTGCTATGGTGGTCAATACTTCCTCTGCCGAGACCTCGGCATTCAGTCTTTGAAGATCCTCTTTCTCGACTTTAGGTAGTCTAAGGTCTTTTAGCCACTCTCTTTCCAATGATATATTAGCTGGTGTTGATTTATAGAGGGATGTGTAAAATTTACCCATTATGTCGGCAATCCCCTTAGGGTCATTGGTGGATCTTCCCCCAGGCCTCTTCATAGACATGGCATGTCTGACAGTATGCTTTCCTCTCGCTAGGTTAGCTAGTATCTTCCCCGCTTTGTCTCCATGTCTGTACAAGTCTGCTTCCCAATGCGCCTTATTAAGTTGTTCCCTTTGTCTAGCCCAGTTATCAAAGTCGTTTTTTGCCTTTTGCCATGCCTCCCTTGTTTGGGGGGAATTAGTCGCCAGGAAGTCAGTATACGCTCTGCGTACTGCTACACTGGACTCCTGAAAGTACTTCCTCGTTCTTTTCTTGACGGTCAGAGTATATGCAATTATTCTACCCCTAAGTACCGCTTTGGCTGTTTCCCAGAATAGGCCAGGTTCCCCCTCATGTGTCAGATTGGTTTCTCTAAAACTCGTCCACCATTCCCCCAGCAGCTTGTGGAAGTCCTGGTCCCTCTGCAGAAAGTATGGGAACCGCCACAGGACATCCGTCCCCCTCGGGTATGTGTCTTGGAGATCTATGATTACCGGGCTATGGTCCGATATGACAAGATCCCCTATTTCCGATTGGCGTATCCTGTGTAACACTCCCGGACTCACCAGTAGCATGTCTATACGGGACCAGGTTCCGTGCGGATGGGAGAAGTGTGTAAAATCCCCATCCATAGGGTGGTGGATTCTCCACACATCTTCTAGGAGTAGGTCTGAAGCAAAGTCTCTCAAGTCTCCTCTCTCTCCACCCTGTCCGTGCACGTGCACTTGATGGGTACGTTTTCTGTCTTCCCCGTCAGACATGACCATATTGAAGTCCCCCCCTAGTATTACATTATCACCAGTGTCCGACATGAGGGAAGTCCGCATTTTCCTGAGGAAGGGCATTTGTGCGGAGTTTGGGGCATATATATTATGGATGCTAATGGGTCCCCCCTGGGTGTTCAAAAGAACATGGACGTGTCTTCCCTCGTCATCGTTTGTGCGTTCGAGATTACCGTGTATGGGAGAGCTTTGTTTATTAAGATAAGGAACCCTGCCTTCCGTCCTATAGCTCCCGAGCCATATACGGCCCCAACCCACATTCTGTGCATGCGGAACATTTCTGATGCTTTGAGATGGGTCTCCTGCAGGAGGACCACATCCCCTTTCAGCCTTCACAAATGACGTAAGACCATGGAACGTTTCTCCGGGGTACGAAGACCCTTAACATTCCAAGAGATCACTCTAACCATGGTCCCAGAAATGTAGATCTAAGACGCGATCAGAGTGAGCCTGGATGAAGTCATGTTCGAAAGCTGATTTCATCATCAGTTGAGTATGATCAGATACCCGATACATTAATTCGTTTCCAACATATAACAACAAGATTCCCCTGTGTAACACCAAACCCCCCTCCCCCTCCCCCCCCAAAAGTTATATGCTTCCATTTTTTCCAGCGTGTGACGCCACCCTCGGTTCCTCCCGACGGCCCTGAAAATTCGACCATGGGAGGCCACTCTAGTTCTAAAACAAGTCGGTCGCTCACAAAGTTCAAATTAAAGATCACGTACGTGGCTCGCAAAAAAAACAAAAAACAAAAGGGGTACAATTTTTGATAGAGGAACAAGACCTCCATTCCGTCCGAGGAGGTCATCATTAGGGGTGGAGGACCACCGAAGAATAAAAAGGTCCCGTCACTTGGCCTGCACTGTTGTCAGACCGCTCTTGGCAATGTCATATCGGCCCACCCCTCCTCCAAAACAATAAAACTCACTAATCTTCCAAGGCTGTCGCAGATCCTCACTCGATCAGGTCGTCCTCGTCTATGTCTTCTGTACCCCTCGGACTATTGATCTCCTCCCGTCGGGGCGAAATGCGACGCTGCCTTTGCTCCTTCGGCACCCCCAGAGCTTCTTCTCCCTCCCATTCGGTCCGCGAACGTGGAGACTGTGGTAGCCGGTTTGGGGATTTCCGTCGGGGATCCGAGTGGTCCGACCTTCCAGGGCCGTCTGATTTGCCATGTTTTGTTGCAGAGTGTCGTCGCAGGCCCTCAGAGGTTTCCACTCCATATCGTTTCATTACCTCCCTGGGGTCTTTCATATAATGTATCTCACCGTCTTCCCCCTTGACCTTCAGGGTGGCTGGATACAGTAGCTGGAACGGCACATTACGTTGATACAGGAGATTGCAAACAGCGCTAAATTCTTTACGTTTCTTGGTGACCACAGCAGAATAGTCGCCAAACAGAAGGACCTTATGGCCCCGGATCATTAGGGGCTGACGCCTGTTTCTGTAAAGACGGAGCAATTGTTCCTTTCCTTATAGTCAAGAAACTTCATTATAATCTGGCGATGGTATTGGCCGCTGGCTCACCGTCCCTCTTTCGCCTCTCGCATCCCTCCAGCGGACCCGGGATTTCATCCTGGGGGACCCACCCGGTGAGCTCGTTCCACTCTGCATTTACCTTGTGCACCCAGAGCTTTAGGTAGTTCCATTTCGCAGATGTCATTAAGATGTTGGTGAGTGATGGATTCTGGTAAACCTACAATCCTCAAGTTATTCCTTCTTAATCTATTTTCCAGATCATCTAACTTGTCGTGCAGCCATTTTGATTGCTTGTCTGATTCTGCCAATTCCTGCTCCATCATCATTATCCTATCCTCCGCCTCAGAGAGCCTCTGCTCCAGCTCCTCTAGTCTGCTGGTATGCTGTGCTACTGTTGCCTGCAGATCAGTGATGGCATCTTTCACTGCCTCCTTTATTGCAGCTTTGATATCCTCCCTGAGGTAAACAGCCACCTCCCTGGCCAGTTGTTGGTGCTCCTCCATTACCCCCGAGGTCTGCGCTGTCCCTGGGGCCACCTTCACCTGCTTGTCTGGCCTGGTAGTCCCCGGGCTCTTCCCTGACAGTTTCTGCAAGGGCTGCTGCGCCTGGTCTCTCCTCCTGTTCCCCTGCAGCGCCGCCATCTTACCGCTCTCAGAGGCCGGTGCGGTGGTCCTTGGCGCTGTCTGTGGGTGCCTTGCTGCGTTCCGGAGCCAACGGTCCATACGCCGCCCGGTGACCTCCGATGCTAGCGGAACGGTGTGTAATGGTTACACCCCCCGCTGGTCTGTAAAGTGTGCTCTGTGGCCGTCGGGAGCGGGAGCCCCTTCTCTACGCGTCCATCTTGCTGGCGCAGGAACCGGAAGTGTGATTTTCTTTTTAAATTGAACCACTTGGTGTATTGTGGTATTTAAATTTTATGGGATTTGTTTTTTCCTACACTTATTCTTCCTTATATTGATTGCATCATTTATATTTCTGTATAATAACGTGCATAACCTACTGTAAATTCCATATTTTTGTATTTTTTATCTTTCTTGTATGTGCATATCCCCCATACCCCCCTTCTTCCTTCATTTATGTACCCTCCCTTCCCCCTTTATTTTATGGAAAAATTTCAATAAATATATTTGGAGTGAGAAGGATCAGAAAGCACAAAGCACTGTCTCCGTCAGTGTATGTGATGATCAGATTGTGCATATATGCAAGTATGCAACTGCAAAGGAGATGTGGGATGAGTTACAGAAAGTGCATGAAAGATCAAATGTTAGCAATAAGCTTTATGTAATGAGAAAGCTGTACCAGTCTAAGCTAAGTTATGGCCAGAATATGTGACCCGCCCAGACCGGGGTACTCAGAGTTCTGATACAGTGTCAGGGTGACGCTATCACGGGTGGTTGCACCCGAGACCATGGCCCTGGGGTCAGTGACTTCTTAAAAATACAATTTCTATTAGGATACTTTGTGACGCCACCTGTTGTACCTGGTGAGGGATCACCAGCACCGCCACAGTCCTCTGGAGTGCGTTGGAATTGCGGCAAGGGTGGTATAGCTTCCTACAGGTGATGCTGGGCCTCCGGGGCAGCGATGTATTGGGCAGTTCGGAATAGGGGTTTGGGCCAAGGTAAAGGATAGTAAAGCAGTTTCTACGGAGCACGGCAGCAGGGAGGAATAATGCACACACACACCGATAAGTGTCTCTGTACCTTTTTACTGGTGGAAACTGCAGGAAATGTGTCTGGAACACTATCAGGTGACCAAAAGCATAATTGCACTTCCACAGGGAGTGGGTATAAGGCCTCCTTAAGTTCTCTCTCCCGTTTGTTGAAGCCCTGCCCGTGTGTAACCTGGCTGGCCTCCTCACTTCTCTCTCTCTCTCTCTCTCTCTCCTTCTGCGTGGTCTGCGAGTTACCCTCGATGATCACCGCTGCCCTCTCCTCACTACGATGTCTGGCTCCCTTGATATTGAGTACGCAAGGGGAGCGGGTGACTGAAGTCTCCACAGTGTATCGGGGTTTTCTGCTGGCTTGAAGCACTGCTGCAGGTGCGGACCCCTGATGTCCGGTACTTAATTGGGCGAACCTCCACTGGCTCCTCTACTCCCACTGTCCTCTGTTCTCCGTGCCTTTCGGTCCCACTCCTGGGCCTGGCTGGACAGCAGAAGGGCTGCTCCGGGTCGCTGGCTCGGGCCTAGCACAGCACCGAGCACCAGGACGTGTTCGCAGCTCTCTAGCGTCTGCACACTCTATCTAACTCCTCCCCAAGCACCATTATTTATAGGGGATCTCACCTAAGGTCAGCGAATTTAGCTTCCCCTACTGTGCTGGGGTGGAAGGTGTTGTTTGTAAGTGGTACCCCCTGTGGAAATCCAGCTGTGCACTAGGGAAGCTTGTGGTTACCTGTAGGAGCAGGGAGTCACATATGCAGGACTATATAAGAAACACCCTAGAGATTGTGGGGCATCTCAGGGGTATTGGAGAAGAAATTAAAGACTTTAATGTTGCTACACTACTATTACGTGGTCTTCCAGAAAGTTATGACACACTTGTCACTGCATTAGATGCACGGCCAGATGCTGAGCTCACACTAAAATATGTCAAAGGCAAGCTTGTAGATGAAGTCAAGCGAAAAACGCAGAATATAAGCAGCAGTAGTGAATCTAAAGCAGAGACAGCATTAAAGACACAGGACTTTCTCAAATATAAGAGCAATCTAAGGGAAACTCTGGAATATTTTGTCTGTAAAAAGCCTGGCCACCTTAATGCAAGCTGCAGAATATGGAAAGCAAGAATGAGTCAGTTTAAAAAGCAGAACAGTGATCAAAATTTGAAAACAGCTATAAAAGAAAAATCTATATGTGTTGAAGCTGCATTTAATACCAGTACAGGCTCATCTGCAAAGCATATATGGTGTATAGACTCTGGTGCTAGTAGCCATATGACAAATGATAAGGACTTCTTCACTGACATTGATGAAAGCAAGTCAGAAAAGGTCATCTTAGATAATGGTCAATATATGACTTCAGAAGGAGTAGGAGATGGCTACCTTACTGTTCAACTGTTCAGTTTCCTCAGCGCAAAGCAGAAAGATCCCAGTAAAGGAAGTTCTCTATGTTGCCAGTCTAGAAAGCAATCTTTTGTCTGTAAAGAAGCTTACGCAAAAGGGGAATGTAGTTACTTTTAAAGACAAGAGCTGCATTATATCAAAAGAGAGTCACACTTTTGCAGAAGGAAAAATCCAAAATTAACTTTATCAGCTAAAATGCAAAGAAAGAGTGTACAATGCTAGACAAGATCTGCATAAGAACTGTATCCATGTACGGCACAGACGTCTTGGGCACAGAGACCCAGAAGCAGTATGGAAGCTAGATCAACTAGCAAATGGTATTGAAATAAAGCAATGTAGTCAAATGATGAAGTTCACTAGCTGTCTTAAAGGGAAAATGTCCAGAAAATCCTTTCCTAAAGTAAGCAGTGCTAGATTTGCACAGCCACTGGATTTGATACACATAGATGTTTGCAGTCCAATGACTCCAAGCAAGAAGAGATATTTTCTTACATTTATCGATGACTACTCCAGATACATAGTGAGTACCTGCTTCACAGTAAGGATGAGGTTCCACAGAAACTTGAAGAATATGTTGCCATAGTGTTTGACAAATTTGGAAGAATGCCAAAAGTCCTGCGTGCAGATAATGGGACTGAATATACAAGTGGTAAGGTGCAAACAATTTTGAAAAAGAATGGAATAGTGTTCCAGAGTACCATTCCATACAACCCAGAACAGAATGGCATAGCAGAGAGAAAGAACCACACTCTCTGTGAGAGTGGTAGAAGTATGTTGTTTGATGCCAATCTACCTAAAACGTATTGGGGAGAAGCCATCATGACAGCTTGCTATCTTCAAAACAGACTGCCAGGTAAAGACACAAATAAAACTCCATATGAGCTATGGAAATGTGAGAAGTCTAACCTGAAGCACCTCAGGATATTTGGAAGCAAAACGTTATACTGTATATGTTCCCAAAGAAAAACGTTTCAAGTGGGAATCACATGCAAAGCAAGGAGTCCTGGTGGGCTATAGCAAAACACAAAAGAGATGCAGAATCCTGCACCCAGAGACCAACACAGTTACAATCAACAGAGACGTAGTGATTGATGAGAACTCTGTTTCGCTTAAATTTCATGAAGTTACACCAGTCAAAGAAGAAGAAGAATCTCAATCACCAAACCCAGACACTGAAAAAGAGAACAGTGAAGTCTGGATAAGCTCTGAAGAAACAGAGGAACCAAGAGGAAGAAACAGAAGAACCAAGTCAACCTCCAGTCAGGAGATCAGAAAGACCAAACAAAGGTATCCCAGCTAGACACCTTTCTTATAGGGTCAGCACAATTCCTGAAGCAGAGCCACAGTCATGGCAAGGAAAAAGAGCTCTCAGAAGCCAAAGATTCGTCAAGACTCCAGCAATGAAAGTTACAGATAAGCAGGGGGGTCACTTCTGTATATAAGGACAACCATGGATGTATTGGACTTGCCAGCAATGAGAAGATCCGTGCAAGGACATAGCACATTGACGTTAAGCATCACCACTTACGTGACTTAGTGGAACGTGATGTACTAGAGTTTGTGTATTGCAAGTCTGACAATATGTTAGCAGATGGTATGACAAAACCATTACCTAGAGCCAAGTTTGAGGTCTTCATAACCGCAATGGGACTAACAGGATAAGTAGTTGTTGAGTGGGGGTGTTGAAATATTTTTAGTGCAACATTTCCAATCCTGTATATGTGTGTTATATTGACAGGTTTGTGCATTATTAGTAAAGTTAGTTAAAAAAAAAAAGGAGAACACTACCAGAGGCTTACACACTAGAAATACCATGTGACTGTAACCAGTTTTCTTTGTCTGTGCATGTGAAGAGAAGCAAAGCAGCTTGCTGATGATGCAAAGAGACATTTAAGATGTATATTCCTCTTTCCACAAAGCCCTTCATATCTGTATGACCCACCCCAGCGCCGTTGGGTACCCAGTCCTTGGTGTTGGTTCATGGGGAATGTCACTGGGGCCTGTGCCTGGTCCCATGGCCCTGGTAGTCGCTGAAAAGAGTCAATAAAAATAGTTTGTGACACTGTCTACGGTTCCGGTATAGTTATGGTGCTGCAGGTCAGACCTCCGGGGTGATGTTTGGACAGCAAGATGGTTACGCTCCCTGTAGGTGGAGCGGGATCCCCGGGGCAGTTGTGGTATATGGGTATTGCAGGACAGTCTATGGAGGGAGTAGGATCTGGGGCTGCAATAATAGTCATACACAGGGTTGATGTTTCCGTACCTTTTACTGATGATTCTGGTATAGTTCAGGGTACAGTCTCTGATGGTACGGGTCCGGATGGTGTGGTAACAGTTTAGGATTTCCACACCTGGCGAGTTATGAGGCCTCCCTGCTGCGCTGTGTGTGTGTGCTTTGGTCCCAGGCTGTCTGAAACTAGGCCCTGACCCTCTATTACGGTCCTCACTTGTATGGCAGGTGGTGAGAGCCCTGCTGCTGGGCACTGCTGTATACACTGCGGTCCCTGGCTTTGCTAAGTGGCTGTGCCTCAAGTGCTGCTGTGGCCAGGAGATCTGAAGTCTCCCTGGCCTCTGGTCTTTACTGCTGGGTTGATAGATCCCTTGCAGTCACAGTTGTCCGGTTTTTGGGCGCTGTTCCTCTGGGGTGAACCGATATGGCTCCACTCTCCCTGCTGCTAGTACTCCTTGCCTCTGACCCTTGCTCTAGGGTCCCTCACGCAGGTTAGTAGCGCCCACTATTATGGGCTTAGCACAGCTCCGTCACCAGGATGTGTTCACAGTCCTCCCTGGAACTGCACTCCCTAACTCCGCCCCCAGGCCTGAATTTATAGTGGACCTCATCTGAACTCGGCTTGTAGAGCTCCCCGTTTAGGTCTGGAGTGGAAGATGTTGTGTGCAGGCGTACCTGATGTGGAGAGCCTTCTCTGTCCCAGGTGTATGTGTGGCAACCGAACCCTGGGGTTCCACATGTACCTGTTTGCTAAATTAAAGCCAAGTTCTGTTGTCAACACGCTTTCAGTGTATCCTGAATGATCCGCTGCCCACACTAAAACTCACCTACAGGATCTGTAGTGACATAAAAATCATGGGTGGAGCCAGGTCACGTGACTGTGATGTCATCATAGGTCCTGAAGCTGAACGGAGTGGGGGAGCACAGACAGCAGCAGCCAGATACTGCAGCCCACTGACCCCACACTACAGTCACCCCACACTCAGCCCTGCAATCACCCCACACTCAGCCCTCCAATGAGCCCTGCACTCAGCTCTGCACTCACCCCACACTCAGCCCTGCACTCAACCCTGCACTCAGCCCTGCACTCAGCCCTGCACTCACACCTGCACTCACATCTGCAGATAGTGAGCACAGGGGAGGAGGCAGAGAGCAAGCACATGGCAGCAGAGAGTGAGCACAGGAGGGCAGAGATGAGTTAGCCTGGGGGGAGCAGAGATGTGGCAGCACAGGGGGAAGAGATGAGGCAGCATGGGGGAGAAAAGAGTGAGGGGAAAAAACAGGGAGAGACCACACAGGATGGAGAGACGGCCGCCGCCCTCAGCGCCATAGAGTCTACCCCCATCGTGAAGTCATTGCCCACATAATGCAAGAGCGCTTTGCCTGCTAGGAGATGCATTTTTTGGTGCATAAATAAACAGCTAGGTGGGCACATAGCCCAACATATATAACTGCTGTTTGGGTAGATCAACTCCTTCAGACTATGGTATTTTCCACCACTGGGTACATAAGAGATAGCAAACATCTGTTATCAGCTTTAAAAGCTATAACATGTAATCCACATGAGAAATGGGCCACCACTGACATCATTTCCTCAGACACATGTGTGGCGCCCCTGCGACCAGGAGGCCACTAGTAGGAACTGCAGCCAGGCAGATAGGAGACAGTTTGCGAACCAAGCACCTTCAGCACACACACCCACAGAGCACAACACCCAACCCGGAGCCCGGGACTCTAGGCAGCAAAGGGGTGGTAGGGTTTAGAGGAAAGTGGGTGGGAAGGTAGGTCAAGGTAGCAGACCAGTACAAAAGGGGGAAACAAGGAGGAGTTAGGCAGTAGGCCGGAGTAGCCTGAGCTGTAAAGACCGAGTAGGCCAGAGTGAGCCGAGAGGTAAAGACAAGAACAGTAAAGAAAGACACTTTCCCGGAAGGGTCCCGGCTCCCTGGAGCGCAGAATCAGGAGAGACACCGTTCCCCAGAGAGAAAGCCCGCTCTACAGCCCGTAGCCCCCGGAAAGGAAGGACAGAGACCGGACCGGTACCACCGGGTCCGAAGAGTAAGGCAGCGACGACCGACTACAGGCAGGACAGATTCCCCTGGCCTATCAGGCAGTCACACAGGTAGGAACAGGGCCCGGTGATCCCTTGGAAGAAAGGGACACCCAAGGCCAGGCTGGTACCAGAGTGTCGGCTCTGGGTGACTGAAGCAACAAGCAGGTACACGAACACACCGATGGGGAGGCGCAAGATTCCAGGTCTGGTCACCCAACACATGGGCTGGAAGCACAGCAACACAATAGGATCCAGGATTGCTGCCCGCACACAGGGAGAAGCTACACAAAAGGGACCGAGTTGCCGCTACACAGCTCACAGGGAAGAACATGCAAGAGAAAAGCCGGAAAGGTTACAGAGATTGAAGGGTCTCAGAGAGGTAGCCTGGCTGCAGAGGGTTCAGAGTGTCCGGAGTTGACTGTGAATAAGAACTGTATTGAGAACTGTACCGTGAGCGGTGTGAACTGTAAGGAACTTGCAAGTAAACACGGTGAACCCTGTTTAAGTCTCCCGTGTGTCATTCCCTGCAACCACCAGAAATTTTATTACACTTTTATACCCTGTCAGGAGTATCCCCGACCTGCAGCGGGCTCATCCACCTCGCTGCAGCATCCATCCATCCTCCTGACAGAAGTACGCTACAGCTTGTGGGTGGCGTCACGACAAACTCCCCTGTAAATATCCCCTTTTACTTGTGGGCTCGGGACACAGTCCGGACCAAGGACTGCCGTGATCTCCCCTGTGCTGCCCCCGGTCTGGTACCAAGTACACCGTCCCAGTGGGCTCCACACATGCATATCACATCATTTAATTTTTGAGTCACTGTCATACCATCTAAAAATGATCATTTAAATTCCAGTGAACTATGTGAATTTATATTGATTTTGGTAAAGTATGTTGAAAAACAACTATTTTTATTTTAATGGTGACATTTTCTGCAAATATGTGAATGCCCTATGGGCGTGATGTTTTCTCTGTCGCTCACTAATTTGTATGTCATGTGGGGAGAATAGCAGGAGGAGGGAGAGTGCTCGTATGGATGCAGATTAGTTCAGAAGTTAATAGGTGTGCTAGGCTAGAAGGGGGAAGAGCCTTCCATCTCTTGTGTCAGCCCTGCAACGTGGCCCACCTGCAATTCTCCTATTTTCTGATAAGCCAGGCCAGAGCTTATATAAACTGTAAGCAGCCTCCTGTATCCTCTATTATAAATACTGCCAACAGCATGTATCCTATATTTTAAGGTACCTTTACACGCCGCTACAGAAGGTTAGAAACAACCAGGTGTCGGAGACAATTGTATCTTGCACCGTCAAAAACACCGCGAGGTAGCAGCGTGTAAATCAGGTTGTTGCCACTGGTCACTGTCGACACCTGTTTTTCAGCAGTGCTCAAAAACAGGTTGGTTTCAACCCGATAGTAGCGGCGTGTAAATGAGGAACAGGAAGGTTTTTGTGACACCTAGTGAACTCCCTTGGGGGCGTGACACAGCCTCCGGGATACCGCCCCCCTTCAACGATCATTGGTGGAAGCTCCTGCGTTACGATTGGTTGTCCCTGCATAGGGCGGCATATTTAAGGAGCTGACCAGTCACACTACACAATTGCAATAGCATCATGTATTAGCCAGCCTTCCTGCGCTGGCTGGCCAATCATGATGTTATTGCATTGTCCATTCACCGTACGAGCGTCTTGTAATCCACAACTCTGGCACGCCTATGTGTTGTCCCTGCTGCCCCAGGTCCTCTCATATTCCCTTGTGGTAGCGGCGTGTAAATGAGGGAAGGTGCTCTACAGAAGGTAACCTGCGGCACCCGTCGGTGCCTCCAGGGATATAAAAAACCTTCTGTAGAGCACCTTGTAGCGGCGTGTAAAGGCGGTACCAGGTACCGTTAGGAATCGCTGAAATGTGCTCGTGCAAGTGAGACACCCGGTTGTTTCTAACCTTCTGTAGCGGCGTGTAAAGGTACCTTTTTATATGCAGCCAGCAGCTTACTGTATGCTAAATATTATGTAAAGCGGGAAAAGGAAAAATGCGACCACATGGTATGATGAAATATATATTATTATATCTTTATTAAGGACGTACAAAATCTGGTATAAAATAGGGGAACAAATATACATTCAACCACATATGCGGTCTGAATATCAGGAATATCAACATAAGGTGCAAGTGCCAATAACATCCACATAGAACATAATTATCTCATTAGTATATGGATGTAAACCTACAATAATACATCATGCAGCACAAAAAGTTCATAGGAGTGGAAAGATCTATATTGTAAACCTGAAATGCGCGCTCCGATGCGCATTTCATTATGATCAACTTCGTCACGCCCCCTGACGAAGTTGAACATAACAAAATGCGCATCGGAGCGCGCGGCTGCTTTCAGGTTTACTCAGCATAAGGTAAATACTCCATCTTCTTTCTGTTAGCCCGGGGATTTAGCCCTCTATACATAGTGGCCATGGTTGATAGCCCGCCATTTATATGTGTGATATGCTGAGACTCTTTATCCCTGTGCAATAGGCCATCCACATGAATAATAGTATGTGAACTCTTTCAT
The DNA here is from genome assembly GCA_033576535.1 of Allobates femoralis. Lineage (NCBI taxonomy): Eukaryota > Metazoa > Chordata > Amphibia > Anura > Aromobatidae > Allobates > Allobates femoralis. Next base: position 469,152,994 of record JARQOC010000004.1, read on the forward strand.
ACGTGCCAAATTGGAGTGCCACCTTATAAGCCAGAAATTTTAGCTCCACATATTCATATAGTGTGTATATATCCTGCACATATATTTCCATTCTATATGTATGGGAATTGAGCTATTAAATACTTAATCTCCTGCCTATTGGTAGGAGATGTGGAGTTTATCTGTCTTATGGGATAGTGTGATGTCTATTGATAATATTGAAATTATGGTCAATTGACTTGTTGTGCAATATAGATCTTTCCACTCCTATGAACCTTTTGTGCTGTATGATGTATTATTGTAGGTTTACATCCATATACTAATGAGATACCGTATATACTCGTGTATAAGCCGACCCGTGTATAAGCCGACCCCCCTACTTTTGCCCCCAAAAACTGGGAAAACTTATTGACTCGCGTATAAGCCGAGGGTGGACTCCAGCACAGGTATACAGCCCCCAGCAGTGTGGTATACAGCAGCCTCCCCAGTGGTATATACAGGCCCCAGCAGTGTTACAGCAGCAGCCCCAGTGGTATATACAGCAGCAGCCCCAGTGGTAGTATACAGCAGCCCCAGAGGAATATACAGCAGCCCCAGTGGTAGTATACAGCAGCAGCCCCAGTGGTAGTATACACGCAGCCCCAGTAGTATATACAGCCCCAGTGGTAGTATACATACAGCCCCAGTAGTAGTATACAGCCCCAGTGGTAGTATACAGCCCCAGTGGTAGTATACAGCAGCCCCAGTGGTATATTCAGCCCCAGTGGTAGTATACAGCCCCAGTGGTAGTATACAGCAGCCCCAGTGGTATATTCAGCCCCAGTAGTAGTATACAGCCCCAGTGGTAGTATACAGCCCCAGTGGTAGTATACAGCAGCCCCAGTGGTATATTCAGCCCCAGTGGTAGTATATAGCAGCCCCAGTAGTAGTATACAGCCCCAGTGGTAGTATACAGCCCCAGTGGTAGTATACAGACCCAGTGGTAGTATACAGCAGCCCCAGTGGTATATTCAGCCCCAGTGGTAGTATACAGCCCCAGTGGTAGTATACGGCAGCCCCAGTAGTAGTATACAGCCCCAGTGGTAGTATACAGCAGCCCCAGTGGTATATTCAGCCCCAGTAGTAGTATACAGCCCCAGTGGTAGTATATAGCCCCAGTGGTAGTATACATACAGCCCCAGTAGTAGTATACAGCCCCAGTGGTAGTATACAGCCCCAGTGGTAGTATACAGCAGCCCCAGTGGTATATTCAGCCCCAGTAGTAGTATACAGCCCCAGTGGTAGTATATAGCCCCAGTGGTAGTATACAGCAGCCCCAGTGGTATATTCAGCCCCAGTAGTAGTATACAGCCCCAGTGGTAGTATATAGCCCCAGTGGTAGTATACATACAGCCCCAGTAGTAGTATACAGCCCCAGTGGTAGTATACAGCCCCAGTGGTAGTATACAGCAGCCCCAGTGGTATATTCAGCCCCAGTAGTAGTATACAGCCCCAGTGGTAGTATATAGCCCCAGTGGTAGTATACAGACAGCCCCAGTAGTGGTAGTATATAGCCCCAGTGGTAGTATACAGCCCCAGTGGTAGTATATAGCCCCAGTGGTAGTATACAGACAGCCCCAGTAGTGGTAGTATATAGCCCCAGTGGTAGTATACAGGGCCCCAGCAGGGCCCCCCTCATAATTTGGCACCCCCACCTCAGTTTCTGGGCCCCCCCGCATGCAGCGCTGCGCATATACATTACCTGTCTAGCAGCTGTCACCCTCCGGTGGCGGATCGCGGCTCCCGGCTCCGGGCTCCATCTTCCTCGCTGACTTCCTGCTTTGTGACCGGGGCTCAGCGCGATGACGTCATCGCGACGCCGGCCGGTCACCTGACAAGCAGGAAGTCAGCGAGGAAGATGGAGCCCGGAGCCGGGAGCCGCGATCCGCCACCGGAGGGTGACAGCTGCTAGACAGGTAATGTATATGCGCAGCGCTGCATGCGGGGGGGCCCAGAAACTGAGGTGGGGGCGCCAAACTTTGAGGGGGACCGTATGACTCGCGTATAAGCCGAAGGGGGGCACTTTTCAGCCCAATTTTTGGGCTGAAAAACTCGGCTTATACGCGAGTATATACGGTAATTATGTTCTATGTGGATGTTATTGGCACTTGCACCTTATGTTGATATTCCTGATATTCAGACCGCATATGTGGTTGAATGTATATTTGTTCCCCTATTTTATACCAGATTTTGTACGTCCTTAATAAAGATATAATAATATATATTTCATCATACCATGTGGTCGCCTTTTTCCTTTTCCTTCTTTAAATGTACTTGCGATGGGTATATATGATTGATCCTGATAGATCCCACTGACATTTATTTTCCGGACTCTGTGGAAGATGAAGTGGGTTTTTCTGCTTGTGATAAAATTTACTAAATTAAATATTATGTAAACATAGAGTGACGAACCGCGCCTCGAAGCCCTACCCTGAAGTCTCAGTTATGTCAAGGTCACATGGTATGGTGTCGTCACTTCCGCCAAAACGTGACATTGCGTGCCCCCAGGGGATACAAGAGTTTAGCTTTGCACCATTTTACATAGACACCCTCTGTCCACACAGGCACAGGGAGGCATGGTAACAGAGAGATGATGATCCACACAACCTTTTGCATGGCACCACACACAAAACCCTGACAAGCTGAGAGGCCCTTTTACTAACTCCAGTGAAACTGAGCTTTGGCAGCCCAGTGGGACTCTCACTAGTCCTCATTAGATATAAGTCCGGTCTGTTAAATTTACCCGAGAACTTATACAGTTAGGGCCAGAAATATTTGGACAGTGACACAATTTTCGCGAGTTGGGCTCTGCATGCCACCACATTGGATTTGAAATGAAACCTCTACAACAGAATTCAAGTGCAGATTGTAACGTTTAATTTGAAGGGTTGAACAAAAATATCTGATAGAAAATGTAGGAATTGTACACATTTCTTTACAAACACTCCACATTTTAGGAGGTCAAAAGTAATTGGACAAATAAACATAACCCAAACAAAATATTTTTATTTTCAATATTTTGTGGCGAATCCTTTGGAGGCAATCACTGCCTTAAGTCTGGAACCCATGGACATCACCAAACGCTGGGTTTCCTCCTTAATGCTTTGCCAGGCCTTTACAGCCGCAGCCTTCAGGTCTTGCTTGTTTGTGGGTCTTTCCGTCTTAAGTCTGGATTTGAGCAAGTGAAATGCATGCTCAATTGGGTTAAGATCTGGTGATTGACTTGGCCATTGCAGAATGTTCCACTTTTTTGCACTTATGAACTCCTGGGTAGCTTTGGCTGTATGCTTGGGGTCATTGTCCATCTGTAATATGAAGCTCCGTCCAATCAACTTTGCAGCATTTGGCTGAATCTGGGCTGAAAGTATATCCCGGTACACTTCAGAATTCATCCGGCTACTCTTGTCTGCTGTTATGTCATCAATAAACACAAGTGACCCAGTGCCATTGAAAGCCATGCATGCCCATGCCATCACGTTGCCTCCACCATGTTTTACAGAGGATGTGGTGTGCCTTGGATCATGTGCCGTTCCCTTTCTTCTCCAAACTTTTTTCTTCCCATCATTCTGGTACAGGTTGATCTTTGTCTCATCTGTCCATAGAATACTTTTCCAGAACTGAGCTGGCTTCTTGAGGTGTTTTTCAGCAAATTTAACTCTGGCCTGTCTATTTTTGGAATTGATGAATGGTTTGCATCTAGATGTGAACCCTTTGTATTTACTGTCATGGAGTCTTCTCTTTACTGTTGACTTAGAGACAGATACACCTACTTCACTGAGAGTGTTCTGGACTTCAGTTGATGTTGTGAACGGGTTCTTCTTCACCAAATAATGTATGCGGCGATCATCCACCACTGTTGTCATCCGTGGACGCCCAGGCCTTTTAGAGTTCCCAAGCTCACCAGTCAATTCCTTTTTTCTCAGAATGTACCCAACTGTTGATTTTGCTACTCCAAGCATGTCTGCTATCTCTCTGATGGATTTTTTTCTTTTTTTTCAGCCTCAGGATGTTCTGCTTCACCTCAATTGAGAGTTCCTTTGACCGCATGTTGTCTGGTCACAGCAACAGCTTCCAAATGCAAAACCACACACCTGGAATCCACCCCTGACCTTTTAACTACTTCATTGATTACAGGTTAATGAGGGAGACGCCTTCAGAGTTAATTGCAGCCCTTAGAGTCCATTGTCCAATTACTTTTGGTCCCTTGAAAAAGAGGAGGCTATGCATTACAGAGCTATGATTCCTAAACCCTTTCTCCGATTTAGATGTGGAAACTCTCATATTGCAGCTGGGAGTGTGCACTTTCAGCCCATATTATATATATAATTGTATTTCTGAACATGTTTTTGTAAACAGCTAAAATAACAAAACTTGTGTCACTGTCCAAATATTTCTGGCCCTAACTGTACTTGTGAATTTGTGGATTAATATATAAAATTAACCCAGAATTAAATTGTACATGTAATCGCCTTAGGGGTACACTAGGCAAAATACTAGGCAATAGACATTGCATATACAAATACAATGGTCAAATATGCAAATACAGGAGGAAGTACAACAAATGTAAGCAGATGATAAGTCAGTTACAAGTTGTTAGACCTTGGTGCTGGCAGCCACATGGGAGGTGTGTTTCGTGTCAGGAGGTCATGGTTTCTTCCAACATGATGCACAGCATGAACAGATAAGCCCTTGGTCAGTCACTCCCTTCCCCACACCCAGGTTAGCTCTAGTTCCACTGCTCTTGTGCCTGAGCTCAAAACTCCAAAAACCTATGATGGGTCATAATTTCTCACCCAGAGGTCCTAGGGAGGTGGTTCTGGTGCCATTGGATGCGGCCAGGTCTCCGTTACAATTGGAGACCAAACACAGCTTTTTTACCTGGCTCCTACATATCTCCCTGCCCCAAGGTACTAGGAAGAATCAGGACAAGATGCGTGAACGGCCTGTCCCCACGGAGATATAATCAGTGTGGGGCTTGAATATATAGCAATTCCATAAAGCATGAAAACTGGGCACTGACTTGTTGTTCCTCCTGGAACCATAAGATGAGGGTAAGGGCACGTTGCTCAGCTACTCAGCATAAGACAATTGACATACCCAAAGAGAAGAGCGGCACTCGTGCGTCTTGAATCAAGCCGGCTTTATTCATCGTGCATTCATGTTACAAGGTTTGTGCTCGTGGGGAGGGAGAGGCTGGTGGCGACGGCAACCGTTTTGCGGACACTTCCATTGGTATCGGCATATATTAATTCTCTTTCCAGGATGGCTAGATACAAATTAGCTAGGGTACAAGCCACAGGGGTACCCATCACTGTTCCCACCTGCTGGATGTACCACTTATCCATAAAAGTGAAGGCATTATGTGTCAAAATGAAATCTGACAACATAGAGCTATACTTTGTCTCATGCCCCCCGCTCGCTTTCAGATAGTTCCACTCTTTCAGACCAAAAAATTAGTCCATTAACCCCTTCACCCCCGGGCCTATTTTGACTCTAATGACCAGGCCATTTTTGTCAATTCTGACCAGTGTCCCTTTATGAGGTAATATCTCTGGAACGCTTCATTGGATCCGAGCGATTCTGAGATTGTTTTTTCGTGACATATTGGGCTTCATGTTAGTATTAAATTTAGGTCGATAATTTTTGCGATTATTTGTGAAAAAATCAAAAATTTGGCAAAAACTTTGAAAATTTAGCAATTTTCAAATTATCAATTTTTATTCTGCTAAACCAGAGAGTTATGTGACACAAAATAGTTAATAAATAACATTTCCCACATGTCTACTTTACATCAGCACAATTTTGGAAAAAAAACTATTTTTTGTTCGGAAGTTAAGGGTTCAAAGTTCATCAGCAATTTTTCATTTTTCCAGCAAAATTTACAAAGCCATTTTTTTTAGTGACCACATCACATTTGAAGTCTTTTTGAGGGATGTACATGACAGAAAACACCCAAAAGTGACACCATTCCAAAAACTGCACCCCTCAAGCTACTCAAAACTACATTAAAGAAGATTATTAACCCTTCAGGTGCTTCACGGGAACTAAAGCAAAGTGGAAGGAAAAAATGGTCATTTTAATTTTTCCAAGAAAAATGTTCTTTTAGCCTCAATTCTTTCATTTTCACATGAGCAACAGGATAAAATGGATCCTAAAAATTGTTGGGCAATTTCTCCTGAGTACATCGATATCTCACATGTGGTCATAAATCACTGTTTGGGCGCACGGCAGGGCTCAGAAGGGAAGGAGCGCAATTTGAATTTTGGAGCTAATTATCCATTCAAAAAGTCAAATGGCGCTCCTTCACTTCTGAGCCCTGCTGTGTGCCCAAACAGTAGTTTATGACCACATATGAGGCATTGGTGTACTCAGGAGAAATTGCCAAACAATATTTAGGATCCATTTTATCCTGTTCCCCATGTGAAAATGAAAAAATTTAGGCTAAAAGAAAATTTTTGTGGAAAAAAAAGTACTTTTTCATTTTTACAGATGAATTTGTGAAGCACCTGGGGGTTCAAAATGCTCACCACCCATCTAGATAAGTTCCTTTGAGGGTCTAGTTTCCAAAATGGGGTCACTTGTGGGGGAGCTCCAATGTGTAGGCACACAGGGGGTCTCCAAATGCGACATGGTGTCGCTAAAAATTTTAGCTGATTTTTCAGTCAAATTGTTAGCGGACACCATGTTGCATTTGGAGAGCCCCTGTGTGCCTAAACATTGGAGCTCCCCCACAAGTGACCCCATTTTTTAAACTAGACCCCCCAGGGAACTTATCTAGATGGGTGGTGAGCATTTTGAACGCTCCAGTGCTTCACAAATTAATCTGTAAAAATGAAAAAAGAAAATTTTTATGGAAAAAAAAGTACTTTTACATTTTTACAGATGAATTTGTGAAGCACCTGGAGGTTCAAAATGCTCATCACCCATTTAGGTAAGTTCCCTGGGGGGTCTAGTTTCCAAAATGGGGTCATTTGTGGGGGAGCTCCAATGTGTAGGCACACAGGGGCTCTCCAAACGCGACATGGTGTCCGCTAACAATTTGAGCTGATTTTTCAGTCAAATTGTTAGCAGACACCATGTTGAATTTGGAGAGCCCCTGTGTGCCTAAACATTGGCGCTCCCCACAAGTCGCCCCATTTTGGAAACTAGACCCCCCAGGGAACTTATCTAGATGGGTGGTGAGCATTTTGAACACCCCGCTGCTTCACAAAATAATCTGTAACAATGAAAAAAGAAAATTTTTGTGGAAGAAAAAGAACTTATTCAATTTTACAGATGAATTTGTGAAGCACCTGGGGGTTCAAAATGCTAACAATTCATCGAGAAGTTCCCTGGGAGGTCTAGTATCCAAAATGGGGTCACTTGTGGGGGAGCTTCAATGTTTAGGCACACAGGGGCTCTCCATACGCGACATGGTGTCCGCTAACTATTGAAATTGTTAGCTGACACCATGTCGCATATGGAGAGCCCATGTGTGCCTAAACATTGGAGCTCCCCCACAAGTGACCTCATTTTGGAAACTAGAACCCCCAAGGAATGCATCTAGATGCATAGTGAGCACTTTGAACCCCCCGGTGCTTCACAAATTGATCTGTGTGCGTGGACGTGTGTGTGGATGTGCGTGCGTGTGTGGATGTGTGCATGCATGGATGTCAGCATGCGTGCGTGGATGTCAGCGTGCGTGAATGTCAGCGTGCGTGGTTGTGTGCGTGCGTGGATGTCAGCGTGGATGTGCGTGCGTGGATGTGGATGTGTGTGCATGGATGATGGGTGCATAGGTGGATGGATGGGTGCAACAAGGGATCAAGTGTCCTCTTGTTGTAGTCTCTGAGATCATAGTCATGGTGCACTGTATGACAGATCATTGTCATACAGTGCACCATAACTCTGACCCCAGAGGCTGTAGGAAGAGGACACTTGATCCCTTGCTGCAGTCTCTGGATTGAGCAGAGGCGTTCGAGCGTCGTGGGACCTTCGTTGTGGACTACGTCGGAGGCGATCGAGCGTCGTGGGACCTTCGTTGTGGACTACGTCGGAGGCGATCGAGCGTCGTGGGACCTTCGTTGTGGACTACGTCGGATCTTTATAATAAAGATGGAGTCCGAATTTTGTTTGTGGTTTTTTTTCAAATAAAAAGATTTTTCTCTGTGTGTATTTTCTGACTATTTACCAGAGATTCCTAATGGCGGGTCTAACATTGGCCCTATATTATGAATCTCGGGCTTAGTGCCAGCTGTCAATAAAAAGCTGGCATTAACCCCTTTATTACCCAGTTTGCCACCGCCACCAGGGCAACTGGAATGGTACCTTTACACGCCGCCACTGCAGGATGGATACCAACGGCTACTTCACGTGCACGAGCACGCCCAAACGGTTACAAACGGTAAACGCACCTCCTTTACACGCCGCCACAAGGTGCGCTACGCTACGCTACATCTACAGCTAGATACATCGCTGGGTGTCTCAAGTAGCCATCTGTAGCTCATTTACACACCGCTACAACCAGCTACTATGGGCGGACCTGGTGCAGCAGGGACAGCACATAGGCGTGCTACAATTGTAGATTGCGAGACGTCCATACGCTGATAGGACAAAGCAATAATACCATGATTGGCCAGGCATCGCCAGAGGCTGATTAATACTTGACGCTCGAGCAATTGTGTAGTGTGACTCGTCAGCTCCTTAAATAAGCCGCCCTGTGCGGCAACAACCAATCGCAACGCAGGAGCTTCCTCCAATGATCGCTGAAGGGGGCGCGGTAACACGGAGCTTGGGTGACGCCTTAGCTACATTGCAGCTACATCGCCGGGTGTCCACAGTTCCCTTCTATGGGTTCTTTACACGCCGATACAGCTCGCTACAATCGGCGATGTAGCCATCTGTTTATGGGCAGTGCACGGATACAGATGTATGTGTAGCCGGCTGTGTCGTCCCGTCTTCAGACGCCGATACTACGGGCGATATTGGCGCGACAAGCTACATTTGTAGCGTGTAGCGGGTTGTATGCATCCTGCAGTGGCGGCGTGTAAAGGTACCTGAAGAGTCTGGGTACAGCGCCAGAAAATGGCGCTTCAATGAATACGCCATTTTCTGGGGCGGCTGCGGGCTGCAATTCGCAGCATGGGGGGCCCAAAATGCTTGGGCCTCTCCATGCTGTGGATTCCAGCCCCCAGCTGCCTAGTTGTACCTGGCTGGACCAAAAATATGGCGGAGCCCCACGTCATTTTTTTTCTAGAATTAGTTCTAGAAGAAAAAAAAGGGCTTCGCTGTATTTTTGGTTGCCAGCCAGGTACAACAAGGCAGCTGGGGGTTGGTGGCAATCAGTAGCTGCCAAGTTGTACCTGGCTGGACCAAAAATATGGCGGAGCCCCATGCCATTTTTTTTTCTAGAATTAGGCCTAGAAAAAAAATAAAATGCAGCTGTGTGCTGCAAGGAATTTTTTCTAGTTTATATGTTTCTGCGTCTCTGCATGCACCAGTTCACACTGGTCTGTGAGTGTTGTGCAGCTTTTTTCATTATATATATTCTATAGAGTTGCAGATACTCTGCTGCAATTGCACCTTCATCGCTGACAGGTGATGGAGGGTATAGATGGAGTCTGCCCACCGAGAGGTGGGGGAGCGGAAAAGGAGGACTTGGGTGTCAGCATAGGACTCGTCGTGCCTGAAGTCACTTTGTCGCAGTCGACGAGCAAACAGACCTTGGCCAATGTTTGTACTAAGAACTTCAGAATTAAAAGATAAGATTTTGAGTTTTTTCAGAAAAACGTAAGTTTTTAAACTTTTTTCTCAAACACATGGCTTATAGCATTATACAACATTGGTAATAGCTGTGTGCTGCAAGGAATTTTTTATAGTTTATATGTTTCTGCGTCTCTGCATGCACCAGTTCACACTGGTCTGTGAGTGCTGTGCAGCTTTTTTCATTATATATATATATATATATACTAGCTGTACTACCCGGCTTCGCCCGGGTTAATAACTGCTGTTAACAAAATAGAATGTGTTAACAAAAATTTATTCAGCACACAAAAGCCACAAAACAAATCGATAGAAATGTAATTATTAAAAGGCAAAAACTAAGCTAATAGGAGCATTTCACAACATATATATCAACAGCACAGATATTCCACACAGATTTAACTAAATTGGCCAAGTAGTGTGAAGTAATCTTCTACTCCTTATTCGAGAGTCTTTTGATAGACGACGTTCTTAGTTCTTCCTTCAGGTGCAAAGACAAACAGATTTTTAGCTGTTCCAACTCTTGAACAGGCCACATAAAGTTGACCATGAGAAAAGCATGGAGATTGTAAATCAATTCCAACTACTTTCAAAGACTGTCCCTGAGCCTTCTTGATGGACATAGCAAATGCCAGTCGACCAGGAAACTGGAGGCGTTTAAATCAAAAGGCAAATCAGATGGAATAAGAGGAATTGTTGGAATGAAAACATCTTCTCCTGTGGCACATCCTGTCAAAATACTTGCCTCAATTACATGTGGAAACAGGTTCTTAATCAAGAGTCTTGTTCCATTACACAGCTTTGGTGGATCCAAATTTCTCAATAGCAGAATAGGTGCTCCAGATTTTAGAAAGAGATTGTGAGGAGGAAGTCCTTGTGGCTCCACGGAATTGAGAAACTCGGTTGGATAAAATACTGCTTGAGCAGGGTCTATTACTGTATCCACTGACTTGTAGGTTGTGCACACACCTGGAAGGAGATTTAGAATTTGAAGATTGATCTTGTTGGCGCTGTCATTTTTGGGAGCTACAATAGCTCTTTCACACAGCCAGCCAGAATTTTTGAAGTGGAGTAGAATGTTTGGAAAAACCTTTGCTCTCAACTCCTCAATGGAAGTCACAATGCAACAAAAGTTGCTTTGGAAGGTGATCTGTCCAGTGGTTGAGTCTACTGGTGCCTTGCCATCTCCAATAGTCAACAGCTGGCTCGAAAACAGTCCAGCAGACACATCGCCTGTCATGTAGACCCTCATGTTTGTATTCAGTGACATTTTCTTTACTTTTCTCCAAAGGTACGATGCTTTGAGACAGGTATTGAGTTCGTCTGCAGGGGTTGATCTTGGAATAACAGGTAGTGTTTGGCGGAAGTCACCTGCCAAAACAACAACTACTCCTCCCATGATATATTTGTTGCTACGCAGGTCTTGCAGCAGTCTGTCCACTGCTTCCAGAGCCCTTTTGTGTGACATGGTGCATTCATCCTAAATGATGGCACTGCATTTTTGAAGCAATTTGGCCAGTCCTAATCCCTTGGCAATATTACACACGGGGCTTTCACTATGAGACAGGTTAAGTGGTAGTTTGAAGGTCGAATGTGCAGTCCTGCCACCTTTTAAAAGCGTAGCTGCAATTCCAGAAGATGCCACTGCAAGTGCAATCTTTTTTTGTAGTCGAAATTTTGTCAGGAGCAAGTTGATTAGAAATGTCTTTCCTGTTCCACCTGGAGCATCAAGGAAGATAATACCACCTTTATTGGTTTCACTTAAACTTAAAATGTAGTTATAGGCATCCCTTTGATCTGGTACCAATATTGGCTCGTTCTGAGACACAAATGCTGTCAGTTCATCAATATTGTAGTTTGTTTCTAAGAAAATCTCCCTACACATTTGAATGCCTTCAGGATTTCTTATTGGAGCAGGCAAACCAAGCAACTGTAAGGCTTTTCCTGACATTGCTATGCACTGATCTTCAAGGAGCATTAAAGTTTCATTGAACATTTCCTCAGTGAAGTTGATGAGTTGCTGAGGATTTTCCCTTCTAATCTGCATGAGGATGTCCTCACTGAGATAGCTTTTGTACTTTGTCCAAATCTCAAGAGGATTTGAAATGCTACAGGTTGTTAGAATAATAGCAAAGAGGTGTCTTAGTCGCTTTGGGGTTTGTGTGGCTGCTGCTTCACTGAGGGTCATACCCAGTGTCCATCATTTTCCAGAAGTCCTTTTCTTTGGCAAGCTTCCCTGAATGTTTCACACACATGGCCTCTGATGGTCTTCAGGTAAGAAAATGATGTAGGGCCTTTGATAACATGAAGTAACATGCGCAGGTAGAAGCACTCTGCATTTGACGGATGAACAGTGTAGACGCGACCAAGAGCATCAGTTGCTTTCACCCCTGGATAGCCTTCAATATCAAGCCCCCATTTCCTCCGTTCCAGTGTTTTTCTGGAGGCATTCCAAGTGTAGTACTTTGGTAAATCACAGTAGAGAATTGTTTTTGCAAAAGGGTCTTGTTGACACAGCTCATAAAATGCCAACAGGGTGGTCTTAGGTGGTGTTAGGAGCTGCTGCTGCAAGTTTGCTGGGTTAAAGTAAATTTTCTGTCCATTTTCCAAGTGCACAACTGGTGGGTAGCGCTCATGAATGGAGAATCCTAGTATTCTCCAAACAGCTTCATTGCTGCTTATGTACCTGCCCATCTGGAATGCCTCCACTTTATCAATAACAGGTCCATTTTTCTGAAGTTCAAAAACTGCTTGATCATTTCCTTTGTGGACATATTTGCAGATATACTTGATTGATTTCACAGAGTTGCAAGATTCGACATTTATGTGGGCCTGGAAGATTTTTGAGAGCAAAGGGTTGTAAGGCACTACCCACCTGTTGTCAATGTCTATCTCTTGGAGTGATGATCCAACACGCATTTTGAGCTTTGCTGTGAAACCACCATCCCCTGGCTTTTTTCTTCGGTAGACTGGATATCCATCTTGTCCTGTTTGGGTTTCTTGGACCAGGGATCTTGGGTAATGCTTTGAACACCTGCATACAGGGAGAATTTTTGTTGAGACTCCCACACGGACCATGGATCATGTTTTTTGTGATGGTGTCAAACAGCAATGGGTCAATCTGAGGGTCTGGCAATTCGGCACTGATGATATTGTCAATTTCAGTAGGCTGTATTTTTTGTTTCAGCCAGATCAAGATGTGGGCGTGAGGAAGGCCTCTTTTTTGCCATTCAACCAAATACATCCAGCACTGCGTCTCACCATAAATATGTGATTTTGTGATGAGATTAGTCATTTTTGAAAGTTTCTGTTTGAAAACCCGAGCAATAAGGTCATGGCGATTCACTGTTTTTTGGCCCGGCAACAGGTGCACTCCTATTTCCTCCCAGGCAGGATTGCAAGTAAATGTGATGAAAAGATCTGGACGGCCATACTTTCTCACATAAGTCATTGCATCCTGTGTGTATTCATGCATGTGTCGTGGGCTTCCAATGACAGTTGATGGAAGAATAACCATTTTCCCCAACTCTTTTGGATCAGCATCATTTGCAACAGCATCTCTAAGGTGAATATATTCCTCTGCCCTGAGCTTCTTTTGATTTAGTCGGATATATAAAAGACTGCACTCTCAATCTTTGCATACATGTCAACAATAAATTGGTGGAAGAGGTGTCTGCATTTCAAGATGTGATTTTCCTCTGCAAATCTTGTCATGATCCTATATGCATAGAAGTCCATGGCAGACACTTTTTCCTGAAGGGTTGCCTGTTGTAGGATCTGTCTGAGGTATTCCAAAGTGATAGCCATCCTGTCCCTGCCAAAAGATGATTGCATATTGCAGAGCATCATAGGACCTGTGAGTTTCTGCTACTCGTTGCAAACCATTGTTCCTTTTCTGAAGCACAATGTCATGGCTTTGAAAATCATTACCTACAATCAAAATGGCTACCTCATCAAATGTGGGAGCATTGAAACGTCGCTGATGTTCACCTTGTGGTGTTTTATCAGCTCGAATGACAACCTTGTAATCATCATTTGGCATGCATTCAGATGCAGTCTTGAAAAGTTGAACATATGGATTGTTGGAGTGAAGGAACTGCTGCAAAATAGTGACAATTTCAAGGCGAGTGTTAGGAATTAAAGAGCATCTCCGCTGAGCCTCTGCTTCTGCATTTCCCATGAAGAAGAGCTGAAGAAATTGAGCTTCTTCTCCTTGTAATGGAAGCAGTGACCCTATTGAGTGGTAAACCTGTCCTTGAACTTTAAATGTCAGCATAAATTCTGTTGTAAACATTTCTTTTGTTGCACCAAATGATGTCATTTGGAAGCAGGAGTTGTACTTCCTAATGTTGTCCAAGAAATGCTTTGATATTGTACTGGTGCCTGTCATCAGAGACTTCAGGGGATCCGTGGTGACAGGAGAGGTGGAAGTTTTATCTTGCCATTTGCACAGCATAAACCTGGCAGTTCATCTTTCCATTTCAGGGCACTGCAGTACATGCAGACCACATCCATTTTTTCTATCTGAACTTTAGGATTATCCTGATAGTTTAAGGCAGCATGTTTTAAATCTCCAACCATTTCCTGTGCCCTGGTGGAAGAAATAGCAATTCTCTTAGTGGCAAGTCGACCTTCTCTCTGCTGAGATGACTCATTGGCTCTTGAGGAAGCAGCTCTTGTTTTCATGTCTGCAAGCCTCGCTTCCCTCTCCTCAGAAAGTTCATTGGCTCTTGAGGAATCAGCTCTTGTTTTCATGTCTGCAAGCCTCACTTCCCTCTCCTCAGAAAGTTCATTGGCTCTTGAGGAAGCAGCTCTTCTACACTTATCTGCAAGCCTCGCTTCCCTCTCCTCAGAAAATGCATTGGCTCTTGAGGAAGCAGCTGCTGTTCTCATGTGTGTCAGCCTTGTTTCTCGGTCTTCACATTTTTCATTGGCCAGTAATACAGCTTTTCTTTTTGCATCAGCTGACATTCATGCCAAGGAACTCCTTTTCTTATGAGGCATTATTGTGGTAAAAATAGTCTGTAACTGGCAGTTTCTATATCCTCTCACATAGTGGTAATGTGACTGACATCAGCCTTTCCTCCAACACACCCTTACTGACATCCTATTATCTCACAGACAACCTATTACCTCACACAAGCTTTGTTATATTGAGAATGTCCTTTGTTGCCTATATTAACCAATCAGAGCTCAGATTAATTAACAGTAGCAAAATAGAAGCTGAGCTGTGATTGGTTGCTATTGGCAGCCTGATAAATCCCCAGGCAACAGGAAACCCTCCCTCTGACAGTATATATTAGCTCACACATACACATAATAGACAGGTCATGTGACTGACAGCTGCCGTATTTCCTATATAGTACATTTGTTGTTCTTGTAGTTTGGCTGCTTATTAAAGGGATCCTGTCACCTCCAAAACGCCTCCTAAGCTATCAAAACATGTCCCTGCACCATCTTATCACTAATCTCACACTTCTTTTCTCTCCTAAAAGCATCCTGTGAAAGTGCAGAAAAACATTTTAATACTCACTCATTAGTGATTATAATTAGCAAGGGCTATATTCTTTAGTCACCAGGGGGTGTTGTTTTGCAGCTCCAGGATCCAGCCCTCTCTCTGTCTGTGCTGCTGTGAAACTGAAACAGAAGGCAGGACTAATGATTTGCATTCTGTGAGTGATAGAGAGGGGGGAGGGCAATGCCTGCACATCACAGCAGAACACACAGAGACAGAGTAGATCCCTGGAGCTGCAAAAAATATAGTCACTGCTAATTATAATCACTAATGAGTAAGCATTAAAACGTTTTTATGCACTTTCACAGGATGCTTTTAGGAGACAAAAGAAGTGTGAGAATAGTGATGGGATGGTGCAGGGACATGTTTTGCTAGCTTAGGAGGCGTTCTGGAGGTGACAGGATCCCTTTAATCAGATTTTTATTTTTGAAGGATAATACCAGACTTGTGTGTGTTTTAGGGCGATTATGTGGCGAGGTTAGTGTATGTGTGGTGAAATGTGTGCTGAGGGTGGTATATGTGTTCAAGCACGTGGTAGTGTGAGGCATATTTTGTGTGTGTTCATATCACCGTGTGTGGTGAGTATCTTATGTCGGGGCCCCACCTTAGCAACTGTACGGTATATACTCTTTGGCACCATTGCTCTCATTCTGGCAGCTGTCAATTTGCCTCCAACACATTTCCTTTCTCTTTTTCCCCATTATGTAGATAGGGGCAAAATTGTTTGGTGAATTGGAATGCGCGGGGTTAAAATTTCGCCTCACAACATAGCCTATGACGCTCCCGGGGTCCAGACGTGTGACTGTGCAAATTTTTGTCGCTGTAGCTGGCAGCTATCGATTTTCCTCCCACACGTTTCCTTTCGACTGTGCAAAATTTTGTGGCTGTAGTTGTAACGGTGTAGATGCCAATCCCGGATATACACACATACACACATACACACATTCAGCTTTATATATTACTAGCTGGGTGCCCGATGCACATGCATCGGGATTCTAGCAGAGCGAGTCTATGACTCGCAATGGCCGCTTCGCGGCCAATGCTTCGCGCTGCTAAGGCGACTCGCCATGCCCGCTGCGCGGGCATAGCGAGTCGCCTTAGAACTGCTCGCAATGGCCGCTGCGCGGCCAATGCTTCGGGCGTATCCGCATGACCACGCTGACTCACAGCGTGAGCGGACTCAAAAGGGGCAAAAAACCCATTCGTGATTACATAATAGACTAGCTGTAGTACCCGGCTACGCCCGGGTTAATAAATAACTGCTGTTAGCTATAACAAAATAGAATTTGAATATGTCATATTAATGACTTGTAGGAAAATAGAAGCTGAGCTGTGATTGATTGCTATAGGCAGCCTAATAAATCTCCAGCCAACAGTAAACCCTCCCCCTGGCCGGGTAGTATATGTTACCTCACACATACATACAATAGACAGCTCATGTGACTGACATCTGCCTTAATTCTCTATATGGCACATGTGTTGCACATTGGCTGTTTTTAATCAGATGTTTATGTTTGGAAAATAAAGATAGCACACGTATGAGGCGAGTTGTGTGAGGTGATTTGTGCACATCTGTGTCTGTCTGTGTGGTGTGTGTGTCCCTGGGGTGTGTATGTGTGTGTCCCTGTGGGATGAGGTCTGTGTGGTGTGTGTCTCTGTTGTGTGTGTCTCTTTGTGGTGTGTGTGTCCCTGTGGGGTAAGTGCATGTGCCCCTATAGGGTGTGTATGTGTGTGTGCCCCTGTGTGGGGGTCTGTGATGTGTGTGTGTGTATCTGTGTTGTGTGTGTCTCTTTGTGGTGTGTGTGTGTGTGTCCCTGTGGGGTGAGTGCATGTGTCCCTATAGGGTGTGTATGTGTGTGTGTGTCCCTGTGGGGGGGTGTCTGTGTGGGGTGTGTTGTGTCTCTGTGTTGTGTGTGTCCCTTTGTGGTGTGTGTGTGTCCCTGAGGGGTGAGTGCATGTGTCCCTATAGGGTGTGTATGTGTGTGTGCCCCTGTGTGGGGGTTTGTGGTGTGTGTGTGTGTATCTGTGTTGTGTGTGTCTCTTTGTGGTGTGTGTGTGTGTCCCTGTGGGGTGAGTGCATGTGTCCCTATAGGGTGTGTATGTGTGTGTGTGTCCCTGTGGGGGTGTGTCTGTGTGGGGTGTTTGTGTCTCTGTGTTGTGTGTGTCCCTTTGTGGTGTGTGTGTGTCCCTGAGGGGTGAGTGCATGTGTCCCTATAGGGTGTGTATGAGTGTGTGTCCCTGTGGGGGGGGTCTGTGTGGTGTGTGTGTGTCTCTTTGTGGTGTGTGTGTCCCTGTGGGGTGAGTGCATGTGTCCCTATAGGGTGGCTATGCGTGTGTGTCCCTGTGGGGGGGGTCTGTGTGGTGTGTGTGTGTCTCTTTGTGGTGTGTGTGTGTCCCTGTGTGGTGAGTGCATGTGTCGCTATAGAGTGTGTGTTTGTCCCCTTGGGGGTGTGTGTGACTATACACTTGCTGTTACTCTTTGTGTGCGTGTGGTGTGTATACATGTCCCTGTGTGTGGTGAATATCTCATGTTGGGGCCCCACCTTAGTGACTATATGCTGGTATGTGCTGTTAGTCTTTGGCGCTATCATTAAGTCCCTCTCATTCACAACTGTCAACTGGTAACTGTCACTTTTTCCCCATTATGTAGATAGGGGCAAAATTGTTTGGTGAATTGGAATGCGCGGGGTTAAAATTTCGCCTCACAACATAGCCTATGACGCTCCCGGGGTCCAGACGTGTGACTGTGCAAAATTTTGTCTCTATAGCTGACAGCTGTCGATTTTCCTCCCACACGTTTCCTTTCCCTTTTTTCCCATTATGTAGATAGGGGCAAAATTGTTTGGTGAACTGGAACGCGCAGGGTTAAAATTTCGCCTCACAACATAGCCTATGACGCTCCTGGGGTCCAGACGTGTGACTCTGCAAAATTTTGCGGCTGTAGCTGCGACGGTGTAGATGCCAATCCCGGATATACACACATACACACATTCAGCTTTATATATTAGATATATATATAAATATATATATATATATATATCACAATGGTAGAAAACACTGGGCACTTAACGTCCTATGTTAGGGCGGGCTGTCACTCCCGTGACCACGTGCAGCTTTTACTGGTGGTGCTGGCTTCAATAGTGGTTATCAAGCAGACATGTAGTAGAAAAATTATAACCGCACTCACCAGAAGTTGATCTTGAAAACTTTTATTTCATGTTCATCCCCACATTCATGAACAACAGCAAGGGAGGGGGTGCAGGGGCGGAGGACGACGGCCTGCCGATTCGCAGTCGTGTACCGCTTCGACGGGTCCTCTATAGCGTCTGTCGTCATATCCGGGAATATATCAAGCTGGCACATGACGTCACTACCACTATAGTTAACAAGATGTGCTGTACAGTTAAAACATACATCAAGGATATCAAAATATCATACAAGTGGGGTGCCTTACAGGCTGAATCCATTACTTAGACTAAATAATACATTAATCTACGTTTCTATCAAAGAGCAACTTGGGAGCGATTTACATCCTTACTAAGCGTCGCGTTGCCATGGTTCTTACCGTATTCCATCTAGATAATTGGCAATCGCACCTATGGTCTATCGTTACACCTCTAGTGCGTGCGACCTATTACTGCAGCAACGCTATTAGACTCAGACTATACAGAAACCTTATTACATCCATGCTATTATCACATATCTGAGGCGGTACCCTGCGATTCACGTTCCAAACGTGCAAAAAGAAGCAGGATTACTAAATAGGCATTTCTTCAATTAACCCTGAAGGGCACAAGCAGAAAGAATACGTAATCACAAGAATACAGCTAAATCATTTTTTTCATTTAACCCTAAAGGGCCACACGCCCTAGTCTCAATTATCCACCTACTTTCCTTTTGAAGCACCACTTTATGCGTATTACCACCTCTAACAGATGGTGCGACATGTTCAAGTCCTGTAAATGTTAATACATCTGCATTACCATTATGCACCTCATTAACATGTTGTACTAACCTCGGACTCCCAATACCTGTCCTTATTGATCTATGGTGTTCTTTAAATCTTTTACACATCTCTCTAATCGTCTTACCAATGTAAAAGCGTCGACATGGGCAGAAAATAACGTAAATTACCCAGGTGGTTTTACAACCAATAAAGGAAGTAACTGTATGGAGTCTATCCCCTATTTTCACCAGGTTACTGATTTCATGGTTTTGACAAAAGTTGCAATTTCTGCATCTATAGTTTCCTTTTGGTCTTCTTTCCTCTAACCATGTTTTGTTTTTGTTAGTACTAATCCTGTTCCTTAGGCTATGTGCCCACAAGACGTTTTTGGAGCAGTCATAAACGCAGGAAAACCTGAGGATCCTAGAGTCCTTGACAGGAGAAATGCTAGAATCTTGTCTGCGTTTTTTGCGCGTTTTTACTGCGTTTTTGGTGCGTTTTTGAAGCTGCGTTTTTCCAGTGTTTTTCCCATTGAATGCACCAAAAACGCACAAAAGAATTGACATGTCCATTCTTTGCTATCTGCACCAAAAACGCAGGTATTTGACAGTTCTTGACACTTGCAAAACTAGTGTGTGGGCACAGCGTTTTTGTAAAACCCATAGGTTTTGCTGGGAAGCCCAACTGCAGGAACAGATTAGCATACATTAGCATAAAACCAATGGTTTTCTGCAAGCGGAAAATGCACCAAAAACGCAGCAAAAACGCCCAGTGGGCACATACCCTATCCAGCAGATCTTTTAGATTATTACACCTTCTATATGAGATAATAGGTGGACCTATCCCCACAGAGCTCAAATCTCTATCTTTTTCTAGTACATGCCAGAACTTATTAATAGCTCCTGAGATTTTATTATACACTAGCTGTGAGCCCGATGCAAATGCATCGGGTGTCTAGAATATTTTTTATTTTTTTTTAAGATTTTCAAATAATAATCCAATTATTCCAATGACATCTTTACACCAACTACATATATTTGTATGGTTGATATCATTTAAGGAAAATTGAACTATTATGTTGTAAGGGTCTTAGAACACAAAGTAGCAATACTTCTTAATGTGTCAATCGTTTGAATTAATGAATTAACAGTACTAATGTGAGTATCAGCCAGTTTGTGTCAGCCCACCAATCGCGTCAAGATGCCCTTACGCCTGGTGAGTCCTACTCTAACTAAATCCGAATTGATATAATTTAGATATTTTTTTATGGCTGGATTTTTCTTACACTTTTTGAGGATTGTAATGTAAATAATAAAATTTTGTAAATTGATACAGAAGGAGTTACCAGCTACAGACTTGCAGCAATATCCGTGCAATAACAAAAAAACTTGTAGTTAACCTACGGTAAATGGAGTTAATGTAGCTTCAGCAGGTGCATAAGATGCATCCACTAACTAACCACAGGTGACTGCAGTTGATGTGGATGACACTGCCGCAACTATGTTGTCTGCACAAACCGCAAGTTAAGTACAAATTACATATATGCAATTATGAAAATTACAGCAAGTATGTTGTTGGTGAGTCCTTCATGATCAATTATTATCATTTAGTATATTCCTCAACAAAGTGAAAAAATCTAAGAAAAATGGCGTGGTAGAATCAAATTAATAATTTATGTTTGTCCCTATCTATCTAAACATGTGGAACACACCTTGCTAATGAGATGTGTGTGAACAGCCGTCCCACCCGTCTCTTAGCGGTTCACAAAAACCTCTCCCTTTAAAGGATAAGAATCAAATCTCTCAGCACGTAGAGTACTGGAGCTTTAAATAGTGGTTTCTATCACCCTGTGAGAAAATCAGAATGATACACATCTCCGATGAAATCTGTAATGTGTTTTTCCACAAATATTGTATAAACTATGTACATAAAAAACTGAAAATGTAAAGACTACACTAATTTTTTTGTTATTTTTTTTTATTTTTTTTTTTTAAATAGAAAAGGTAAAAAAATAAAATAGGCAAAAGTTCATCCCAAAATATTCCGATAGACAATATTTTTGGTGAAGACTTTCTCACTGTTAGGCACCAATTTGCCTTGAATGCATGAATCCACCACTTTCACCTTCACATTGCATCGTCTCTTCACACGTGAGAAAGCCACATATAATTGTCCATGACCAAAAACAGGTTCTGGCAAATAAATCCCCACTTTCTCCAATGTTTGGCCTTGTGATTTATTTATGGTCATGGCAAAGGCAGGCTTCACGGGAAATTGTCGACGTCTTAGTTTGAAAGGCAATCCAGTCTCAGATGGACAGAGATCAATTCTTGGAATGAAGACTACATTTCCTTCATCCGAGCCAGAAATTACTTTTGCTTGTATCATGTTGTCAAACAAAGCAATAACAATCATGCGAGTCCCATTGCAAAGTCCTTTTCTGCTGTTAAAATTACGCAAAAGCATTACAATTGTACCAACTTTTAATTTCAGGAGATGAGAAGGCATTCCTGTTGGTGTTAGTGAATTTAGAAATTCCACTGGATATTGTTCGATATTTTCCGTCTCATCTGGATCAATGGAATCGTCGCTCATATATTCAATGTATTCTCCAGGAATACAATCCATAACTTTTGAATTGATCAAATCCACAGCGTCATTTTTGGGACAAAGAATGGCATGTGATGCAGCATTCTGAATACTTTCGTCATTATTCACATCAATGACAATGTTTTCACCAAATATATCCAAGATTAAAGAGTCAGTGCAGATCATGTCTTGCGGGATCTCAATGACATCATCACCAAGGTTGTAATCATTGGACAATTCTCCATTTCCCAGTTGAATTAACCAATTGCTATAATCTGAATCAATGGAGCGCATGTTGTTAATGAGCGGCAATTGATTGAAAAGCTGCCATTGTCGTGAATATTTAATGCAGCTCTCTACGATGTCTGTCCTTGTTCCATGAGAGATGATAGGAAGACACTGCCGAAAGTCTCCTCCCAGAACAATGACTTTCCCTCCAAAGGGTAATTTATTTTTCTTGGAGACATCAGTTGTCATGACATCCCGTAATAATTGATCAATTACATGCAAGGCGTATTTTGACAACATAGTAGACTCATCGATGATGAAGAGTTGGTAGTCTTCAAATGTTGGGCCGCATCAGTATCATTTTTGATTCTTGAAACGGATGTCTCATTAATTGGTATTGGTATGCCATACAGTGAATGGATAGTTCTTCCTCCTTGCAATAGATTAGCAGCAATCCCTGTACTGGCTGCAGGTGAGACAACTTCTCCTTCTCCTCTCAGTTCATGAATCAATAGATGATAGAGATATGTTTTCCCACTTCCACCTGGACCGTCAATGAAAAAGCACTTTGGCTTATCACTTGTATCCTCTAAAGCTTGATGGATTGCAGTATAGGCCAAACGTTGTTGATCATTTAAGGTAACTTTCATTTCACGTGCTCTTACTAACTCTTCTTCTTTGTTGTATTGAGGACGAATGTGTGGTTTTCTTTTTGGGCGTGGTAGATTAAAATCATTAAAATGTTTTGCATGAAATTTTAAAACATGTTCGACATCAGTCATGGCATATCCTTCACAGTGCTCACAATCATCAGTGTCGGGGTGATAGGCATGGCAGTAATCTTGAACGAAGTGTTGTTTAAATTCTTGCCACAACTCCAGGGGATGATTAGGAGGACCAAAGACACATATATATGCAAACATGTCACGGAGCTGTGCAGGCATATTGAGAACACAGGCATCCAATAAAGTTTTTCTCCAAACAGTGTCATCAAAGAGCAATCCAAGGGCTAATGCCGCCTCTTTAAAAGTTGGGTATGTGACTTCCTTAACAGTCTTAAGGTTGTCAAAACTTGTAGCTCCTTTAACATGGAGTAACAACAGCCTTAAATAGTACCGTTCTTGTTCTTGAATACTAACAGTGTAGAGTCTACCAATGACTGAAGCACCTCCTCTCCTTCTAACTTCCCATGCACCTTCTTTCCAAACATAATGCTCAGGAATTTGACGATATAAGTACTCCCGAGCTTTGGGATCATTCTCATTGAGGGCAAAGTAGGCCATGAGTGTTGATTGTCTGTCCATTGAATAACTGATGTTGTCCACAGAATCACCCTCGTGAAAAAAAAGTGATTGTGAATGAGGCAGATGTACTGCAAGACGAATAATGCTGTGAGATTGTCTATGCATTGGGAAAGCAAAGATTCGCCAAGCTGCCTCTGGTGCACTGACATATCTGGAATCCATGAATTTATGAGTTTCATCGTGTCTGATGTTGGTTTCACAAATTTCCAAATTGGCTTTATCATGACCTTTGTAGACATATTTGAAGAGGTATTTTACACTCTGAATGGAAGCACATACTTCCACATTAATATGGCACTTATATTTTAATAGAAGGAAAGGGTTACATGGAACCACCCAAGAAATATCAATCATCTTGGAATGGTGTGGAAAAGAAGGTCCTTCGTTTCTTTGATAACTTGGATATGCATCCTCAGGTATAACAGTTTTTGTTTGAAACTTTTTGGGAAAAGCTTTTTTACACTTTCCATTCTCCATACATGGAGAATTGGGATTGTGTTGTCCACAGGGGCCATGAATCATGTGTTGCATGACAATTTGATGGAGCACAGGGTAATGTGATGGATCAGGAATTTCAGCCCAAACAGTATTGTCCACTTCCACCTCAGTTCTTAGTTTTGAGTTGGGATCCAGAATAATTAGAATGTGAGCATGTGGTAGGCCTCGCTTTTGAAATTCTATCACATGAACCATAGCACAAACCTTACCAAATAATCCACAATTAATATCTTTCAAAAGGGCTTCAAGTTTAATCCTGAATACACGGGCCACTAAATCCGGGCGATGTTCAGCACGCTGCCATGGGTGTAAATTGGTTGCAATTTCACTCCATTTTGGATTACAGGTCATCGTTATAAAAAGATCTGGTCTTCCAAATTTAGTTACAATCGCCATGACATCTTGATACCGCTGCTGCATGTTTCGGGGACTTCCCTCAAAGGAAGATGGTAAAATTACCGTCTTGCCAATGGGGATTCCTTTTTCTATGGATTTTCTCAGCAAATGTTCCTGAAGGAGACAATAATCTTCTACTTTCAAATCCTTCTGGTGTTGGCGTATAAAATTTAAACGATTAGCCTCGATTTTTACATAGGCATCCACCAAGTACTGCTGTGTCAGTTTACCACCATTAAGGACAGGATTGAATTCTTTCCGTACTGACAGCAAATAACAGTAATACTGCAGTTGTGTCACCCTGCGAGTATTTTGGCCTTGCTGCTTGAGTGCTTCATGCCACCCTTGCTCTCCATGAGGGAAAAACAATGGATACAGTAATGCATCCAAATTACTGTGTAAAATGCTTATTTGCTGTGTTTTGGGGGCCAACAGATTATTTGGGTCTGGTTTTAGATGTATTAAAATGTCTCTATTAAATGGTGGCTCTCCATCAGCATTTTCAAAGACGACAGCGACTTCATTCACAGTAGGGTTGTTATACCGTCTTGGGTCTTGCTGTCTGTCTTGTTTAATTGCCATGATGATATTAGGCATGTTTGTGCCATGTTCCAATGCTTTGTGTTCTTCTTCTTCCTCCACGTGCCGTAACATTTTGTAGGCTGAAACAAAGGGATTAATACCTTCCAATTGCTCAGCAATAATTCTCATCAAGGCTGGATTACATTTGACATTTTCTGGAGACTGTAGGCGTTGTTCAGTAGCAGTAGCACTATCCAAAATATACAGCTGTGCATATGCTGGAACTTGACCTTCAGCGGGGTGGAGAGTTCCAGTTCTATGGTAAATTTGGCCATGAATCCGGAAACAGTAAGGACCATGTCCAGGTGGTTGAGAAACACTTGCACCCATGGAAGCAAATGCAAAGTAACTATTAATGCTCCTGATATTGTCCATGAGATTTTTACTATATGGGCTGTCTCCTTTCAGTAAAGTAGTGAAGAGCTCAGGGTACTGAGGTAATGGTACCTTAACTTTGCCCTTGTGACAACAAAGGGAGAACTGTCCATCAGATGGCCTTTCAGCCTCAAAATGTTGTGCTTCACAATGTTCACATAACATATTCATGGGCCCACAGGTATGTTGTAAAATACCGGTATCGTCATCAGTAAAGCCAATAGGGATTGATGACGTAGGTGAAGTGACCAACAGATGACCTTTTTTGTAGATGCCTACATAAATAAGGCGTGGCTGTGTAGAACTGTCAAGACATTCAACAAAAGAAGTAGTGACTGGAGACTTCTTACTGAGGGTTTTTTTTTTTGGCGTAGTTGACGCTGTGAAGCAGCCAAATGGGACAAACGGCGTTGTTTTGAGGTAGGTGACATAATTTGTAAACATTTGACTTTAGCCAATTTGTGTCTTGTCATGGCAGAAGCAATCTTCTCTGTTCTTGTTTTAGTAGAACATTTGCCCTTCACTTTACTTGTGCCAGATGTTGAAGGCAGTTGAGTTTCAGAAAGTGTTGGAGACACAGATATGGACGCCATATCAGAGGTAGATGGTTCTCCTTGCACCTTCACCTGTTGTTGTTTGCGTCTTTTGCGTTCCGCCTGAGCTTTTTTGGCCAACCGACTGCTTCTTTCTTCAGCAGACTCCTTTGCAATTCTTGTATTCAAAGCCGTCTTGACCTTAAGCAAACGGAGACGTTTTGTTTCCGGATCTTCCTGCGCACGTTTCTTGCGCTGGCATGCAGCATTCTTAGCTCTAACAGAGCTTTTTTGTTTGTCAGAGCTCATATTGAGCACAATACAGAAAAATGTATGCAATAATAGCTACAGTATATTATTTAAGGAAGCAATGAATATACATTCTGCATAACAATATAGTCAAAGTAGTAATATTTATATTGAAAATTTTTATTATATACAATATATTTTTATATATAAATTATATCCTAAAAATATATTTTATATATATTCTTAACATAAATAAATTATGTATATTATATATTACAATTTATTATGTGTATATATATATATATATATTTATATAATAGATATATATATATATTAATCTATATATATATACCCTGTTTCCCCGAAAGTAAGACCCCCCCGAAAGTAAGGCAGGGTAGGGGGGTGCCCAGGGGTTTCTAATGTAAGGCACCCCCGATTGTAAGGCCACTTTTGGGGGGGGTCGCGGGCAAATGTAAGGCCACCTATGGGGGGGGCCGCAGGCCTCCCTTTAGGTTGCCGCAGGCTTACTGTACGGCGCCGTCCAGGCTCCTTCTGTCCCCTGGTGCAGCTGCTGGTCCGGAGATCATGGGGTTAATTACAGCCTAACTTGCTGTGCCCCGCCGATCTCCGCCCAGCGCGACCTGTGATTGACTGCCCAGCCCTGAGGAATCGTCACCCAGCACCGCAGAGGAAAACGAAAGTGATCCGGCGAAAACAGGTACCGTAATGACACGTGTGTACTGTATAAACATGGGTGTGTATGTATGTGTGTGTGTATATGTGTGTGTATGTGTGTGTATGTGTGTGTGTACTGTATGTGTATGGGTGGGTATGTGTGTGTACCGGTATGTGTGTGTGTGTGTACTGTATGTGTATGGGTGTGTGTGTATACGGCAGTTGCGGTGAAAAAAACGTACTTGCCGCACAGCACTTGCGGCGCAATTGCGGCACCGCCCCATGCAATGTATAGGCCACTTGTGGTTCACTTGCTCTAAAATGGCTCCCATTTTAAAATGGCAGTTGCGGAGAAAAAAACCGCACTTGCCGCACAGCACTTGCGGCGCAATTGCGGCACGGCCCCATGCAATGTATAGGCCACTTGCGGTTCACTTGCGGCAACCGCGGTTACCGCACTTGCCGCAAGTGAACCGCAAGTGGCCTATACATTGCATGGGGCCGTGCCGCAATTGCGCCGCAAGTGCTGTGCGGCAAGTGCGTTTTTTTCACCACAACTGCCACAAGTTATGGGAGGCTGAAGTGGGAAATTTGTCTTTTTTTTTTTGCTAATGTAAGACCTCCCCGAAAGTAAGACAGGGTGGGACTTTTGGATGTAAAATTAATGTAAGACAGGGTCTTACTTTCGGGGAAACACGGTATATATATTATGTATATATATATATATATATATATATATATATATATATATATATATATATATATATATATATATATATATATATATATATATATATATATATATAGATTAATATATATATATGTATATGATTAGTATATATATATATATATATTGTATAAATGAAATAAAAGTTAGGGCCCTTTCACATCATCGTTTTTTTCAAATCGCGGCAGATGCAGTGAAAAAACCGCATCTGCCGCGATTGCCGCATAACCGCTGCACTTGCGGCGCGGTTGCGGTAATCCCCATAGAAAGTATAGGGGGACTTGCGGCAGGTGCGGCAAGTGCGGTATTGCACTTGCGGAAGGTGCGGGCGCGAAAAAAAAACCGCGGCTGACTGCTCAGGTAGTGCGAGCAATGTCCGCGAGGCCATTGCGAGTCGCTACCTGAGCCGCCGCACATGCCGCAAGTCCCCCTATACTTTCTATGGGGATTACCGCAACCGCGCCACAAGTGTAACGGTTATGCGGCAAACGCGGCAAATGCGGTTACACTTGCGGCGCGGTTGCGGTAATCCCCATAGAAAGTATAGGGGGACTTGCGGCAGGTGCGGCAAGTGCGGTGTTGTACTTGCGGCAAGTGCGGCAGCGAAAAAAACCGCAGTCAGCCGCGGTTTTTGTCGCGGCCGCACCTGCCGCAAGTGCAAAACCGCATGTGCCGCACCTGCCGCAAGTCCCCCTATACTTTGTATGGGGATTACCGCAACCGCACCGCAAGTGCAGCCGGTATGCGGTAATCGCGGCAGATGCGGTTTGTTTCACTGCATCTGCCGCGATTTCAAATAAACGCTGATGTATAGATCAATAATCTAATACCAATATATACAATATATTTTTATATATAAATAATATAATAAAAATATATCAAAAAAATATATTATATATATTATTAGCTTAAATAAATTATGTATATTATATATTACAATTTATTATAATGTATATATATATATATATATTATATATATATAATTAGATATATATATATATATATATATAAATAGATTAATATACAATATATATATATATATATATATTGTATATCTATATCTATATCTCTCTATATATATATATATATCTCTATATATATATATAATTATGAATATATCAATAAATAATCGATTATCTTGGCCCAAAAAGATATCTGATATTGTAGGCACTTGCGGCGCGGTTGCGGTAATCCCCATAGAAAGTATAGGAGGACTTGCGGCAGGTGCGGCAAGTGCGGTGTTGCACTTGCGGCAAGTGCGGCAGCGAAAAAAAACCGCAGTCAGCCGCGGTTTTTGACGCGGCCGCACCTGCCGCAAGTGCAAAACCGCATGTGCCGCACCTGCCGCAAGTCCCCCTATACTTTGTATGGGGATTACCGCAACCGCGCCGCAAGTGCAGCCAGTATGCGGTAATCGCGGCAGATGCGGTTTGTTTCACTGCATCTGCCGCGATTTCAAATAAACGCTGATGTATAGATCAATAATCTAATACCAATATATACAATATATTTTTATATATAAATAATATAATAAAAATATATCAAAAAAATATATTATATATATTATTAACTTAAATAAATTATGTATTATTATATATTACAATTTATTATAATGTATATATATATATATATATATATATATATATTATATATATATTATATATATATTATAATTAGAGATTATATATATATATAAATAGATTAATATACAATATATATATATATATATATATATATATATATATACTAATCATATACATATCTATAATATGACATCTATATATATATATATCTATATATCTATATCTATATCTCTATATATATATATATATATATATAATTATGAATATATCAATAAATAATCGATTATCTTGGCCCAAAAAGATATCTGATATTGTAGGCACTTGCGGCGCGGTTGCGGTAATCCCCATAGAAAGTATAGGAGGACTTGCGGCAGGTGCGGCAAGTGCGGTTTTGCACTTGCGGCAGGTGCGGCCGCGAAAAAAACAGCGGCTGACTACGGTTTTTTTCGCGACCGCACTTGCCGCAAGTACAAAACCGCACTTGCCTCACCTGCCGCAAGTCCCCCTATACTTACTATGGCAATTACCGCAACCGCGCCGCAAGTGCGGCAGATGCGGTTTTTTCACCGCATCTGCCGCGACCGCTGGTAAGCCCGAGCTTGACTCGGGATTACCGCTTCTGGCAGTGAATGTTAAACCCGAGTCAGGCTCGGGAATACCGCTAGGAAGGTTAAATAAATTACCGTATATACTCGCGTATAAGTCGAGTTTTTCAGCCCAAAAATTGGGCTGAAAAGTACCCCCCTCGGCTTATACGCGAGTCAGTGCTGTATACCGATCTGTATACAGCAGCCCCCGCATCCCCAGTAATGCAGGGCCCCCCCAGCGTCTCTCCGGTCACCTGTAAAGGAAACTATACTTATCACAGTGCCGCTGTCCGCGCCCGCTGTCCGTGCCGACCGCGATCCTCCATCTTGCGTCTTCTTCCTGTTTCTGTGCTCGTCGCGGGCAATGACGTCATTCCCTGCGACGAGCACAGGAAACAGGAAGAAGACGCAAGATGGAGGATCGCGGTCGGCAGCTGCGAGCGGGCGCGGATAGCGGGCGCGGACAGAGCACTGTGATAAGTATAGTTTCCTTTACAGGTGACCGGAGAGATGCTGGGGGGGCCCTGCATTACTGGGGCTGCCTGTATACTACCGCTGGGGCTGCTATATACCTCTGGGGCCCTGTATACTACCACTGGGGCTGTATATACTACCACTGGGGCTGTATAAACCACTGGGGCTGTATATACTGCTGGGGCCCTGTATACTACCACTGGGGCTGTATATACTACCACTGGGGCTGTATATACTACCACTGGGGCTGTATATACTACCACTG
This sequence comes from Allobates femoralis, assembly GCA_033576535.1. Taxonomy (NCBI): domain Eukaryota; kingdom Metazoa; phylum Chordata; class Amphibia; order Anura; family Aromobatidae; genus Allobates; species Allobates femoralis. Next base: position 469,183,279 of record JARQOC010000004.1, read on the forward strand.
GGGCTGTATATACCTCTGGGGCCCTGTATACTACCACTGGGGCTGTATAAACAACTGGGGCTGTATATACTGCTGGGGCCCTGTATACTACCACTGGGGCTGTATATACTACCACTGGGGCTGTATATACTACTAGGGCTGCGTCTATACTACCACTGGGGCTGTATATACCACTGGGGCTGTATATACTACTGGGGCTGCGTGTATACTACCACTGGGGCTGCTGTATCTACCTCTGGGACTGGTGTATACCACACTGCTGGGGGCTGTATACTTGTGCTAGGGTCCACCCTCGGCTTATACAAGAGTCAATAGATTTTCCCAGGTTTTGGGGGCAAAAGTAGGGGGGTCGGCTTATACACGGGTCGGCTTATACACGAGTATACACGGTATGTATATTATATATTACAATTTATTATAATGTGTATATATATATATATATATATATATTATTATATATATATATAATTAGATATATATATATATATATATATATATATATATATATATATATATATATATATATATAGATTAATATACAATATATATATATATACTAATCATATACATATCTATAATATGACATCTTATATATATATATATATTACTCTATAACTATATATCTATATATCTCTATCTATATATACAAATAAAGGACTGCAGCACTCTTCTTTGTGAAACAACCGCCTTTATTCGGCCATCAGGTAGGTGGTGACAACGTTTCGGGATCCTGTCCCTTTCTCTAGCAGCTATACAATGTCAAGGCTAGGTTTTTTATACCCTTGATTTTCATATGCTCACATAATTGCCAATTATCACATTCAGTTGTTTTTTATCTATAAGTGCCCTCTAGTGCAAAAACAGTGCTAGTGCACACTTATTCATCTTTTATATCATTATATTTAGCCCTTATTTTCCACATCATATATTTACATTATCTGTTCCATATTGATACTTATTTGATTGCTTTACATGTCGATATTCATCACCTTGCACAGCAATGACTTCCACCTGGTCCGCCCTCTCCTATGCAGCATACAGTTCTCCTACTTGCTTTCCTGCCGCCATTGCACGTGTCCAGCGTCTCTATGAGATCGCCCGCACATGCGCGGTGCAATTTGAGTAGTTTACCGTCGCTATGGCGATACCGGATATCCGGCGTCCGCCATCTTGCGACTCGCATTATATGCCTTTACACCTGCATTTGCATTTCAGCGGTGTTTACATGCCTATTGTCAATGTCCACTTGGTAGTTTGTGCAAATTGAGCAAAATTGTGTATGTGCAGGTCACTTATATCCAAAAAGTGCTATGTGCACATGCTAAAATCTATTTTGAGACTATACGTTAATTTAATTTTAAAACTACCGTTACCGTTATTAGTCTCCCCTATTTTACTTGTCATTATCCCTCGCCCATGAATCACCAAGCACAGTGTGTATGCCACTGCGGTCAGGTGTCAGCCTTACATGGTGATAGGAAACCCCCTCGCTCACCATGTATGCCGATCTTGGGGTCAATAGGATTTCTTAAACTATTGGGGATACCCTAGATTATCCATTTAGTAGTTCCATGATTAATAAACCATAGTCATATCATATAGTCACATTATTTTATTTTTTTGTGCTTAAAGTGCTGAAGTTTCATACATTTAAAGTGCTATGCATTGCATCCATAAGATGCTTGTGTTATTGTATAGAATTAAAGTGCTTATCGTCATGTGCTTTGTGCATGGCATCTGCAGGTCAACCAGATAGTCTGTTCTGCAAATTTGATAGCGGCCACTGTTTCTGCCTTGCTGTGCTTTCTACCGGAACATTGCTCTGGATCATTAGATGGGCTAAAATATGAATAATAATAATAAAACATATAAATATATTAAAATACATTAAAATTCATCTATATGAATACTAGTGTGCATCAAAATTACACCTAAAAGTGATTAATATCTGATTATCATAAAACTCGTATACAGTTTGTGCCTTCATTGTGACTAGTGCTCTCTATCTACAAGTACCATTTTTTTACGTCCGAGTTACTTTTCCTATCAGGGTTCTCTTGTTTATTTCCGATTTCCTTACTACCTGCTTTACTTTGTTGCAAAATCTCTATAATGTCAGACTCATTTTGTATTCAACATTCATCCCTGACGGCCTCAGAGTGTTTAGTTTATAAATCCACTCTAATTCTCTTATCTTCAATAATTTGGTCCTGTCTCCGCCTCTTCTGAGTGGGGGTATTGCATCGATTAATCTAAATTTCAGATCCCTCTCTTTGTGATTTTTTTCTACAAAATGTCTTGGAACTGGCAGGTCTTTCCTCTTTGCTCTGATGTCATGTCTATGCTGGTTAAAACGCGTTTTAAATTCTAAAGTGGTCTCACCTACATATTTGAGGCCGCATGGACATTCTAGCAAGTAGATCACGTGGTCACTATTACAGGTCAGGAAGTGGTTGATTTTATATTCGACTCCATTATGTGTGAAACTTGGACCTTTCTGCATGTACTTACAATCAATGCACGAGATACACGGATAACACCCCTTTCTATCTCTCGATGTCAGAGTTGTTTGTCTACTCTTTTTCATAGAGCCAATGTCTGATCTAATAAAAGCATCCTTCAGATTTTTCCCTTTCCTATACGCTGTCATAGGTCTATTGTTGAACTCCTCAACCTCCGGTATACAGCTACTTAAGATGTGCCAATGCCTTTTTACAATCTTGTCTATCTCTGGTGCTTCCTCATTATAGGTTATTATTAATGGAATCCTCTTCTCCCTTTGCCTTTTCTCTATGGCCTCACCCTTGTTGTCTATAACTTTCTCCATCTGTTGTTCTAACAGCTTCTTCGGGTATCTTCTTTCTACAAATTTACTCATTAACTGGTTTGCTTTTTCTTCTAATTCTGTCTGTTCGCTGACAATCCTTTTTACCCTCTGCATCTGTCCCATTGGTATCGCTCTCCTTAGGGCTGCTGGGTGATGACTATCGTATCGTAGAAGTTTATTTTTATCCGTCTTTTTAACATATAGTGTCGTACTGAACTCTCTTTCATGCTTCTTCACCAATACGTCTAGGAACTGTATCTTATCTTCCGATTGCACTTTAGTGAATTTTATGGTGGGATCTATTAAATTTAAGAACTCAAAGAATTCTTCCAGTTGTGTCTCTGTGCCCTTCCATATTACAAACGTATCATCCACGTACCTCCACCACTCTACTACATTAGCAAAGTGATGGGAGCCGTAGATTACGTTTTCTTCCATGACCGCCATGACCGTGTTGGCATAAGCACATGCCATTTTCGCGCCCATGGCGGTCCCAGCCAATTGTAGGAAAAAGGAATCACCAAAGAGAAAATAGTTTTGTTTTAATACAATTTCCAGGAGATCGATGATAAATTGTTTGGCAGCATCGCTATATTCTGTTTGTTGTAACTTCTCTGTTACGGCTGCTATACCTCTATTGTGATCTATAGAAGTATATAGCGATACTATGTCAAAGGACACAAGTATCAGGTTGTCTTGTTGTAGTTTCACCCCTCTTAGTTTTTTTAGGAAATCGTTGGTATCTTTTATAAATGACCTCGTGTTTGTGGCAAAGGGGTTCATGACCTTGTCTAAAAAGACCCCAATATTCTCAAAAACGGACCCTATTCCCGCCACTATAGGTCTACCTGGGGGGTTTTGTAGGGTCTTATGTATTTTTGGATTGATATATAGCACCGGTGTAACTGGGTGTTCTATATATAGGAAATCCGCCATTTCTCCGTCAATAACTCCTGCCAACTCTGCTTCTCCAAGTTACTTTGAGATGTTTCTCTGAATTTCAAATTTGGGGTCTGTACTCAACTGTCTATATACTGCTTGGTCACTTAGCTGCCGCATCACTTCCCCTATATATGCTTGTTTTTCCATTAGCACCACCGCCCCACCTTTGTCGGCCTGCTTAATAATAATTTTATCATCTTCCCTCAGCTCTTTTATTGCTTGGATTTCTCCCTTTGTAATGTTTGGTTTTTTAAAACCCTCTCTTGGTCTTGCCTTCAACTTTTTTATATCCCTTTTGACTGCTTCTATATAGGCTTCAATAACTGGGTGTACACTGTCTGGAGTAAAATCACTTTTCTTTTTTATGTTCAAATCCCTCATCATTATCTCACTAGACCTTGGTTTTATTATAGTCATCCTATCATGAAACCAGTACTTCAGTTTGATATTCCTAAAGAACTTATACAAGTCTGCTTCTACCTCAAACCAATTTACATGAGAATTAGTACAAAAATTCATCCCCTTATCTAACACAAGTCTTTGATCATTAGTGAGTGTTTTACCCGCCAAGTTGACTATAAGGGATGATCCTTCTTTTTCTGCTGATTCCGGCTGTTGGCGTTCTTGTTCTTTTCTTTTGGCTGCTTTTTTCTCGCTCCTGTGGTAGTGTTGTCCTCCTCTTCTTCTTCGGCTATGGGGTCCTCCGGATCTATACAAAATAGTGTCATTACGTTTTTTATAAACATCTTTACCGTTCTTATACAGTCTCACATATTTGTCCTTTTTCCACAAATGACCTCTTTTCTTCCAACTAGCTTGTCCCTCTCTTTGCCAGTTGTAAATTTGTCCATTTTTGTAATCCTCCATATCACGCTGCCATTTCTGGCGTTTTGTCTCCTCTAGTTCTTTCCTCAGCTTATCCACTTTTACCATCACAGCGTCCTTAAACTTTTTTACTTCTTCCTCTCCCAACATCTTTTTCAATGATAGCTCAGTCTCTTTGAGTTCTCCTTGTAACCTGCTCTTCTCCTCTTGTAGGTACTCCATGTTTAACAACAATACATCGTATGCATATCTGTCTGACATACCAGCCAGTTTATCACAATATGTAGCATTGCCATAAAATAGAGTGGGTCTGACATTAGATCTCAGACCTCTCGGGATTCTTTTCACTCTGTAATATTGGGCCAATGTTGCTAGATGTAATTCAGTTGATATTAACTTTTTGCTATCATTTTCATACTTGCGTTTCTGCATCACATTGGAAGGTTGTACTTAGGAAACCTGGATCTCGCTCTGCCCCTCGTAGGATCCGCTCCTCATCATCCGCTGTATAGTACATACCACCTGGCTCCATCTCTGTAATGCTGTGCAAAGCTCCTTTGAAGATAATAGTAGGTTAGTATATTGGTGCAGCACAGCTCCCCTAGGTGCTCAGCAGTTACAGCTCCTCTCCTCCTTGCTGTGTAAGTATACAAATAAAGGACTGCAGCACTCTTCTTTGTGAAACAACCGCCTTTATTCGGCCATCAGGTAGGTGGTGACAACGTTTCGGGATCCTGTCCCTTTCTCTAGCAGCTATACAATGTCAAGGCTAGGTTTTTTATACCCTTGATTTTCATATGCTCACATAATTGCCAATTATCACATTCAGTTGTTTTTTATCTATATAGTGCCCTCTAGTGCAAAAACAGTGCTAGTGCACACTTATTCATCTTTTATATCATTATATTTAGCCCTTATTTTCCACATCATATATTTACATTATCTGTTCCATATTGATACTTATTTGATTGCTTTACATGTCGATATTCATCACCTTGCACAGCAATGACTTCCACCTGGTCCGCCCTCTCCTATGCAGCATACAGTTCACAATTTTGCTCAATTTGCACAAACTACCAAGTGGACATTGACAATAGGCATGTAAACACCGCTGAAATGCAAATGCAGGTGTAAAGGCATATAATGCGAGTAGCAAGATGGCGGACGCCGGATATCCGGTATCGCCATAGCGACGGTAAACTACTCAAATTGCACCGCGCATGTGCGGGCGATCTCATAGAGACGCTGGACACGTGCAATGGCGGCAGGAAAGCAAGTAGGAGAACTGTATGCTGCATAGGAGAGGGCGGACCAGGTGGAAGTCATTGCTGTGCAAGGTGATGAATATCGACATGTAAAGCAATCAAATAAGTATCAATATGGAACAGATAATGTAAATATATGATGTGGAAAATAAGGGCTAAATATAATGATATAAAAGATGAATAAGTGTGCACTAGCACTGTTTTTGCACTAGAGGGCACTATATAGATAAAAAACAACTGAATGTGATAATTGGCAATTATGTGAGCATATGAAAATCAAGGGTATAAAAAACCTAGCCTTGACATTGTATAGCTGCTAGAGAAAGGGACAGGATCCCGAAACGTTGTCACCACCTACCTGATGGCCGAATAAAGGCGGTTGTTTCACAAAGAAGAGTGCTGCAGTCCTTTATTTGTATACTTACACAGCAAGGAGGAGAGGAGCTGTAACTGCTGAGCACCTAGGGGAGCTGTGCTGCACCAATATACTAATCTATCTATATATATATATATATATATATCTATATATATCTGTATATATATATATATAATTATGAATATATCAATATAATAATAATATTAATAATCGATTAATAATAATAATTAATATTAACACTAATAATAATATTAATAATTAATAATAAGTAATAATCAATTATATTGGCCCAAAAAGATATCTTAGCTGATATTGTAGGGATGAGGTTCCAGCATTGGTTTTCCGACGTCCGTCCCACAGGATCACCAAGGCAGGAATGATTTGTGAGGAAAAGTTAAAGTAAACACTATAAAATGGCGGCGGGGGGAGTATAGTGATTGGTAGGCAAAAAGGGTCGCCACCCAGCAACAGCGCAGTCAGCCGCGGGTTTTTTCGCGGGCAAACCTGCCGCAAGTGCAAAACCGCACTTGCCGCACCTGCCGCAAGTCCCCCTATACTTACTATGGCAATTACTGCAACCGCGCCGCAAGTGCGGCAGATGCGTTTTTTTCACCGCATCTGCCGCGACCGTGGGTAAGCCCGAGCTTGACTCGGGATTACCGCTTCTGGCAGTGAATGTTAACCCCGAGTCAGGCTCGGGAATACCGCTAGGAAGGTTAAATAAATAATGTATATTATATATTACAATTTATTATAATGTGTATATATATATATATATATATATACATATATATATATATAAATATATATATAATTAGATATATATATATATATATATATATATATATATATATATATTAGATTAATATACAATATATATATATATATATATACTAATCATATACATATATATAATATGACATCTATATATATATATATATATTAATCTATATCTATATATCTATATTGGCCAAAAAAGATATCTTAGCTGATATTGTAGGGATGAGGTTCCAGCACTGGTTTTCCGACGTCCGTCCCACAGGATCACCAAGGTAGGAATGATTTGTGGGGAAAAGTAAAATTAAACACTATAAAATGGCGGCGGGGGGAGTATAGTGATTGGTAGGCAAAAAGGGTCGCCACCCAGCAACAGCGCAGTCAGCCGCGGGTTTTTTCGCGGGCAAACCTGCCGCAAGTGCAAAACCGCACTTGCCGCACCTGCCGCAAGTCCCCCTATACTTTCTATGGGGATTACCGCAACCGCGCCGCAAGTGTAACGGTTATGCGACAATCGCGGCACTTGCGGCGCGGTTGCGGTAATTTCCATAGAAAGTATAGGGGGACTTGCGGCAGGTGCGGCAAGTGATCGCGGCTCAGGCAGCGACTCGCAATGGCCTCGCGGCCATTGCTCGCGCTACATGAGCGAGAAATCGCTAACTTTGTAGCCGAACCTCTGGTTCGATTTTCGGCCAGCGTGATTACTTTTTGCGGGGGTGTGAATACTTTTTTGGGGGGTGTGAATACTTTTTGCAGGGGTGTGAATCCTTTTTGGGGGGGTGTGAATCCTTTTTGGGGCGGTGTGAATACTGTTTAGGGGTGTGTGAATACTTTTTGGGGGGGTGTGAATACTTTTTGGGGGGGTGTGAAAACTTTTTGGGGGTGTGTGAATACTTTTTGGGGGGGTGTAAATACTTTTTGGGGGGTGTGTGAATACTTTTTGGGGTGTGTGAATACTTTTTGGGGGGGTGTGAATACTTTTTGGGGGGGTGTGAATACTTTTTGGGGGTGTGTGAATACTTTTTGGGGGGGGTGTGAGGACATATTGGGTGACACAGGGCTCCTACAGATACATGGCAGATGATGCTGGACGCTGATTGGTCGCTTCTTCCCATAGAGAAACATGGCCATGTTTCTCTATGGGAAGAAGCGAGGAATCAGCGTGCAGCATCATCCGGCATGTATCTGCAGGAGCCCTTTGAGCTTCGCGGCCATTGCTCGCACTCAGCCAGCGAGTCGCAATGGCCTCGCGGCCATTGCGACTGCTCGCAATGCCCGCTACGCGGGCAATGCTTCGCTCGTGGTGACGTCACAGAGTGACAAAGCCACGGTCTTTTCGGGGTCCGTCACGAAAATGCCTACGGCAATTATAGAGTAGATTGGCCCATATTTGAAGGAAAAAACAAACCGTTTCTTTTGGTTCTCCACAAATTTGTTGCTTTGATGTGTAATCTTCAAAGCTTTACTCTTAGGGTATGTGCACATCAGTCGTTTTGTGGGCTGCTTTTTACCGGTTTCCGTCGGCGTTTTCCACTCAGTTTTATGTTAATTTATGTTAATCCTAGCCACCGGCTAGCGTTTTTCCAGCGGTTCTAGTTTACAAGTGCCCAAAAAAACGGCCTAAAAACGCTAATGAAAACCGCCAGAAAACCGCCGACAAAACGCTGTATAAACGCTATAAAACCGGTCGGAAAAAGCTCAAAAACGCTAAAAAAAACGAGGGACACTGCTGAGGTCAGAAAACTCAGTTTCTGCTAATCTACACCGGTTTTAGGACGGTCTGCATAGATGCAGAAACGTCAGATGTGCACATACCCTTAGGGTATGTGCACATCAGTCGTTTTGTGGGCTGCGTTTTACCGGTTTCCGTCGGCGTTTTCCGCTCAGTTTTATGTTAATTTATGTTAATCCTAGCCACCGGCTGGATTAACATGATACTCAATGGAGTTTAGAAAACGCTGTCTTCATTAGAACGTTTTTTTTTCTGGTCGCTTTCAGTTTTTTCACCGGTTTTCCACCTGTTTTCAAAGATAGAGCAGGTGACTTCTTTTGAGCGTTTTTCCAGCGGTTCTAGCTTACAAGTGCCCAAAAAAACGGCCTAAAAACGCTAAGAAAAACCGCCAGAAAACCGCCGACAAAACGCTGTATAAAACCGGTCGGAAAAAAGCTCAAAAAACGCTAAAAAAACGAGAGGCACTGCTGAGGTCAGAAAACTCAGTTTCTGCTAATCTACACCGGTTTTAGGACGGTCTGCAAAGATGCAGAAACGTCAGATGTGCACATACCCTTAGTATCAGTTAACAAATCATCTGGGTATCCCCTATGTTTGAAATTTTTTTCTAACTCCATTAGTTGATCCCCACAAATGGCAGGTGTATTATTCATCCTTTTTACTCTAAGGAACTGGCTGTAATGGTGGGTTTACACACACCAATCATTGTATCCAATCTCTGAACCAATCTCTGGTTGCAGTGAAATCATGGACAGATTGCTCCATGTTGTACACAGCCACAAAATGGAACTATGTGTCCATGATTTCACTGCAACCAGAGATTGGTTCAGAGATTGGATACAATGATTGGTGTGTGTAAACCCACCATAAGGGAGAGCTCGTTTCGTGTGTGAGTAAAAAGGATGAATAATACACCTGCCATTTGTGGGGATGTTAAAGTCCCACAGTTTTCAAGATCAACTTCTGGTGAGTGCGGTTATAATTTTTCTACTACATGTCTGATATATATATATATATATATATATATATATATATAATACTAGCTGTGAGCCCGATGCAAATGCATCGGGATTCTAGAACGTGCGTTAATTAGATTATAGTAGCTATATTATTATTATTATTTTTTTTTTTTATTTACATTTTTTTTTAATAACTTAATGTTATGAATATTTTATTTATTAGTTTTATTTTATTAGAATTAGTTAATGTTATGAATTTTTATATGGAATAATTCTTTTTATTATTTATTATTTTATTATTGTAATTATTTATTATTTAATATTTTTAGAATATTATTTTTTTTTTATTTTAATTGATTTTTTTTTTTATTTGAGTAATTTGATTTTCTTAGAATTAGTTAATGTTATTAATCTTTTAATTATATATATTTTTATTTTATTTTTATTTTTTTTTTATTTTGATTTATTTTAATATTTATTATTTTTATTATTTGTATATTAATTTTTTATTTTAATTAAATTTATTTGTATTAGATTATTTTTTTATTTTAATTAGTTAATTTAATTAAGATATTAATTTTATATATTAATTTTTTTTTTTTTTTATTGTTTTTTATTTTATTATTTATTATTTATATTATTTTTTATATTTTTTTTTTAGTATTTTTATTATTATTAAATTTATTTATTATTTGTTATTTTAAGTTAATTTATTTGTGTTTTTAAATATTTTTATGTGTATTTATTTATTTATTTTTATTGTCTTTAAATGTAGTGAATTTTTCCCATTGATAAAAATGTATGAATGAGCCTTGAATGTGATTGGTTGCTGTGTATGTGAATGTGATTGGTGCATTTTGGATCCGTGGGCGGGGCATCCAGAAACTCGCGGCGGCCATCTTTAATCGTCAGTGAGCGGAGCGGACCGAAGACAGAACATCCAGGACCTGGAGCTCGCTGAAGGAAGAAAGAAGACCCCCGAGGCCGGAGGAAGAGGATGCCTGTGCCGGATGGAAGACTCGTGGCCTGGGCTGAAGGAAGAGGACGCCTGGGCCGGATGGAAGACTGGCCCTGACGAATCAGATGTCATGAAGACAGGTAAGTGATCGACGGCGTTGGGGCTGTGCGGACATTGTGGGGGGGGCTGTGTGGACATTGTGGGGGGGGGCTGTTTGGACATTGTGGGGGGGTCTATTTGGACAGTGGGGGGGGCTGTTTGGACATAGTGGGGGGGCTGTGTGGACATTGTGGGGGGGGGCTGTTAGAACATTGTGGGGGGGGCTGTTTGGACATTGTGGGGGGGGGGCTGTTTGAACATTGTGGGGGGCTGTTTAGACATTGTGGGGGGCTGTTTAGACATTGTGGGGGGGGGCTGTTTGGACTTGTGGGGGGGCTGTTTAGACATTGTGGGGGGGGTGCTGTGTGGACATTGTGGGGGGGGTGCTGTGTGGACATTGTGGGGGGGGGGTTGTGTGGACATTGTAGGGGGGGTTGTGTGGACATTGTGGGGGGGGGCTGTTTGGACATTGTGGGGGGGGGCTGTTTGGACATTGTGGGGGGTGCTGTGTGGACATTGTGGGGGGGGTGCTGTGTGGACATTGTGGGGGGGGGGTGTGTGGACATTGTGGGGGGGGCTGTGTGGACATTGTGGGGGGGTGTGAGGACATTGTGGGGGGGGCTGTGTGGACATTGTGGGGGGGACATTGTGGGGGGGGCTGTTTGGACATTGTGGGGGGGGGCTGTGTGGACATTTTGGGGGTGTGTGAATACTTTTTGGGGGGGGTGTGAATACTTTTCGGGGGGGTGTGAATCCTTTTTGGGGGGTGTGAATCCTTTTTGGGGGGGTGTGTGAATCCTTTTTGGGGGGTGTGAATACTTTTTGGGGGGTGTGGATGAATACTTTTTGCAGGGGTGTGATAATACTTTTTGGGGGTGTGAATTTTGGGGTGTGTGAATACTTTTTGGGGGGTTTGGGGTGTGAATACTTTTTGGGGGTGTGTGAATACTTTTTGGGGGTGTGTGAATACTTTTTGGGGGGGTGTGAATACTTTTTGCGGGGGTGTGAATACTTTTTGGGGGGTGTGAATACTTGTTTGGGGGTGTGTGAATACTTTTTGGGGGTGTGTGAATACTTTTTGGGGGGTGTGAATACTTTTTTGGGGGGTGTGATTACTTTTTGCGGGGGGGTGTGAATACTTTTTCGGGGGGGTGTGAATCCTTTTTGGGGGGGTGTGAATCTTTTTGGGGGGTGTGAATACTTTTTTGGGGGGGTGTGAATACTTTTTTGGGGGGTGTGAATAACTTTTTGGGGGTGTGTGAATACTTTTTTGGGGGGGTGTGAATACTTTTTGGGGGGTGTGAATACTTTTTGGGGGGGTGTGAATACTTTTTGGGGGTGTGTGAATACTTTTTGCAGGGGTGTGAATACTTTTTGGGGGGGTGTGAATACTTTTTGGGGGTGTTGTGAATACTTTTTGGGGGTGTGTGAATACTTTTTGGGGGGTGTGAATACTTTTTGGGGGGGTGTGAATACTTTTTGGGGGTGTGTGAATACTTTTTGCAGGGGTGTGAATACTTTTTGGGGGTGTGTGAATACTTTTTGGGGGTGTGTGAATACTTTTTGGGGGTGTGTGAATACTTTTTGCGGGGGTGTGAATACTTTTTGGGGGTGTGAATACTTTTTGGGGGTGTGTGAATACTGTTTGGGGGTGTGTGAATACTTTTTGGGGGTGTGTGAATACTTTTTGGGGGGGTGTGAATACTTTTTTGGGGGGGTGTGATTACTTTTTGCGGGGGTGTGAATACTTTTTGGGGGGGTGTGAATACTTTTTGCAGGGGTGTGAATACTTTTTGGGGGGGTGTGAATACTTTTTGGGGGTGTGTGAATACTTTTTAGGGGGGTGTGAATACTGTTTTGGGGGTGTGTGAATACTTTTTGGGGGGGTGTGAATACTTTTTGGGGGGTGTGAATACTTTTTGGGGGTGTGTGAAACTTTTTGGGGGGGTGTGAATACTGTTTGGGGGGTGTGAATACTTTTTGGGGTGTGTGAATACTGTTTGGGGGGGTGTGAATACTCTTTGGGGGGTGTGAATACTTTTGGGGGGTGTGAATACTTTTTGCAGGGGTGTGAATACTTTTTGGGGGGGTGTGAATACTTTTTGGGGGGGGTGTGAGGACATAATGGGTGACACAGGGCTCCTACAGATACATGGCAGATGATGCTGGACGCTGATTGGTCGCTTCTTCCCATAGAGAAACATGGCCATGTTTCTCTATGGGAAGAAGCGAGGAATCAGCGTGCAGCATCATCCGGCATGTATCTGCAGGAGCCCTTTGAGCGGACCTGAATGGAAACTGTCATTTGTAAAGACACAGTTTTCATTCTGGTCCGCTCAGAATCGCGGCTCAGGCAGCGACTCGCAATGGCCTCACGGCCATTGCTCGCGCTGCCTGAGCGGGAACTCGCTAACTTTGTGGCCGAAAATCGAACCAGAGGCTCGGCCACAAAGTAAGCGATTTACCGCTCAGGCAGCGACTCGCAATGGCCTCGCGGCCATTGATCGCGCTACCTGAGCGGTAAATCGCTAACTTTGTGGCCGAGCCTCTGGTTCGATTTTCGGCCAGCGACTCGCAATGGCCGCTTCGCGGCCATTGCTCGCACTCAGCCAGCGACTCGCATTGGCCGCTACGCGGCCAATGCTTCCGAGTCGCGTGGCTGCGGGGCAGCCACGTCTTTGACGACGGAAGTTGAGCCGAATATGACGGAAGTGAGCTATGGCGATTATATGTAAGATATATATATATATATATATATATATATATATATAATATATATCTATTATATAAAACCCGAAGGCCACTTCCGCCCAAAATCCGCTTCCGCTTCCGTGATGGCCTCCCTCCTGTGTCAAACACCGGAAGCGGAAGCAGCAGACCCACGAGCGCTGAGCGCGCTCACAAGCGAGCCGCTGCGAACAGGGATCCCTCTTTGGCGCCTAAAAGAAAGGGAACACAGCCCGCTTCGGAATCCTGTGGTGCGGCGTCACCAGCCGCGCGATATATCCCACTTCCTCAGAAGCACGGGCCCCCAGACACAGGGGAAGACTCCTGCCAAGATGGCAGCCACCACTGCTGCTGAAGCCCGCTCAGACCCCTGTGACGCAGGAGATTCCCCTCATCAGACCCCGGAGACATGGAGGACGGACACAGCGATGGAGGAGAACGGAGGAGGAACAGTTAGTTACAGCCCGACCTCCAGGTACCATAGACTCCATTCAGTCCGCTCTGCCTGACACTGCTCCTCTGACACAGGCTGGAGCAGCATCGCTTACAACCCTGCTGCAGCCTCAGGGGACAGAGATATAGGGATGGCCTCTGCCTCCTCTGACCCCCCAGCCTCTCCTCTGCCTCCTCTGACCCCCCAGCCTCTACTCTGCCTCCTCTGACCCCCCAGCCTCTCCTCTGCCTCCTCTGACCCCCCAGCCTCTCCTCTGCCTCCTCTGACCCCCCAGCCTCTCCTCTGCCTCCTCTGACCCCCCAGCCTCTCCTCTGCCTCCTCTGACCCCCCAGCCTCTCCTCTGCCTCCTCTGACCCCCCAGCCTCTCCTCTGCCTCCTCTGACCCCCCAGCCTCTCCTCTGCCTCCTCTCACCCCCCAGCCTCTCCTCTGCCTCCTCTCACCCCCCAGCCTCTCCTCTGCCTCCTCTGACCCCCCAGCCTCTCCTCTGCCTCCTCTGACCCCCCAGCCTCTCCTCTGCCTCCTCTGACCCCCCAGCCTCTCCTCTGCCTCCTCTGACCCCAGCCTCTCCCTGCCTCTCTACCCCCCAGCTCTCCTCTCCCCTCTCACCCCCCAGCCTCTCCTCTGCCTCCTCTCACCCCCCAGCCTCTCCTCTGCCTCCTCTCACCCCCCAGCCTCTCCTCTGCCTCCTCTCACCCCCAGCCTCTCCTCTGCCTCCTCTCACCCCCAGCCTCTCCTCTGCCTCCTCTGACCCCCCAGCCTCTCCTCTGCCTCCTCTCACCCCCCAGCCTCTCCTCTGCCTCCTCTCACCCCCCAGCCTCTCCTCTGCCTCCTCTCACCCCCGCCTCCTCGCCTCCTCTGACCCCCCCAGCCTCCGCTCTCCTCTGACCCCCCCAGCCTCCGCTCTCCTCTGACCCCCCCAGCCTCCGCTCTCCTCTGACCCCCCCAGCCTCCGCTCTCCTCTGACCCCCCCAGCCTCCGCTCTCCTCTGACCCCCCCAGCCTCCGCTCTCCTCTGACCCCCCCAGCCTCCGCTCTCCTCTGACCCCCCCAGCCTCCGCTCTCCTCTGACCCCCCAGCCTCCGCTCTCCTCTGACCCCCCCAGCCTCCGCTCTCCTCTGACCCCCCCAGCCTCCGCTCTCCTCTGACCCCCCAGCCTCCGCTCTCCTCTGACCCCCCCAGCCTCCGCTCTCCTCTGACCCCCCCAGCCTCCGCTCTCCTCTGACCCCCCAGCCTCCGCTCTCCTCTGACCCCCACCGCCTCCGCCCTCCTCTGACCCCCCAGCCTCTCCTCTGCCTCCTCTGACCCCCCAGCCTCTCCTCTGCCTCCTCTGACCCCCCAGCCTCTCCTCTGCCTCCTCTGACCCCCCAGCCTCTCCTCTGCCTCCTCTGACCCCCAGCCTCTCCTCTGCCTCCTCTGACCCCCCAGCCTCTCCTCTGCCTCCTCTGACCCCCCAGCCTCTCCTCTGCCTCCTCTGACCCCCCAGCCTCTCCTCTGCCTCCTCTGACCCCCCAGCCTCTCCTCTGCCTCCTCTCACCCCCAGCCTCTCCTCTGCCTCCTCTCACCCCCCAGCCTCTCCTCTGCCTCCTCTCACCCCCCAGCCTCTCCTCTGCCTCCTCTCACCCCCCAGCCTCTCCTCTGCCTCCTCTCACCCCCCAGCCTCTCCTCTGCCTCCTCTCACCCCCCAGCCTCTCCTCTGCCTCCTCTCACCCCCCAGCCTCTCCTCTGCCTCCTCTGACCCCCCCAGCCTCCGCTCTCCTCTGACCCCCCCAGCCTCCGCTCTCCTCTGACCCCCCCAGCCTCCGCTCTCCTCTGACCCCCCCAGCCTCCGCTCTCCTCTGACCCCCCCAGCCTCCGCTCTCCTCTGACCCCCCCAGCCTCCGCTCTCCTCTGACCCCCCCAGCCTCCGCTCTCCTCTGACCCCCCCAGCCTCCGCTCTCCTCTGACCACCCCCCAGCCTCCGCTCTCCTCTGACCCCCCCAGCCTCCGCTCTCCTCTGACCCCCCCCAGCCTCTCCTCTGCCTCCTCTGACCCCCAGCCTCTCCTCTGCCTCCTCTGACCCCCAGCCTCTCCTCTGCCTCCTCTGACCCCCCAGCCTCTCCTCTGCTCCTCTGACCCCCCAGCCTCTCCTCTGCCTCCTCTGACCCCCCAGACTCTCCTCTGCCTCCTCTGACCCCCCAGCCTCTCCTCTGCCTCCTCTGACCCCCCAGCCTCTCCTCTGCCTCCTCTCACCCCCCAGCCTCTCCTCTGCCTCCTCTCACCCCCCAGCCTCTCCTCTGCCTCCTCTGACCCCCCAGCCTCCGCTCTCCTCTGACCCCCCCAGCCTCCGCTCTCCTCTGACCCCCCAGCCTCCGCTCTCCTCTGACCCCCCCCAGCCTCCGCTCTCCTCTGACCCCCCCAGCCTCCGCTCTCCTCTGACCCCCCCAGCCTCCGCTCTCCTCTGACCCCCCCCAGCCTCCGCTCTCCTCTGACCCCCCCCAGCCTCCGCTCTCCTCTGACCCCCCCAGCCTCCGCTCTCCTCTGACCCCCCCCCCCAGCCTCCGCTCTCCTCTGACCCCCCCCAGCCTCCGCTCTCCTCTGACCCCCCCCCAGCCTCCGCTCTCCTCTGACCCCCCCAGCCTCCGCTCTCCTCTGACCCCCCCCCAGCCTCCGCTTTCCTCTGACCCCCCCCAGCCTCCGCTTTCCTCTGACCCCCCCCCAGCCTCCGCTCTCCTCTGACCCCCAGCCTGTGCCACCACACTCACTGCTGACCGCTGAGCCACCGCACTCACTGCTGACCGCTGAGCCACCGCACTCACTGCTGACCGCTGAGCCACCGCACTCACTGCTGACCGCTGAGCCACCGTATACTCTGCTGACCGCTGAGCCGCCTGTATACACATAATTAATTTCACAGCACTCCCCTATTACTAAATAAACTATATATAGATTCTAGACTACCCGATTCTTTAGAATCGGGCCACCATCTAGTATATATATAATTCAGTATGTATATAACTTTTGACCAAAACAGAAGCTGATGGCTATGTATGTGAAATGTTAATCAAGGGGAAATGTCAAATGTGTAATTGGTGTAGATGTGGTGCAGGAGTGGAGGTTTTCCAAGAGTGGACAGTGGGACTGTAAAAGGTTTGAGGGGTGGAGACAGAAATGGGGTGGAGCCACTGTGGAGTCTCAAGGAGGCCCAAAAATGTTGCCAGGATAGGGCCCTGAAATTCCTGGTGGCAGCTCTGAATATCATAACCCCTTTAATTAGCTGATCTTTTACTATATGCAAGTCAGGCCCCCACTAATCTGATGTTGATTACCTTTCTTAAAGAGAGTCTGTCAGCAGGATTTCACAACCCAAACTATTCATATGCCCTTGTAGCTCTTCAAAGACAAGTCTAAAAATACTTTTACATGGTCAGTTTTACTGAAAAATTAGAGTTTGAATTGATATGCAAATGAGGCTAAAGGGTTATGGTAGATCTCAAGCCTCTATTACTCCAGCTCTATTCCTTGTCCAGCACTGCCACTTCTTGCTTGACTGCGTAAAGTCACACAGTATAGATGATATGAGTCAAGTAAGAGTAGACTTTGGGCAAGAAAAAGTTGGAGTGACATGGGCTGCCTTCTACTGTAGTCCTACCTTAGCTTATTTGCATATCAATTTCAAACACTTATTTGTCAGTAATGGAGAAACGGACTGGCCATATAAAGGTATTGATGGATATGTCTTTGACAGAGCTATATGCACATACAAATAGCTTGGGGTGAAAAATGATGCTGACAGATTTCATTAAACATATGCAAATAGAGTGAAGTAGAAAACACCGGTGCTTGTCTTCTTGAATTTCTCTTTATTATTTTTTGAAAATTATAAAATCATTCAGCGTGCTAGCTAGGCGCTAGACGCGTTTCGGAAGAACAACTTCCTTAATCATTAGCAAATACAAAATATAAAAACTTTTCTATATATGTATAAGTTTTTATATTTTGTATTTGCTAATGATTAAGGAAGTTGTTCTTCCGAAACGCGTCTAGCGCCCAGCTAGCACGCTGAATGATTTTATACTGTATATACTCGTGTATAAGCCGACCCGTGTATAAGCCGACCCCCCTACTTTTGCCCCCAAAACCTGGGAAAACCTATTGACTCGTGTATAAGCCGAGGGTGGACCCCAGCACAGGTGTACAGCCCCCAGCAGTGTGGTATACAGCAGCCCCAGAGGTATATACAGCAGCCCTTAGGTAGTATACAGCAGCCCCAGTGGTGTATACAGCAGCCCCAGAGGTAGTATACAGCAGCCCCAGAGGTATATACAGCCCCAGAGGTATATACAGCAGCCCTTAGGTAGTATACAGCAGCCCCAGTGGTGTATACAGCAGCCCCAGAGGTAGTATACAGCAGCCCCAGAGGTATATACAGCCCCAGAGGTATATACAGCAGCCCTTAGGTAGTATACAGCAGCCCCAGTGGTGTATGCAGCAGCCCCAGAGGTAGTATACAGCAGCCCCAGGGGTGTATACAGCAGCAGCCCCAGGGGTGTATACAGCAGCAGCCCCAGGGGTGTATACAGCAGCAGCCCCAGGGGTGTATACAGCAGCAGCCCCAGGGGTGTATACAGCAGCAGCCCCAGAGGTATACAGGCCCCCCATCAAGATCCAGGGCCCCCCCCCTTGCGTGGCAAACCTGTAAAGTAAAATCATACTTATCAC